>CM035790.1:24349092-24994092 GCA_020466265.1 Siphamia tubifer | reverse complement strand
TCTCATTCCCTCAGGCTGTGGCTCACCTGCAAAGTCATTAGAGAACAGAGGAGGAAGAGGAAGCAGCAGAAAGAGGAGGCCCCTGAAGGTTTGTGCATGAATGAAGTGTGTGTAAACGTGTGTTATAATATAAAATATATGATGATTTAGAAAAAAAAAAGAAAAAAAAAAACCTTCCTGCCCCAGTAACCAAGTTAAAGGGCATTTGTAAAGCAAAATGCTGCTGGGGAAAAAGCTGCTCAGTGCCTATTTGTTTGCGTATGTACGTGAGTCAGAATAAGAGTGACTCAGATTTAGATGTTTCTTGTTGTGTCTTCAGGCGTAGATGGAGTGTGTTGGACGTGCAGACGTTAAATGTGCGTGTGTGTCTACATGCCTAGGTGCCTCTGCACAGCATATTTGCCTTTGGTGACAGGTTTGGAGGGAGAGATTGTGTGTCTGTGTGTGTTTTTTTTTTCCTGCTGCAAAAAGACTAAAATGCATGTACGTGTGCACTCCAAAACTACTGTACATGTGTGTTATTCTTCTTCACATTATTCACGTTCTCCAGGGAAGTGGCCAGTCTTTCATTACAGTGTGTGTTCACTTGTTTGACGGAGGTCCTGAGGCAACTGCTGCTGCTAAATATCACACACCTGGATGCACAGTGTGTGCTTCTCCCTCTCATTTTGCGTCCTCTAAGACCCTATTACCATGCTAATAATATCCAACAAATCATATAGCAATTCCACCTTGATGAGTCTACATCTGAGGGGCCACACAGCACATCCAGGATTAGGAATGACTTCATTACCACAGCGTATCTTTAATACCACTGGATCTCAAAAGCCGGGCAGAGGGAAGACGGATAAAGTAAAGGAAGGTTTCTTTAAATAGCATCTCAAATATGTACACTATAAATAACACAGCTGGTTGTAAAATAAATAAATAAATAAAAAAAAATACTGTGGACAATGCATTTCTGCTTAGAAAACAGGATTTCAGAGGTTGATTTATTCATAGAATATTGTGTTTTTTTTCACTATTTGGATGAAAGTATTTACAGGTAAAATGTTAAGCCATTGTAACAAATGCTATTTATTTGACTTGGGTTTTTTTTTTACGTTGTCATATATGCTTATAATGCTTCAAAGTTTGATTTTACATTGCATTTTAAAAATCATTGTTCTCTGGAATTCGGAAATATTCATGGTGATCTGGGTGTAAATAATAATTCTAAACCACAAGCAAAGGGGGTTTCCTCAACTCTCGCTAAGGACAGAAAATCAACATATACACCTCAAATAAATAATGATTCATAATTTAACTGTTTTTTTTTTTTATCATGATAGTATTTTAATGATATTTACTAATGACTGAATAATCATCTTGAGAAGTTACATAAAGAAATGCTGTATCCTGATATGCATTGGATTTTCTATCATTTCAGTGATTCAATCGTTTATATGAAATGTGAAGGTATTTCCTCTATGAATAAGTAAGGGACAATATATTGCAGATGCGTGACTATCAGAAAAATATCTCCTGAACAGCACCCTGACGAAGGTGTAATAATAAATTATTATTACACCTCTGCCATATTATTATTATTATTATTATTATTATTATTATTATTATTATTATTATTATTATTATTATTATTATTATTATTATTATTATTATTATTATTATTATTATTATTATTATTATTATTATTATTATCATTTTGCAGTGCAGATCTGTTAAAAATGACACAAAAAAGTATGAAAATACCAAATGACACAACAGTTCTATTGGATTAAAGAAAGCAGCTGAAGGGTTTATAGTGCATAGAAAGGACATGTTTCATTTCACTGTTGGAGGCATGATGCTGCTTAAAAGATCATTTAGAAAAGTCTCAAAAGGTCAAACATCTCAAACTGGAGGGCATGGGTGGGAGGCCCACTGTGAGGCCCACTGAGGTGGGCTGCAGGGGGTTGCAAAAAAAAAAAAAAAAGAACCATGTCAAAATAATGCTCTGTGGAAGAAAAAAAAAAAGCAAACACTGAGGTGGATGATGATATGTGGGATCTGTGGTGACTGACGACCTCCAGATGGGTCACTCAGGTGAGGTCAGATGATCTAAGACCCAAAACTACGACGCCTCAGTTCATCACAGATGATCTGTCCAAGTCACCATCTGTTGGTTCTACAAACTACAATGTCAAAAGTTTTTGATACATATACATATACATATACATATACATATACATATACATATACATATACATATACATATACATATACATATACATATACATATACATATACATATACATATACATAAACATAAACATAAACATAAACATAAACATATACATATACATATACATATACATAAGCACAGAGGGAGGGCTCATATAGCTAAAGTGCACAAGGCCCCATGAGCCGGGAAGCTGTTCACCCCCCCAAAGGGAGGAGCCCCAGCCAACACACCAGCAGAAGCACTCACTCCTATCCGCCACAAACAGACATCTGTGTATGAGCACACACACCTACAGTCACCCTGACAGTCACACCACCTACACTCCCATATATGTTTACACACACACACACACACACACACACACACTCTTGCATACCCAAACACCTCCATATACAGTATGCACATATACCCACATATAGCCATCCACACCCCCTCCAAAACCCCTGGTTCCCTGCACCACAAGACAAGAAGTTGTTGATTTTAAGTTGAAAACGTATTTCTATACTGTTCTCATTATAAAATGTACACACAGAATTGAATAAAATAGATTAATGTTACTTGTACATACTTCTCCAAGCTGTCTTCAACAAACTGCAATAATGATAAATATAAGACTGTATACTGTACACAATGGCTGTCAATGCAATGTCTTTTCATGACATTATTCTGTGATGCAATGCTTTTATCTGTCGATATTCTTTCTTCAGGTGGAATCTAAATTGTATTCTGTTCTGTTCTATCCTATTCTGTCTGCATTATTCTATTCTATGTATAATCATGAGACAATGGCATTAATTATCATTAGTCACACACAGCTCAGTGGATTGTCTCTCAAAATGTGTCTTTTATGAAGGTTGTATGAGATATGAAACATTCAAAAGAATGTATTAATTGAAATTCTGGGATGCTGACGTGGGTGCACATGAATTTGCTTTTGCATGCTAATTTAGAGTTTTATGTAAAAAGATGCAAATTCCGCCAACTTCTTGGTGTTTTCTTTTGCCTCCACAGATCTTTCGTGCCCAGTTAATGTGTCAGTTATAAGGTCTGACATTACGATAAATGAGGTTTAGCTTGCTGTATAGGCCCGCCGCATTCACTGCCCGCGCCTATGTGTCAGCAAAGGACTTTGCTAACCCACTTATGCAGCTGGATTTGCATTGAGTGAATTGAAGCGAAAGATTTAAATGGCATCAGTCTTGCTATTAAAGCAAAGCAAAACATCAGACAAACAGGGAGGAGCAGCTCTCTCACTCCCCCCATCCTTTTCTTGTTATCTGTATTTGTGTGTTCATGTGTGTGTAGTGTTGTAGGGGGAGCGCTGTCCCTTGCCTGTGCTCAGTGTGTGCAGCAGCTGCAGCTTTCAGCCTCAGTCTACACTGTAGGGGCCATTCTGCTGTCTGAAAGACTGATAGATACAAAGAGCAGAATGGTGATGAGAGATGACTCAGAGGATAAAGCTGATGGTGCGTTTCAAACACACTCGTTCCCCCGGTGTGTTCCTGCAAACCCAATGTTTGTATGAAATGAAATGAAAACAAAAACCATGCTTCTGGGTCAAAAATTCAAAGAAGGCCTGGGAATACAGGTTGCATTGTTTTTGGATGAGGCTGTAACACAAAACGTGTGCTTGATTTCAACATTTCAGAACCAACCCAAGGGCAGGAAATGACTGACTCCTATCAGAATTGGTAAAGAGTGGTCCATCCCATCTGAAGCCAGAGAAAAAAAGAATACCATGGATACAGATACAGACCTACGGTTGATTTACACATATGTTTCAGAGCAAAAAAACCCTGCAAGCGAAGCAATCAATTCTCACACATGGGGAGCTTATAGAAACAAACAGGCATACATGTTTTCACGAACATAGAAAGGCAGCTCCACACGCATGGAGTGCACAGTCCTAATGAGACCAAATCAGAGCGAGTGCATGAATGGAGCGCTCTGTTTCAGCCCATGGCACCGAATGCTGTGCAGAGACAATGCTCTCATGCAACATCCCATTCATGGAGCTCACAGCAGGCCTCGCTGTGGAGCCAGCTCACAGTACAGATGCTTTATAATATCTGAAAAGGAGAAAGTCACTAGTGCACCCAGTTTTCTTACCATCCCCCTCTCTTTCTTTCCTCCCATGAGCCTTTGCTGTATACCCACCCCCTCATATCCCAATACATCCTCACCCGTCTGCTAACCTACCTCTCTCACAACCACTTACCCCCATCCCCCCACCTCTAAAACCTCAGCTTCCCCCTAGTCATCCTCATCCATCACCGACCGTAAGGACAGGACGCTCACGCTGAACACATCCATACACCGCATGCCTCTGGGTGTGAATAATAGTTCATTCCAGGCAGAGTTGGAGGTCATACTGTGTATACAAAGCCTGTAAGCCAGTAAATGCCTGAATATTCCAACAGTGGAGAGAGGAGCTTCAACACAGATATTTGGCATAAGATCTGATCTTGGTTTAAAACTAGAAAACCTCAAAAAGAGGAGGTGACGTTATAATTTGGATATATCTTATAACTGTTATGTATTAGAGGGTATATCTCAGTAGCAGAGCATTTAACTGTAGGTCAAGACGTCCCTAGTTGAACTCTGGGTGCCCCCTCATCCTATTTTTATTAATCCAATTCTGAAATGGTCTGCTGTAATACAAGTAAGTCCACCTCATTTTAGTTAAGGTGCCACATATGACCCAGTATGATCTCAAATGGGCTGAACCAATAATATAACAAATGGTGTCAGGCACAACAAACCCTGCCCTTTATACATATTGTAGCTCACTTTGGCATGGATCCAACTGATGTCATCATGTTTATGCATACGCTAATGTCACCTATCAAATGCCTCTAAATATGTGACAAGTTTGATGTAAAAAAAAAAAAAAGAGAAAAAAAAAAAAAGGTTTTTAAAGACATTTGTGGAGTGAAAGATAAATAGAAGTGACATCCAGGAGATACATAGAAACTGATACAGAGTTGTTTGTGTGATTTAAAGTTATGGTTAGAGTCGTGTATTTATGATGTTTTCCTCTATGTGAATACTGGAGACACCATATTTTAGTCTTTGACACAAGCAGTTCTAGTGTGATTGAGGGTTATTTTAATTAAAAAGGATTTCTAAACAAAATGAGGGAGCACCCAGATTTGAACTAGGGACCTCTTGATCTGCAGTCAAATGCTCTACCACTGAGCTATACCCCCTACTGGATAAATGAAAAATATAACTAAGTAATGACAACAGTGTTTTAATGTGTGTGTCCTCCTGTGTTACAGTTATAAACCAAGAGCCGATCTGTGCCAAACCCCCTCAGTTCACTACTTAAGTTTGATGAACAGAGTATAACACTATGCAGACACAGAAAATAGAGTTTTATAAACATATCAGCATTGGAAGGACTGGGTTAAAAATACTTTATCCACCAGAATTTGGAAGCAAAACAAGAACAGAACTATTCCTGATTTGTTGCTTAAAAATGTGGAGTTTCATATTCAGTTTGACAGTTATTCAGGTTAGTTTTACAAAATAAAACACAATTAAAGCTGTAGATATCAGTATTGTACCAACACCAGAGGTGGAAGTAACTAAGTACAAGTACTTCCTTTACTGTACTTAAGTACAGTGTTAGGTATCTGTACTTTACTTGAGTATTTCTTTTTCTGGCAACTTTTTACTTTTACTCCCTACATTTTTGTATAAATATCTGTACTTTATACTCTTTACATTCTCAGAATAGATTCATTACTTTTTCAAACTAGACAAATGTGACAGTATGAAAAAATAAGTCGTAAATCAACTATATCATAATTTAGTCTTTTTATCTAATAAATATCAATTTTATCTAATAATTAGGACTTTTTTCTCAGAATTGTGACTTTTTATCTCATCATTTGGATTTTTTAATCTTATAATTTTGATGTTTTATCATATAATTCAGATTTTTTTTCTCATAATTTTGACTTTTTAGTATCATGATTTATATTTTAGTAATCTCATAACTCTGTTTTTTTTTCTCCTATTTATGACACTTTTAAAGGCTTTATTTTTGGATATTTTTTTACATTTTTCTGGCTTTTATTATTTTATTATATGTGACCCACCACCACGAAACCAGGCATAAGTGTCTGGAAATCAAAACTGAGTTATCTGTGTATCTTGGTAGAGTGGAAACTAAGGTTTAAGATGGTGAAAAAATTATGTTTCTATCATAAGTAGAACCAAAGTTATGGTCATTTTAATATCCACAGTTGGACCTATTTTGCAATTTGCATATTTTTAGATATTGTCCGTTAAAGTTTTGGACTGTTTTGGGGTAGGAAGTCCTTAGCAACGCATAATAATTTGCATCCGATTGACAAAAATTATTCACAGATGTTAAAGGACACTCTGATGGACATGTCACAGAAGTTTTATATATTATAATAATAGGACAGAATTGCAACGTATTATAATCATTTGGCTTACGCCATTGGACAAGAGCATTCAATATAAGCTTTTACCTCGTACCGAACACTTGGGTGTTTACTCACGGAACGGAGATCGTTTTGTTCGGTGAAAAGAGGTGGAAGTCGTCTTTGTTCAGCAATCCTTAAACTTTTGTCACCGCTTAAATAATTGACCCAATAAACACCTTTATTGATTGGATTTCAATGTAATGACCACAGGAACTGAACATAGAGGTGTTACGGTACCGTTTTTTGATAAGGTGTAAACACAAATAAGGAATAACCTTCCAGCCTAAATTTGTCTGTAGCTCTGAACGGCTCAGCGCGACTTATGCCTGGTTTCGTGGTGGCGGGTCACATATGTAGTATTATTTCATCCATAGCACAAAAAAAATGTAGTTTTACTTTTTACTTTACTACGATTGAGAACTTGTACTTTTTAACTTTTAATTCAGTAAAGCAGTTGAATCAGTACTTCTACTTTTGCCAGAGTATTTTTTTCACACCAGTAGCTTTAATAAATGGGAGTACTTTGACCACCTCTGACCAACACTGGACATTTCTACCATCTACTACTATGAACACCACTATTACTATGTAGATTTTGTCTGATGTGACCTGGACCCCCACTGCCCCCTCAGATTAGATGATTAATCATCTGATTAATCTGCTTTTTGTTGCTTAAAACATCAACCACACATCAAGTCTACTATTTAGAATTACAAAAGTCCTCTGGAGACAATTGACTTCCA
Source organism: Siphamia tubifer (assembly GCA_020466265.1). Taxonomy (NCBI): domain Eukaryota; kingdom Metazoa; phylum Chordata; class Actinopteri; order Kurtiformes; family Apogonidae; genus Siphamia; species Siphamia tubifer. The sequence continues at coordinate 24,986,665 of CM035790.1, read as the reverse complement.
TTTAAACTACTTGACAGTAAAATCCCTTGACTCCACCAAGCAAAAACATCCCATTTTTTTGTGTTAGTGTGGATGTAGCCCAATGTAACAATACCATCTTGCTCTTATCCATTTGGGATCTCACAAGCTTTCAGTGAAACGTGCTGTGAAACAAACTACTAACAAGGAAGAGAATCCCCCACAGAACAGAAGATTTACAGACTGTAACACAGGGCCAATTACTGCACACACACACATATATACATACACACACACACACACACAATTTCTTCACTTATTGACGGGATTGATTTCTTGCGCTCAAGGCTATTTCCCTGCTGGCTGATGCGTACAGGAGCTGATTACTGCAGTGATTTATGACAGACCATGAATAATGGCTTTTTGAGATCAGCTAGATTGACCTGAAAGGAAAGACACCGGGGATGCACGGCGAAAAGACAAATGGGTTAAGCAAGGTAAAGCAGGACACATGGAAAGCGATGAAGGGGGGACGTAAGAGCATTATGTTGGTCCTATACAGCAGCCTGGATTCACTCTGAGCTCATTGTTTCAAGCCAAAGCAGACCTAAGACCTGCCAACTGTGCTCATCCCTCCCTGCTGGGTCAGGGCTGAGTCTGTCAACGCTCACCACCAGCCTCGATGACAAAGCCACTTTAACCCGTAGGGATCTGAGCCTATTTTGGTCATTTGTGAATACTTTTGATTTTGGCTTTTATAGACCACTTAAAAAATACTTATTGTATTGTTTTGTTTTGTTTTGCACAACTTTGCATATGTGTTCACTTTAACTTACATAGTCTTTTAACACATTCAAAGTCATTTTAAATCAATGGGTGGTGGTGACAAATGTAGATGTAGCTGGTTTTTTTCATCTTGCCTAATATTGGTTGGGAGAGATTATTGTATTCAGTGTGTGTGTGTGTGTGTGTGTGTGTGTCCGCAGAGACAAATCATGCTATAACTCAATGAATACTTGAGATATTAGCATGAAATTACATGGGCATATACATATAGCTAATGCACATCAGACACAATGATTCATTTGAGTAAAGGTCAAAGGTCAAGGTCGTATTTAGCAGAAAGGTCAAATTCACATTATTGGCTCTAATTCAAGAACAGCTCGAGAAAGGGCAAGATTAGGCATTATCTGAATACTTGTTGTGTTTATGTAAATTATCGTTGATGTATGGCTGTGATTTCCATTTTGTGTTCTGCTGTTGCTGTCTTGGCTAAGACACTCTTGTAAAAACATATTTTTACAAAGAGCTTTTTTCCCGATTAACTAAAGTTCCTAATAATAATGACAATCAAATCTACCTTGACAATATATAATATTTATTACAATAAAGGCACCAAAAACGATCAATGGAACTTGAAAATGTAAACCATTGGTGGCAAACATGAACATGTAAAAGTAGAATTGAATATTTTTGTATATATCATATTAAATCATATCATTTCACATAGTCCATTAACATTGAACAAAAACTAGGAGAGAGTTTCAAATCTGCAGTTTCAACTGAAGTTGACAGTAGTAGACAGTATATTCCATACAATGCAAGAACGCTAATGAGTGACTGATTAGCAACTATCCCGTTAAGCCTTTCCATTCTTAGCACCTGACATTTCACTTGAAACAAGTTAATAGCTTAGCTTCAGCCCCTGTAGCTGGCGTGAAATTGGCACTTAAAGCATCATGAGTCGTGGACTTCTATTTAGGGTGTGACAATGAGTCAATCAGTTAGAAACACGCATGAGTTCCTGCAGAAATTAATTAGCATTGTGTAATGAAATGTGGTTGTCGCCCCACGGCAAGGAGGCTGTTTAAATCAGACATCTGAGACGTGTAACCAGTGACTTAAAGATCCAGCTTAGTGTTGCACATGTACGTTGCCAGAAAAGGAGAGTGCACAGAGGCCAAAGGTCACTGCAAGACACCGTTGAATCAGTTTAACCCAGATAAGTAAAGACGTGTTTGCCATCACAGTGACTGATTTTGGCTGAGGTTTTGGTGTAAGGGTGGGGTGTGTGTGTGTGTGTGTGTGCTTGAAGGACTCATATCAACAACATGACCATATATGCATTATTAGATTGCATTACACTGCATTAGACTAGATTACATTACATGACACTACTTGGTATTAAATTAGATAACATTATTGTTATGTTTTTGCTGGCGTGTATCTGGTTGTTTGTCTTTGTGCAACATAATTTAAAAAGTTATAGATGGAATTGGCTGAAAATTTCATTACTGATATAGGAACAACAAACAAAGTATTACATTTTGGTGGTGATTGGTGGAAGTATGTTTGGGGCTGGCACATGCCTGTGATTCTTTGCAAGATAACTCAAAAGGTTATGGACAGATTTGGCTGAAATGTGTGATAAATGCTTGGTGGTCATATTGGGGGTTATATATACATTAGACTAATTTGCATTATATTATATTAGAATACATTACATGCATTACCTCTGCCAAGGAGGTTATGTTTTTGCTAACATTTATCTGTATATCTATTTGTTTGTTTGTTTGTTTGTTTGTTTGTGTGTCTGTGTACAACATTACTCGAAAACCTATGGACGGATTTTGGTAAAATTGTTAGGGTATGGTGATAATGGGGAGATGAAAAAAAAAATTTGATTTTGGTGGGGGGTCTACGCTCTCAGACTGCTTTTCTAGTTCATTTCATTTTCTCTCGTCTCTCATAATCTGAACCCACTTTATCCTCACTAGGGTCACTGGGGGCCTAATCCAGCTACAATGGGTGAAGGCAGGGTACACCCTGTATGAGTCTCCAGTTCATCTCAGGGCTGAACATATATAGACAAACAATCACTCTCACATTCACACCTATGGACAATTTAGATTAACCAATTAACCTATCAGTGCATGTGTTTGGATGGTGGGAGGAAACTGGAGTACCTGGAGAAAACCCACGCAGACATGAGGAGAACATGCAAACTCCACACAGAAAGGTCTGGTGTTGGAATCGAACCAGGGTTCTTCTTGCTGTGTGAGGCACGGGTGTTAACCACTGCACCACCGTACCGCCCTCATTTCATTTTCATTCATTTATTTGTTTTGAGCAAGAAAAACCCAAAAAATACATTTTGTGTACAGAAGCTAATGGCAGAGGAAATACACCAATAAAGACAATTGAGATGCTATAGCAATTTCCATGTCCTCAAAAACAGAGTGGGAAGAAGAAAACATAGTGCAATTGCAAAAAAAGTCAAACAGTTGAGGTTTACTGTACTGTGTGATGGCTGTGTGGATAAATGACCTCTGATAACATTCCCTATACACTATTACACACACATTAAATCATGCCAGGATAGAATGAATCATATGTCAATCAATGTTTTACGTGAGTATACTTTGTGACATGAACCACTAACAATCTGTAACTGAGTCTGTTTTTATGAATAATTCATTCTTGTCAATCTGCTGCGTCTGACCTTCACACTAAACAATTATCCTTCATTTATTCTAATTAAATGCAAAAAACAGTTTTCTCAAGGCGCAGCTCTGGAATTAATATTTGAAGCAAAGTGACAACGTGGTGAAAAGTTGAAATTTGTGTTAACATGAATCAACCTTACACATTGAATTATGAAATATGCCACAGTTACATGAAGAACAACAAAAAACAGAGGCAAAAAAATTATATCAAAAAATAAGATAACATCAGGGATACATAGAAAAGTTTGTTTAAACATCATAAACAATTTGTGTCTTTGGAAAAATGTTTGGTTGATGGTTTCATTCTGTGAACATAGTTATAGTGGTGACACTTAATTCATATCCACAGGTTCTTTTATTAACCACACAGGTCATTCCACTCTAACCTGACTGTCACCAGACAACACCATCTAGGACCCTTCCGCAACCAATCTGTTTTCAAAGGAGGGGCTAAATCTAAAATCCTTGCCTGTGATTTGATGAAAAACTGTGCAAAGCCGCCCAGTCATGGGGTAGTCCCACCCAGTGACACTGATTGGCTCCTTCGTTTTGAAGAAAACCTGAACACCATGATACTCAGATGGTTGTGTGAGCGTAGCGAAACATAGCCAGATGATCCACTCTATTTGACCAGAAAACCTGTCATTATTACTCATAACACAATTTTTTGTTCACACAGAGCATTAATAAGGCCTACTTTTTGGTGGATGAGATGGTGTTATATAGGGTTTATATTAGGACTGTCAAATGATTAAAAATTTTAATCAGATTAATCAAAGGGGTGCTATGGATTCATTTTATTAATTGTGTTTCACTTTGCATGAGTAAGGACTGAAGAACAAAGGGAATATGTGCACTTAATGTGTTTGCATTTCATTAGCCTAGTGCTAGCAGAATCCTTGACTAATATAAAGTATATGTCACATTAATATGGCCTTTTAACAGAATGAACAAAACACTTTATGTCATTTGAATATTCTGTCGGTTGTTTTTTTTTTGTGTGTGTTTGTTTATATGTTCATATTTCCCACAAAATACTCCAATATACAGTAAGGAACACAAAAATGCATAGAAAAAAATATACAAAACATGCTAAAATCCACTAATACTCACAAAAACTAAACTAACACAAAAAAGTGATGAAATATCCAAAATATACTCAAAACTCATAAAATACAGGGGAAAAAAACACCCAAAAATGTGATAAAATATCCAAAACAATCTGTAAAAATATATATGCAATAAACAGGTTTATTCAACACCTTCAGCAGTTTCAACGAAACAACATAAAACAAACAATTGTTCATTTAATGAATTAATCTGTATTAATGTATTCATTTTGACAGCTCTAGTTTATACACATGTATTTGCAAAACAAAGAAATATCTTTAAAAAGACTAAACTGTCTCTTTATAATCAAACCAAGTTAAAAGTTCACAATGATCAAACTTTAAAAAGAACCAAATTATATCAATATCTGTGTCTCAACATCTGCCGTGTTCAACATGGTCAGTGTTTGGCTGATGTTTCTTTCCTGTCAGAAGATAATTGACTCTGCTGGAGCTGGTTGAGGTTAAGCCTTTCATTCAAGGACGCTCCAGCGAACCTTTCCAGCCAACTGTGGAAGACCCAATCACAAACCCACACAAATGTGCAGCACACACTGACCCTGACTGTGCTTCCTCTGACAAATCCATGCGACATCATTCATGTTAATATCTGACCGTGGCTGAGGTATGAAAGGCACCATACAAGGATCTCCCACAGCATTGTGGGTCACAAGTCAGTGTCAGTGCATAGCATTTAAAAGACATCACACACTTTCATCTGACTGCACCGTGGATGCTGCTGCTGCTTCAATGGCAATGTACGCGACCCTGGCAGCAGGAAAGGCCAAAGTTTATCAAATAAAAATTTTCTGAGCTGATTCGGGGTTCAGACTGAAGTCACTAAGATGTTTCACAGACACAGAGAGAAAAAAGAAAGACGTAATGGAAGGTGACAGTAACAATATTACGTGGAGAGCACTTATGATATCAACAGTTAATTCATGTGTGACTTATGGACATAATTAGACAATATACAAACAAGTGGTGGCAGGCAAAACAAACTCCACCCCTCGCAAGTATCGTGGCTTATTTTGGCATCGATCCAACTGATGTCATCATGTCTACGGTGTCAGCATATCAATTGCCTCCACATGTGTGCCAAGTTTGAAGTAAATTAGGGCAACCATTAAAATACTCTGAAATTCTGAATTTTAACCTTAGTGTGTTTGAGCAGCACTTATTAAAAACTAAACACATGCAATAAAGTTCAATATAATTTCTATCTCCCTGAATTACTATATAATTTTATAAAAAAAAAAAAATACTTGGCTCTGGTTCTCACTGAGGCACGGGGTTGGCCCCATGCCTTTATTGATATCAGATGTTAAAATGGGTAACATTTACCTGAACAGTATGTATGTAAGGGTAAAATTGGACAAAAAAATCTTAAAGACTTACACTTAAATGAACCATTTCAAGAAAAAAAAATCTCATATTTCCTACAAAATACTCAACAAGCATCAACAAGTCACATTTATCACTCTGTGGCATCTTATTTTCTTTGGACAAAAATGGATCAAACAGATTTATGGGATTCTCATATATATTCTTCTATATTTATTTACTTCTTCCTTTATCTATATTATGCATTTTTTTTTTAATCTATGCTTGATTTCCTTTTTTTTTTTAAATTCGTGACATGATTCAATTGAGAAAATATTGAAGCTAAAATGATATTGAAGCTGTGGAGTCAAATTTAATACACCTCATGCTTCTCTCAGCTTGTGTTACTGACTGAAAAACATTAGTATTCCCTTAACAGCATTACTCGAGGGCCAGCACTTTATGATTCATGACCTACTCTCAGAAATTTCAACATATAATCTATAAATTTCTTGTATCTTAAGCCAAAAATATATAATGTATGTTTTCTCCTTTTTGTCACTTCCAGTTCAGATTTTTATTTTGAAACATGGCCGAGCCAGTTCTCTTCTTCTTGGAGTGTCTTTTATGTGAGCAGCCATTATTGAGCATCATGGATTGAACTGGTGTTGTGCTTAGTGTTTACAGATCAAAACATGCCAGAGACCAGGGGAGGAAATAAATGGAGATGCAAAAACTGAGAGGAGGAAAGTCAATATAAAGCTGCCAACAGTAAGAATTGATTCACAGATGGAGCCAAATTCAGCAGATGGTGAGTAAATGTAAACGGAACTGAGCAATCAGATTTTCAACAAAAAGTGGAGGAGAGGAAAGTGGAGAGTGTAAGAGATGAGTGGAGCTGAGAAGGAAATATATGGTGCAACAGGATGAGAAAAACACCCCTTTGGCACTAATAAGTCCTTTCCTTTGGTAACATTTTCTCCAGTTTGACTTTAACCCATAAAAACCCAAATATTCACCAACGATCAAAATCACCTGCTGATATAAATTAAATAACCCACTAATCCTATCAATGCATGTGAATAGTTGGTGTTAAATGCAGTTTGTCATATTGTTTTGGTCATTAGTTACAGTATAGTGATTGACTAATATGGATTTTTTGGGACTGATACCATTTTTATTTTTTTTTAAATTAGCCTTCGTCAATGACCATTACAATCCACTAATATTGTTAAGATTATATTTAAAGCAGATGCTGTTTTTTTTCTGTGTTAAATGATAACAAATGTCAGAAAATGGAATATAAAAAATGTGACAATTAACCTAAGAAGCATTATTACACCAAGAATAAATCATGTTTTTTAGTGTGGACACTGGACAGTGGTATCTGTCCAGCCAACACAAGAAAAAAAAAATGAAATATTGGGTAGTTGACATATCGGTCTAACATTATTGAGATATGACCCATTTGGACATTCAGAGGCACCATAGTAAATATGGAAACATCTTCTTCAGCATTGATTCACTAGTAAAACCCATGAAGTTTGATCAATGACAATAGAGGGAATTATTCTGTTGTTGATATTTTTGCCAATAAAGTAACTTTTTCTTCAGTTTCCTCTGTTTTTTGATATAATAACCCTTCACTTTAATCTCAGATTTTATGAACATCTACATGACCAGAACAGCAAATATGAAAAAAAAGCTTTTTTTTAACTTAAAAATAGAAATTACAGAGCTGCACGGTGGCTGAGTGGTTAAGTTTGTATCCTCACAGCAAGAAGACCCGGGTTCGATTTGCATGTTTCTCTTCTCGTGTCTGGATGGGTTTCCCCCATCACCCAAAAACATGTTTATTAGGGTAACATCCTCCAGTCAGGTGATTCTGACCATTAACCTGGCTTTACAGGCCCACTGCTCCTTACAGGTTACCCCAATGGTATCAAGAATGGGTTAAATGTAGAAGACAAATTTTTTTGTACAGTTTACAATGACAAATAACCCATAACTTACAATATTAAAATTAATGCTGACACCTCAAAGGCTAAAAACACAGAAAAATCCATTTGAGGACTGCAGCAAAAGTAGCACAGAGTCTTAATGGGTTAAGATCGTAATCGTGTTTGCCACGTAAACCGACACGTCTAGGTTCACAAAAAGTGACACTGATATCAGACCTTAAAGGCTGAAAGGAAGATAAAAGAGGTCGGGCTCACAATCACATCATCACAATCTGGACGCCATCCAGGGACATCAAGAGGTACAGAGAGAGATAATGTAACAGCAGGAAGTGCCAACCTGTGATTAAGTTTAGCTAAAACATTTTTCAAGATGTCTTCTTAAAAATTCCACCGCATTGTCAGATTGCACAATGAATAATAGGATGTCGGGTAAAGAAATGCCTCAAGCTACAAAGTGTGCATTCCTTGAGCAGAGTGCACGGGCTGGATAAATCCACTGTCGCCTGAGGAAAATCCTTTAGGCTGCGTCACAGTTGTATACACTGGAATAAGTATAAACAGCAACATAATGAAGTCCACTACATCACATTAGACCACACAGAGCCATGCTTACATTTTCAACATGCAAAATAAGCCTCTGTTACTGCCAAACACAAAGTCAACACGTGCAAGAAAGCTGGAGTTCACAATGTGATGCTAGTTATCAGATCATTATAGTGGGAAAAATGTACCTTTTAATAGCTAAACAAGTTTCTTTTCTTCTAAATAAATGAAATCTTTTAGATTTTTGTGTTGTCACCTTTGTTTTTACAGAATTATACCCATTTTTAGTTTAATCTTTAAAGACCAAGAAGTATTTTCAACATTGTTAAGATCTATCTCAGTGGTTTCAAAGTCCTTACATTTCAGGGATATATTTCACATACAGACTAATATGATATAAAGTGGGCCAGAACAGTAAAATAATATAAATTATAGGATGCAAACTTAAAATTAATGTCAACCCCAAAGTTTTTTTGGTGTGTTTTTGAGTGAAAAATGTTTACATCCACCAACTGTACCTAATATGAAGAAAAAATATTCTACATGTGCACACCTTACTTTACTTGCAGTTCTTAAGATCAGCCTTGAGTAGTATCACTAAACAAAAATGTCTTTTTTATCCCTGTAGGGAGATCCGGTCTCTGTATTTTACCCATCCCTGTACACATAGCACCTTAGTGTTAGCGATTAGCATTAGCACATTAGGAGCAGTGAGCTGTCATTGAAAGCCCTCCAGGACCAACTCCAGATCCTCATCAGGTCTGTGGTCAGGGTCATGGACAGGAGAATTAACCTATGTCTGCCTCTTTTTGCAGGTCTTGGTCCCTCCTTGGTCTGCAGGACAGTTTTATCTGACCTTATCTCTCTCAGATAAATCAGATTTTTTTTCAAGACTAGTCCAGACCACAGCTACAGGGACGCCACTAATGTTCAAGTGCATTTTCTGATTTATTTAACATCATCACCAATGGTGTAGTTGTCCCTGCTGAAGTGGGTGCACTTTCAATTTATGCCTTTTTTAAAGTAGTCCAGAAAAATGTAATTTTGGAAACAGTGACATATTTTTTCAGTTTAATTTTCTATTTAGTTTACCCAGAAATCCATCACTAGTATTTGCTAACTATGGGAAAATTCTTATGATGCCAGAGGGAAAAAAAAGGAAATATAATAAAATAAAAATAAGAAAAGAGATCAAATTAAAGAAGCAAAAATGGAAATGAGGACACACTAAATAAATAATTGATATGGAAATAAAGTTATGTCATTTTTATATTTCTGTATTTATTTTTCAATATGGCAGGGGTAGTCCTCCATACTCATCAAGGGGATTTGGAAGTAATTACAGAAAAATAAGTAGTTATACTCTGGACTACACCACTGATCTTCACAGTTTAATATGTCTCTTCATAAACTCACTAAGAATCATCTCACTAAACCAAACCAAAACAATGTCTAATGTTTGGAAGATGTTGTTGGTCTGTATATAATCTGGTCTCCATCATCGATACTGCATTTATCCTGGTCTTGCTCCTTCAAAGTCTCAGTCTTGATACTCTTTGTCCCAATCACGACTTCATTTAAATTCCCTTGACAACAACATTACATTACTCTGACAGATAATATGATAACCACATAGTCTGCAAATAAATGAATAAACAATGTTTAGGTCCATATAATGACAAAAATAGCAAGTAACTGAACTAAAGAAATTACTTTATCATAAACATGTGTCAAAGTGAAGTGTTTCGGGTTAAGGCTCTATAGGAAAGAAAAAGGCACATTACTTATTGATTAAAAACCCATATCAGATTGAAATTTCTTATTGACTGATGCTCAAAGTTAAAAAATATATCAGATCTGAAAAAGTCACATCAGTGCATCCCTACATTTCTCCTCTGACACATTTCCCACCATTCATTGTAGGTTAACATGGTTGTTTTTATGTCCAGCTGAACTGAAATAAATGTGATATAAATAGATGTGGATGGTTGTTAATGTGTCCTGGTTTGCTGTAGTTCCTGCTGGCAAATACCCCATGGTACAAAATAAGCCTTAAAAAAAAAAATAAATAAAGACAAACAAAACTACACGTTTTCACAAAATCAGAGATAAAGTGTGAAACTAAACTGCAATAGAAAACCAAAAGTGTACTGGAGAGTATGCATCTGGGATGCCCAGGATGTGTTTGCTGACCTCAGGGATAGGTTTGTTTTTATGCCACAGGACTCAGGCAGAGGGTTGGGCTGAATCTGAGGGGTCAGGGCTGATCATGTGCTCTAATGCCAAGCTGGAGAAAGCAGTGGAGATGATATCCAGAAAGTATTGCACTGTCTGCTGCTGGCCTCCCCTTCAGCCTGTGAATACCACTGCTAAGTCGTTATCGTTCCCAGAACAAACACGTTCCTTGTCTGAGCTAATCTTTATGTAAACGGTCCGCCTTAAGTCGTCTTTAGGGGAGTTTTATTTCTCTTGACTCTTAGCTCAATCTCATAGCATGAATCCACATACCAATAATAAAAACAAGGAAAAGCAGAGAACGCACAGAGCTATTTAAAGTGAAGCCTTGAGCGTTTCTGTCAAGTGGATCTTTATTCCTTTTTTTGTTTTAGACATAGTCTCTTAAAGTGTTAGCCTGCGAGGTTATCACCAAGGCTACACTAGTAGCATAAGAGCATCTGTGTGCGCCTTTGGGCTTTTTCCTACCCATCACACCATGGTGGGTTGTGGCTCAGATAATCCTAAGGCCTTGTAGCCATGGAAACCCACTCATGTATGAATGTTACTTTGTTTAACCATGACTCCAGGAGACAAGACAGAAAGGACAGGACGGGACTGTCCAGGGAGACACATCACGTGTCATGATATAACGGGAAAGAAAAAGCAGAATGGGTCATTACTTTGGTTTTATATTACCCAAAAATGTAGTAACTGGAGGAAGCAGACAGGTATTGTTTATGAGACTTTGCTCAGTTTATAGGTAACAGAGACTTTAAGACTTTGTTTAGACCAGAGGCCACAGGTTTAAAAAAAAAAAAAAAAAAGGGTTGCCAAAGGGTCCAATCCAGTCTATGAGATGAGTTTGCGAAATTTAAAAATTATACTGAAGATTGATATTCAAAGGTGTCAAACTCTTAGTTTGGTAGTTCAAGTGCCACATAGACCAATCTGATCTCAATTAACCTATACATTATGAGATCTCAAAATGTCTATTCGTTTTAGTGTTAAGAAAAAGTAAACCTGCTTTATGAAAATTTTGACACTAACTTTCACAAAAAATGTCAACAACCTGAACAAATATCCAAACATGGGCATAAAGTAAGTGCAATTATAACAACATTATGCCTGTATGTAAATGGTTTCTGCCTATACATTGTGATGGTTAAATTGTAATGATAAGCTGAGACATAATACTGTTAAAATTGCATTTATTTTTCTGAAGCATTCTTAAGTTATTCCTGTTCATATAATTTAAAGAATAGTTTGTAGGTGTAAACATTTTCAGAATGTAATTTAACTTTTTTCATTTTAAAACAGTAAAAATTTGGTGTTGACATTATTGATGGGGTATTATGTTATTTTACTAGTTCAGTCTGCTTCAGATGACTTTGGGCTATATAGTGCTTTTTTGGCACTTCACATAAGTGACCCATTATTCATTCGCTCTCACATGCGCCCTCTGGTGGTGGTAAACTACATACGTAGCCACAGCTGCCCTGGGGCAGACTGACAGAAACATGGCTGCCACCACCAAACATTCATTCACCAGTGTGAGTGGCATTGGAGCCACAGAGGGTGAAGTGTATTGCCCAAGGACACAACGTAGTGACTACAGCAGAGCAGGATTCGAACCACCAACAGTTACTGAACAACCCGCTCTACCAGCTGAGCCATGGCCGCCCCCAATGTAATGTTCAACAGATTATCTGTAAAGTATACGGAGTACTCATCTACAGAGAAAGCAAAACAGATGGGTATTGAACCCTCAACTATAAAGCTTACAATACAGAGTAAATACTCCAGCCTTTCCAAATAGAGCTATAATATGAAACTAAGCAATAAGTAAATATGAGAGAAATAGAAAAAGCAATGTCAGGCTCTGAACTCAGGAGACATGAAGAATCGACCAGAAAATAAAGTGTATTATTATTATTTCATCCTCACTCCCAAAGCAAGTCAATCTGACAATAAGAGCCCAAACAGGATTTTAAAGCTTCATCTGAATCCAGTCAAAGGTAAAAGGTTTCCATAGGAGACTTGAGTAAAAACTGAACTTGACCCCAGAGCATCAGAGCGTCTGGAGGAACACATTGTATATGGAACAGCAGCTAAAAATAACCAGGTCAGCGTGAGCTAGTGTCTTTGTAGATTTTTATTAGTGTAAGGTTTTGTTGATGCTAAGTTGACTTGAAATGACTTGAATTGAAAACATCAACACATCTTTTCAATTATATAACATTATTATATGGTATTACTGCAGGACAATTGAACTTTGACCCTGCCACATGGTCATTGTCCTTGGGATTTGCCCTTCATAGATAAATAAAAAAAAAAAAAACATTTATTGATTTGAAATAGTTTATATGACAACATGCATCATTTTTTATAGAACAAAGCTTAGTTGTAATGCTAAGTTTAAAGCATTAAACACACTGCTGCCATGAATTACTGTATATTTCTGCTGTTTTCTGCATTGCACACTATTTTAATGCTGCTTGTATGTATTCAGAGTATAGCAAATAAGAAGCTATGAACATTAATTCCCTTTTATTTTCACTTTTTATTTTTAATTTTTATGCACCAATTTCTATCTTTTCTGCATTATGTTTGTATAAAATGTGTGTAAAAGTCTCTTATTCTTTACCGTTTCCTCAGGTTGTTGCACACATTAATATTTCATCAAATACACATATTAAACAGGGCAAACTATGGTTTTCTATTTGAAGACAAATAAAAGAGTGATTATGCAAAGGCTGAAAATGAAATTATTTAAATTTTTTTGTACGTTCGCTTCAATATGCTCTTGTTTTTGTAATGAGCTGCTGTTCAACACACTATGTTTCCTGGTTATCTGTAATCACTGACATTCATGGATCGATTTCAAAGCAATGTTTTTGTAACGATGTAATTAATTTCATGAAATTCTACTGATTTTTGGATCCCTTTTTTGTGTGGATTGTTGACTGTAATTGATCAATACCAGCATCGATATTACTTTTTCATAAATTATTCAATTTCTATTACGTACAACGTGTGTCAGCAATTACTTCGTTGATTGCCTGTAGATGTACCCTCCTTCATTGGAAGCCACCTAACCTTCCATCAGAACATGTCTGAATAATGCACATAATATCTTTCTTGAGAGTGGAAAAGACCGAATTTTGTTTCAAAGAATCAACTGACAAATTTGGCATTACATGGAAGCCTGTTCCCTTATACTTTGATAAAACATCTATAGAAAACATAACAGAATAGAATATAACACTCTAGAACATTGCGGAAGCTCCCGTTCATTTTGAATAGACATTCCCAGTCTTCTGCGGTTGGAAATTTTTTGTTGATAACCGCCCGCTGCGCCGTTAACGCCTGCTGCCAATGGGAACAAGTTTTGTTACTTCAGATTCACATTACCGTATCACTCCACAGGTAGTTCAGCCACTTTGAAAGTAAATATTTGCTATGTTTAAACGGCTATTTTATCCAGTTTGTTAGAGTAGTAGCAGAAATAAGCTGTAATAAAACGTAAAATAAGTGGGATAATGTATTGCCCATGCGTGACTATTGAAAAATGGCGCTGGCAATACATTATCCCTTGCTTAGTTAAATTAATGTGGACCAATGTGGGTGGGGAAGGGGGGGTTGTTTGTATCTCCGTTTCGACACTGGATCTAAATCTGTCCAATAATCACTGTCTTCAATGGTTTCCTCCATAGAGGCATGCTCTGTGGTTACTTCCTGCCCTCCAGCTGAATTCGCAACGTCATCATAGTCACGTGACTGAAACCTACCTATTGGAAATTCATGCAGGCATCAGGGGTTTTCTAAAACTGTAGTCAGTGAAATAAACAACCTGCTATTGTCCTGGATTAAAAAGTGGTCACACTCGCACATTAATCATGAGCTGAATAATTAGCCTTGTGACCCAACACCGCAGGTCGTGACCTTCGTGGTGTTCGGTGAAATAGTGCGAGGAAGAGTATGAGCATGAAACGGCTGACACAGCACTGATGAAATAGGATTAATACATGCATTTGCTTTTAGTTACAATAAATCATTATTAAAAATACAACCTAAAATGTCTTTTTGAGCCCCATCCTTTGCTTTCTTCACATTTCAGTCTGTTTTCTGCATCGATGTGTGTGTTTCTCTGTGTGTGGCGGAGTGTAGCGGTAAGGCAGTGACAGGGTTTCAGCCTCGGTCCGTGAACCTGGCTGCTCTGTTTAGCTCTGCCAGTGACAGAGAGTGAGGGGGACATCGCCCGGCCGTGGCTGCCCCAGCTGGGCCAATCAGGCGTGAGCGCCCGTGGACAGCTCGGCGCATGCCCATCGCCGTGTGCAGCGCCGTGGCACAGATCCCCTTATGGATTTTAATATGTTCTCCACAGTGTCTCTGCCGCTGTGCTGACCACTCATATGCGTGTTGGTTCAGATAATGAAGGTGACTCTATGTGGTTAATACAATCTCTGTATTCTCCTTGACTGTACACACACACTGTACACTGACACACGACTTCATATAGGGTCACACAGGTCACATGGTGTGTGTTTGTGTAATGATGCATGTGTTTTGGGAACTTTAAGCTTCAAAAACTTATTGTAAAGCAAGAAGAAGAAAAATGTGTCAATAACTTAGCAAGATATGAGTGATTTTAAAAAAGCAGCTCTGGATGTCACAATTTAAAATAAATTAATAAATAAATAATAAGCAGGATGCTCTTATTGGAATTATCTTTAAACTGACTTTGACTTACACGTGTTTCCAAACTGTATTTTAATTTCCGTTTTGTGACAGCTTTTACTTCTCCAAATACTTGTCTTCCTATGTGCTGTAGTAAAAAAGACAATTACAAATACAGAGTTTTAAACGTGTCGTCTGTAATTTATATGGGGAAAAAAGTGGTTTTGTGACAGTTTGTCAAATAAACAAACCTGAACTTTGTCTTATTCAGTGAGTTTTAACTGTAGATAAATAACACTTATACTATTGGATCTGCTTAGTGTCAACTTAGTGGTCATTTGTTTTATTAAACTATTTAACATATACCAGTCTGAGAGTGTTAACTTGTCTGTTAGCTCATTTAAGTGTTTGTTTTTTAACTTGTGTTCTGGGCTTTTAGTTGCCTTTCTTCTGTATAGCATGTGTACACTGTAAGCGTTACCATGGCAACACAGATGGAACTGTAATTGCCCCAGGGCTTAAGAGTCTTCAGCAATAGATATGAAAAAGAAAAAACTCACTGATGGAACATTTGACACTTTTACAAACATGCTAAAACAGGTACGATACATTAAAAATGACCTTTATGGTCAGCTTTATACAGTGACTGGTAATAACCACACAGGGAGATGATTAAAAAAAAGTGTGATGATGCTTAGGAATATACTTAACCTATTTTAAAGGCATGACATGCAGCCACAACTAGCTGGTATGAGTCACATGAGCACTGATCTGACAATATGAGTGCAGCAGAAACAAAGCTTCTGTGTTTAAAAGAGTGACAGTGAATGAGAAGCCTTCATTCCTGCCCATCACGTTTTGACTCCGCCCACCCGGTGACCTGAGGGAAGTGGCATAACCCGTCAGCCTGAATCACAGCCTGCACTACAACAGCCGAGTTCATATGTAAATGTGTCAGCATGCACAGATTCATAAGTCTGACATATCAGTGTGAATATGCATGTTCAACACTGACTGGAGCGTAAACATCTCTGTGCATCTGTGTGTGTGTGTGTGTGTGTGTGTGTGTGTGTGTGTGTGTGTGTGTGTGTGTGTGTTTTCAGCCACGCAGGATGTATGTCCGAGCTGATCCCGGTATGTTACGGTGACATTCCCCATGGGAAGGAGCCACACGACTGTTTTCATTTGCTACACTGCCCATATCTCTTCATGAGTGCAGACGTGGTGAAAGTGACATCTGATTTCATCTATACTCAGCAGGGTTCTCACTGTCTGTCTTCATCCTCTTCTTTTATTATTCATACACATTCTCAAGTGACTGCAAACCTTTTACTCTGCTTTTTTTTTTTTATTACTCTAGATTATTTCTGTTGTCTAATTTTAGTTTATTTTTCTGTTTTGTCTAAATAATCATGGGATTTTTTTTTTTTATTTTACCAAGGCTGCTAAATTATTACAATTTTTAAGCAGATTAATCACAGGGTTGCTGTGGATTAATTTTGATTAATCATGATTAAATATAATTAAAAAATTTAAATCTAAATTAATCACATTTCATTTTACATGAGCAAAGAAACTCAAAATAGAAGGGAATATGTACTGAATGTTTGTTAAATACTTTCAACAGTTTCAACAAAACTTCCAAATAAACGACTAAAAAACTGTAAATAACTGTTCAGTCTTGTTTATGTTTTTTTTGTCCTCATCTTTCCATCCAGAGCCAACATGTTGTTTAGCATCTTCTATCTTTATGGGTTGGTTCTGCTTCTGTTACTACTGGATCATCTGGTCATTTGTTCACACATGATGCGAACTCTACTGAGACAAATTGACAGAAATTATTAACCATAGATATTCAGAGTCACTCTGAGCTGCAGATGGATTATTTATGTTAACATTTTTAGTCAAATTAATCATCATGATCGATTAATCTGCATTAATGCATTAATTTTCACAGCCCTATGTTTTATGTAGACTTTTGTCAAATTGTCACAAATTAATCCAAGATTATGTTTTACGTTTGCATGATAAACATTTATTTAATCCTGTATCGAGTTCATTTAAATGATCCTAGATTAGAATACAATTGACAAATGTCAAACATATCAAAACAATCGTATAGAATGTAAATTCAGCTAGAAAAAGATAGCTTCCAGTTACATTTGATATTAGATAAATCATCTGGGCCAAACTCAAATACAATAAAATGATGCTAATAAATATTTTAGAAATGCTGTGTTGTCATTTGCAAACATTCACAGAATGATTATTGCATAAATAGGGGATAGTGAGGTAGAAATCTTGCACATTTGCGTTCAGGGTGATGGTGACTCTCAGGAAGTAACTGTTTCTCAGTCTGTTTGACTTTGTCTTTGCACATCTGAAGCTATTTCACATGTTGCGTCTGTACTACATGGATGACGTGAATCATGGTGGGAAGGATTCCCTTTGTCAGAGGAAATGAAGCATTTCTTTCTTTTATTTCTGTTGTAAATTAAAGGCTGCTGTGACACGTGCACAGAAACATTCCTGTTTGGAAAGGGTCAGGGCCGACTGCAGGGCTCGTTTTCCTGAGGAGTCATCCTGAGTCACTGAAAACACGCCACAACCCTCCCCCGCTCAGCGCAATGTTCTCGAAAATATTTGGAGTCTGCCTTAAAAAAATAAAAAATAAATAAAAAAATACCAAAAAAAAAAAAAAAGCATTATGGGTAAAGAGATTCATCAACTGGACATAAAACAGAAAATGAAGGTCAAACTTTTCTCACTGTGACGCTCATTAGGTCAAAATCTAATGACAATTTAATTACAGGCTAATTTTAATCTTTATAACATCTGACTTCTCTTCACTCAATTATTCTCACACCAATGTCACGGATCAAACTCCACCACATTCGTCCGGTCCTGATGAGATTATTCTCCCAGAAAATTACCCCATTCCAGAAATAGTTCATCCAAACCCAAAATCCAAACTGTACTTTCCAAAAACGCAGAAATTAAACTTTACTCTTAGCAGGAAACCACAGGTGTGCGGTGAGAAAACACAGCTCCCGCTCATTTACGTTGCACGTTTTAATGACCTCGGACAATTATAATCGTCCAGTCATTACCAGAAGGAGCACAACACCTTCCCTCTGCTCTCACTTTAATGTCATTTACAGGAACTGGCAACCAGAAAATGCAGAGCAGAGTACACAGTGTCAAGCAGAGGGAATCCAGACTAGTTGGCAGGCATAAAGACACAGTTTTCCCTCAGTGTGCTGCACTCTCAGGATTAAAGCTGGCAGTGTGCTCACATCTGCTAAACAAGATATAGGCATAATACCTTGATATTTCACGTTGCATAAAGCTGCAGCGCTGAAGGATCTCCCATCATTTCCACAAAGTCCTCAGCTCGTCTAGCACCCTGCAGCTCCTCACAGACACTCTTAAAAAACACCGACTATATCATGTTATGTTTACCCTGACACCTGCTCCTCATATACAAGTGTGTTTAAGTGCAATGGCTAAAAACATCAACTTTACCTCTTACTGTACTGGCTCCGCAGCACATATTCTAAAGGAAAGAATTGGGAAAAAACAGGAAGTGAATTACTCCAAATATTCAAAATAGCTGCTTATAAAGCATGTAATTGACTTAAACACAACCCCGAGACATTTCAGTCGACAATTATGATAATTATAAAAGCCTGATTTAATTGCTGCTGATTAGCATTAAAAGCATATAAATAACAGCACACATACAAGACATGTAGTACTCTAATGATTTTCTACATGTTAAAGGGTTTGTTTTTTTGATGAGGAAATTTACTATTCACAATTATCGGCTTCATTGATACAGCTGAGATCTATTTACAGGAATAGATACATGGTTAAAACATTAAATGACAGATAATTTGTGCATTTTTTAAAATTTCATTTCTACATAACACCTTCCTGGTTTAGTGAGATTCACAATTAGTAACGGACTCTCTAAATGTCGTGAGATCAATTCCATTTAAAATAATGTCATTGATTAAAGCCCCCAGGAGGACTTTTCCAGGCTTTTAACTGGAAATTGAAAGTGCCCCACATTAATAAATTCCAATATATATGGCTGTATTGATTTTTTACTTTGTCATAACTCATTAAAAATTCAATCTTATGGTATTTATGTTGAAAAAATTAAAGTGGTTGATCCTTTCTCCAAACTGGTTTTCCTGTGTTGCAAATTGATCTGCTGTGATATCATATTGTACATAATGATAATTAAAGCTGGAAAATACATTTGTTCAGCTATGTTCATACGCAATAATCCTACTGCAGGATGTGCAATGTCAAAGTAACAGCAACACATGAAATTAGAAGTTTTTTTTCTGCCTGGAACAAAAGAAAAAATTGCATTGTTTTCCTTTTACAACCAATAAAACATGATTTACTCTTTAAATTTGCCTCATGTATAAAATAATTACTAGTCATGTTGATTTATTTGTATTATTCATTGTAATATATACATTTCTTTTGACATTAGGGTTTATTTTATCCACATTCTCAGCTGAAATACTAACATTTTTGTAGCTTTCTCCATCTATATTTGGTGTTGAACAAATATTTTAACACCATATTTTTTTTTTGTCTATATTTGGGCAGCTTTCAGCAACTCTATCAGTGTTTTTCATGTTTAAAGCCACAAATAACCATTTTATAAGTCCTTTTTACACTTTAATCTTCATGCCCTGTCACTATAACTATTACACTGCTACAAAGCAATCACTATATGACAAACTCAGGGATTATAATTTAAAAATATTGTGTTTTTGTCTCTTTCCAACTTCTACTAATAATTAACAGCTATTAATAACTACCTGGTTTCTTCAAATTTCACTTAGGAATAAAAATCTACCTATAAAGTAATAGCATTTTAATATTTATCACAAAAATTTCTTATATAGACCGATATCAAAATCTTTCTTTTTGGTTTTATCACTATTTGTCTAATGTAACAATAATTATCAGTGTGACGGTTCTATTGTGTCAGTTTCTTAGCACAGTTCTAAAGTAAATACAACTTTGGAAATAATTACTTACAAAGTGGTAAAAAGTCAATATTGTATAAATGTAACTTGTGGAGCCATCAGGGCTTTAACTTGAGTCATAAACTCTGCCAAAACACATGTTAAATATTTAATTTACAATCTTAATGGAGAGAAAAGCTGTATTTAAGTGAATGGAAACAAGAAGATCAGTTTCCTGAAAAATTATGGACATCAGCGTAAAAAAAAAAAAGACTATTCATCCTCAAGAGGAATCCGTTTAAGTTCATTCACACTCCATTTCTATGTAACATAGTAACTCCGCAGCTTTAAATTTAGCAAAGTATCATTGAGAAGCAGAGAAAAGTTAGATGAATGTCTTTGTTTTTCCATTCTTTTCTTGGTTAAGGTATTTGTTAAACCTTTGACTTTATTTGTTATTCTGACTCTCTTCTCCCTGATGTCTGTTTGTACCTGTGTGTTAAAAATAATACTATTCCGTTGGGACTGAAAATCTAGTCATTCTGTTGTGGAAGAAACCTGGGGATTTGTGTACACTCAGTTTTCCCTGTTAACCTTATGTACCATGTAAAAAAAAAAAAAAAAAAAACCCAAACAGATGGATCTTTAAACAAATTAATGTGATTAATGTTCTTAGAAGATTCTACTTCTGCTGTTAAAAATCTCCATATGACTTAAAACACAAAATTGACACAAAGTTGACAGCTAACTTTTTTTTTTTTTAAGAGACACCTTTTGTTGTGCGTCTTCTCCTAAATATCTGTTCAGAAAAACTGTATCGGACATCTTATAAGTTATATTTTCCATCTGTCCAAGAAGCTATGTGCGATTCCTGACTTTTCTAGGACATCTGCTGATCATTTAATAAACATTCATGCACAATTTATTACATTTATCTGCCAGCTCATGAGTTTTTTGGTGATACACTGTGAAAAAAACACAAAAAAAAACCAAGACGTGCTGTATATTTTAAATAAAATGAGGACAGGAGCACATCGGTCATTGCAGCCCAAGTGATGGGGCATTTTCTTGCTGCCACATAAAATCTGTTCCTCATCTCTCTTGGTGTGCAGCAGTTCAGTTTCTCCGTCCTCCAATATATTAGCGCCCCTCCCATCCACAAAGAGGGCAATAATGGCAATGGAGGTGGGGGAAATAAAGGTAACAAGGTGAGAGATGGAATGCCTTGACACAAAATAGTTTTACATCTAGAAAAGTAATTAATTCATTCTACTGTATGCATGGCTGTGAAATGCCAAAACTGCACTTACCAGAAGGACATAAAGAAGAATAAATGGAGGGCAAATGGAGGTGTATGCCTCTACTGGCACAGATCCAAAGAATAAATTCTGAATAAATACATAGGATCCATATGTTTTGTCAAAAAAAAAAAAAAAAAAAAAACGGGCATCATTCAGCAGCACTAAGCTTTTCCAATTGGCACTTTCCCAAATCTATCATAATGACTTCATATATATAGTGAGGATTTTCTAAAGCACAGAGGAGAAAGTCATTATAGTGGTTCATATTTGAGCCTTTCCCAGCTGGAATGGCATTGACAAACGCCCCACACAGAAACCAGTGTGGCATATTTCAAAGGCATCGGCACAGTGAAACGGTTTCTCATCACGGTGAATAATGTCTGCATGGTGCTGGCTGCTCCCCAGGTTAACTGCTCTGGGTGGTGGGAGGGTTTCTTTGATGCACTGACTTTCAAAAAAAAATTAGAGCATAATCACTGAATCAGAGAAAGTGTGTATGAGAGGTGAGTTAAAAGCCAGTAGGAACATCATTGTAAATAAAATCAAGGAGGGTTTTTGTTTGTTTGTTTGTTATGTAGAGTAAACAGGTAGAAAATGCACATATTAAAGACTTTTTAACCATACTGTGCTGGAGAAGAAAGCAGTTTCAGTAATAAGATTGTCAGAATAGGGCAGGATATTAACTTTAAGATTAAAAAATATGAACATAGATTTTAATGTCAAGGCAAGGATGACAATAAACTCTTCATTTAGTTAAATATTTGAGCACATCCCTTCACTTCTTTAGCTTTGTTCCCTTATTTTTTTTTCTCCTTTCAATTGTAAAATCTTTTTGATATTTTTAACATGTGGAAAATGTATCATTCTGATAAAAGCCTTGATTTATCTGTTATTTTTGACACTCGTTGTAAGCAAATTTCCATAATCTAAGCCTCAAGAGCATGTATATAACCGTGTTAACGCCTCAAAAGAAAAGAGAGAAAAAAAAAAAAGATTGCACGCCTTCAAAGCCTTCAAATACGTTCATTATTAATTAATCTGGAGAGTTTAGCACCAAGTCATTACAAAGTCTGCACGTGTTTCTACTAATTTGTACAGATCCAGCAGGATTTAACCAAACCTTGAGGAGTATAGCCTCGCACCGCCCATCACACACCATGCTACTACTGAAAGGAGCAAAACAATAGATGTGTAAAGCATGGATTTTCAACACAGTTTGATAATTTAGGTATCTGACACTAATGAGGAAACATTCAGGTTTGGTTGTGTTCACGCGCCGGTTGTAAACTGCCTCAAATAAAATAAAAAAAAATAAAAAATTAAGTTGCTCTCTTGTTGCTCCCAACCAACATGTTACACACACACACACACACACACACACACACACACACACACACACACACACACACACACACACACACACACACACAAAAACGCACACAAGTGGAAATTTGTGGTAAATTAACCGCGCAGATGCAACCATTGTCTGTGCGTTCTGGTGCCAAACGGTGCGTCTGACCTCATCATCCACTTCCACTATAGGGTTTGGGTCCGAATTTATCCACATTAGGAACAAACACATAATATTGATGATTTTAAAAAAGAAAAAAAGAAAAAAGGGTGGATTCTTACCGCTATGCGAGTCTGTGAAGATGCTTTAAGATGTAAGATGTTCAGGTTTTTGGGGAGGGGAAGGTCGTTTTGGACTTAGTGAGGTCCAAACTTGAATCCCCGGCGTTGATGATCTGCTCCACTTCTCGGGTGGAACCAACAGGGTGTCAAACTGATGCGTTTTTATTGCATCTCATAGCATGGTTGGTATTTGGAACCATTCTTTTGTCCATGTCAGTCAGCCGCGCTATATGTCTTCGGTGGAAGGACGTCGATTGAACTATGTGGTCTGCTGCGTAAAACCGGTGCCAAAATTCCTGCGGGCCCATTCCGTTACAGAGATGCTAGACAATAGTCTGGTCATTTTGGCACGAGCTCAACCTTCTGCGCTGCCAGGAACACTTAGATCAGCTGATTAACACCAAATCTTCAGGGCGATTGTGCTCATATCCCTGTAACTGGCTCGAAAACGTAGTAACACGTATATTAGAGGCTCACATGTGCCATATGGCTCCGGTATTGTCTTCCAGGTCCCTCATCTTGTCCTCAGCAGTAGGAGTGGACAGCGGAGTTGCCGATCCTGTTGATCCACCTACATCCAGCTGCGTCTGTCTTTGTCCCGTATTTATCTTGTCCAGGTCTCCGTCCGTGTGCCACGTACGGTCACACATCGGTTAAATGGGGGGATCCCTTTGAGTGACAGCTGGATTTCCTGACTGAGAAGCTTGGCGACCCGTCTACGCAGAGGAGAGGTGGAAGCGGGATGTTGCGCGTACGCGTCTTTGACAGTGCGCGCACACGAGAGGTCACACATCCCGGGTTGATAAACATCTGCCGAGGAGTAATTAAAAAAAAACAACCAACAAAAAACACTATGTTCACCTAAAGTGTCACTTTGTGCAACTGTTTTGTATTTTAGTGCCACCAGAAATCACTGCATTTCGATTTACGCGTGTTTTAGAGGATATTCATCTGATTTACGATTGTTTGTTATATGTTATTTTAATATCAATAGACACGATTTAATAAAAGCACCATTTTGCCTTTTGATATTGGAGATATTTGTACGACAGCATGCATTAATGTCTTACATTTAATCTATCTATCTATCTATCTATCTATCTATCTATCTATCTATCTATCTATCTATCTATCTATCTATCTATCTATCTATCTATCTATCTATCTATCTATCTATCTATCTATCTATCTACTATTGTCATTATCTAGTAGAAAACAACAAAATTAAAGTGTAGTCCTTAAAGTGCATTTTTTAAGAATAAATAATATAAAACAACACACACCATCTCAGACCAACACATATAAATACACTCACAAAAACACCCAATATTCAAAGTAAATTGTGTTGTCTTTTCTTTTTTGTTGCTCTTACAACTGTCTGTCTGTTTCTACATTTTATGCGTTAGATATGTTGCATATTTTTATACACTGTCGCCCATGAATTTGGAATAAAATAAAGGATATTTTAAAAAAAATCCTATACTATTTATCTTAGGAATTTATTCTGACCACTACAAATATACAATACGTGAGCAGGTAATGATAAATATGTGCAAGATAAAAGAACAATTTCAATGCACTGGAAAGAAATCCATAGGTCTAAGCTGGTAGACTGGGTAAAACAGATGCTCATAGTGTTTCCTCTAGAAAGGATAACTTTTTTAGAAAAGGGAAGCTGTCAATGTTTGCAAAAGTATGGGGTCCATTTAAAGACTTTGTGGGAAATTTAAACTTAACATAAGACACAGAAGATGGATAAGTATGTTATGTTGCTGTAAACCAATATATTTAAGTCTTCTTGATAGACAAAGTGTAACAGGCTCAGTGTGTAGTCACTGTGTGTGGTAAAAGGTGATACTGATGTGTACAAATGCATATATAAAAACTTACATTTTCAAAAGCATTATTCCAACTTTATGGCCAACAGTGTCATAGCAATATTCATGTATATACATTTATAGAAATCCTCATTAAAATCACTCTTCTTTGATAATAACCATCATTTTACATAACACATAAAAACCCATATATCCAACAGATACTAAAATAATTAACTGATATAAAAAGGTTAATCACTGTTGATCCATTAATCGTCCATGTATATAATTGAAGTAAATCATCTTTTCATTGTCACCACATATGTATGTATTCTGCATTTGTAAAAGCATGGATTTTGATTGATTTAATGCCCTCTTGAATAATTCTTCCTTTGCTTTAAAAACACTGAAAGTGATGCATCACATTAATCCACAAAGACTCAAACAGTAAACTGGCCACTGAATGCATCTAAGGTAAGTTAAAATTTCAAGGTGTTTTGAGCCTTTTTTTTTTCCTAAACTCAGCAGTGACCCCTGATGTTAAATTGTTAAGACTATAGTATGTGCTCCAAAAGCGTCATTTTGGACCATCTTCAAATCTGGATAAAAAGTGCTTTAAATCATTATTCATGTTCATCTACTTGTTTCCAGGATTGTTTTAAGGTCGCCTATTTCAAGGTGTTTTGAGCCTTTTTTCCAAAAACTCACAGGGAGCTTTTTTCATTTGAGCTAAAATGCCTTTATGTTTAATTTCAAATGTA
This sequence comes from Siphamia tubifer, assembly GCA_020466265.1. Lineage (NCBI taxonomy): Eukaryota > Metazoa > Chordata > Actinopteri > Kurtiformes > Apogonidae > Siphamia > Siphamia tubifer. Next base: position 24,960,866 of record CM035790.1, on the reverse strand, counting down.
GAATATGCCTTTGATCGTTAACATTACTGTTTGTTCACAAGTTCTCCAGAACCATAATAGTTGGTTGCCTTATAGTTTATGTTTACTGTAAAGAAAAAAAAAACACTATCTGTGTGTTTCTACAAAGTGATAATGATGCCTTTTCTCATTTTTTTTTTTCTGTCTGTTTGTTTGTCTCTAGTCAGTTTTGGTTTGTGGTCACCTCTACAGACATCACACTGGGATGTTTGATGTTATTATGAAGCCCACAGACCTACAATGAAGCTCAAGTCTGATGAGTTCAGTGTGTTGGGTGGAAAACCGAGTGACACAATTTAACGACCTGTGACAGAAATGACAGATTTCAGCCCCGGCCCGCAAACCATATTCCGAGGAAATTACTGAGGAAACACAGGAACGTACAGTGGATGATAGGCTGTGATTCCATAGAGTCACAAGTGCCTCCGTCTCTCCAGTCCATGGAATTGATTATAATTATTACAAGGTGCTTTGTGCTTTGTTAACAGTACGGTGGGTCCACTGTGTGAGGGCCTCAGTCTGATTTTGTGGAAGGCCCCAAGCAAGGCAACACATATGGCTCATTTGGCAAATTGAAATAGCCAGTTGCTTTGAGTTTCCAGTTTGTTTAAAGGGTGCATTGCTCATCAGTTCCTCCTCTGGTTCTGCAGTTCTTGCACATGCGTCCTCCGCCAGACTGTGAGCTCTGAGATAAGCTGACCTCTTGAGCCTCTGATCTCTCTGATCAAAGGGTGATTCAGTATTGTGGGTGCTTCAGGTGCCCTAGGGGGCAGGAGTCACAGTCATGCGCTGGGTGTTTTGTTTTGTTTTTTTTGGGGGCTGTTTTCAGCTGCGACCTTGCTGGACCTCCAATTGTCACTGACTGACCAGGCAGTGACGGCTGTTTTTCTGCAGGACAGGTCATATTTTATTATTGAGATTTAGGAAAAGTCAAAAAGTTACATCTTTGTTTGAGTCAACAACGCAAGAACACGTCCTTTCTTATACTATTAATGAAGAATAATAGAGCTTATATGTACAATATTGTTACAAAAGTATTGTCTTTGATTATGATTGTATGCACTGCTCTTGATCAATTATATTTTTTCTATACTTTCATCATTGAATGTTTAGGCACTTAACAATAAAAACACAATGGTAAGTGATGCAGTTACTATGGAAACAGCCCTGACACATGAAACTAGAATAAAAAAGGTAAAGTCAATAACTGAATTAAAACCACTGTGGAAAAACTACGATGATGTTAATTCATTTAATCAATGTATATGAATGAATGAATATAACATCTCTTAAATGACAACAACCAGTACTACTACTAATAACACGTATTCAGAGAATGCCTAATCTCGCCCCTATTTTGTGCCAATCTCAAGCTTCTATGACAACCCGTTCTTGAATTAGAGCCAATAATGTGATTTTGACCTTTGACCTTTTGCAATATTGATCACTTCATTATATGTATATATGCATCAGTGGTGTAATATTATGATAATATATCCAGTATTGATAAAGTTACAGCGTGATATGTCTATGTTTGTCAAACAGTGTTACAGAAGTTCATTTTGTGACATGTCACCTTTGACCTCCAGAGACCTCAAAAGCTATTGGTTCTAGGTGATACCACAAATTATAAGAATTGTAGAAATCTTCATTCCACATTGTTTGGTACCAATCTGAAAGTTCTGTGACCCTCTGTTCTTGAGTTATAACCGATAATGTGATTTTGATTTTTTAGTTAATTTGTGATGTTGAACTTTGACCTTTACTCAAATGGATCATTGCATCGGATGCATATTGGCGATATGTATATGCCCATGTAATTTCATGGTGATATCTTAAGTATTCATTGAGTTATAGTATGATATGTCTCTGCTGGGACACACACACAGATTAATAATAATAATAATAATAATAATAATAATAATAATAATAATAATAATAATAATAATAATAATAATAATAATAATAATAATAATAATAATAATAATAATAATAATAATAATAATAATAATAATAATAATAGCAATAACAATAATAGTGCATTTGTACCACACTTACCAAAACAGTGATTCTGTGTAATTATGATGGCTTACACTATATTTGATGTTAACTATATAATCTTAATATTTTGGTCTTTCATTGTTTCTTTACACTTTGTCTTGCTCTGATTTATACCAAAAACACATCAGTAAGTTCCACAGTTACTATGGAAACAGCCAGGCATAAGGCATGAAAGCCAAATTTAAAAAAAAAAAGGAAAAAAACAAGAGGAAGCAATCGATAACTGGGTTGGACCTATTGTAAAATTCAATCATTCAAACCATGTGTTTGAAGGAATTAATGAACTCTGTCATTGCGCAGTATATGAAATGAATGAAATGTACGTGTAACTGCAGTGGTATAAAAGAAAACAGATACATGCTACAGTATGTTGTCTTAAAAATGAGAGCATGATGATTCACCACATGGACAGTAGAGCTGGTGTATTATATGCATATATTTACAAAGTTTAATATTTATATACAGTCATTCATTTACAAAAGGCCTGTACTCTGAGCTATGTACATATTTGCATTTATACACTTTATATTTATATTTAGAGTGTGAATGTTGATGTGATCTTTAGAATAATTGTGATGGAAACTGGTGAATCTACTTCTCTTACATTTAGTTTCTGGATTCTGATTGGTTATGTCATTTTCCAGGACGCAGGGAGTAAATGTAAGAGTGAAGAGTATATGTCTGCTGCTTTGTTGCATAAGAAGTTGGATGGTAAATAAATTTTTTTTTTCACTTTTCTTTTATTCGGCTCCAAGGAAAGCCCATGTGCATTGAATACTCTGTGTGTCTATAATCTTGAATTTCTGAGGTTGATCCATCTCTTTTCTGTTGGTTGTTTTTTGTAAAGAGCAACTCACCACCACCGAATGAATCCCCACATTACTCCATAAGTAAAACATCAGTGATAAGACATGTAAGCAAAGTCAATAAAATTCAAATACAGCCATTTATAACCCAAATGCAGTGTCATAAACAATAGCTGTAATGTATTAAAAAAGATAATTTCATCAAATAATAAGTCTTCAGAAAGTTAAGGTTTCATTAGAACTACAATACTGTACACTAGGGCATTAACGACTTCAGTTTTTTTTCAAGTCGACTTATCTGTCAATGAAGTCGAGTTCCATCGACTGGGTCATGATAACGTCTTCACATTGTCAGACATACGGCTAAAAAACCCAAAAACAAAACAAAAACATGGACACATGTCTGTCCAGTAATGAGCAACGTGTATTAAAGTTCAGTGCAACGTAACAATGTCCACTGACAAGACACAAACAGCACTTAACTGCAACAAAACAAAGGCTAACGTTAGCAAAGAGTTTTCTGTTAAATTTAACTGAACATCAGTAGGTGAACATATGTCTGCATTTGGTCTGGACCCACGGCTCTAAAACTGGACTGTCCACACGTCTGTCACACGTCCTCACTTTATATATTACGTGTAATAAGTTTAAGGCCAACAAGATTAAAACAACACTGTCCATATCATGTGTTTGGAGGAAAAAAGAGTGTCATAATGCGGGTTGTCTGTGCTGCTTAACACAGGTTAGCTAGCTAATGCTGCTCGTATCATTCACATTAGCTGATACCTCTTCAGATGCCGCGCCGTGTTTTTCATCTAAAGTGAAGTATTTCCACACATAAGATGTGTGTCTGTCACTATTGTTTTGTTAGCCCACCGCAACTGTCTTACCTGCAGGAGTCCTGTTTACTAGTGTTGCGCGGGCTACCCACTGGCCAGCGGATATCCGCGGGTGGGCTGGGTCGCAGTATTAATACATATTGCGGATGCGGGTGGGGCGGGTCAGGGACGATCAATATCCGCTGAGGTGTGTGTGTGTGTGTGTGCGTGTGTGTGTGTGTGTGTGTGTGTGTGTGTGTGTGTGTGTGTGTGTGTGTGTGCTCGGCTCACGCATGTGTCAGCATGTCAGTTCCTGTTTTGAATGCTTTTTTATCCCAACTTTTTGTTATTTGTTATTAGTGCCAAATCTCCCTGAACACTCAGAGATAAGAGTGAAAATGTCGGACTTGATCAGGGAGAAGATTAAAACAGGCGATGCGAAGGTTGTACGGAAACGTTGTATGTGTTGGCTTTATAGAGTGATGATGTGGGTGGAGTCTATTTTATGTGCTGGAGTGCATATTGAGACGTTAGAAAGGAGGCAAAAATGATGCTTCATGACTTTTAACATTAGAAGCGCAAGGTAAAGATGCTGCGAATGTACTATGTGAGTTTAGAGCCAAATTTAAGCTCGCGGGTTGATAGCGGGCGGGTTGGGTTTATCGATACGTGACATCATGCGGGTTGGGCGGGGCGGGCCTGGCCACGTCTTGGGTTTGGGCGGGGCGGATTTCTGTAAAACCCCCTAACCGCGCATCACTACTGTTTACACCTGGTCTGTAGTTACGCGCGTGCGCGCGCCCGAGCGAGCGAGAGAGGGAGAGAGGGAGAGAGGGAGAGAGTGCGACTTGTCGACTCCTCCAAATTTAAGTCGACTTGTGCAACGAAAGTCGACTAGTCGTCATTTTATTTAATGCCCCACTGTACACACACATACACTATATCACTACATTTACTTGTGTGTTGCTCTTGTTTTGCTGCTACCTCAGCTAAATCTCCCTTCCCATTTCAAATCTTAATGGGATTTCTCAGTTAAATAAAGGTATAAAATAAATAAAATATGGACTAAAGTACTGAGACACATTGTATTTATCTGTCAAGCTGGGCTGAAATACCATTAACAAATGTCATGATATGAATTAATATTGTGATAAATATCACTGCAATAAGCATTTTTTTTGTGAGGATTAATGTGACTTAATTTGATTTAATGAAAAATCTCTATTTTGTGGAACAGACAGATTATCTTCCAGGGCCCCAGAGAGGGATTATTTTCATTATTAATCTGATAGTTATTACCTCAATTAATCAATTATTTTTCTATTAGAAAGTGGAGGAAAATCATTCTAACTGGAAAAAATGTCCATATTTAAGAGGCTGTAATCTGGGAAGCACAATATTTACCCTGTGATGACCTGGAGATGTGTCCAGCCTTTGATGGGTTAAGACTCCAATATCACTGCAACCCTCTGTAGGATTAAGAAAATGAATGAATGAATGAAAACAGTACAAAACAGACAGACTGTAATAATTAAACAACCATATCTGTCTGTCAGTCTACAGTCATCGCTGCATATTCTTCTGTCTTAAAGTTGTTGTGTGTTTTAAATTATTTCAGTTTGCACTGGTTACTATGGGTGTATTATTTGTTGTATTATTGGAAGGCTATATTGTATTATTATTATTATTCATTTTTTTTTACTTCCTTTTGCTGAGTGAAGGGGTCGGTGAGTCTGGAAGTGATGCATACACCAAAGTATCCTCTCTCACAGTGACATTAAACTCCTCTATCATTCTATTGATATACTATTGACTGATAATATTGATATGTTAGCATCATTCTACTGTGTCAACCTGATTTTACTATTGTTTATGAACAATCTCCATGTCCTAGAATTACATTTAGATGATGATAAGGCTCAGAGGGTGCAGCAGGTAGATCTAACATGCCATTAAATACTCCTTTATAACTTTATGAGTTTTGCTGAATTGAACACAAAATGTTAGTGTACATTTGACATGAACCTGTTAAGCACTGGGCCATTTGTTTTTGGTCAAAATCCTTGAAATGATTAAACAAATGAATCATTGAAACTCACTGAACAAAAAATATGACATGACATTGTGAATTTTGTTTTACCTGTGCTTTTTTCCATCTATAACTTGCTTTTATACGAATGAAACTTTAATTTTCTGTGGCAATGAATAGGACAGAGCAGCACAGTCAGCAACCTGGAGGGAGGGGGGTGTGAAGTGGCTCATTTACACTTAAAGGACCAGCACTCAAAACCACCTTTCTGGTGTTATTACTCAGAAATAGAGTTGAAAATGAACCTGTAAAATTGAATTAATGAGTAATTAAGACCAAACCATAGCATTTACAGTTTATGTAGACCACAGGGAAATGTTTTGAAAAACCTTTTTTTTTTATAGAAGCAAATAATCACTCTTTTGATCCAATGACAATCAATAAGAACACTGATAGTGAATGGAATCAGCATGGCTACATTCTTCCTTACTTAGAATGTAAGGTGGAAGCAGTCATAAAATGACCTTTAGACCCCGCAGAAGCTTGTTAAATTCATGACATTGTACAAATGAGAACTCAACCTTCCCAATCTCTGCAGATGCAAAGTTGTAGAACTGGTCACGTCTTTGCTACGAGCACATTGTCAATTCTAAAATCGTCTTCTTCCCTGGAATCTCCAAGCCTCTCTCGGTCTACATTGGGCCGGGTGTTCTGGAGGAAAAGGGCTCCGTGTGATGTTACAGGAACAGACAAGTGTGATTGAGTCACCGACACATGACAAAGCTGCAGAGGTGTGTAGGTGCAGAGAGAGGAGACAATATGAAGGCCGGGACAGAGCAGAGGACAGATTTGTTATAGGCAAAAGGTGACTGATGAGAGCAGATGGAGCTGGAGGGGAACAAGGTGAAAAAGAAGGGTGCCCCTAGTTGACCAGAAACCCAGGCACAGTCTTGCTCCGGTCTATATTTAGCACTGGGACCACAGATTGTAACAAGTGCTGCAGGGCCTTGTGTTCAGACCGGCAAGAACTGCTGCCATCCGTCTCAACGCCCGGGGTCAGCCACGATCCTTGTATACGCCAGCACAAGGGGATGATGGGACAGCGTGCACGTTTACTTAACACATGTGCAGAGTTGATCACATTCTGTCATAGGAGCGGGCACGGAAAAACATACCAGAAAATTCAGCCTTAATATTTGGAACACATGCTTTTATATATATATATATAAAGAAAAAAATACAATATACAGTCAGGTCTAGATGTGTTTGGTCAGTTCTATAATGTGACCTATGTACTGTACATCACCACACTGGGCTGGAAATGAACAAACTAGCATGTGACTTTAATTCAAGGGGTTTAAGAAAATATTACTGCTACTGTTAATAAAGTCCCTCCACTTTCAAATGATCAAAAGTAATTTGACAACTGTCTGACAGGCAGCCTCATGTCCAGATGTGTCAAACTCCCTGGTTATGGTTTGCCAAATTTAATTTAGTTTTATGTTGTTGTTGTTTTGCACATCACATCCAATAGCATTTTGGTTTGAAGCCAAAATGAAGCAATATAAAGAAATCCAGATTTATTTTTGCTTTTTAACTGAAGTAACAGTCTCTTTCCTTTACATTGCCACTTCTTAACTCATAGATACTCTTAATTTTTCATTTTTGTTGATGTATATGGACTGAGTTTTGCTAAAATTGTGTATTTTTTATGTATATTAGTTATTTCCAGCCCAGTGCCTAGTGAGTCTACAATATACTGTGCACAACCAAGAGTTACACTCATGCCATTAAGTGCCAAAAATGAGCCTCTGAAATCCATTCAAATTAATGTCATATATATACACACACGCAGACACACAACAGGCATCATAAAAAATATTAATAATCAATGATGCTGTATTAATTCAAACAAAAATATCTGCATTGCATGTACTATATTTAAAAGAATTCATTTTTTGTGTTTTTCCAATCTTGGTGGTATAATTGCAAAAACATGGTACTTAAGGGACTAAAATATTAACATTTAATTAGTATTTTATACCAGCAATTAGGGCATGTGTAGGTGTAAATGCTAGCTTAGTGAAAATAGAATATTAATGTAGAATTGTTTGGGGGGGGGGGGGGGGGGGGGGGTATTTTAGACATAAAAAGTGCTTTAGTAATATTTGATACTGTACAAAAATAATAATGCATAAAAATCAATGATGTAGCTAATAATTTCAGCCATTCCATTCATTCCAAAAATCTACACTGCATGGAGAATACTGAATATAATTTAAAAAAAAAAATTTCCCCCATTTGAAAACATGGTTGACATCATGTCAAAAACCTAGTATTAAAGGGATTAAAATACTAATATTTAATTAAAACTGCAAGCAGTCTCAAAGGCCTTCACCATCCCTCGCGACCGCCTCCCCCCGCAACGTCCGATTTAAATTTCAGCCAAATCAGTGGTTGTATGCCTGATCTACAGCCATTTTAGTAAAGGTGACTTTGTAGGTGGCGCTATAGAGCAAAATTGCAACTTCTTTTAATATTCTGGTGTAGGACCGAGAGATAGACATCTGAGTCAAATTTTAGCATATTTCGTGTTCGTATGTTTGATCTATGGCCATTTTACTAACAGTGTATTTGGCGAATCTGTAGGGGGCGCTATAGTGCGAAATAACCATTTTATGGGACAAACAGGTGTAGACCCGAGAGACAGACATCTGAGTCAAATTTCAGGAAATTCAGTGTTCATATGTCCGAACCACAGCCATTTTAATAAAAGTACATTTTTAGGGGGCGCTATAGTACAAAATCAGAAGTTAGTTAGTTAGAAGAAGAAGTTAGTTAAATGGATGTAGACCTGGGAGATAGACGTCTGTGTCAAATTTCAGCTAAATCGTTGTTCTTATGTGTGAGCTGAAGCACTTTATATATCTGTAATTTTTCCCGAAATCTTCACAAAATATGCGACACCGTAGCACAAAAGCAATGCAACTTTTCCAAAGAAATTGGGTAACTTTTGATGTTCCACTTGTCTAGATGGTGTTCACCGATGTTGAGCTCATTTAGCCCAACGGCAAATGAGGAGATAGTTAAATTGCGATGACAGCGAAAATCCATGACTCATGAATCAAAAATGTCGGACTTCCTGTTGGTTTATGGGCGTGGCCATCTCAAGGTTTTTTGTTCATCATTATATGAGAAACACATGTACCGATTTTCGTAGCTCTAACTTCACTAGGGCGTGATCTGGCCTAATACAAACTATTTCATCTTTTCTAGGTGGCGCTGTAGACACATTTCTTGACCGACTTTTACGAAACCTAGAAATACTCGCAATTTTTTACACTTCTGAGGTGTGTGCAAAATTTGGTGAGTTTTCGTGCATGTTCAGGGGGTCAAATTAGAGCTCAAAGAGCTGAATCAGATCACACTGCAAGCAGTATCAGACCTTGCGCCCGACGTGGTATGCGGCGAAGGCCTAAATTAGTATTTTATACTAGTAATTAGGACACATGTTGGTGAAAATACTAGCTTAATGAAAGTACAATATAATATTAATGTATAATTCTTTGGGCGGCTTGGTTATTCAACTCTTTAACCCCTGATGTGTCAGTGCTGACACATTCTGAACAGACAGATTAGTTTGAAAATTGTGAATATTTAAAGGGTTTTTTTTTGTGTTATTTTACTGAGAAGTTTTTTCATAGATCAAAAGAGGTGAAGGCCTGAGAAAAAAAAAGATCTTGGTAATTTTTCATGAATTTCTGAAATGAACTAAAATTTGTCACTGTCCAAATACTGAATATATATTGATAACAAACCCAAAAATGTAAAAGCATTACAGAACAGGCAATATCTTAGTGAATTATCTTCCACTGAAATGTGAATTTCCATCTTCATTAATGACATTTTCCTTAACCAAAACCAATGCACAGGCATCAGGAAAATACGTGTATGATGCTCAAAACATCACACAAATAATCTGATTTTCTCTTCCCAATATTTAAGCTAAACCCTAAATATAATTTGCATATACGTCTAAAGAATTGTCAATCATTATCTTTGGTTCAAATGGTGATTTCTTGTTTACCGTTGCTTAATATCTTTATTTCTCCTTCCCTTGAGCATATGAAAAAGGGCACAGTGTCTCTCACTTCCATCTACCCATGTCTGCTGGAAAAAAAAAAATCTTGTCTTGCTGGACAGAAGTGACATTCAGACCAAATGTCAAAGCAGCTCTAGACATCCCCGTTCACCACCTCCAGGACTGTTGGGGGAAGTGTCAGGGCTGAGTGACTGAGCAGTTCAGACACAAGGGTTTTATAAAGGTGTCTCAGGAGTCTTAAAGTAACTCAGCAGCTTAGTCATTAAGTGGAGTTAAACCACTGCTTTCTAAAGCCATTATTGACTCAGTGATATATCTTCAGAGAATAAAACACTCACGATGTTGGATGCAGTGGTGGTAATCGACAGATGTACTGATCACAACAGGAGAATGAGGAAAAAACAAAGAAACTAATTAATCGTACATGCTAAAAATACAGATTTAACTCATAAAGATCTAAATATCCATCACCAACCAAAACCATCTACTGATCTAAACTGTTTAAAACCCAATGATCCTCTAATCCTGTTAATACACTTAAATAATTGGTGTAAAATGCAGTTTTTTATGTTTTCATGGTCATCAGATATGACCATTTGGACGTTCAGCAGTTCTGTAGTTACTATGGAAACACCGTCATCTTCTACAACATTGATTCACCCATGGAGTTGGATGAATGGTGGTGGATGGAGATGCTTGGTTTATTTGTTATTGAGAAATTTGATTAAATAAGTCACTTTCTCTGCCATACCTGATATAACAAGTGGCACCGTGCATGATAATCCGGGGTTTGTTGTACTTTATTTTGGCATCAATTTAGCTGACCTCTATAGTGACTCACGTGACCCCTCCTGGTGTGTCTGCCATAGTGACCGTCTACCCTCCTGCATGTACTCAGCCGCGAAAAATCTTAATTTAGTTGTAAATTATTCTTAGATCAGTTGTGATGTAATTGTTTTTCGTCAAATATTAGTTCTACTTTTTTTTTTTTTTTTTTTTTTTTACAAATTTAGCTCTAGTTTAGCCTCAATTTTCACAGCGATACACTTTATAGACATCTGTGGTAAATAGGTTTTCCCTTTCAACAATGTAGTACTTAAAAAAATATTTTAGTACCTTTTAGGTACAATCCTAATTCGGTTATTTTCAGTAGTAGTTCATCCACTCAGTGTGCTGCAGTTTTCACATCATTTCCAGGGTTCCTTTCACTACAGACTAGACTGGATCAGGCTAATGCTAATGTTTGGTAGTGCACACAAACCTGCAAATTCAAACATTTACTCCAAAGCCAAACTATATTTGCAGAGAACTCATGTAATTACTTTCAGGAGTGCAATTTACCTGATCAAAATTAAGACTGCAAAGCTTCATGTGGTGTGTTGGAACAGTCATCAGCAGATGGTTCAATAGTTAGCATTAGCACCATCAAAATGGAGGTGCTCTATGACGCCACGACAAGTGGGAATCTCTCTTTTTTATAAACGCTACAATTTTCACAGATTACTAGTGAATGGGAAAAGAAAAATATTTTCAAAATTCATTAAAAAAATAACTGATGTACTTTTCTCAGTGTGTAACCACATCTATTATGGGTCACAGATAATCTATAAAATAAATTTGGTATGATTTCAACAAACTGTTTTGCTGCTAGAGTGTTAAACAAACTAAACCAAAAACATTATAACCCTCAAATTAAATCTACGTTTTTATTAAGACCTACTGGATCAGTGTTGGAAAAATACAATGTTAGACTATTCTCAGAAAATGCAGTGTATCCAGGGGCTGTACCATGAAAACTAACACCCACAGTGTTTCTATAGTATTTATCTTTTTTTAAAACTAAAGAAATACGAGTCAAAATTATATGTAAAGTCCTTAATGGAAAGTCATGCTACAATATATATATAAATATATAAACCTACAGAATATGATGCACTGATATAGATCCAACTACCAACAGTTAAACATTAAACATATATAGAAGCAAAAGTCAACATCATTTCTCTTCCTATTTTGAGTATTAAAATTTGATAACTGGGAGTAATCACATAAATGGAAAACTCTGATCTCACACATTTATATGCACTTAAAAAATACAGAATGAACTATTATCTGATCAAGTATATCAGATTATGTTGTTTACATATGCTATCTATAATGATCTCATGACTTCTGAAATCAGATAATGATCAAAGGAACAAAGTAAACCATTATGGAAAAACTAAAATATTTTCATCTCTGGTTTATCTTTGTCTCCTTTTCATTGGCATCAATTCAATTGTGTCAGCAATTTTGTTTTTATTGAACCAGGAAAGACTCATTGTGATTGTGACTTGACCTGGTTTTAGGAAATCATGACTATTTGGCCAAAAATATGACTTTTATGCTATAAGGCCAACAATAGGTTTACTTACTTACCTGGCATTTCATATCATGTTTGTGTCTACATAATGTCAATCAGTTTTAAACTTATGCAAATATCACCATTTGGCTAAAAATATGACACAATTATACTATGAGGTAAACAATATATTAAAAAACCTAAGGAAAAAATAAATCAGGAAAAACATCTATAGCAACATTTCTACCTTCAATGAATCTTTTTTTTAAAATGTGCAATGAGACCAGCTGCTTAACTTTCAGGTGATTTTCTAATGGATTCCGAGCAGATGGAGCAGCTTATTGAAATGCCATTTTCCTCCCATTTCAATATAGACCTTTGGAAAATTCAGAGGGAATAAATCCTGACTCTGAAGGCTGGAACCGTATCTGCTTTCCTGAGAGACGAACTTTTGAAGGTGGGAATGTACGTGTGGTAAAGAATGTCCTGCTGGAGCGTTGACTTTCATTTTGACAAGATTTTTGTGAAAAAAACCCAAACAAAACATGACTTTTTCAGTGTTTTACCAGCGTGGCGGTATCAGCCTCAGTGACATCTGTCTCCTCTGACAGGACACATCATTCCTTCTTTTATCTTTTACAAAACCACGTGACCTCAACTTGGGTGTCCTCTCCACCTGCCTCTGACGATCCCACAGCCTGTCCATCAGTCACAGCCCACACAGCGTCTCAAAGAGACACCGATCACTCAAACCATCAGCAAATCTAAGCACTCCTCTCTAAATTCGGCCCACTTCCCTACAACTGGGGTTGAAGGTTAGTGTCACTGTGAAACATCACACAAAACAATTACTCATCTTACTTTTAATTACACACAGATCTTTTATTCCGTCGTACATCACATCATATCAATGACTTTCTTTCTGTTTTTAAAAAAGCTCCAAAGTTAACCTACAAAAACAATCATTTTTTACACATGAAAAATAAAAAAAAATACGAGACGTGACAAACCTCTGGATGGTTTAAACAATTACAAGTCTCCTTTTCCTGGTCGGCTTCATGACTTGGAATCTGGTTTTCTTGATGTTTTCTGTGGCATCTGCACTATTTTGTCGGTCAATGCCCCGTTTATAGAAGAGGTCGACTTGCTCGTGATGGACTGGAGGGGTTTTGGATTCTCTACAGTCTGTGCTGAGGGTTTGTTTTTTTTTTTACTCTCACATGGGATAGTTGAGCACCACGTCTTGTTTGGCCAACTCCAACAACATAGGATCGTCGAAGAACTTGCTGATGCTCACATCCTCGCTCAGACCCTGCAGAACAAACGGAGAACATGAGCTACTCAGCAAACATAGACCTGTAAAAATCTGCTGATGAGCTTCAAATATATGTGACTCTGCAGTGGCTAAATGATGGCCCACGTTATGGACACACTGACACTCACTGTAAATAAAATATACAATTATTGGAAGTGACATGGCCATTAAAATAAATGTCACACCATGAGTAATCGCTCAACAGCTATAATGTTGAGGTGGCAGTAACATGTTACATAACATTAGATACAACACACAGCAATTACATGTAATTCTCAGATGGATTACACTTGTCCAAAAACACCTTTTATCTGATAATTGTAGGTAGAGCTGTGCAATATGAAAACATTTTTTGTTAATTTTTCATTGTTGTGGTTAAATGAAGATTTGCATCAATTGTTTTCTTCTTACATGAACCACGCATAAAACAAAATCTGTCCTAAAATGAAACGGTGTTGAGAACTGAGGAAACATATTCACAATTAATGTACTACAAGACGCAAACAGATTACATTTTAAGTTTTTGTTGAGCAACAAAATTTATGGAGGGATGATTTCAATTTCGTCATGCATTTTTTTTTTGTTATTTAAGAAAGAAAAACCTCTATTAAATTAATTCTATGTACAACTCCGGATCAACTTTGAGTACTTCGTTTTGAGAATCTGAGTAAGAAAACTTGGCTCAGTTTTGGAGGAAATTTATATTACGTAAGAGTCAATAATTTATTTCAAGTTCCCAAATATTTTTACAGTAATACACACACACACACAATATATATATATATATATATATATATATATATATATATATATATATATATATATATATATATATATTTATTTTAACTTTTCAGGATTTTCAGAGGGCCATTCATTATCATTTCCATGAGAATTCACAAATTTTAATGTCATGAAGACAGGAACCATTAAGCCGATGAGCAATTTTGTATAGATTGTTACAGTAGAGATCCAAAACTATGTAGAGCAAATGTCCAGATCTTTGTTTTGGATAACTTCTCAAGTTAAGGAAGTTGTTTTTTTGTTAAAACTGTTTCGTAACATAACATAAACTTAAAGACAACACACCTGAAAGCTACAGAGATAATGCTCTTATAACAGCTGTCTGTGATTTACTTTTTATCTTGTTCTTAAAGATTAAGCTACATACAGAATAGAATGATGTTAAATAGAAGAGAACTCCTGTATTTACATTTCACAATGGCATAAATGTGTCTATACAGAGAAAAAAAATATTTTACTTCAATAATGAAATAAATTGTATGACTTTCAAAATATACATCTTTCTCAGTAACTTTTTAAGATACAATTTTCCAGTTTTTTCATAATCATGGGAATATTTATGAACATAATGAACAAGTGAATTTAATGTGCTTATGAGCTTGTGTATACTGTCATTTATAATTCTTAAAAAGAAATAAAATCAGAATTAACTGATCAGACTTCAAAATATTAGAATGAGTTTAGAAGATCGCACATGGTGCATTAATTCAACCCCAAAGCTTCACCTTGCGTCTCCTGGTCTTTATCATGAACTCTCTGGCAAGGTGGGGGGCAGGCTGGGGTTCAAGAGGCCGGATCACGATACTCTTGTCCAGGGGGTCACCAGGAACAATCTGAAAGGAAATGTTTTATGGCATTTATTCACAATGAAAGCAGATATAACTATGAAACCCTGCTGCCAATCTAAGAAGAAATCTGACATGAAATGCATGTCAAATTTTGAGCTGAACAAACAATTCTGATAGTGGATTCACCCTTTCACTAAACGCCTGATTCATTTGTCTGTCTCATTGTTACTGAGTCAGGAGCGCATCCATCAACATGATGGAAAAAGCCAAGTGCCAGAACTGTCATTCCTTCAGTTTGTGATAAACACGATACTAGCGGGATGAGTTAGAGGAGGTGAAAGGTTTACAGGCTTTTAAAATGATTCACTAAATCCATTATCTTAAGGAGCGTGACCTTCACAAAGTGATCCCTTAATTGTACGGGATACTTATACATCCATCCTAATGGCAAAGGGAAATGGAACAAGGGAAAGAAGACTTGTTAGGGATCTGAATAATTAGGACGGAGTGGACCGAATAAGACTTTCCCAGCTTCAGGGAAAGATTAAAGCAGGAGAAGAGGGAAAGGAAGAATCAATGAGTGGCTGAAGCCCAATCAACAGATGGAAGAGAGTTGCTAACAGCAGTAATTCAACACTGAGCAGTTTTTGTGCCAATACTAGCGGCACATGACCAAACTAATGAGGAGGCACAACCCAGCCTCTTGAGTTTTAATGGGGCAAACAACACACTTCAGGGAATTAAGTGCAATTCCTGTTTTCTAGGGCAGCTGGATCGATCGGCACTGACAGGAATCATTTCTGTTAAACTCTCGACCAGAGGAGATAATTTAATGTGTTGATTATTGCAGATACAAATGCTGTGGATGATTTTTAGAAAGTCAACTGGGGATAGAACATGGTCTGAAAAACCATGAAGCAATAAAAGACAGATCAAGAAGACAAAAAAAAATTACCTGACATTGACAAAAAATAGAGCTGGAGATATGGGTAAATAATGAATCTCTATTTTATCGTTAAGGGTAATTTACAGTTTTAATCTATTATTTTCTGAATACATATACCTAAATACTCTTGCTTACTAACAATATGCCTGGAGAAACACATAGGTTACATTTTTAATTTTGCTGCATAACAAAGTTCTATGAAAGTTATCATTTCCATGTAGGTTAATTAACCAAATTAATCAATTTCACTACAAAGCATGAATTCCAAGGGCGATTAATACAGATTACAGGAATCTACATTCCAAAAATATGTAATTCACCCTCATATCAGACAAAAAAATCTTCATATAAACATGTTTTCAGAAGTTGCACATGCATTATTTACATAATGAAAATAAGCAACACATCTATTAAAGGAAATACAAGAGTGTAGACATTTTTCGATTGCTTTGAAATGGTATACAATCTCAAATATTACCATGAAATATTGGCACAAAAATCTTTGTTGTGGTTAAAAAGGTGTGGCTGCATTTCTTTTCTCTTTTGTTTATTGTATTAAAGAAAAAATAACTGAACTAAATTGACTGTTTCACCATGTCATATATTGGATGCATTTCATTATTTTGCAAAAATATCCAGTTTTGACATCATTGGAACAGAGGACATGCAGAAGGGAGTATACAGGTTTGGAGAATTCAATCACTTACAAGAGAATCTTAATGCAATATATAATAAATGCATGTGGTGTCCAGAACATTTAATCCACTACTACACACTTCAAAATAAATCCCACTGCAAAATATCTGAACTAATGGTTTAATAAATGCAGGTCTAATGGTAAATGGACTGTACTTATATAGCACATTTCAACCTTCATTTTACTCAAAGTGCTTTACAATGCCTCACATTTACTCATTCTCTCTCACATCTCTCTCACACACACACACACACACACACACACACACACACACATCCAAGGTGCTGCCAGAACCACTGGGGGCAGTTTAGGGTTCAGTGTCTTGCCCAAGGTCACTTCGACATGTAGACTGTTGGAGCCAGGATTCGAACCGCCAACCCTTGAGTCACTGGACTCTGACCCACTTTACCAACTGAGCCACAACCACCGGCCTAATGTGGACTTTAACCTCAAAATGCTTAAAAATGCTCTAATGAGCTGAATGACCTTCAGACCTTGTTTTTTTAATCACTGTAGTCAAATGACTTTGCTGTAATGTATAAATACAAATTAAGTGGAGTTAATTTTCCCTGACACGGCTCTGCAGAGTGCAGACACAAACACATGTCACACATGGCAGAGATGCAGACAGCCACATTACACTTAAAACTTAATGACTCGACACTCCACTCCACTCCATATCAAAAGAGGTTCAGTCAGAGTGGCAGACGTGCACGAGGGTGGTCACTCTGCTGCACGGGCTGCCACAGTTTTATGTGCAACGTTTGTTTGTTTTTTTGTGTGTGTGTGTGTGTGTGTCCAAGTGGAAGTGTGAGTGAGGAATGCCAGGTCCGCAGTTATTTATAAACTTAAGTCAGAGATGGATAACTTCAGTAGAACTAATTTGAAAAAAATGTGGAACTAGAACGTCTGCCAACACTTATGACGAAGTAATGATGTAGGAAAAACCTGGGCTTGAATTGAAAAACAAGATACTGACACGGAAGGTTCAAATATATGGCATTACTGAAAAGATTGTGAATACATCTTTTACAGTTTTTGATTATATTGTGAACACACAATGTGTTGGACACGTTTTGTTATGATGATACAATTACAATTGCTCTTTATCCAAATAAAAATTCCAGAGTTCTTCCAAAATTAATATTTTTTCCCCTAAGACCTTGACTTTATCTACTTAATACTTGTGTATTTCCTTTTCTGGTTGAAATTGTACCCGTTGTGTGTAGTAGAAAAGTTCATTTTAATAAATGTATGAATTAATTCATGCCTAATTCATTGTAAATTATGTTTTACTAGTAGAAACATTTTCAAAACATAAAAAAACCCACAAAAGTGCATGGATATCATACAAGTTTCACTGGAAGTATTTTTGTGATTTGGCTGAAATACCATCTCAGGGGAGCAGATGTGCTTCTTATTATTCACTAACACATTGGCCTGTGGGGAACCATGGGTCATATAAATACCGATATCTAGGGACTGTAGTTAGTAAATGCATAATTCCTGTTTTTAACTTCATTTCCTGTCATGCAATGTGATACTGCACTTCCTGTGAATCGTCATGGGCAACGCAACATGACTGTAAGTTATGTATTGTATTCCACAATTGCAAATATGTGCCAAAATATTGGTCCTATCAACTGGTTGAGATATTTAATGTAGAAATGGGACTATTCCTCAACTGTAAATACAAAATTGGCCAGTTAAAATAGCAGAGTTTCTCAAAACTATGTAGACACACACACATGCTCTGAGACCTTCCAGTACTTCCAAGTATTATGATATAGACCTTTATTTAACCAGGAAATTCCAGTGAGATTAGAAATATCTTTTGCAAGGGAGACTTGGCTAAGGTCCTCTTACCTGCCAGTGGTGGAACACAGACAGAGCAAAAGCTTGTCCCTGTGTATGTGTGCGAAGGTCTGTCTCAAAGCCAAAGGAGTCGATGGCAGGGATGAACGCTTTAATAGTGTAGAGAGGAGACCCTGGGATGGGTGCGTCCTGGGTCACATGACCTCTGTAAGATGACAAATACAAAACTAATTTAAAAACTCTTGCACAACCCTGAAAAGTTGACGGTCACTTTTATTGAGGTTTAGTTGGGAAATCAGAATAAAGAGCAGCGCCGACCTTCTTCGGGCCAGCACCGTGTAAACCGCAGACACACAATCAGCCGGAGCCTGAACTTCCACAAAGTAATATGGCTCCATCAGCCGTGGCGTAGCCTGGGACACAAGGGAAACCGCATAAAACCGCATTAGAATGACAACAAAAGCATAGAGGTACAGTATGGCCCTCTCATGTACTGCTGAACATGGATTTATGATAAAGGCAGGGGAGGGGCCAGAAGAGATGAGGAAAGAAGCCAAAATTGTGAAAGAGGAATGTTATCGCACTGCAATTAAAAAGATTGCATGTCAGCAAAATCCCAAACCGTAATCAAGGTAATGGAACATTAAAGAAAGTGGGGATGAAGGGGAGGGGTCTGGTGGAGCTAATAGTGGAGGAGGTGAAGAAGAAAAGGGCTGGGGGTGGGGCGATCTCACCATGAGGAAAGCGGAGTACACCACTCTCCTGGCTGTAGGGATGACCTGGCCGCCTCCTCTGTGCAGAGGCTCCTGAGCAATGACTGCATCCAGGATCTTGAACTTGACATTTCTAATGGCTGTGGGCGACAGAAGGCGGGGACTTACACTGACCTTCAACAAGTCATTGGATATCATGCACAGACATTTCAAATGCTATAGTCATAGAGCAGGAAACAATGGTTTATTTATTTGAAAGTAACATGATTCAGGGGTAAAATAATTTAATTAAAGGGAACACTTACGTTCATCGCACAGTGGCCCCTCCCTCGTTCCCCACTGGAAGCCCTGAACGATGCTGTCTTTGACTGAACCCAGCAGCGCCTTGTCCACCTAAAGACAAAACAATCCAGAGCTACATGTAAAAACGCTGCGTGCACACACACACACACACACACACACACACACACACACACACACACACACACACACACAAAAAGATGTTCCCAAATTCTATCAGGAATTAACAAAACTATTTGGTAAGTACAGTACATTTTCTCCATGAGTGTACAAGAATACTTTTAACAACATTGCTTTATGGATTGAATATATAACTGCTGTAAACCCTTGCACAGATACACAAACTGCTAATTTGCTGTGACTTGGCAGGAACATGAAATTTTAGATGCTGATTAACTGTCAAGGAAATGACTCTACTTGAAATATAATTCTCTTCTCTTTTCATCCCTATTACGGTACAAGCGTACTAAAAGTTCAATACTGAACAAACACTGGATGGAAAAAGAAAAACATTACTGGCATTGAATGCTGTTGAACACTGGTGCTTATTGGACTCCTATTTCATTTGGCTCAAACCAATACCTGCCCACAGTGCTGCTGCAATGTTTGCCTTTATAAATAAATCCATGAAGTTTATGTCAATAGATGCACATCAAGATGCAGTCAGTCAAATAGTAGAAATTAACCACTAATTCATCACTCAAAACATAAAAAAGAAAGTGTGCTCAATGAAATGACACCATTAACAGTTTTCCATGTCTGGTTTAGATGCTTGCATCAAGATTGGCTTGTGCTTGGAGCCAACCATCTGTTGACACTGGCCTTCAAAAGCTAATAATGTCTATTGTTGCAGTGGTAGAGAAAGTGGAAGAAAAAGAAGACCTTGACATTCTTTCATTCATTTATTTTCTGTATAGTTGCAGAGATGCTGGATTCAGCTACCAACAGGTAAAGGTGGGGTACGTGCTGAATGTGTCACCAGTACATTCCATATATATATATATATATATATATGAAAACAACAATTCACTCTAATACACCTATGAGTGACTTAGATTGAACAATTAACCTATTAAAGGTGGGATGAAACCGTAGAGAACACATATTTTATTGTTATTTAACCAGGCAAGTCATTAAGATCAGATTCTTATTTACAATGACGGCCTGTCAAGAGACCGGAGTCACTTAAATAGAAAGTTTGATCAAGATAGACATGAGACCCTCGGATAAAACCATCCGTGATGGTGAACATGGTCAACACTGCACCACCAAACCTCTACCCTTGAAACACACTTGTTCTTTGAAAAATTTTCCCATCTCTGTAAAGCATCTACCAACGTTAGCCATGTAGTACTTCCAGCAGTAGCAGCTCCTTTTGATATGTCGAGGTACTGAAAAACCTTGTGCTTCTACTGGTGCTTAATTAAATTTGTTGTGTTGTATTTGGCAGTGTTACCACCACCCCTGGCAACATTCACTTTACAAGTATTACAAAACTGCAGTCAAGCTAGTTGGTGTGATAAGGCTGAAACACCTCCAGATCACAGACCCCTTCCATGCTGCCAGAATTGCCTTTGCCGCAATCCAGCTAAAATGTTGATACCGGGGCCGATATCCGATCCCAATATTAGACAACTGGCTACCTGCATTCAACAGATCACAGTCTAATTTTTTCTATACTGCATCTTTATGAGCCCCAATCAAACCTAAAAAGATGGAAAATAAAGCGGAACTAAAGATAAAAGAAAATAAATGTAACATTTATCTTAAAAGGTAGAATTAAACATAGGCTCTTCTATGCTTCCACAGTATCGGATTGGGAGGGGGGACAGACAAACAGCAGTCGAGTTTCATAGACAGATCACTATTCAATCAATGGGCTGGTTAAAATGATTGGATGGTGTGTTTTTTTCAGTCCTGTCTGTTCCACAGGTTATTTTGTGTGTGTGTGTGTGTGTGTGTGTGTGTGTGTGTGTGTGTGTGTATATTAGAGCATTTAATTAATTGGTTATAATCGAGATGTGAAAGGGATTTTAAATAATATAGTAAAAAAATGCTCCTTTAAGTGTAATTAGCAGTGTTTGGACAGATAAAAGGGAAACATTCCATCGATTTTACAAAATTACTTTGGTCTGAAGTAATAACAATCAGACGGTTCTATTGACTGAAAGATTTAAATCTCACCTCAGAAGGTAGCGTGTCATCTACAAGAATGTTTGGCCCAGTTGTGTCTGGTCCAAAAGCCCAGATGGATCTGGCAGCCAGTAAATCCCAATCATACTTGGTTTGGAAAAACTCTCCCAGCTTCTTCCTGCCATGAAGAAAGATAAGAGCAACTGGTTGAAAGGTGGTTTGCGTAGAGTGTCAACTGGAACATTAAGGAGATTGGTTGACATGGGGTTAAAGGGGTTAATGGAGAAGGAGGAGGAGAGCGAAGGTTTAGTTTAATGGTGTGTGAAGCATGTCACTTTTCTGGCGTCACTACTCTATGCTGGCACTGCTTGGCCCAGATGGCCTCACAGATGAGCTCAGCGTTGACAGGAAGTCACTCTCAAGCAGAACACTCATCCATGTTCTTCCATTTTCCTTGGATGGGAAGTTTCATGTGCACTTTTAGTGCATGAATCAATTACTTTAAGTGAGCTGATCAATATGCCAAGGGAGTTTTAATGAGAAATGTACCACAAGTTACAATATGCAGAGGATTGTGCTGCATAAAAAAACCCAAAACTAGAAATATTGGGCCTCTATCTACCTACATACATTTGCATTTTTAGACTGACAAGACTGTTTAATGTATCTTATAAACTACGAGAGTGGAGTAGAAAGTCATATTTACTGTCAGTAGTGGCATAAATGTGGATCGTTTGACCTGAATTTGCAACCTTTTCACCATTTTCTATAGTTTTGACTGCTCTGAAAAGTCATCTAGTACGGCAAATAAGAGCCAAAACTGAATAAAAGTTAAGTTAATCAATGACAATGACACACTAGATGGCAGATGCTTCAGAGTAAAGCACACCTCTTGATGTGTGATGAGTTGTAGGAGACCTGCAAATCCAATAACAGCACTATTTAAACACCCATTTAGGCTCTGGGCATTTCTATACTCTTCTGCCTACTTCAATAAAAGCATTTAATTAAAGAACCAATCATCATTCTTACATGCCTGCTCATTTATCCCTCCTAGCTGAGATAATGGGAATGAATGGTTTGTCAAAATGGTTCTGAAGTGTGGAGAATTTAATAACCAAGTGGCCTTTGAGAATGAAATGGGCCAAATCTAAGAATACGTCAAACATGAAAGTCAGATTATCTTATTGCAGCTAATTAAGAGATCGTTTTGAGGTCTTCATACATGAGTGGAGAGTTGGAAGCATCTTTAGTTCATCGTACCTGTTCCATGTGATCTGTACCACTTCGTTCTCGATGTCCTCGGCCAGCCCCTTCTCCAGAGGCTCGGCAATCATCGTGATCTTATTCCTGTCAATCACATCACACAGCTGTCAATCACTCATTCTGGGATGAGCAGGCCCGGCCAGCGGGAAGGACTCACCCCGACTCTGAACAGTGCACAAATTTATCTCTGACAAGAAATAAAACATCAAAATAGGATTTCCCTGAGGAGGGGTCTTAAATATATAATAAATTGACTAAAACTTTAGGTCAAAATGTTTTGTAATGATGCTCACTAGCCACTTTGACAATGAAGTAGTCTTGAATCAGCAGCTACCCCTTATAGGAGTTTAACTTTTGCAGCAGCTTGGTTACCTGTATCGGGTACATGAGCAGGCAGAGTTTCTCTGTAAAAATCACACTAAATTGAATTGACTGATGTGACTACTGCACAAATTGTAATTTTCAAGTTGATCATAAAAGAGAGGATAAACAGCAATGAGAGTTTCAAGTCCTGATGCATCTTTTTGTCTTTGCATCAACTAAACCAGTGAACTTAAACAATTTCACAGCTGAAAAATGAATTGAACATGAGTGATTTTTTCCTTGGGGATCAATAAAGTTGAACTATCATAATTTGTTCTGGCAGTTCTGTAAATTACTGTTGAGGCCATAGTGATCTTGCCCTTTGGTCACCAAATTACAAATAATGGATCCCTGAGTCCACTTAAACATTTGTGCCAAATTAGATAAAAATCCCTCAAGGTGTTCCCGTGATGTTACATTAATAGAAATTGACAGACATGAAGTCAAAACTAACTTGACCTTTGCCCACCAAAATCATCACAGCTCATTCTTGCCTCTAAGTGATCGTTTGTGCCAAATTTGAAGAGAAGTTCTTATAACATTTCTGAGATTATGTTCATGTGAATGGATGACACGGGAAAACCAACAAATAAAACATTAAAAAGTTACCTGGTTTCCCTCTAACAGGATATAGATGCATTTCATTTTAGCAGTTAATGTAATGTTTTGTGCAGATATTGACGTCCAACTACTGTAAGTGATTCAAGATGCTTGACTTACATTATATTTATATTTGTAGATTTTTCATTAAAAAGTGATGGTTTAAGTTCCGAATGGGAACAACAAGAAAAAAATTCTAGTGGAAACCCTGCATCCCTGTATTTAAAGAAACTTCTAGTTTCTGTGATTTCTAAAGTGTCTTCATTCATACAACAGCTATGGATCAGGAACCTCACAAACCTCACATCCATCATACATACTTTTTGTTTGGCGTTTCGGCAAAGCACTTAAGAGAAGACGTCTCCACAACAGTTTCACAGAACGTCACAACCGGATCAGCGACCTGTTGGTAAAGATTACAGAAGGAACATCATTTTGTGCCAAGACAGGAGACAATAAATCAAAGGTGTCAAACATAAGGCCAATGGGTGACAGCCAACATATGGTACATTGGAAGCATTTGCTGAGTGAAAAAACTATACAGAAGACATTGACAGATAAGAATGTCACTGAGTGTTGGCGCATTGTTTTGACCATAAAGTTAAATGCTCTATTTTTTTTTGTTCCAGGTGTCTGTTACCAAATGTTTTGTGCTTTTTGTGCAGGTTGTAATGCACATGTGTAAATGATAATAATGTTAAAATTGCACTTATTTTACTTAAAAAATGTCAGGTTGTTCAGATTATTTACATTATAATAAACATTTTCATAGTGTAATTTTCCTTTTTTTTTGTCCTAAAACAAACGTATTACATCTTTAACTATACTGAACTAAACTAAAACAGGCTCCTATGTTATTATTTTACTGGTCCAGCCCAATGGAGGTCAAATTAGGCTGTATGTTGTTCCAGAGCTAAAAATGAATTTGCCATAGATGGAATATACATGAAAAATATAATCTGACACGATGAAAAAGAACAAAACTTACCTTAATGTCGATTTCAGAGTACATCTTTCGTAGATCATGCATGACACAGTCCAGGTACAGCTCTCCAGTGCCTAAAATAACATGCTCTCCAGACTCTTCCACCTGAGCAAAAAATACCAATTATTTGTACAGTTATTTTATTGCTGAAAAATTACTACTTAATTGCTCTACATTACACTGACATTTTTTCCTCAGTAAAAGTGTAGTTATGTTAGGGTAATTGTGAGTCAGTGGACGTACCTTTGTGGTGAGAGATGGATAACTCTTATTCACTTTCCTCAGTCCATCCAACATTTTTGGCAGCTCTGATGGATTCACAGGCTCCACAGCGATCTTAATAACTGATGCGGTGTTGAACTTCAATGGCCTGAAAATTTGAGCCTGACACACAGTGATACATTTAAGCTCCTCCATCACTTATACAACACATTTTAGGCCTCAAAAACCTGCCACCGTTTCCTCTCACCTCTTCGTTCCCCCTTGGCTCTGTGATGGTGGCGGTCTTGACAATTGGCTGATCACACCCTTCGATAAGAACCCAGTTACCGGCCGGCACTCGATTCACTTCAATCTGGTATCTATGAAAGAATGCAAAAGAAACGTCAACATGCGATACAAACTTCATTGAATTCTGGCTCTAAAGAAATCTGTACGACATGCCTGGCAACTGAAATCCAGAGGCGTCCCACGGTGCAGACCTGGGAGTCCTCCTCGTCCTCCAGGGTGTAGTTCTCTCCTAACACCTTGACGGGCTGACCTGCCTGAATGGTCCCACTCAGGACCCGGCCAAAGGCGTGGAACTGAACCCCATCCTCAGTACTGTACATTTTCGTGGTGTGACACATCAAAGGGCCCTGAAACAGCCAGACATGCGTTGAGAAGAAAGAGAAAAGAAGACACACAAATCCTAGCAGTGGGATACATTTTAGTAGTGACGGAAAATGATTGTTTTTTTTTTATGCCATTATTATTTCATTGATGGATTTATAGGCGATTTAAGTATATTCTATAGAATATGGTACAATGACCAAAGTAGAGATTGTCTGTTTTTTTGGCCAAAATCCCACGTTGTATTTATACATTGAAATCCTGAAAAAACAGACTTAAGAATAGATTTATGCTAAAGTCATGCATGTAACTACCTACTATGAAGACATTCATTCATCATCTGAGAAAGTTGGATTTGTTTGTAATTTTTCTTGAAACAATGTTCATTTCATTTATTTATTTCGTTACAGGGCCGTGTGTATTTGCATTAGTTACAGAAAACAAGATGCATGCACCAGATTTAGCAGAGAAACCAATATCCATCTTTTGTCCTTGACAAACGACCAATGAGAAAAACAGCACTTAGATTACAAAGTGCTAATATACTGGAGAAAACCATTAAAACAGGACTGACATAGAAAAGTCTGTCCAGGCTGAATGGCTTCAGCCAAACGCATAAAGCACGACATACATGCTAAAAATACCTTAAAATTCATAAAAGAAGAGGGAAAAAAAGAGAGGGAGATGGAAAAAGAAAATAGAAAAAGAAAAAAGAAAGAGTGATATATCACTTAATAGTCGGGCAGGTGGATTAACAGTAAAATTACAGACACAGAACGTCCAAGTTAAAAGCATTTGGTAAAACTAACCAAAACAGTTTATACAGTATGTGCAGAAATTATTGAAGTGCTTGATTTGTTTGACCAGACTGAAATCTTTGCTGTAGACACCAGGATGAGTATTACTGTTAGCAGTGCTGATTATTTAGAATCCATTTTTTTTGTTTGTAGACAAAGCAGTTTTTCAAGTTGGTGGGGAAACATTCCTTAGATGAGAAGACTGTGTCCAAAAGCAAAGCTGCGTTTTGGAATAATGCAGTTACTATTTGATGTCGATCTAAGGACCGATTCACCAACATCAGAACACGACTCTACATCATTTTTCAGTGGAGTGGCTGTATTATGACTTATTTTATGAGTCAGACAGAGGTCAGTAAAAATTGTAAGAAGTTATTATTTAGCCACAACATTACAATGGTGGTAATGTCTTGTTTTATTGTCCAGATATTTAAGGGCCTGTGCATACAAAAATTTCAATGGTTTGATGTCAGTTTGGTTTGTTTTATACCAACATGGCATGTAATAACTCAAGTAGGACATAATCATTGCATTCAGGTATGACTTAGCTGCTTCAGTTGATAATGAATTTCCAATTTGTGTGGAGAAATTTTACCTTAATATGTTTAAGCTGGTGTTTTGTCCACATCGCTAATTAAAAATAGATATTAGGACTTTTTGCTGGGTTAAATAAGGCCTATAAAAATGATCAGTTAGTTACCCTATGTTATTATGTCCAATTCATCAATTCCTGATCACTGTTCTGCATGGAAAACCATATTCCACAGGCTTCAGCATGAGATCAATTGTTGAACCATCTTAGAGTCTCTCATCAAAACTAGATGAAATGTGAGAATATTAAACAGAATTCATCTTCATTTTGTCAAAAACAAACCCTGCTAAGCCAGACTGCATGGTGTTAATGTTTGGTTGGAAGTTTGGATATTTCTCGGCAGTAATGGATGTGTTTTGCTCAGTTGGAAACCAGTGGTGCTTATGCTAAACACAGAGTGTTCCAGGAATTGAAACCAGCGTTGCATATAAAGATGTTTCAACATTATACCGCTGGCTTTAAATTGCCATTTTACAGACAATGTCATCTTTTCTTATGAAACAAAGCCATGTTTTGCATCATTTCCTCCTTTCTGCTTCAATCCCTTATTGTCAATGTCTTATATTCATGAGTTTGACATGATTGTTTTGAAAATTTCAATCATCAAACAAAATTGCCAGAACCAATAAAGGTAATGCACAATCATGGTACAATTGGACTGGATCAGACCATTTGGAACTGAACTCCTAATTTGAATGGCAATAAGACTCTGAAATGGATCCTTTAGAGTTCACACAAATCCATTGACTTCATCTATAAGGGCAGGTTGAATGTCGATAAGGACTCTAATGGAAACGAATGCAGCCAATTCCAGTTCACAGGGGCATTTTCTCCTTCTGTTGTGTCAATATTATACTCACATCAGGGTCACACTCTGCCATGGCCTCCCCTAGGTCTGAGTCCAGACCTCCTGTGTAGGTGTGTTCAATCTTGTTCCTAGCCCCCTCTTGTGGTGAGGGGATGTGCTGCACACACAAGTCCACAAAGCCAGTGAACTCTCCAAAGAAGCGGTTACAGACCAGCCTCAGCAAAGGTCTGATGTTGAGCTTCAGCTCTTCTTTAGTCAGATGGATTCCCAGCTCATCTAGAACTCGAGGGAGAGACGTATCCACATCCCCAACCACCTACAAGCAGAGGATTATGGGGAGAAAATTTACATACAATTCTGTAATAACGCCATGGCGTACTGAAACACAGGAGGATTGGACAGGCAGGGTTTCTTTAATGAAAAAATTAAATCCAACCTGTGAAAGGATCTTGTAGAGAGGCTCCAGAACAAACTCCACAAAGCTGCGCTGAGAATTGCTACTGGGGGCTTTCTTTGTGAACTTGCGGCTGAACAGAGAAGAATAGGAAAATAATATTCAACAAGGGCAAGTTGAAAAGAAACCGTTTAAAATTAAATTAGCATCAAGTAAGAACCCGGATTACTCACGTTTTTGGGTTGAAATAAATATCTCCCCAAAGCCTCTTGGCAAATTCATTATAGTTAATGTCCCCTGCAAATACAAAGAGTAATTAGTTGATACCTGGCATGGTGCATTATGGAAGAGATGAGAGAGATTAAAGAGGAAGACTTGATAGTTTGTTCAAATTTATCTCAAAAAGTTTAAATAATGTAAAAAAGAAAAATGAAATATGCGTATTTAATCATTACTGACTAGAGTCAAAAAGAGTCTTAATGCTCAGTATTCAGGAGATGCAATATACTCTACAGTAATACATAATATTAACGGTGCAACAGTGCAGGTACAGTACAGTCCCTACTCCAGCATTTGGGCCATGGTTTGTTACATGTTCTGGGAGGTTTTTTTCCCCAACCAAAATTATTTTTTTTCCCTTGTTAGCAAGAACTGAATTTAACAATAGGGACTAGAAAAGGACTCTGAGACCGCAGATCTCTGCTTGTATTTATTATATGTCGAGTTAGAATCAATTCTGTCAAAACTGGCTCCATCTCCTAATAGTGAAGAATCCTTAAAAAAATAAAATAAAACCCTGGACCCAGACGGTGATCTGGATCACCCCCAAAATCTAATCACTTGTTGTCTTTGTGATTTTCGACATTTTGTGAAAATTTTGTTGAAATCTTTCGATAACCTTTTGAGTTATGTTGCCAAAAATTAGAAAAATGGACAAACTGACAAACCCTGATAATTACATAACGACTACGGGCAGAAGCAACAAATTATATGACTGTACTGAACAATGCATTTCCTTATTCCTTGCCTTGTAAACAGACAGACAGAGAAAACCTCCCCAATCACACTTGATCAGATTAATGTCCAAACACTGTTGTGACTGGACATTAATCTGCAGGGATGGGCAGGCACACACACTGTGGCCTGTAAAGTAGTATACAAAGCACAAACACAAAATTAATTGCAAAACTTAAAGTAAAAGTATTAAAAGGTGTTAAAAGTAAAAGAAACCCTCACCCCCACCCTCCATTATAAGATCACTGAATATGGTGAATGCTTTTTGTGAAACAAACGCTTCAGTCACTGTATCTCCTGCAATTTCTTTCTCCTTTATCCAAATGTGTAACAGACTCTCCATCTGGTCATTCAGTGATGACCTCTTTTTCAATATCTCAGAGATGCCTTTTGAAGGGCTCGCTGCTTTTAAGGCATCCTTCTGCTTTAATATTGTACCGATGGTAGACGGGTTTTGGCCATATTCCTTTGCGATATCACTCAATTGCATGCCACTTTCATATATATTTTTCACCTCCTGCTTCACTTCTATTGATAACGCAGCCCACTTATTCTTTTCATTTGCACCACGAATCACTTTCTTTAGGCTCATGATGAATAACGAATATGTACTGTAATGGAGTTTCAATGAGCACACTCTGAAAAACTCACAAAACAACAGCAACTCTGTGATGAAAGAGGGTCAAAGGGTCATGAAAAGCATCATGGGTAGCTCCCTCATAGGCAATGGGATGCTACGTACATGACGCATTTACGTACATTATGTACAGTACTCCAGTAATGTATATATTTCTATCTCGGGGGTAATGTTAATGTAATTTTCCCCCCTCCATTTCTTTTAATACTTGGATAAGAGCCCTTGACAATGACTATCACAACAAAGTCTACTTCTCAAATCCAGGATTGGCTCAAAAAGAAATTCTCAAAACAAGTCCTGCTTGTGTGAGTAATGTTCTAATATGTTCACTAATTTGGTTGTAATCTTACATATTTGTATATTTCAAAACATGTATACACTTAAACATATTTAAATCTATGTTTACAGAGGTTGATTGTACAATTAATTGAAGCACAAACCTAATCCTAATCTCAGTCAATTCAGCTACATACTTGGAAAGGGCTATTATAAAAATGCCTAAATTGAGAGGATTTAAGGTCGCCAAATTGGAGGAATGACAAAAAAAAAAAAATTATTATTTTTTGGATTTTATAATTCTTGTTTGAGGTGGTCTGTTTGGTAATAATCTTAATCTTACCCATGATAATCATGACTTTTTCCTGAGTTATGCAGCCCTACTACAGAGAAAACTACATGTTTTAACATTGTATAAGATTACTCTAATTTTCTGTCCAGTTTTAAGTCCAGGTGAGAAAGAGTTATCTCACCATATGTGTCTGAGTAGATCTTGGCAAAGGACCCCAGTGTGAAACAGATACTGTACTGAGAGCTGGCGAAGCACACATTTCCCAGAAGAGGCGAAACCACCAGGTTCTCATCAGTGGAATATGTGCTGTGAGAAGAAAAAAACACTCATTGTAATCTGTACTGTTATACAATCAGTATTGCTGGCACATCAAGTTACTGTGGACACTTCAACATGAATGCACTTTCAGATATCAAAAGGGATTTTTTTTTAAGGGTAGGCAAATTCCTTTCATTGTCATATCCAATTTTAAGTGAAAATGGAATTCCAGGATTACCTGAGCAAACCATTAACTTCATCCACAATGTGTCGAAGTTTATAATAAGCATCTGTGGGAGGCAGTTTGAGCTCCACAATGAGCCGGTCCACCTTGTTAATGCAGATGGTGATGGCCATTCGTTCCTGAACTGCATGCTTGATGAGACGTTCTGTGTTCAGCATCACCTGGAAAGAGAAAAGAAAAACACATCAACACCCTGCAGAGTGGAAACGTTGGACATGTTTAGAAGAACTTGAATGTATGTGTGTGTGAAGACTCACTCCTTCTGCTGCATCTATGAAAAGAACAATACCATCGGAGATCCGGATGCTGGATGTGACCTCGTCAGAGAAGTTCACATGGCCTTTGAATTTGAGAAAATATTTGGTCTTTAGATTTACATCACTTTTTTTAGGAAGACAAATGTATGACTTTTTAAGACCCTATTCAAGGGACCTCTAATCAAATTTAAGAGCTTATACTCACATATTAACACTAAAACAGGTCTTATAGTTATAATCTTTAACCAGTCTTTGTTTTAATCAAACTAACACTCCATTTCTCCATGACAAATGCTTCTGCTACCAACATTCAAGCTGCTAAACCTCATACCTGAACCCCTCCACCCATTAATGATTGTTGGAGTTTCCACTCATTCCCATCTTTGTAATGATAAAATGCTAAACACCAATTACAAATGACAAAATCTTTGCAAAGTCTTTCAAAGCAAATATAGCAGGAATAATTATTGCGTCTGTGGAATTTATGAGACCTTTGAGTGCCAGATTAAAGGATTAATTATCAGTTATAGGGATAAATAAGATTAACCCAAGATTTTTTAAGGTTCCAGACACCCTGAGGCTAAATCCCAGACTTACAATCAGCAAGAAAACCAGCTGGCATTCAGTACCTGGTGTGTCCATGATATTGAAAAGGTAGGATTTTCCTCTGGAGTCTGGCAGGACCATTGTGACAGGAGTACTTTTGATACCAACTCCTCTCTGAACACATGACAGAAATCGATATAAGCCTTCATTATGAAAACAAAAATTATGTCAACAGGTCAAAACATAATTTGTCAAATAAAGCTCCAGTTATATTGGATTCATATTTTCTACTGATTTCCAATTTATTTGGAATATTACATAATGTACTCACCTCCTGTTCTGTAAAGAGGATATCTGTATATCGGAGCTGAAAGAGAAAAAAAAAAAATGTTAGCCTCTGCTTTCACATACTGAATACAGACGCAATAAACTGCATCAATAGAATTATTACAGAATCACTTACATCCACATCATCCCTCTTCCTGATTTCTGGGTGTGTCTGTTCGATCAGGCAATCCACAAAGCAGGTCTAAGCGAAACAGAAAAAATAATACGAGTTTGAGTTTTACAGTAGAACCTTATTAAAAGCATATGCAGCATAACATTTCTATTCTCCAGATGTTCCAGACAGCTGCTAACCTTTCCGTGGTGAAGGTGACCGCACAGGGTGACGTTACGGATCAGCTCTGGACTGTCCATGAGATCAGCGAGGAATCTGCCAAGAGAGGAAGGACAGCTTATGTTTAGTAAACAGAGGTTAATGAACCACAGGGACGCACTGGGAGACACAAATGAGTTCATGGTAAAGATGTGGGGTGAAAATCAGAAGCTCACTTTACCAGAGAACATCATGTCAGTCTTTATATGAATACAAGAAACTACATAATGGACTTACTCCATGTCATAAACAGTAGCAGGTAGCTCCTGTTCCATTAAGGTGAACTGCCTGTTCTTTACAGGCTTGATGATGGGCTCTGGAAGAAAGACAGCAACATTTAACTATTTATTTAGGTTGAAAGAATATTGCAGATTTTATGAAAATTAGCCAATGATTGTCATTCCTAATAGCCTTTTGCATTCTCTAACCTGTCAGCGGTTGTGTATCTTCTTCTTGAACGATCGTTTCCACTTCAGGCCCATAAACCTCCTCTGCTGTTGGATAATACTTTTTGTCTTCATGCAAGACCACCTCCATGCCTGGGGCATCATCATCTGCATCAGCAGGCTCATCGTCATCATCCTCATCACCCTGTATAAAGAAAGTGTTACTCCTATAATAGAAAGGGTCAGATCACTTTAACTGCGTGATTTTTTTTAGCTAGAAAGTTGAAGAATACCTCATCAACATCTCTGTCCTCTGCATCCAAATCATCATCATCATCATCAGAGTCCAACTCCGGACCAATGTAGTTTCCAAACTCGTCATATAGATCAGCCTCCATTTTTAAGAGACCTGAAGGAAATTGATGTTAACATGTTACTATCACATAATAATAAAACCAAACCATGAAAAAAGCAACAATATACATAAAGTACTTAATATTGTAGGAACACTGTGGTAAATTACATATTGAAATTACGTTCTACTCTTTTCTTCTTCACTATAGTATATTCACATCATGTTCATAATTCATTTAGTGTTGCCATTGGTTTAATTTTTCCTTCTTTGTTTGCGCAATGTTCAAGTCAAAATCTTTCTGGTATTCATAAAGTTACCATATATATATATATATATATATATATATATATATATATATATATATATATATATATATATATATATATATATATATATTTATTAGTTAGTCAAACATTGTTTAGTCCGACTATGCACATTGATTAATGTGGTTCATCTGCACTTTATTTTTTTTTTTTCAGGTATAACTGTGAAATTTCCCTAGGGTGGGGTGAATAAAATATTCAATTTCATTCATATACATTACATTGATTTTAGACACTGTATTGCACATTGCTTTAAATATTCTAGTTTGAATTTATACACTGGTACATTCAGAAGGAAAATACAATGTTGTATGATACTTCATTTTTATCTGCAATTGTATGAAAGAGTTACTAATCACTTCGCAGGCATGTAATTAATTCGACTATTAAAAATAAATAAATAATTGATACAAGATGAAGTATTAAACTAGACACTCCAACCACCAGCACATTGTCGCATAAACACATTAATGTCATCTTAATTATAATCCTCTGAGCCATATATTGTTCAAGAATTTGCCTTCCTGTACATTTCATGCTTTATGTACATATATGTTAGAGCCAAAAAAGTAAGATAGATTACGATTGGTGCTATTTATACTCAGATACTTCTTAATTACCATGTGCCTATATAGATGGCTCCTGAATGTTTAATCATGTATTATTTAACACATTCTGATCTTGAGTAACTTTACTTTGACACTAAACCTTGCGCTAATGCTAGCTACATGTACAACGGTACAAAGTATTAACACACATTATTCTACCAGTTATCCAGTCTACATTCTATGCCCGAAGAATATCTAAGAATATACTAAATATATCCTACAAAAAACGTCAAAAGTCTATACAAAGTCGTTTATGGATGTAATGCGTTGGCTGAAACTAGCATGCTAACCGGCTAAGATGCAAAGAAATGAATGACACCTGGAGGAAACGTTTCACTTGCGTTGTTTAGCAAATTTAGCTTCATAATAGCTTCCTACACTGGGATGTAATGTAAATGCTGCAAATACACTCACCTCCTTTTTCTTGTATTGCGTTACGAATATATTCCTTGAAATGAATGTAAAACTTGTATTTGTTCAGATAAATAACGTCTCAAATAGCGCCATGCGTACCGAAGGCTACTTCCGGTTTATCTTCTTCTGTAGCATTAATCATCTAACAATTTGACTCACTTCTGCCCCTGGTGGTTGTGTGTGTACGTTATACTGCCACAGAGCAGTGGTACGAAACACTACTAAATGTTATTTTTCCTCACTACATTTGTTTGGTGGTAGCTTTATTCACGTGTAATATTGTAATATGATGCTCTATTACTAATCTACAATAAAGTATGCAAAGTATAACCAATTAAAATCCAAAGACCATATGAAACACCAACATTCAGCTAAGCTTAACTTGAAGATTGCCACACCTGAAGGAATTTATTAGATGAAGAGGTGCATTTCAGATAAACTAAAACAGGACACTATTTCTGTTGTAGGCAGTAAGAGCTGGAATGATCCCCATCTTTAAAAAAAGAGCTAAAAAATGGTTAAAATCTAGTCAAACCTGTGACCAGCTGTGATGTCTGCTCAGCATTTAATTCCCACCTCAGTAGTTATTCTTCCTGGTGGTATTATATTAGATTTTTATTGGATTTATTGAATTAATAATGTATTGTATGATGTACACGTTTATATAGCAATGTGTCATATACATTGTATTGTCTTGTTTATATGTTTAGTCTGGTTTTACATGTTGAGGATTATGGCTAAATCTGACATAGTTACACACAAAAAAAAAAGTTTTTTAAATTAATTAATTAATTTGTTTGTTTGTTGTTTGTTTGTTTATTTTCTATTTATAATTTTGAATTTCAGTATCTCTACGCTGTTGTATTTCTGAGCCCATGTTTCTCTTCTGGAAATACCAAACAGTAGTTCAGGAATTGATCTGATCTCAGTGTTACATTTTCTTCTTCCCACCCTTTTTCGGGCATATGAAAATATTCTGCTGATTTTTGTATTATTATTCATGTTTTACTCATTCACAAATGTGCTAAATTTCAGTGTATCTTTGGAATAAATCACAAAAATCAAATCAAAATCAAGGTTATCATCATTAAACTGAAGTACAAATTGCTCATTAGTCATTTTTAAGTATTTCTAAGAACACTGCACTAACCATATTGATGCTCTTTGGAGTTTGTTTTATAACACTGTGTTTTATTCGTTTTGTTTATGTTCTATTGTGGTTTTCTTTTTATATTTTCGTAATTCTTTATTTTATTCTTCATTTATATTGTATTTTACATGTTTGCGTCTTTTGCTTCTACTTTTAAAATGACATTTATCGATCATTTTAGCAATTATGACTCCACTACCTGACTTTTTCAGGAAAGTGTTCACATTGTTTTCCTGTAAAATTACTTTCATGGAAAAAACTACAATAACTAACAAATAAACAAACAAGTACATTTCTGATCTTTATTATGTGCATAGATCTCCTGGTAATAATAAGTACGCTCATCATTTTCAAAAGGTTATTACAGTATTTTGATGTAGTTACATACCCTGACCAATAGAGGGAAGCTTAAATTAATATTGTACTTTAATTACCCATTAAAAATAAATTAATGTGGCTCTTGGAGTTAATGGGATTTGACCTATCCTGGAAATAGCAGCTACACTTGCAGCAATATTTCATAACTAAAACTATTAACTCAAATGGGTAATTTAAGTCATATTGTCAGTACTTATTCTGTGCTACGACAATATAAAGTGAAAAGTTGTAGTGCAGAAAATTGGCCACTGGAGGGCGCTTAAAGGTGAAGATCACACAATGTTCCACTTGAAATTTAATGTGAAGAGAAATTGTTGTGATTGGAAACTTCTAATGCAACAGTTTTTTTTACAGATACATAAAAAAAACCATGTATCTATTCTTTTCACGTAATGTTTCAATATGCAATAGACATTGTTTTAAACAAAACTGCAAAATCGTGTCCACTGCACAAAACAACTGCTGGATCTTGGGAGGATACACAGTAAATTTTGCAGTGTTAAATCAACACTTAGAGAGTTTATTTAACTTCTTCTAGAGTGTATTTGGTCCCATTGTCTCCAAATTAACTCTCTAAGTGTTGAT
Organism: Siphamia tubifer; assembly: GCA_020466265.1. Lineage (NCBI taxonomy): Eukaryota > Metazoa > Chordata > Actinopteri > Kurtiformes > Apogonidae > Siphamia > Siphamia tubifer. The sequence goes on along the minus strand of CM035790.1, from coordinate 24,924,166 downwards.
TTAACACTGCAAAATTTACTGTGTATAATTAATAAATATGTAAACTAAAACATGTTCTGTTTTGTAAATGGAATACAATGTTTAGTTAACCTACAACCTTGTTATTAGTTTGATTAAAAACTGTGTTCTAGTGCTAATTATTCCTTTAGCAAATATATTTTCCGGCTCCAAATAAAAGTCGTTTATTATGTTTGCTCATTATTGCACATTATCTTCCTCTTGGATCAGGTGATGAATTCAAACACACATACACAGGTCTTCAGTTTATGGCTTTATTCCTGCTGGTGTTAATAAATCATCCAGTTATACAGCAAAGACATACATTACAGTAACAGACAGGCAAGTTACACAAACACACACCCAAGAAACAATCCTGGACATTTCTGAGAAGCTACATACTTATAAAATATTGATTCTTCATATTATCGGCTCTACTAAATGCCCAATAACATATTTGATTCATAGATATTATTTATAGTTTATTATTTTGTATTGTAAAAGTGCTGCTTGTGATAAAAACACACTTGCTATTTAGAGTCAACCACTAAACTGACTGACACTGTATGTTCATAAATATTGCTATGAAAGCTTTTTTTTTTATTAAAAATTCACACGGATTTCCCCAAACTGACACAGTTTCCAAACAGTGGATTGGAAATAAAGCACCTTACTCTTAATTCTTTACCCTTTACCCTACATAGCTGTCTGTACACAAACACAGAGGACTCATGGCTCCATAATCATTAACCTGCTTATGTTGAACCGGGCCAATGTTTTTGAGGTGAAAACGTGACAAGCTGGACTGAGGCACGTTTGAGGCTGTCTGTGCCACCCACTAAAAACACACAGAGTCGAATGATTTGATGGTTTATGGGACTCTTTTACCTGAGATTGAGACTGTCATGTCTCTAAAAGCACCCTGCTGTGCTCCCCCCACCTCTACCCCCCCCCTCCCTCCCTCCCTGTTCTGCTCCTACTCCACTACCAGCCTCCTGAGCCGCTGCACAATCTCCTCCGCGCTCACCCACGGCACCGTGACCGCCTTGAACTCCCCGGGCATCGCCTCGTGGGTCTCCAGGATCAACCGGTGCATGGGGAAATCCCTCCGGGAGAAAGCCACGTCACGAGGCCCGAGAATGAGCGCGGGACAGAAGTCATTGGCACCGTCCCCTACATAGAAGACCCTCTGGTACGCGCGGCCCCGCTCCTGCGTCCTGCGTGCCACATAGTCCCTAACGACCACCTGCTTGCACATGTTGTCGGGGCATCTCTGGCAGTCGTGGGAGTGGAAAGGCCGCATCACAAGACGCCCGTCTTTGTTGAAGGTGGCCGGGTTGGTGAAGACGCGGTGGAAGAGAGGGCGCGCACCGGCTCTGCGCAACCAGGACTCGATGAAGAAGGTGTTGGCGTCCGACACCAGGACCACTTCGAAGTCCTGGGGGCGGTTGCGGAGGTACTGGAAGAGGGTCAGCATCCCAGGTGTGGCGGGGATCTTCTCCATCACGCCTCTGATGTCACTCTCAGTGACGCCCTGTTCCGACAGAAAGGACAGGACGCGCTGCATGTACTCGTTGTACTTCCCGGGTTGGTAGGTGTCCTTCAGCCACCCGGGTAGGTGTTGACCCGGAGCCGCCTGCACCACCATGTCATCACTGGTTTCATCCACGATGGTCTCATCAAAGTCAAAGAAGATGATGAAGCGCTTGTCATTGGGGATGTGGGTTGACTGGGAGGCCATGATCTCCGTGCGTCTGGACCTGCGGAGCTCCTCCTCGCCTGGAGGATGAGGTGGGACATAACAGCAGTTGAAGAAAGAATCCCCCATGACTGATTGTGTTGCCAAGTGGCATCAAATATCCTCTCTGCAGGCTCCCACACACTTCAGCATCCCACGTAACACAGGCCACGGGAAGGTGGAGGCTTTCTAGAAGACTTTAACGCATAAATTGGCTAAAAACAGAACCATAAAAGAACAGTAAATAACTGAATTTACATCTAAATCTGAAAAAAAAATTACTCTATGACTATGAGGAAACCTGAAAGAAAAGCAAATAACAGCCAGCAGTTGCCTTTTCACTCTTCACAGGTTTCTGGAGGGACAAAAACTGTGAAGGAACAGGAGTGAAAAACACAGTCGGTATTATTTTTGCGCACATCCATCCAGGCTAAGCGCAGCAAGCAAGCGAATTACTGAATAAATCAGTCTATGTGCACGCAGTACAGCCTCATGGGAAGCGTTACAGGTTGTGTATACAGTATTTTGTACAAGGCCTACCTTTGTTCTTGATGCTGTGAGCTCTGCCAGGCGCCCTGAAGCTGTGGAGCCGGGTTTTTTTTTTTTTATCTGTAAAAGAAATATATCCAATGTCCAGGCAACATCATAAGCCAATGGAAATAATCAGATCAATCCTCAGTTATAACTTTATTATAATTAAATGCTGCGCAGAACCGTGTAGAAATGGCTAAAACTGAAAATACGCATCAATAACGCGTGTAACTGATGCGCAAAGTCAGGGCTGAAAAAACAACAAAGCATTTGGAGTATTTCACTTACGCACCTTTAACGTTTGTAGGTCATTTTTTTTTGCAACAATATATACTCGCAACCTGATCTACCTACTGCAAAACCTGTGTCACAACATCGTTATGTTTATCAATAATAATAGGTGAGCGCATGTAACCAATACTAGAACATCTACACAAAATGTATTGATTTGTGGATAAATAACTTTTGGTACCTGTTACGGGTGTAAGTTCGAATCCCTGGGGTCGTTCAGCTCCGATCCTTTGTTACTTGGAGTCCAGCTGCAGCAGTTCCTCCGGTGAACCGGTGGGAACTGTACTTTTATGTGACAGTCAAAACCACAGTGGCCGAATACGGACGTGACCGCGCCTCCAATACCGCCCCTTTAATAACAGCCTACTGCGCGCGTTCACGTGGAGAGAGATGTTGAGGGGGAGGGGGAGGAGGAGGAGGTGGGGGGGGGGGCACTGTGGGAGGAAGACACGGAGAAAAATAAAGACTCTCTCCTGAATATCTCCACAGTATTTGATGTTTTAGTAATTAGTACTACAGTCAGATTCATAGTCATAAACAGATCAATTATTAGTTTAAAAGTGTGAAGCTGCAACAGCTATTGGACCTGCAACAAAGACTAAAAGGCCACATCTGCTAATGGTGCATTTATCCCAGTTTCAGAAAAAAAATTTTTCTCTCCCTTTACCTTTTTTAAAACGATTTATCTCCATTTATTACGACATTATCCTCTATTTTGTGTTTACTCAGTTAGGTATTTTCCTAGACTGACTTTACTGACCATGTGGTTGTTCATAAAAAATCAGATTAAAGTTGAGGGCTATTATATCAAACCCACAAAAAACTGAAGAAAACAGTACCCTTTTCAGTAAAATGTGTCATTACCTCAACATGTCTCCATCTACTGTCATTGATCAAATGCTATGGCTGTGGGGAATCAATGTTGTAAAAGATGACACTGTTTCCATGGTAACTACAGAGCCTCTGATCATCCAAATGGGTCATATCTGATTACCATGAATAGATGATAAGCTGCATTTTACACAAATTATTTACATGTATTGATAACATAAATGGATCAGAAGGTATTAAACATTTTAGATCAATGGTCACCAGTGGTTTTTTGGGGCTTTATGGGATATAAATGTGGACTAAACCCAATTTGGAGCCTGAGGTGAAGCCTGAAGAGACATCATACTAGAGCCTAAAACTGAAGAAAAAGCAGAGGTGGAAGTAATTAAGTAGAAGTACTTCCTTTATTGTACTTAAGTACAGTTTTTAGGTATCTGTACTTTACTTGGGTATTTATTTTTCTGACAACTTTTTACTTTTACTCCCTACATTTTTGTATAAATATCTGTACTTTATACTCTTTACATTCTCACAATAGACTCATTATTTTTTCAAACTAAAGAAATGTGACAATATGAAAAATAAGTTAGTAAATAAATTAGTACATCAGAAATTGTGACTTACTATATCATAATTTTGACCTTTTATCTCACAATTGTATTTTATTTAATCATTTCGAATTTTTTTCCACATAATTATGCTTTTTCTTTTTTTTTAAACCCTCCTATTTATGACCTTTTTCCTAAATGTCCACTAAACTGAGTACTATGACCCAATAAAACACATCATCTACACAGTAACTCACTTTTGATGGCTTCATTTTTGGATATATTTTGACATTTTTCAGTTTTTTCCTGCTTAAATAAATATTATTTCATCCATAGCAAAAAAAAAAAAAAAAAAAAGAATCCAGTTTTACGTTTTACTTTATTACAATTGAGAAATTTTACTTTTTTAAACTTTTACTTAAGTAAAGGAGTTGAAGCCGTACGTTTACTTTTACCAGAGTAGCTTTACTTCTACTTAAGTGCAGAATGTAAGTATTTTGACCACGTCTGAGAATAAGGAGGCTTTAACACTGACTGGAATACACACTTTCACAAACATTTCCAGGCAACAAAAATTGCTATTTTTTCTGTAGTCTAATGTTGTTTATACAATTATGAGGAAGTAAATGGATTTTCATGGATTTTCTCTATGATGTGGCTATGAATTGAATGGTGGAAGTAAATTATCACGAATATTTGTAGAAAAATGACTCAGATTAACTAATTAAGCAAGCACTAAAAATACTACAAAGAGCCTGAGACCTTAAACATAAAGAATGGGGATTCAATACACACATTTTCACACACACTGTAAGACATAGGAAAGAAAAACTGATATATTTCAATAATTTTGATGAAACAACTGTGAGGAAGTAAAAAAAAAACGTCACACTGTGAAACAAAATGCAGATTCATATAAGCAGTTAATAAAACTTTCTCTATCTATAATTAAGTTTTATTATTTGTGGAAAAAGTACTGAGAGACACTAAAAAATACTGTACAGACCTGCATTAAAAACACAATATAGATATCATAAATGACAGATTACTTCAGGCTTTCACTACTGATAAAAACAGCAGCTTAACTGTGTATGAGCCAATCATATCAGCGTCTTCACATACTGATAGGAGAGATTAGTGGTGTGTTTGGTGATTACTTTTAATATTAATGATATAAAATGAAAATAAACATCAAAATGTGTGTTTGGTTTAGGGTTTGTTTGCATAATAGGTGGACCGTATATGTGTTATAAATGGTCCTTGCCTGTTACAAACACCCCCAACTGGTCTCATAAATGTATTATTTAGTTGTTCTTATCAGGTGACATTATACTGTAATTCACTGGTCTATGGATAAGATGTTAAAGGTTCTCACAGACAACATCCCAAAGCTATAGTTCTATTTTCTGTTGCTGTTTGGTTAAGTCATTTCTGATGATTGGTGTAAAATATATCTTGATAAAATATAGAATGTCAGTGGGTTCTATCCTACGTTCACATCGTAGGTCTTAAACTCAAATCAGATTTTTCTTTTAGCAATGTAACAGTATACACATAGAAAAGGAATTATAGTACACATGAATACATTACCTTTTATTTTTTTTCCTCCCCCATGCCCTGAATTCAGGTTTTTTTGTTTGTTTGTTTTTGCTGAAATCTGATTTTCTTGTGTGTGTGGTTGTTCCCATTATAATTTAAATGCCAACCTTTGTGACAGTGACATATATGACTGCCTCCACCTCCTTACTTTACTTTTTTTTTTTTTGCTTCACTTCTGCTACTAACTTTGGCACTTACCTAAAATAATTTTTCTGGTAAGTGATATCTTAATGGGCAGACATTTTGTTTGTTTTCACCTTTATATATATGCTCCAGTTAAACCCCTCAGACACATAAACAACATGTGACTTAAAGCATATTCTAATCTAAAATGTTTAATAACTTCTGAACCACTAATCCTGTTAATATATTAGAATAATTCACATAAAATGGAGTTTTATTCAGATAAAATCACAGCTTTTCATGACCTATTTAGATATTTGCAGGCTCTGTGGTGAACGTGGAAACACTGTCATCCTTTGTAACATTCATTCAACACTATAATCCCCAGATTTTGATAAATGACTCATTTATATGTGCAGATAGTGACATATTTTGCTGAAACATCTACTATGAGCAGTCAATTAATTATAAGAAAATACCAGATTTTCACTGGAAAATGCAGAACACAGATGATAAGATTACAATAAATGGTAATAAATCACTTAGGAAAGTTTTAAATATACAGAATAATTCATCTGATAGTCACCACTAAAATAATTTTAGGTCTTAAAATGTTAAAAAAGTTGTTACACTAACTCTTTACACGCTTATCTCTGAGAAGAAGTATAAAGCTTGTGCAGCACTTGAGTAAAAATATTCATATTCTATCACTGGGAAGACAGGCGAAAAGAGTTTATATTTTAGATAATGTTTATTTTAACCTATTAAGGACACAGAGACACTTTTATGCTGGTTCACACATGTATTTTTCTCTGTATTCAACATTCTTCAATTATTTACCACCATTTTCTTTTTTTTTTTTACATTGTTATCCTCTGGATTTCGCATGTTTCACTGTATTTTCCCGTATTTATTTTCCATATTTAATTTAGATGTTCCTGAAAACTCAAAGTAAACAAGAAAACTAAAGAAAAAGTGGTGTTTTCAGCTAACTATATCATTAACTGAACATAAACCCAGTGTCTCTATCCATTGTTAATGATCAAACTCCATGGGTTTTACTAGTGAATCAATGTTATAGAAAATGACAGTGTTTCCATTGTTCATTACTGAGCCTTTGATAGAAGTAATGGTTCAAAAGGTATGAAACATTTTAGATCAGTAGATGCTTTTAATTACTGGAGGATATTTGGGTCTTTCAGGGTTAAATAAGTAATCATTAATACCCTGTAAATTGCATTAATGTTTAAAATCAATGAACTGCTACAGTATGATCATTTGAATGTGTTTTTGACAGTGTGTGATAAGAAAAAAAGGTAATAAAGCTGTATCATGTTTATGTGTTTAACTGTAATAAAAATTAATAAAGTGCATCAAAAGTAATGCATCAACAAAAATCTGGAACAACGTGTTGTTTTCATTTTAATAAGTACAGTGGAATGTTATCATCACAGCACTTATGTTTGTATGTCCTTGCTTGTTTCTCCACAAGACAGTGGTTAAGATAAAGCCTGGCAAATACACTGTGATTAATGAGCCGCAGAGTAAGTTTGAGAGCGGTGAACATACGGCTGAAAAACACGACGTGAAGCCCCCCCCCCCACCACCACCACCACCACCCACCCCTTATCTGCCTGCTGACAGACACGGCCTCCTCCCTCACCCTCTCCACCACACGGCGTAATGACTAACAGCTGGGGTGGCTGACTATTTTCAAACTCAAATGGGAATGGAGATACGCAGACGGTGTGTTATTATCTCCTCTGCTTGTGAAGTGAGCCTCGGTACCTGACCACCCACTCACCCACCACCACTGAGTCACTGCACACTTTTCTCTAACCGTTGGCCTGTTGGGTTACCTTTACAGGAGGATGTGACTCACAGGTGGAACACTTAAACACATGTGGTGATAGAGGACACAGCAGTATAGGGAGAGTTTGAATAGTCAACTTAATGTGCACACGACAGAGGCTGTTCCACTAATGGATGGATTTACAGAAGATATGGAACAATTAACAAGTGGATGGTTATAAGTGTTAGATGAATGACCTACCAGGACCTACACTTTGGCTTGAGCTTCAATGTTGTACACTGGAAAAATGTCTTTCAGTTCACTGAAAACAATATACCTGTCTAAACACAAGTAAAACAAGGCAGTCAGAGACAGCAGAGCACGGCCAAGGCTTGATTTTTACATTCACACATGACATGATGGAGCCATAGGTGTCGACCCATCTGATGTGTGAAGGTGAGACGATGTGAATGAAAAAAAAAAACGGCAAGATTCTATCATGTCTGAATCCTGAGATATTACAACTGATGTGTTTTAGCTGTTGACCTTTGACCTTCACATCCATTATCTATCATTCCTGAAAGTTTAATCAAAACAGTTCAGAACTTTTTGTGTAATCCTGCAGACGGCAGACAAACAAACAAACAAACAAACAAACAAACAAACAAACAAACAGACAGATTTGAATTTAATGCCTCCTTGGTGGAGGTAACAAGCAGTGCCAGACACAGTAAACCCTGCCCCCCTCACACATGTTTTACCTGATTTTCCCTATCTGTTATAATTGTGAAAATACAATTTGGGTAACGATGACCTTTGACCTACATTCACACAAAATTAATGGAATCTATTCTGAACCACCTGGCATCTTTCCTGAAAATGTCATGGAAACTTATCTGGTAGTTTTTGAGTAAAGTTGCTGACAAGGAGACAGACAAAAAAACAAGCAAAAAATCTCCCCTTTCGGGGGTGGGGTAAAAAGAAAAATAAATACAAGTTTTTTTTCTTGAATTTAACAAAAAAAATATGCCAATGGAACAAGTGAAAATTATCTTGGTAAGATTTCTTGTAATAATATTTTCCAGATCTATTGTCCAAAAAGTTGTTATATTTATTATATACTACATATATTAGACTGTACTAGACTATATACTAGAAATGAGAAAAATACACATGGAAAAATTCAGATTTTTTGTCCCACTGAATTCAAATCTAAATGGCGTCATGTCAAAGATAATCTGTTTGAGGAGAACATGTCATATAAAATTGTAAAACATTTTGAATTACAAAGATATTTCAAAAACAATAACCAAAACAAAACAAAAAAGTGTTGGGTTAATTCTTGACCCACTTACACTGTGCAATCTTTATTAGACAAGTAACTGCTATTGGTTATTTCTGCACGTATTGGAAGACAGTTAGAGTGAGTCAACAATCCCAGTGTGGTGTACAGGGTGTGGAACCTACATTGTTCTGCATGAACAATGACTGTACCTGCTTTGTTTGGTACCATGAAGTAATGGCACTAATATAAGGAATGATGTTGTCAGGTGTCTGTATACTGTACTGTTCTAAAAGTCATGTTTTAATGATATAAAATACATGTTTTTTTGTTTCACATTTTGTGTGTTTTGCTTCTGCTTTACATACAATAAGGAACCAAATATGGTAACTTCACTGACCTTGATTTTCTATATAACAATCCTTTTTTAAATTTTACAAAAGAATAAAGTCTTATTATATCTTCTACTAACACACTACATAATAAATGTCTTAATGTGCACCATTAAGGAGGGTGCACCATTCATTGGTGAATTTATAGAGGATGTGGAATAATTAACCGGTGGATAATATTAACCATTTATTGGGCAAGGGACCATTTTTTTTTTTTAATTTCCGTACACATTACAAGACAGTGAGACCAATAGTTGTAATGAGGCAACACTCTCAGGTCTAATGTGGTCTTTAGGGTCTGTAAGGTCCACATCTGCATGAACAGTGAGTGTACCTGCTTTATTGTAATGGTACTAATGTAAGGAATGATGTTTGAATGGATAATGTGGATGTGGACAAGGATCTGGATCAGCTCTATGTTGTTCTAATGTTTTAAAAGCAATGACATTACATGTGTTACCTTAAATGGGTTTGCCTTGTATTTTTTTATTGTTACTTAATGGATTTTTTTAAATTATTTTTTGCTACATAGGGACAACCAAATATGATAACTTCATTGACTTTGACTTTCTACACAACATTAAACATTTCTTGGAAAAAACTTTCCGACAGTCAAAAAGTGTCTTTATGTCCTGCGTTAATACATTAACGATGAAATAGTGCAGCTGTGATCTGGTAATTCAAATAAGCAGCAACTCTGGGGGTTTATTATTCACATCCATTATTTAAGTCAAATAATTAATATCACACTGTGAAAAGCCATTACAAGCAAAACACTCAAAACCTAAAGTACGTCTATGCCAGCTTTTGCAGCAAAATACACTTCATGAAAAGAAAATAAGCAGTTGTGCAGTAAAATAAACCCCATCAGAGCTTTACTCCATAACATTCTAACAACTGGCTGGAGTAGTGATAATAATATTGATTATTTTATTATAATAGTACCCTTTATTGACTTTGATATATTAGTCAGAAAGTGAACATTTGAGCATCTGAGGTTAAATGGATAAACTGTATAATAGTTTTAGAGCCATGACACATATTTTACATTAGAAAAATCCCAAGGACCACTACCAAACAAAAATGTTAGAAAAGGTATACTTATTGAAATATAATATCAATTTCTCTCGCTGTATTTATTCAGATTATTACACAAATCTTTGTCAACAGCTCTGAGTGGATCAGTGGTGTGTGCTGTTGAATGGATCCATAATTATAGTAGCAATGAAGTGAATTTAGGTCATTTTCCATGGCACACCTGATAATTTCTCAAATCACACTTATGCAGGGGTCTCAAACATGCGGCCCGGAGGCCAAATGCGGCCCGCCAAATGTTCTAATGCGGCCCCAGGGATGAATTTGCTCAGTGCAAAAATACCACAGTCAAGGCTTTGGAACTGATTTTAGTTCAGGTTCCACATACAGACCAATATTATCTAGAATCAACTTATAGCAGAATAACCTCCAAAAAAAAGAATGACTCCATAGTTTCTTCTCATTTTGATGTGAAAATAATTAAAATTATGCCCATAAATAATGATAACTTCAAATCTCTGTCCTTATTATAGTGCAAAAAATAACATTAAATTAGGAAAATATTTACACTTGATAAATATTTATATGTGAAAAATCTGAATAAACCTGAAATTATAAAGAAAATTAAGCACAATTTTAACAATTGACTGTCTTTGTAGCAGATCTGATCCATAATGCACGTGCGTAAATGATAAATTGAGGTATAATATTGTTAGAATTCCATGTGACATTTCAGTTTTTTCAGGTTATTCACATCTGTCTTGTTGGATAGTTTATGTTAAAAAAGTATAAAAAGGTAATGGGGTTTGTTTGCACTAAAACAAGGTTGTTATTATTATGCAATTATTTAACGGGTCCGGCCCACTGGAGATCAAATTGGGCTGAATGTGGCCCCTGAAAGTAATGAGTTTAAGACCCCTGTACTTATGTGCCACAGCACACTGGGAAACACTACTTTATAAGACTTCACAAATGAAATATATATATATATATATATATATATATATATATATATATATAAAAACCAAACAAACATTCAGGCATATTTTTTGGACTCATTATGAAGAAGTTTGGGAACCACTGATCTATTAGGTTTTCAGAGTATATTTATAGTGTTATTGTTCTGCGAGAAAATGTTTAATAGCTGTTGGTCCACTAATTCCATCAATACATGTAAGTAATTAGGTGGTTCATGGTCGATAGATATAACCCATTTGGATGTTCAGATGCTCCGTAGTAACTATGGAAACACCATCATTTTCTACAACATTAATTCACCAGTAAAATCCACAGAGTTTAATAAATAACACTGGATGGAGACATTCGTTTTTTTGTTAATTAATGAAATATTCTACTTAAAAAGTCACCTTTTCTTCAGTTTTTGTTGTTCTGACATAATAACCTTTGAATGTACTCTGAGCTTTAATGGACATCTACATGATTATTGCATTAAATATAGGAAAATACACGATTTACATTGAAACCACTCAAATTAAATAGGGTAATATAACAAATGGTGATAAATTATTTAGGAAAGGTTAAGTATAGCGAGAAAATAATTTGGGAACTGCAACAAAAAGCTCCACAAGGTCTTTATGGGTTAGGAAGGAACATTCTAAAGTTAGACTAGAAAAGGAAAGTTTAATTGTTCAGTTTACCATGAGAAAAAGATAAACCTGATTGAATTCTATGGTCTGTGCCTCTTATTCTCATACAGGCTTTCAAGGACTCGCATAACATACGCGCATACGCCTCCACCCCACCCCTCTCACCCATCCACAAAGTCTAGTCTGCATCAAAAAAGCTTTCCTTCTCCTGTCCCCACTCCCCCACAAAAATCACTGAAAAAGTTGCAGCCCACGTCTTGTGTTATGTTATAAAGTATGTATGACAGAGGTGGGAATAACTACGTAGAACTACTTCTTTACTGTATTTAAGTATGTTTTTTTTTTAGGTATCTGTACTTTACTTGAGTATTTATTTTTCTCTACTCTCTACATTTTTGTATAAATATGTGTACTTTATACTCCTTACATTCTCAGAATAGACTCATTACTTTTTCAAACTAAGTGAATGTGACAATATGAAAAATAAGTTATAAATCTGTAAATGAGAAATTGTGATTTACTAAATATATATATATTATAATTTTGACTTTTTATTTTATAATTATCCATTTGTTATTTCATAGTTATGACTTTTTTCTCATCATTTTGACTTTAATCTTATAATTTAGATTTTTTTAATCTCACGATTATGCTTTTTTTTTTTTTTTTTTTTTTTTTTGTTAAATGTCCTGTCCATACCCACTAAACTGAGTACCATGACCCCTACTTTTAAAGGCTTTATTTTTGGATATTTGTGAACATATTCTGGTGTTTCCTGCTTAAATAAGTATTATTTCATCCATAGCAAAAAAATAAATAAAAAAATGCTGTTTTACTTTTTACTTTATTACAATTGAGAAGTTGTACTTTTTTTGTTTTTTTTTACTTTTACTTCAGTCAAGGAGTTGAATCAGTACTTCTACTTTCACCAGAGTATTTTTTCACATAAGTAGCTGTACTTCTACTTAAGTACATAAGTACCTCTGCTGTATGATGCTTATGTATATGTGCTTATATTCTATCTGTACTGGAACGTCTGACTGTTTGACAGGGTTCCCACTCCAATTCAGACTTAAAATTCCCTGACCTTCCCTAACCAACAAGCATAAATGTCATGACCTTTCATAGAAACAAATGTCCAATTTAACAACTGGGCAAAGAGCAGAAAAAGACATTTTAAGTGGACAAACCAATCCCAGTTTCCTCCCCTTGAGCTGACCTCCTAACATGCATGTATCGACCAATAGAATAAATACACAATCGTTAATTCTTTTAGCACATGGTTTTAGTTCATATATGATAAACCCAAATAGTTACTCTTCACTATTCATGTTGTATTAATTTAATTTAATTAATTCAACACTGATTTGAATTAACCCTTGTATTATGTTGAAAAAAATTACATTGATTATGTTGCTCAAAACAGTAAAAAAAAACCAAAAACTGGTTAAACCCAATAACAACTTTATTTTAGATTATATAAACATTTAGAAAAATCAAAAAAAATTTTATTCCAAAACTAAATTTAAGAACTATTTCATGAAACTTTTATTTTGACAAACACACTTCTCTTCTCTGATTAATCATCAACAACATTGTCCTCTGTTTGTCTATATATGTTCAGCCCTAAGATGAACTGGTGACTCATACAGGGTGTACCCCACCTCTACCCATTGGAGCTGGATTAGGCTCCCAGTGACCCCCATGACCCTAGTGAGGATAAAGTGGGTTCCTATGACAGGACGAGACAACTGATTGCTCCTGCTGTGGATATTTTATCGGAAATTGGTTTTATATCTTGCCATGTGTGAGAATCTCCGTTGTAAAACTACATTAGGTCATGTGACATTTGGGACATGTTGGAGTAGTTTGTTAAATAGTTTTGAATGACTACTTCTGGCCTATATGTGGACCCTTGAAAATTTAAAGGGTTAAAACTTTGACACTGCATTTTGTACACTGGGATATTTACTGTATATCACTATTGTAGAAAGGTTTTGGCCCACGTTTCTCTATAATGTTCTAATGTTTATTATGCTAGTACCTTATGCTAAAGTACCTCATTCAGATGAAGGTCATGACTTGGCCAACACCTTGATTCTTTTCTTTTGGAGGTTGTAGGTTTGTCATGCACCTGTGATCCTGTTACATGACCCAAACCTGGCCAAGCTTCAGCTGTTGACAGATGGCCTCAGGTTTGGCTGTGGAATATTCTGGTTACTGGGGAGTTCATGGTCCACTCCAGTGATTGCAAGGTGTCCAGGCCCAGGTACCCAAACCATCTCCCCTTTACCACCACACTACATGTTACGCTGTTACACTGGGAATAAAAAATGTAATCTTGCCAAGTGTATTTTGCCTAATTTCGTGTCAAAATATCTAATCACACTTAAAATAAAATGAGACATAATCACCTAAAGAGTAACTTTTTAGTGAGATGTAAGAAATTACTTGTAGAAAAACAGAGCTGGAAAATGTTAGTCCAAGAAATGCCACCAAGATAATTTGCAATTATTCCATTGGCTGATTTAAAAAAATAAAATACATTTCAAGATCGTTTTGCTTCATTCAAGCAATAACAAAAATCTACCAATGGAACAAGTGAAAATTACGTTGGTAAAATTTCTTGAAATACATTTTTCTAAAAGTTATGTCTCACTAAAAACTTTCACTGATTGTCTTATTTTACATGACATGAGAAATACACTTGGTAAGATTCAGATTTTTGTGGTGGATGGGTTTACACTGGGTTTGAGTTTTGCTGAATGTGTAGTTTGTGTGTGTTCAGATTAAGCTGTGCTGCCATGTTCTTTTTAGACCGAAGAGGATTTGTGTCTTGGCAAGTCTTGCAGAAAAGCCTGAATAAACCATACGTTCAGCCTTTTTCCAATTGTTCTGCCAAACTAACATTCAACATGTGTGATATACAGTGGAATGTGTGGAGGTGGCCATGGCTCAGTTGGTAGAGCAGGTCGTCCAATAACTGAAGGTTGGTTCGATTCCCGCTCTCTCTAGTCGGTCCATTGTGTCCCAGGTTAAGACACTTCACCTGTCTCCAGTGTCACTCACACTGACCACCACTAAACATTCATACACCAGCTGTGGCCACATATGTAGTTTACCACCATCAGAGGGCACATGTGAGAGTGAATGAATAATGTGAAGCGCTTTGAGTGGCCAAAAAAGCGCTACATAAATCCAATCCATTATTATTATTGTGTAATGCACATACAGAACTTACTAAAATGTCCACTCCTGGATAGACTGACAGTTTTACGCAGTGACCACTTACTTGTGAACTATCACCAAACTTGGTTGGACAAAAGGGATTTTGTAATAATAAAGGCTATTCTATAGAATAATGGTCCTCACATTGAAACCCTTTGATCACCAGCAACTATTCCACTCCATGTAATAAGAGTACACACCAACTATACTTATTTTTCATATTTTGAGTTCAACTTTGTTAAATGATGAATAATGTCATTTATGATTGGATTTAGATCATTTCATAACTTAGTAAAAATCCTCTATCCAGAACGGGAACCAAGGGGAGTCGTTTTTGGTTTGGTTTGTTTCTTTGTCAATGCTTTAGCGGCAAAACCTTTGGTATAATTCATACCAAATTAACTTTACAGAATGGCAGTGAACCGGAATAGATGTCATTACATTTTGGGAAACATGGGTTTAAATTTTTTAATGATTAAAAAAAAAAAGAAGGAAATTCAATGTGAAATACAAGAGGCAAGTGATGTAACAAGATAGAAAAGAGGTAATGACTTAAAAATACCCAAAATGTATTAAAATAGAAATCTTTCTCAGCTTTGCAATAAAACATTTTCTAGGCAATTACAAATATCTTTCCTCCTTTACTTTCTATTAACAGATTTTAACATTTCAGAACAGCAATCTGGTAAAATATCTTCTATAGGTGATCCCTTGTTCAGTAAACGTCGGTCCGTCTGCCACTTACTCTCACTTCCTACTGTACTTTCCTTTTCCATGCATTTCTCAAATTATTTGTTAAATAATGACACTGTGGAATGTGTTTGTATAATTTCACACTTAAAAGTTGGATTTAGATCATTTTAAAACCTGGTGAAGATTTTTTTTTTTTTATTCTTTGACACATGGGGTGTTTCATGTCTT
Organism: Siphamia tubifer; assembly: GCA_020466265.1. Lineage (NCBI taxonomy): Eukaryota > Metazoa > Chordata > Actinopteri > Kurtiformes > Apogonidae > Siphamia > Siphamia tubifer. The sequence goes on along the minus strand of CM035790.1, from coordinate 24,908,251 downwards.
TTGCAAAAAAAGTTGAAAATCTCTGTTTTTTTCTACATGAGCATCAAACCAAAAAGGAGGAAGGAAGGAAGTGCTGACAGAACTGGAATAAAAATCTCTTTTGTCAAATAAACGCTGAAAAACAAAGAGGTCAGCTGCTGATCCTTCAGTCACGTGCAGATACAGTTTAGTTACAGGCGTTAAGCCAAGAACCCAGTGACCCTAAAATACTGATATCAACACATGACGTATGTTTGAGCAGTGATAGACTGTACATGTTTTCATCTTGTTGTGAAGCTGAAATTATTGACTTAATTTTAAGCAGAAACACCTTTTTATGTGTTTTGTCAACAGGTTTTTTTCTTATTGTCAGCATTTGAAGACACAGACACACACAAGGGTATGATAATAATGGCTACTTGTTTTACTTCTCAAAGTTAGCAGTCAGTTAAATGTACATTATCAAAAAAAGGCCCAACTTTTTCCACTTCTCAATCTCCAGATAACATACAAAAAAAGACAAACCAGGACATTATAAAGCTGCACATTTTGTACCAGATACAATAATAAAATACGCAATGCTACATTAAGTGGTTAAAAATACAAAGGGGAAAAAAGTATATTGATTTTTTTTAAAACATCTTTAAAGAATATACAATGTTATTTTTTTTTCTTAACTAGCCAAGAATTTTTAGTAAAAAGTGCATTCTATGTAACAAAGAAAGGAGGAGTATTATAGGCAAACTGAAAGACAAAACAGGACATGAAATTGAACACAACAGAAGAATGTATTTCAGACAGAGTTTGGAGGGGATAGTGTTAAGTCGCCATGGCAGGAGGAACATCACTTTTACTTTGAAAGGGGGGGGGGGGGGGGGGGGGTCCGAATTGAAAAAAAAAAAGTATGTCAGGAATTAAAATGATCCAGCCAAAAATTAAAAAAAAGTCCTTCGCTTGCAATGGTCCCTTTCACACTACCAGCCTCCACCCGGAATTCTCCTCCTTTCCTTGCCTAAAAACATCCACTTGAAATAATCACCTCCACCCATTTCCATGCAGCCACAACTGCACTTGGTTCCACAATGCATTGTCAGTCCCTCCCTTCCCTGCGCCTCACCCACGCAGCAGTAAAGTGCAGAGAATACACACAATTGAAAAGGCTTAAAAAAAAAAAAAAAAAAAAAAAAAGTACAAAGAAAGAGCCATCCTGCAAAACGCTGAAGCAAAGCAGTAAACCTGGAGAGGAAGGGGAGTGTGGGGAGGGGAGGGAGGGGATTATAAGCGCATAATGCAGCGGTTTGAAGACCCGCAGAAATGGCAGGATAATTGCAGGCCTCAAATAAAAAAAAAAACAGGGACATACTAAACCACAGATATTAAGTACTCCAGACTGAACACCATTATTGTGGTGGAAAGAGGGTCATGTTAAATTTACTGCTATTTTGTGTCGAAGGTATCCCCGAATACACATCTATTGGGGCACACTGTGTAAAAGCAGCTTTTGGTACAAGAGCACTGGGGACGACCAGACAGAAAGACAGACAGAGACAGGTAGTGACTAATGCATGCACACATTCACACTTGCAAACACACACACACGCACACAAAACCTCAAATCAGATGACCGTCAGACCGGATGAAAGGTTTAACGCAGAGGAACTAGAGTTCAATACCAACCATTTTTGCTTCTATAAAGCAAAATAACATTCACACCATCGGCTATTACATTTATGAATGTAATTTCTTACACTGACTTGATCACGTTTGCTTATCTATACAAAAAAATCCAAGTGTTACAAGTTGTACGACTACTGCCTTTTTGTCCTGACATTTCATATCATGTGCTAATAACAGTATATCTAAACTATTCATTAGCTTAAAACCGAGAAGAGCAAATTATCAGAGAACGATCGAGAGAGAGAGAGAAAAAAAAAGAATGACTCAGTCATCATTCTGCGTAGGCAACATTCAATAAGTTTAGACACGCATTTTGCTTGTGTGGATGTCAGTATGAAGAAAATTAAAAAACGAACCGTTACATTACAACAACGCCCCACACCAAACCGTGGAATATAGGCTGAGAGAAATATGCATAATTGCCGGTTTAAGTACTGTGATGACAAAAAGGTCCCAGGTGTGTATACTGTGTGTCAAATGACCTTTAACATGTTAACCCGTATCGTTTTGACAGCAGCGAAGGGAGGTTGGGAAAATCCTGATGAGGCCGCGTGTGTGGCCTCTCACAGTGGCAGTATTAGACAGTCATCCGTTATCTAGAAGCATTTGTTGACCAACAGTACTGAAAGCTGAGGTTGCACTGATCATGTAAGTCAATCAGTGGCCGTGTGGTCTTTATCGTGTGTGTGTGTGTGCTTGAGTAACTGTGTGCCTCGGGCATATCCTGCATAACTGTTTTCTTAATCACAAAATGTCTACTCAAAGCTCAAATCCTTTATAGAAAACCCAGGCTGGCTAGACATATTCTGACAATACATTGTTATTTTTGCAATATTACACTTCTGAAAGGAAAACGGAAAAAGCGAAATTAAGATCTTTTTTTTCTTTTCTTCACGTATTGGAATGGAAAGCACCATTAAACCATGATTTGAATCTCAGACTGCTAAGATTCACCTAAGCATTTACAAAATCGTTTACCAATGTCCTTTACAAAACCTCCTCCCCTCCTTTCTGTAACCTGTGGCACTGCATCTCGCTCTACTGCTGTCGCCCTTCTCACAGAAAGACAGAATGGTCCAGGTAGAACCGGTTAAAACATTCATTAGACATTTCTGTGTGGCCCGAGGTTCCGCAGTATGACTCCGAGGAAAGGCTGAGTATTGCTTAGGGGAGGACCTGCACATAAAGCTAAAGTCCTGACCGGTGTGCAACTGCAAATCAACTTAACATGAAGAGGAAAAGTTCATTGACACTGGTCTGTGGTGATCCATGGAGCCCGGTTAATACGCATGTTCACTTCCATCAGCAGCGTTTGATGAAAATGAGATACTTTACACCAATCAATGTACAGAGAGATAACTTACACAGAAATTGTCGAGTAGATTTCCTAAGAAAAATCTAGAGGTTATAAAATCTTTGTCAGTTGACAGGATTTTTTTTAAGGGTTCCTATTCTAGTAACTGTGTGCCCCACAGGCCGATCAGTCACTCACACATACACAGTTGCGTTTAGTTTGAATGGTTTTGAGAAGAGCACCCTTACATTAGGGTGCAGCAACCGAGAGACTGAGGCAGGACTATGAAAGAAGGAGAGACAAGGCGTAGTTTGGTGTGGGCCTGCAGATCTGGAGGATTGTTCAGTGGTGTTGTGAGGCTCCGGGGCCTTTGTCAGACGGGGCCATGTGATGCAAGTAACTGCTGTCCTCGTGCCCACAGTGGTTTATGGGCTCACTCTTGAAAAGGGCTGGCGGAGGAGGCAGGTGAGAAACTGGGGGCACGGCCAGGTGGTGGTGAGGCTGCGCGTGTTGGGGTGTGTTTGACAGGTGCTGCTGGGTTGTAGGAGGGTGGGGGTGATGGTGAGAAGAGCTTGAATGGAGTTGCACATGGGAGAAGCTGTGCCCCACAGGGCCTCGCTGAGCCATGGGCCCCCCAGAGGGGCTAAGGCCCAGGGGCGCCGAGGTGGTAGCTGGCGTGGTGGCTGAGGGCCCGGGGCCAGAGGAGGAGGAGGAAGAAGAGAAGGTATTGGCAAAGATACGGACAGGCACGGGTGGGCCACTGGTCTGCAGCACCACGGGGCTGGTGACCCGGAAACACTTCTCTTTGTGTGCTTTGAGCATGTTGGAGAAGCGGAAGCGCTGGCCGCACACCTCGCAGGGGTAAGGTTTCTCCCCTGTGTGGGTGCGACGGTGGCGTTTCATGTTGGGTCGGCTGGTGAAGCTCTTCCCACAGATCTCGCAAATGAAAGGCTTCTCTCCTGCACACATTCAGAAAATAAAAGATTGATGGAACCATATCATCAGTGAACAAAGATTGCATGTTAAAGAAAAACAATATGATAGGACTGGATCCTTTGTTGCCAAATGTATGGATTTATAAATAGACTTTCAAAAGCTCTGCAAAAGATGGAGCTAATCTTTTCATCTTTAACCATTTCACACCACAGAGAGCAAGAGTTCTGAAAAAAAAAAAAAAAGCTGATAAGTTGCCATCTTGAATTGAGGGTCTTTTGCCGTCAACCCACCCACTCTGCAGGAAGCCATTACAATTCACACTTTGAGGAGAGAAGATGTGAAAGTGAACAACAGCAGCTCCGTTGGATTGCCGCTCTCATTAACCTCCCTCCATGGAGCCACTGAATGTGCCTGCTACCACCCACACAGCCATCTATTAACAGGCTGCTGAAGGGCTCTCTAAATGCCTTCTTCTGGCAAGTAACGCGTGAAGCTCCTCCAAACCAACTGAATATCAAAAGGTGACAGCTAATGTGCTAGTCTTCTGTAACTGTTACATTACCCCCAGAGGAAATCTTGATAAATCTGCATTCAGTGAACCAAACTTTGGGAGTCTGCGCTCTATACATGCATGCTGCCTATTACAGGGTATGATTGGGTGTGTCTCCAATGGCAGGAGGCTAAATTGGTGGCTAGCCGTGGGGAGAGGAGAGGGTAGAGTAATTACATATCGCAAATAGAACTGTGAGGGCCAATGGAGAGCAGTGTGTCCACCCACGGAAGGCATGGTTGGAGAAAAAAACGGCGAAAGACACACAGGATGCACTGCTCAGTTTAGTCTTGGGAATAGCAGTGCTGCGGGAACAGAAAATCAGAGGGATGTAATATAACATGCGTCTGGGTAGTCATTATAAGCCGCAATATATGCAAAGCTCTCCTTTGATGTTGTACCTCCCTCTCATTACCAAATCTGGGCGAAGTCTCCCTGCTCCTCCGACTATAATGTTCAACATGGCAACATCCCATTTCATTCCTTTTTTAGTAAGTGTATGGAGACTGGCTGGCTGGGCGAGGGACTGAGCTAAAGAACAAGATTGTTTGGTGAAGTTTACCTCTCCAAACATTTTAGAGTGGCTTCATTTTGGCCTGAAAAATGCAAATTAAAAAACAAATTACATATTTAAAAAGCAAGAGGAAAAAAAAAAGAAAAGAAAAAAGAACCTCGGATATGTTGCAGGTTTCTTAAAATCAGCCAGCAGGGCTACCTCAGAAACTGAACTAGGAATGCAAGCAATTCTAACAGTCTTTCCAAAGGGAATTTCTGTGAAGGTCACATATTTCATTCATTAAAAGACTCCAAACTCATACGAGGTCCATACATGCAGACACCGAGTTCACACAACACCATGAAGTAGATCATTAGAGACTGGGTGTCACAGCCAATTCTCTCACAAAAAAATCTCACTTATTCGCTTCCTCCCTCATATTCTCTAAATAGATCTCAGAATTGTTCCAAAGTTGGCTACATAACTTTATAATTCTGACCACCATTGACTCAACATCAGTGATAAGTAGTTAGAAGTGCAAAAATAAAGTACAGTGATAGGAGTCCACTTGGCTAATTACATCCCAAGACGCTGCAAAGTAAAATGTATGCAGAAGCCACTTCTAGAGGTCAGAAACTAAACATAAATAAACTAATATTGGTGTTTAGGTTCCTGGCAAGTGTTCAAACTGCTTTAAAAACTACAGCTTTCTGCAGAGTAAGAACACTAAATGTCATTTTACCTGTGTGCGTTTTCATGTGCTCATCGAAATACTGCTTCATGTTGAAGTCTTTGCCACACCATTGGCACATGAACTGCTTGTGACCGATGTGAATGCTCATGTGGGAGCGGAGTTGGTACTTGTATTGGAAACGCTCATCACAGTTCTGCAGGAGTGAGAAGAGAATTAAACATGCATGAAGAGGCAGGTAAAACTACAAACACTTAAAATCCTGATTTCATAAATCATTGTGAGTGGTTAAAGGGTCTTGTCAACCTCTATACTACATGCATTTTCTTTCAACACAGTACATTTACAGAAGCTATGCATTACTGATGTGACTAATATTTGACCTACTTTACACAGTAACAAATATTTAGGATGTCACAATTGTAAAAAGGACCAGAGAAGTAAGTGCTTATTCTAATCTGGTAACTCAGCAAACTGTTTCTCATTTACCATTTCAGGTTTCCTTTTTTTTTTTTCTCCTCTCCTTTTAAATGTTAATACAAAGACCAGATTATTTAGGGACATGAAACAACATTGTGTGTTTGCCTTTTTGGTCAGGTTTTTTCTCGCAATTTGCCATTTATATTCCCAATGACACCACCTGGGTAAATATATGTCTTGAGGGGAAAAAGAAAAAAAGCCAAGTAGTTTCCACCCAGCTCCTGAGTGTGTAATGTATAGGCCATTTTTAGTAGTTTCACTCCCTTAACAAGCATGTAATCACATGTTACAGCATCAGACAACTTCAAATACTTCATTACAACAGCTCCACCCATACACACATGTTCCCTGTATGTCACTCATTGACATGGTTGGACATAAAAAGGCCTTGGGTTGGATAAAAGTGCCACATCTGCCAGTTTCTTCTGAGAGCGAGTTAAGACACGGATTAGATACTGAACCGTTACCAACCCTGTTGAACTGTCGAAAAAATGCATCCACGGCTGAGGGTGATTAGAGGCCTCACTCTCTGCACCATTTTATTTAACATTTATCTTTTGTTCCAGTTAATTGATGAATGTTGTCAGACTGTGGTTCATTAATATTTTGACAGAGTTCCCTTCTATAACTTGAGTGAAATTACAGTACTGAATGTTATGCAAGAAGTGTTCCTATGAAAGACATTGGCTACTACTGTATAACAGGCTATTCTGGTTTGATCACAAACCACACAGAACAGATGCCCTTCTGCTCAAACTAATGAGCAACTCATGCTAACAGTAGCCTTCAGTGAAAGGCAAATTTACTGTCTGGGGCAGAAATTACCTCAAATAAGTGCAGGTCTATGAATGAGTTTGTGTTGATGACAAACACATAACATCCCTCACTATGCAAACATTATGATTTAAGTGAAACTTTGGAGAGAAAGAAAAAACACACACTCACTGTGGAAACTAGACCATTAGAAAATGTATACAGTCTAGTTAGGAAGAGCCCTGTTAGAAATGCAGTCTTTGTCTCCTATATCATGGCATGTCAGAGGCCACACATGTTTTGATAGCACAAAGGTAACCGAACAAAAAAGGCACCAAACAGACAAACTGAAGTGATAGAATACCTCTTAGGTCACCTAAAAACTGGTAAACATGTTCAACTGAACAGAAAACAGATATTTCCTTACAGGAAAAGCAAAGGATATGGTGCAAAAATAATACAGGTGGATGCAGTTGGTCTACAGTGGAACTCTTCAGTAGGTTTGGTCTTTTTCTGATGCACATTACATTACATACTATAAAAACAATAACTGGTTCAAAATAAGATGTTAATTTAAGAGAAGAGGGTAAATGTCTGCTAGGCTGGTTTTACAAACAATTACCAGACCTTTCAAAACAAGCAATACCTAAACCAATCTGAAGGAACACAAAAAAAACCCCAAGAACCTCAAAACCCGTTTACAATGCCCTGGCATTTTCATTAAATCAACTTTTCCTCTGCATGAACACAGTTGTGTCTGATCACACACAATTTTGCATACTATACTAAAATACACTACTTCATCTGTTTTGATCTTTAAATTTAAAGTTGAACCCCCTCCCCCTTTTTCCTCTCTGTCCTATGTACTTGTGATGCACCTTAATGAGCCGTCATTTCACTCATCTTCCTTTTTGAACCCATACATTTTTTTGAAGCATAGATTTACTCAAAATAAACAATGTGTTAGGAGAAAGAAAAAAATTGCAAACAAGTTCAAACTTCCAGTCAAGGGCATCAACAACATTAAAAGATGTTGTGTTAACTAACCTCCTTTGTGATCACTCCTTTTATGTCACCACAGGTGTTTACAGAGTTTCTGTCACTTCTCATCTATTTTAATTCTGTCAGATGGTGTAAATATAAAGTATGATTTCTGCTTTTGACTGCTGGATATTGTTATGTGATTAAGTAAGTTTCAAATCTCCCAGTCTGACAACATTAAATATGTAAATAATGAGACCCAAGAAGAGCAATAACCGGAAGCTGGACATTAATGAAGCAACATGGTCACAAGAATTAAACTCACCTCACAGCGAAATGGTTTCTCTCCAGAATGCTGGAGTGAGTGGACTTTTAAAGACATGCTGCGCTTAAATGACTTCCCACACGTCTCACAGGTAAATGGCATGTCCTTAGTGTGAGCTAGGTGTTGAGGAAAAGAGAGACAGGAAAAGACAGAAGAAAAACAATATTTAGGAAATAATACACATTTGACGACTACTTTATCAAATTTATGGTCAACTCTTAGGTTAAGCTATTTTAGGCACCATGTAAAATTGCTGTAAAATGCTGTAAAATCTAAATTAAATTGATTGATTATTATTGGTTAAAAAATAAAAATAAAATAAAACCTTCAAAGTAGGGAAAATGTCAGACCTTTGACCACATAGCTACTTCATGTTGTTTTGCAATGTAGTATAAATTAATATTGAAAATATTATCAAACAACATAAGAACATTTCAGCCCCCCATTACAGACAGTACCAAAGCCCCCTGTAAACCTGATGAAGAGCAGATTTTATTTTCTAGAAAACAATGAAAAATCAAATATACACCATCATGAACAGTTTGATTCTGTGGGGCCACACAGCAATAGAACCTTCAACTTACCAACCATGTGCTTACGGACATGAGCCATAGTATAAAATTTCTTCTCACATATTTCACATGAGAACTTCTTTTCTGCATAGCCATGTACGATCTTAATGTGCTCATGCAGTGACCAGAGCTTCTTAAAAGATTTGTTGCAGGAAACGCACTGAAAAACAAAATATAGGAAATAAATTAGGACTCAACTCACTGTTATTGCTGCATCTCTAAAGGTGGCCATAATGAAATTCTCATTTCATGATTCTCATTGGCTTTGAGCTCCCTCTGCTGGAGAAACATTACAATGAATCCAATTTCTTAAAATTCCTCTGAGGACAGTCATCAGACCAAATGATGTGATATGCGATTTAGTTAAGCAACATAAAGTGGTTATGTAAAACACCTCTTGGATCTCATCACACTGTGTCCAATAAAACAGACTCCCAGTCATTTTCAAGGTAAAAGATAAACTGTTGTGAACCCCCCCCCCCTCCCTTTCTTTGATTCAAGTGAAAACATGTTCATAGAGAACAAGTCAGAAAACATTGGTTGAGATTCATAAATATAGCTTTTGTTGTTGCTGCTCATAGTTTTGGATAGTTTAGTGGTCCAAATATTACAAAAATAGACTGAGATGAATCACTGACAGATAATCTTTATAGTTACCCCACCTCCCTAAGTGGAAACAAGGGGTATTGTTTTTGGGTAGGTTTGTTTTGTTTCCATTGGTAACAGTTTATCAGCAAAACTATTCGTTGAATTCATACCAAGTTGGGTTTATAGATTGCCAGTGACCCAGAATAGATCTCATTATATTTTGGTAGCAGCAGCAGGTCAAAACATTTTCTTAGAAGAATTTTTTACTGGACTACTTATAGTGGGTGAAATTTCAAATGACTATAAACAGCAAAACTATTGGTTGAATTTACACCAAACTGGGCTTAAAGAATACCAGTGACCCAGAACAGATGCGGTTACATTTTAGGAAAAGTTGATCAATGTTTTTTTTTTTTTTTTAATGAATTTTTCAAATCTTTTCCCACTTGATTCTTAACATGTTTATAAAAACATACATTTTGTTCCAAGTTTGCTCAAAATGTGGCAAATATATAGAGGCAAATGATGTGCAGCATTTGCATAGACATAATGACTGGATTAATGCCAAAAAAAAAAGCTACAGTATGTTAAATACGTTAAGTTCTGTACAAATTCACTATATGCATGGTTGGTCTGACTCATGTTAAAATATTACTGTTTTTTATTCTACTCCTGTCAAGCGTAATTCAGTTTTTTTAAGCACATCTTGACCATCTACAGCAATATCCTTATACTGTCATGCAAAAATACCATTACCAAATAATTATAAATGACAGTAAAGGATCATTCTTGGTCTTGAAAGATCAGAGCCATTTCACTGTAGAATCTGCTCTCTGCCTCCTGCCAAACACTGTCCAAGATATCATGTGAGACATAAAGCTATGAATGAGGAAGCACTGGGGGGAAAAATAATTTGCACATGGTTTTCCATCTAAGCCATGATCTCTGGAGCTTCTTAAAAGCTACCATAATCCTGTTGGTTGCCTCACTTGCTGAGTTTTAGAACATTACACTCATTTGTATTCAATAACTTTCCAGTATATTCACATATATTCATGACCTTGGAAACATCCCTTTATTAATAATAGGACATAAGATAAGATATTCCTTTATTTTAGTTCCACTCTGGGAAATTCTGTCCAGACCGCTCATAAACGGAGGTTTATTTTTGAGAACTATTTGGTCTTGTTCATATTTCACTCTTTTTTATCAGTGTTTAAATCTATGTAGGTTAATTGGTTATAAAAATATATGCCGTGGCCATTTTTTTTTTTCCATTGGAGGTCTTTTAGATACAACTTTTCAATGTTCTCACAATGTAAATAAACAGTGTGGGGTCTGTACACCAAGCAACTATAGATGCAAATGAATTGTAGCAAAACATTTAAATCAGCTTCATAACCCTGGGGTATTGCTATGCTGAATCACCCTTTTCAGTTTTAAAAATGATGAAATGCCCAGAGTGTCAGCTACAATGAGAAACACCTCAATCTGGTTTCACTACACAGTCATTTCAGTCAATAACAATGTGTTGCATTTTCCATGTGGGAAGGATTACACATAATTCACAAATTGAAAACAGAAATAAAACAAAACAACAAAAGTATTAGAACATATTTGGGCTTTTTTTAGAAGACTGTATGACTGCGACTGGCTGCCCAGTCAAGGCCATATACTGCAAATATAAGACATTACAAGAACAATAGAGCACAGTTTCTGCAGATCAACAAGATATATTACCAACCTTTTAAGATGCCAGTAAATTAAATCTAAGAACTACTTCACAAAAGGAAGTATGAACAGTCTGAGGGCCTTGGTGATGGCCTCCATGTGATCAGAGTATCTATACATGCCAGGAAAGTTCACTGATAGCTTTTCCAGCAATTTGACATCCTACCGATTCCCATTCAACTTTCATACCCAAAATTGCTATTTTTGAGTGACTTGTTGCACAAGATGCACAGAATTCGGACTCACATTTCACTAAATGCACTATTGAGTTTAATCTTTTCAAACATACACTCTGCGATTTTAGAATGAAAGTATTTTAAACTGACAACTTGAAGTAGGTGATGTTTATGATGCAACAGCCCTGATCAAGTCTGACTGGTCAGCAGTGACTTTTCATGTGAGGTTGTTGCTCTTTTGAAGTATTTTTGCTGTATGATCAATAGAAAGACATTTCAAAGTAAAGTAAGTCCAAATATTGTGAAACTTTGAGAGAGTAAAGCTGTCTTCAGAACCCAGCCAAATTTTAAAGACATGTTATATTGGACACTTGAAACAAGCCTGAAATACATTGTATGATGTTAATCTTTACCACGAAGCAATTAAATGGAAAGTAAAACAAAACCAGTTACATTTGTCTGAAACAAATGTAATGTCTTGCACAAACTGACTACATGCAAGTTTGGACTCTAGACTGTGTTTTTTTAAATTCCATTCCTGTAAAGCATAGTCACAACAATAATTTAAAGCAGTTTTGTGAGAGTAACATTACCTCCCTAATTAATTTCCAATTTTAAAGAGTTGCTAAATGAAAGATTCTTTTGTGGCTGGAATTCAGATTAATATGTTTAGTTTTTTTTTTTTTAAAGCCAACATCCAAAATCAACACAACGACCAAGATGAAAATCTCAATGATATCACTTCATTTCTACAGTATATGCAATAAAAATTAATATGCATGTGGCACAACTGCACTTACCTGGATGTTCTTCTCACAGTCAGTCTGCTGGTGTAAGGCCAACTCACTCTCCAGGACAAACTTTTTGCCACATTTGTCACAGATCTGCATCCGCCTGTGAGTGACATTCATGTGCTTCTCCAGGTACCAACGAGTATTGAACACTCGGGGGCATTTCTCACACGCCAGCATCTCCTTCTCCTCCGCGTCTGGTTTTCCTCCCACAGTCGTCGCCATGGATCCGGCAGAGGGGGCTGACCTGACTGATCTGCGTTTACTCTTTGGGGTCTCCATGCGCTTCCGTCGCCCCCTGGTGGTCATTCCAGCCGAGGCAGAGCTCAAAGTTGTTCTGAGACTTTTTCTCCGTGGTGGACTGGAGTCTGCTGTACTACCTGCACTTCGACGGGCTCTTTTAGACCTTGTTCTCCGACTTTCGGTCTCTTCATCCTCATCGTCTTCCTCATCTTCTTCATCAGGGCTATCCTCCTCCTCCTCTTCTTCCTCTTCATCCTCCTCTTCCTCATCCTCTTCGTCATCGCTGCCAGCGCGCTCAGAATCATCTGCCGTGGTACCAGTTTTGCTGTCCCCCTTGGAAACGTGGAGAGTCTGGTTGTTCAGATTGACCTCGACAATGATCTGCTCTCGCTTGAAACCCTCTTCGCCATCCTCCTCGTCAACTTCTTCGTCTTCCTCTTCATCATCATCATCATCTTCGGTGTCATCAGTGCTTCCATCATTGCCAGCCTGAGATCCCTGCTTTCCCACCTCCTGTCCGGATCCTCCCTCCCTGAAATACTGCGGATGTTGCTGTGGAGTCACATGCGGAGTGGGAACCTGACTAAGGTTCTGTTCTGCCATGGATGTTTTGGCTGCCATTTTATTGTCTACCAGCACCGAATAAGGCTTACCACCCACATCTCTTTTAAAAAGCTTGCCTGTCAGGTCCAGGTCTGGGTTGGGAGAGTGATAATAAGACCCAGAGACCTGCGCCCTACGTCCTTCCTCCTGTGACATCCCGCCAAGGATAGGGACGGAAACCTCTTCCTTGAGGTTCTGGCAGGATTTCATGAAGAGGGAATGGAAGGAACAAGCTTGCGAGATACAAGCAGTGATAAAGTGTAACTGTTGTGGTGCCTAGTTAGACTAACCTACTGTCCACGGAGAGGTGAGGGGCTCTGCACCAATCCCTCACCCTCCTTTGACTGAAGGAACAGGAAGAAGGGGATGAACAGTCAACCTGATTCAAAGAGAGCATCCATGTTGTCCAAGGTAGAAAAAGTTGGAAAGACATACAATCTGTTCCAAGGTTTGTTCCATTGGCTTAAAAATTAAACTAAAAAACAAACAAACAAAGGATCCCAGTCTTTGATGCAGAACATCTGAAGGTTAATTCCTGTAGAGCTATTATGTGAGCTGCTTCCAACTCAGTTTTTCGGAAGGTTGCTGCCCTGCAGGGTGCCAGTGTCTTCAAACTGCAGAGTACGCAAGGACAAGCTGAATGCCAGACATGGAACTGCTGCTAAATATTCTCTGTCTTGCTTGAAGAGCCATTTACAGCATATTACCTGTGAGATAAAGCAGAAAAAAAAAGAAGCGAGAAATGCAGATGAGATCAGAAAAGGTGTTCTTCCGTTCTCTAATGTCAGTGTGGAGACTGTGAACTGAAACTACAGCCATATTTTCAAGTCTTCAACAGAGTGCCACATTTGCCCACAACTGTTTCAGTGTGGTGAGTAGGAGTTGAAACCACAGCCTTCACAAATGAATGCGAGTAGATGAAATTTCAAGAACTGAGGGATCTACATATTTCCAGGCCACAACTGAAACACCTCACTAGAATGCACAGATGGTTTGCTGAAGCATTAAGATAAGAAGAGTGCTAAAGAACTTTAAATGCATTTTTATGTTGTTTATTAAATAAATATGTTGCACATGTTTTCCCGGCACAAAGATCAGGTTTATATCAGCTTGAATGCAGAAACATGCATTCATTGTCTATCACAATATTATACAATTTTCATGTGCATGTATTATTAAACCATTTGTAAAGCTACTAATATTACGTAATGCGTGCTTTAACATTTCACACCGCTTACTTTTTAACATTTGATAGTTGAGTTCTAACCAGAAACAAACCTTTACACCAAGGATATAGTACTGATTAAACACATTGCACACGCCTCCCATTGACTGTTATAGAGCACAGTGTAACCGCAGCTCAGAAGCTTTAGTGCAAATACAACCACAGGAAACTGTATTTCAACTTTCAACAAAGCCTGTGCAATGCGCTGCTTAGAGCAAACATTAACATTGTCATCTTTCTACAAGTTCAATATTTTAAACATAGCATCACATTAAATGCAAGGAGTCGTTGCATTCTGTTTAGTTAAATCTGACATATATGCCTGATGTCCATGGTTGACAGCTGGTTGACCTCAAACAACCTTTTCACCATAACGAATATGCATCAGGGTGTTGGTTCACTACACATACTCCCTAAAATCAACAAGCAAACATTTCCTTAAGAGACAGTAAAGTTAACCACTTCTGTGTGTTCTCACACATCTAATGGATAAAAAACAAAGACCCTCCCATCACCTGAAGAAAACTTTCATATTTGCAAAACCCACTGTTACACCCATGGCATCTGCTTGATTCTTATGGTCATGATTTACATGAACTGTTAGTGTCAAAGGCAAGCTATTAATGACAGGCTGTTGCGCCCCCCCCTCACACTCACAAAAAAATAAATCACTTTTCCCCCTCCCAACTTCTACTATGATGTAATTCAGCTAGTATTAATTATTGCTTTTACCTTTACAATCCTTATCCATTACCATGGGATGATTTGATACAAAAAAAGAACGATTTAGACACCACAACCAAATATTTTTGTTCAATGTTCATCATTCAGGACTTCTAGTTAGGGTTTCAGGATGCCTAACCTTAACTTCTGCTCAGTGATTTTAAAGCATTTGTGATAATATTCTCTCATTAAATGCTCAACTGTTTTCCTTGTTATATTTGTCTCTTTATTTTGCTTAAGTATCAAGAAAGGCATTCAAGGATGGAGGCTGATGTGAGCGTCACTAAAACACACTCTTACATGTTCACTTTTTCCATGAGCCAATAGTACAACAGCCTGTCCCCCCCCACTCTATTTTTTTTTTGCAATCGTAAGTAGAAGCTATTTATGTAGAATTTGGCTATCCACACAAACAGACACACCTGTGTTCCTGTGCATGCTGACTCTGATCCTTTCTGAGAATTAGACAGCAGCTCTGAGAGCATTAAGACCACAGGGGGAGGGCGAGTTCTGCACTGACAGAGCAACTCAACTCACATGGCTATCTTGGACACAAAGCCTAATAGATTATCCTGCGTCTGGATGACAGAGAAATAGAAATTGCATGAGAACCATTTCCTGAATAGAGCATACCATCAGCTGATACCAGTTTCTTTTAATCATTTGCGCATTAGAAAAATATGTTTAAGAGATAATATTGAGGATGTAGCTCACCTGCCATAATAAAAATAATAAAAAGCACCAAACTACATAAAAACATGAACAAATAAAAGTGCATGCATTGTTATGTAACCAATATCGAGTAAAATCCTTCCACTCACTTATCTTAATCAATGAGTCATTTCAGAGTTTCACTCTGAAATATTACAGCCCTTTGATGTGGGAATAAAGTAGGGTATAGACTTCTCAATATCACTGGTAATTAGTCAACACAATCACCTAGCTAGACTGGGAGGTCAAATGTTTCGAAAAGATTATGTTTTTGACTAGCTGTTTCAATCTGGTCAGCTTTCAAAGATGACCTTTGAACCCTGACACAAAAGATGAAAAAAGTGCATCCATACATGCCTTTCTGACAGTCAATTTCAGTAATCCTAAGCATAACTAATGGTGGGGAAAACTTGCTAAGAAATCAAAGTTTATTCACCAACAACCAATTTGTTCCTCAATCATCCTTCAGAGACTTAATAAGAAACCAAAACTCATTTCATATAGGGTAAGCCACAAAGCCAGTTATACACCGGATAGATGCTACTGTGGCTTAAGATTAGAATGACACAGGATGGGAGCTCTACTGCAAACACAACACTTAAACCAACAGCATTAAATAGTGCAAAGGCTCACAAGTGCTTGGCTGAACTGTGACAGAAGAGCAGATGAGACCTCTGAGGCAGTCAAAATATGTCACGTTTACCTCTTATTATGCAGTACTGCTCCTCAAATCCACGCTGCCTCTCAAGTCTAGACTTTAATGAGCTTTCCTTTTCGCAGCTTGTGGAGGACCGTGTGAGGGTTCACATTCCTCACTCTGTCCAAACTCATAAGACCTTAACCAGCTCACTGTGTGGTGCGCTGCAGGAGTGCTTCATGTCACTGTAGGCATTTGGCCCTCAAGCTCATAATCGGGTCATAGAGCAGTTCCTGGTGTTTTTGGTCTAGTATAAATCATCTGTGGTATAATAGGAGAAAGGGGAAGAGTAATTTCTTGTCACCACAAAGAAATTCAAACTTGTCACATGGAAATCAACTACTGAAGAGGTTACACCTCTGGAAACGAAACATTTCTAGCTCAGAACTTGCCTGACATGACCTAATACATAAATATTACTAAAATACAAATAGGTACCACCTTATGATTATTAGATCTTGCAAAAAATATTGTACGTGCAATGAGACGGTAAGATTTCTGTCAATAGTGAAAACGGTTACCAGGTGCAAAACAAACACTATACATAATTTAGGGAAGTATGACGAGATGCATTGCAACTGCCATTTCTAATATGAAGGGCTAAATATTTAATAAGGCATCCATATATGCTACAAAACTTCGAACTGATGCCGAGGTGTATATAAAGCTAAGAAAGGGTTAAACAAAAAGGCAACATTGTACGGCGTAAAGCACCAACACTGTGCGGGCCTGGCCAACTTAGGCTACTTAGCTAGCTAGCAACACCCCATAGGTACAAACCTGAACACACATGACAAGCTAACTTGGCTACATTAGCTAAAGGTGCAGCCATTATACATTTTAGTCCAGCTACGGCTACTGCAGAACAATCAAACTACATTGCATAAGCTAAAAGCCACATATAGCTAGGTTTGACTACCATGCATTCGGTAACAAGAGACGATGGACTTTCACTTTTTTAACCCAAAACCGCCCAGACTGGGGCTAGTTAGCTTAAAGCTAACATTAACGCCAGGTATTTAGCAATAACGTTAGACTTGTATCGTTAATACATTTTTAGAAATAGGAAAGTGTGACATTTATTGGACCCATGTCAGGCCAAATAAAAAGCCGACGTCATACTCTGTTGTGAGTGTTTCTTGCTCGTCTTGGAAACAGAAAAGCAGGGCTTTCCTAACAAAACCCAGAATGCTTTACTGACAAACCCACTCAACTCGACACTGTCACAAAGTCAGAGCTAGCGAAGCTCGCGAACAATTCTCGCCCTCGCTTCGGTCACCGGCTACCCGCGGGATTGCTTCCCCCGACGGCCGCCACGCGTGTCATACATGTAAATGCACAATATTTACTAATTTAGCAACATTTTCTGTCGGATCGCAGGCTTACCTCCGTCGAGGGCGACCTCCCTCTTGTATTAGTGCAATCAGAGTTGCACAGATTCGGGGTTGCACGCGCACTTCTCTCGCTCACTCTCTCTTCACATTTGCGGATGTGCATTTATAAAAGCGCACCGCCAGTCGCCTTTCGTGCAAAATGAGGTGTGTTATATGTTGATGTGTTCTGTTGCGGAGAAACCTACGCACCGGCGTCCTCAGCTCCGCTACGTGGCCCAGCCAAGCTCTCGCGCGTACCACCTCCGTCCCGCGCTCATCCCAGGCATTGAGGCCGCTGTCTGGGCAGGCGCGCGGCGGCGTGTCTGGGTCTGGGTTCTCGTCGTCTACCCTCCAAACCCGACCGGGCACGGCGCGCGCACACGTTCAGCTCAACACCCTGATTGATGAAATAATGAGAATATCCCCAAGGGCAGATTCACTCCCCCAGAGGAGCCATAATGAATTTATTCTGTTTTATCAGCCCCGGCGTCTTTTTAGACAACGGGTATCTGTGCCATTTTGTGAATTGAATATTGTGATTTATTTAGCGTTCTTGAAATGTTTCATTATGTTGCAACACGTGATGGAATGAAACTACTTTCACTCTGGTACATTTGTACAATACTAGAGCATCTCCATTTCGTGTTTCTTTTTCCTTTCACTCCATTACTTCTCTGTCAAATATACTTTTATTCTAGTACAACTTAAGTTTTCTACCCCTTTCCTGTCCAGCTGTAAATGAAAGTGACTAACTATGAATATAAACTGAAGAATAAACTCATTTTCATATTCGGCTTACTAGTATATATTTCTGTATGTATTGTTACTCCCTTTATCACTGACCCCCCCATCTTAGTGTACTTGTTAGTAGTTTAATCGCTTGACTATATCCATTTTTAAATGGTGATATGGACCCTTTTTCTGCACAATGGGTACTTTTACTTGTAATACTAAAAGTAAATTTTGCAGATAATGCATACTTTCATGAAACTCCAGTTTCAAACTGATAAGCTATTTTCCAATAATACATAAATCTTAACTCTTTAATGTTCAGTAAATAATTTGTATGGCTTGCAAAACATAACATTAAAATAGGGTTTACATGAACCTGAATAGTTAAAGGTGAAAATAAGGACAATATTAATTCTTAGGCCAAATTTTACCTGCCAACAACAGAGATGTGGGCTAATGTATTAAATACATTGCAAGGCTTAAACGCGCTTTTCTAAAATGACCCACCAAATACATTTTAAATCAACAAAGTTGAATAAAAAGTTACTTCAGACACCTCCGGAATTGAAAAAAAAAAAATCTCTGAGTGTGCATTCATGGGGTTAACAAATGAACCCCTTTAAAGTTCCTCTACCTCAGAAGCCATTACAAATATAATCAACAATTGAGGGCTTTGATAATTTGCACGCAGTCATTATGCACCCTCCTGTGGTGAATATTGACATTGCACTCCATAGGAAAACCATTACATTCTCCTTTGATACCCTTAACAGAACACATTACAAAGGGAGGTAGAAATACATTTTAATTTAATTGAGCTATCTTGAAACACAGGGCTCCACAAAAACTAGTGACACAGCGATATCCCCGCGTACTGACAGGCAAACTGCATTCCAAATTATGGTGGGTACCAATGTTGTTCATGAAGGAACAAGTGCTTGAGAGCACATACTTTCAACACAGAATTTTAATGAAACAGATAACCCATTAAGTGTGTTGAAGAGCAAATCAAAGCTCTTTTACACAGTTTACAATATTGTCCGGCACAGAAATACAAAATTTTAAAGTAAATGCATTTGTTATTTGTAATTTATCACATTATAGAGTTGCTATCCATACATGCCGTTCTCTGAATCCGACAATGTAGTAAAGACAGATCTATAGAGATTTTACTACAATGTCATTTGTTGAGAAAAATATTTTATGTGGGTTATTTCACTTTGAGCAATCAGGCTCTCCATTTCTTTACACACCAAGACATGACAATTTTATCAACTGCAGAGCTCCTCTCACTCTGTCTCTCATGAAGCTGCATTCAGCAGTGCTCAGTCCATAGTTGGTTGTAGACAGAGTGGGAGGAATGTGTATGAAGTTGAAAACAGTCCATGATACTGAGCGCTTCAACTGCCCCTACCAATGCATGTGTTAAAAGCAGGTGGGTGAACATGAAGTTGGACGTTATCACTGGGGCAGTTGGAGCAAAGTGCCTTGTCCAGAGGGCAGGTAAGTAATGTTGCGGGAGCGGGACAGCTGGAAAGCAATGTCCTCAGCTGCCTCCAGCTTCCGGAGCTCTACCAGGCCATCGCCAGCTTCCATCAAGGAGTTGGCAATGAGCAAGGCAGCCTGGGAATCTCCCTCTGCTGAGATGATAGCTGCCTGCTTCTGCTGCTCTGCCTGAAAGGATGAAAATGAGAATTTAGTTAAGCCATTTTATTTCACAAGACTGGAGAACATGGCATACAGAACATGATATTGCTGTTTTTAATCTACCGTTGTACATCACATAGACCTGGGTGATAAACTGAAAATGTACCATTACTTACTTTTACCAAGAGAACTGATGTCATTTTGCCCATGTCAGTAAGTTTGCATTTTAATTAAAAAGACAAGAAAAGTCTTTGTCTCCTTTGACTGTGTGCGCCGGTACGCATTTGTTCAATCCCCTTTAAGACTGTGTGGAGTCTAAGTACCCATCCAGTCTGAACAGAGGGGAAACATAATGAAGAAATGTCTGATGGTTAAAAAATAAATGGCACTAGGAAATATTTTGGGTTCTCCAAAGACGATGTTGAGCAAAGTTACACAAAATGGCAAGTTCACAGATCAGGTGAGCAACCGAGTTTTGCTGTGGTGGCATGTCATACAAAACAATTACCACTATCACAGACTGATTATACATATATATAGTATCTAGTTAGCCCAGGACAAACATCCTGCCCCCTCAAATGAAAGTTTGCAATGCTTCAGAAGGTAGAGAAAAGATAAATGACCATAAAATGTTTCACTTCTGCGGGAGGGGGGGCAGAAAGAACTGCATTGCCCTGTTACCCCATCATAGTATTACAAGATGTGCAGTTACAAACTGAAATACATGCACCCCCCCCCAAAAACTGCATCTGCGGTCGAGTCCCCCCTCCCATTTATTCTTATTGAGGTAAAACAGACCAATTTATCATATTGATTTGAGTCCATATCACCCAGCCCTAACATCACAGTAATTGTCATTTGGATGGTACTTTACAACAATAATGTAGACAAGTTAACATGAAAGCAACAGGACCAAGCAAAATGAACAGCGAACATAGCTAGATAAATACTTTATTCATTCCCTCAGAGAAATTAGATTGGCACAGAATGGACTAATGAAGAACAGGAGGAGGACTTTCAGAAGCCAAAACAAAAAGAATATATTTTGCATGGTATTCTGGCTTTCTTAAAATTAAGATTGGAATTGCCAAGCATGGCATTTGCTAACAAACGTGTACAGTTATAGAAAAAAGAGAAGCCTATACTCAGAGTATGACTTCTATTGCATAGATGCAGTGTGGATATGAAAAGTTTAATACAGAATAGAAAACTGTCCTTTGTAAATTATGCTGCAGATCGCACCCCACAGCAGACTCAATCACAATTATTTAATTTGTCATGTGTATATCTCAAGATTTCATATTATGATAAATTACCAATTGGAAATCTGCCATTTAAACAAAATCTATAGACATAACTTGTTAAAGATTAAAAATAAATGTAATGAAAAATAAAATTTTCCATGAGGTCACATCACAACTATTATGACTAAAAGGAGTTCTGTGTAGAAATGTTACCTTTTCTACAACAAAACGGGCCCTCTCTGCCTCCTGCTGGGCCACCTGCTTCATTTCAACAGCCTCTGTGAATTCCTTTCCAAAGGTCAAATGTGTCTGAAAGGACAAATAACTTCTTTAGTTCAAAACTACTAAAATTTCAATAGGAACATTGTCCAAAAAAATGTTTGCCAGTAGTTTAGTACCAGTGAAACGTCATCCAATATGAGGCCAAAGGTGGAGGCTCTTTCTGTCAGGTCTTCGCTGACCTGCCGAGACACCAGCTCTCTCTGGGTAATGAGTTCGCCAGCATCAAATCGAGCCTGTAACAGACATATTACATTTGTGGTACATTAGTTTCATAGCCCATTTAACAAACAAAACATAGGAATATGAACATTTTGTTTTTTGAAAAAATACTTACCACTACAGCCTTCAGGACTTCAGTCGTGATGGATGGCAACACCCTTTCATCATAGTCTTCTCCAATACTGGTGAAGATACGTGGGAGCTGGGTGGTCACAGGCCGGAAGAGGATACGCAATGTGATATTTACATTCTGCAGATCTGTGGGAAAGATTGTTTCAATTTTAAATTGAAGGGTATATAATTTCCTTAAAACAACAAATGCTGAATTTTAATAGTCCTACTGCATTAACAGCACAAAGCTGTTGACTTGGTTGTTTAACCACCTTTGCTGCCTGTGATGACAGGCACATTGCGAGGACGGGAACGGCAATCAAAGACGATTGGTTTCTGAACCCAGGGAATAAGGAAGTGGGTCCCTTCACCAACAACAGCATCCTGGACCCCTCTGAACCTGTCAAATATCACTGCCCGGTGCCCTGCATCAACTGTGGAGAGAAGATTTATTAGTCAGCCATGTATTTTTAACACTTGACAATATTATTTTTATGACTCAAGGACCAAAAATATTCTATAAAGCAGGGCTGAACATTTAATAAATATATGCACATTTCAGTATGGTTTCCAATGATGATACTAATGATTTCATGAATGGACATCATATGCTTGCAATTTTTTTTATTTAATGTTGAATGAGTTTTAACATTACAAATTAAGCAGTGTAATGCTACATACGTTTTATTTGAGATACAAGTGAAATTAATTTTCACTGAAAATGAACTGCTAAATTGCAAATCTGACTAAAATGTGGTAGTTTTCATGTATTGTATAAGGAGAATACATTTTGCATGTTATTCTGGCTTTCTTAAAATTCAGATTGCCACTGCCAGTGTTATTTTAGCATTTGCGGACACAACATGTACAGTTGCAGGAGAAAAAAAAACAACAGACCACCCATGTTTTCTTCAATCTTTTGTTTATTTTAATGCTTGGTAAAACTAAGTGAAAAATTATAAACAATGGCTCATAAGAGTTTAATTTAAGAACTGATATCTGGCCAATTTTCATCATTTTGTTGATAATCCAAACCACCCAAGTTCTTACATCAATATTAAAAACTGTTTTCGGGCATTCTATTTTCTCTTTTCTGCCTTTTAGTCCCCATGATACACACATGACTTAGTACTTGTTGGCATAACCATTGTTTTTGATTGTCTAAATCAAGGGTGCGCGATCTTGGTCCTCAAGAACTACTATTCTGCATGTTTTAGTTGTATCCCCTTCCACATCACCTGATTCAAATGATAAACCTCTTATCAAGCTCTGCAGAAGCCCGATAATGATAGTCAGGTGTGTTGAAAGAGGGATACGTCTAAAACATGCAGTATAGTAACTCGAGGACCAGGATTGGGCACCTCTGATCTAAATATTACAAGGTGACAAGGAACTCATGATATGAGTATGCATCCTAACTGCTCTATTTTCAGTGACATCTCACAGTTGTTAAAACCAGGGAAATAACACCAAGATAATCATCTTAAACATAAAGTTGAAAAGCACTCACCATTAAATAAGGCAGACTGCACTACACCTCCACCAACGGCCAGGGCCAACCCCAATTTCCCAATAGACTCGAATAGCTTGGCCATGATGGGAAACTATCAGCAGAAAAAGCAGAGAGAATAAGAACATATTACGAGCACTTAAATCATTTAAGTGTTTGACAGAATAGGTCGCAGTCAGGTTAAATCATTCGGTCTATAACCTTTTCGGCTTTGGCCTTGAGTTGATTGACTCCAAGATTGTGAAAGTTAGCTTAGCACCTCCAAATAGCCTCCAACGTTGCTAGCAAGCTAGCCTGGCTTAATTAAAACGACTGTTTGAAAGTCAGCGATGTTTATATCAACTATTAGGCACACTAAAACGATTTAAAAAATGTTAGCTAAGTCCAAGTAGCATGCCGGGCAATGCACACGTTATCTCTTGCTAACAGCATTTTCCATCGGTCGCCTTAAACATTCACAATAATTATAGACACCGCATTAACTATTACATCATATTTGCAGTCTAATTATTGCTATTAACATTGTAACTATAAACCCGACTCTACTAAGTGACCCAATCATGTAGCATGCGATAACTTACCTCACAACCACGCAGTTGTCTGTGACCTCCACCGGAGACAACGCACTACACATGAAACGTTTGTCACTCTGAGCATGCGCAGCACATGTTGTAACCTGGCGTGTGATTGGACACAACGCAGAGCTTTTCTTCTTCTACGACTCTTGCTTTGTATTCAATGAAACAATAGGGAGCTTAAGTCTCCGCCCTTTCCAGGAGGCTCATGGGGCCTGAGATCGGAAAATTAATGAATGGTATTCAATGAGAAATAAAATGCTAAAATCGTATCTGCTTTGTCATCTGCCCCGAATCACATATATGTTGTACCTCAATAATACATGACAATTATTGATGTCCATTTCAACTGCTTCTGTTAACCAAGGGCTGATTCATTTGCGTGTAAAATAATTTGGACTACACGCCTGGCGCGTATGTGACATCACCTCAGACTCCACACCACAGCTGAGCGGAGTGGGACGTCATATACGCGACGCATTGTAGTCTCTTATTAAGCCCACATAAAACCTAACGTCAGGTTTGCTTCCCATCAAAAACGGGTGGTCTGCCTATGGTACAAAAACTATTTCTTATTAACCGCTATTATATGTGAATTTCAGAGCACTTGTCAAACGGAATCAGAATTTAGCTTGACTCGCTCAATTCACTCCCATTCAATTTTTTAAGTACCCATGGACCGGAAGTAGAAGGGTGTGACTTAGCCTCTCCATACCGACTTTGACAACTGATCAATAATTGAATATAAAACTGATTGGAAATGCCTCCGTAAAAATCTAATTTTAAAAACAGAATACTATTCTAATATTATATAGATTGATTTAGTGTAGTTTAATTTTATTTAATGAATGAACTGGCAAGTGGGATCACTTTGATGAAATTATATGGATCATATTTAATAAATGACATCTGACACTTCTACTGCTATAAATATAATAATAATAATAATAATAATAATAATAATAATAATAATAATAATAATAATAATAATAATAATAATAATAATAATAATAATAATAATAATAATAATAATAATAATAATAATAATAATAATAATAATAATAATAGATCCACGGCATTTTAGTTTGATTATATGGGCAGGAAATGAAACCTGACTGTTTCATCTTGTACTTTCGCAATTAGAGAGTAATACATCCATGCAGTTTGCGTTATATATATATATATATATATATATATATATATATATATATATATATATATATATATATATATATATATATATATATATATATATATATATATATATATATATATATATATATATATATATATATATATATAATTATTATTATTAGTAGTAGTAGTAGTAGTAGTAGTAATAGTATTTTATTCATAGTTTAAAGCTTATTGGTCAACGTTTTTATTGTTTTTACTCACGTCCTTTTCTTCTATAAGTGTGTATTCATTATCATACTTTGTGTGTTTTTTCTAAGGCTGTTTTTACAAGTGCAATACAATTAAAGTTTATTACGTGACAACACTCGGTCGCCCTCTAGTGTGGGCCAGACAAACAACATAGTAGTCTAGTTTCACTTTTCTTCCATGGCTTGTAAAGTGTGACGCTCCTTGATAGAAAGCGAGGATACGCCGTGAAATGTTTAAGGTCAGTGATTATTGTAAATCTTATAGATGCGTAAGGGATTCTATTACACATTCGCGTCTTTCCCAAAACACAACATGCGCCGATAAGTGTATACGATAGGCCGGGAGATGTATCTGATTTGTCCACTTCCTTGAAAGTGCATTGTGCATTTCGGCTTTTCTTTTCTGTCGTAGACACAGGCCAACATACTCAGTTGACACCAAGATGCGTAGCATTTTACGCATACTTTGCAGGATGACAGCAAACTAGATCAATTAACTCACACGTCACCAAAACGGTGATAACGTGAATGGCATTTATGGGAAATCTAAATGTCTGATTCAGAAGTATACGTGTTGTCATTTTGTCATTGTGGCATCAGTATAAAAATAAACTGTCGTTCGAAAGCGGGAAGAAAGGAAACAACAAGAGGCGTTAACGTCAACTGTCAGAGTCTGCACATGCTGGAGCTTCCAGTCAACAATATTATCAACATAACATCAAGGCAGTTGTGTCACAGTCATTTTAGGTCAGGACACATACAATCCAATGGCCAGACTAGTAAAATAACAGCACAGACACGTATAAACAATAAACTTTCTCTTGGCTTTAGAGTAAAAAAAAAAAAGCAAAATTACCCTATAACAATGTTTACATCTATAGGTTATCCTTTAAAGTACGAATGACATGAACAACCTGAAATTTAAATAAAAGTAAATGAACTGCACTTGTATTAATATTATACCTCAGTTTATCATTTACACATCTGCATTTCAACAGATCACAGTGGATCTAAGAAGGCACAGAACATTCAGTAAAAGAAAGAATGTTGTTAAAATTGCATTTACTTCTCTTAATATATTTCCTAGTGGTCATGTTCATATTTGTTTGTTTTTTTTATTTTATATGAAAGGATAGTTTGTAAATGTAAATATTTGAATGTATTGTATAATTTTTTTTTACCTGAATACAGAAAGAAAACATATATTTAATGATGGCATTTTACTTTTATAATTCACTTAAGATTGCATTGAACTGTATGCAATACTTGAACTAAGCATAAGTATTAAAATCAAACATTATAATTGTTTTTCTCAGTGTATTCTTTATTTATAATATAAAGAGTCTAATTGTTGGTGGTTTGTTAAAAGGGGCATTTAGGGTAATGTTGATGTAATGTCCTAGTAACCCCCAATAGAGGGTGTTGTATTATCAAATATGTCTTCCTCTTGTAAGGGTAGGATTTATGAATTGTATCTGACAGTAAAATACACATCGTCATGAAGAGACAAGAATAGATTTGGCCTATTGTCCTTTTATTCATATTCATAAGTCCTCTCACTCTGACATTTTTTATGGCGCTTCCAGTGAAAACCTTGCAGGTACTGAGTGTCTTTTGCCCTGTGCAGTGATTGTGTTTCCTCCAGCAGATGGCAGAGCCAGGCAGGACTGTGATGGTGAGTGGTCTACCCACAGAACTGGAGGAGGACAGGCTTGAAGACAAAATATTAATCTACTTCCTTAGAGCCAGGAATGGAGGAGGGGAAATAGATTCTGTCAAAACCATCAAGGCAGCATCTGCTTCTGCCCTCATCACTTTTGAGGAGAGTGAAGGTCAGTAAGGATGGAATGTGGAGATGATATTTTATAAAAAAACAAAACCCAAACATCCTATTATTTGTGTTACTACCAGACATTTCAAAATGTAATATGTATATATATGTATATATATATATATATATATATATATATATATATATATATATAATTCATCATTCTACTACACTGTTGTCAAAGTTGGAATAATGTTGTTTTCAAACACTTTACTCTTTTACTCTTTTATTTCTATTTATCACTTTGGACTGGATACAGTAATTACATTCTGAGTCCCAGTTACACCTTATCAACCAAGAATAAATCATATTGTATCAATCATTTGATGGGGAGCAGTGTGTAATAAATAATAATATATGACTGTAAGGGTTGATATCAGGTCACTTTCCAAAGATTTGTATGTTTTTCTTCTTCAGTGTTTGTCATTTGACAAAACGCTTGATAAAATCTAGGGAAAATAAATCTATGAAGTTATATGCTCCAGGGTAATGCAGTTGTTAGCACTCGTGTCTCACAACAAGAAGGATGCTGGTTCGATTCCCACACCAGACCTTTCTGTGTGGAGTTTGCATGTTCTACTCATATCTGTGTGGGTTTTCTCCAGGTACTCCACTTTCCTCCCACCATCCAAACACATGCACTGATAGGTTAATTGGTTAATCTAAATTGTTCATAGGTGTGAATGTGAGAGTGATTGTTCGTCTATATATGTTCAGCCCTGAGATGAACTGGAGACTCATACATTGTGTACCCCACCTTTACCCATTGTAGCTGGATTACGCCCCCAGTGACCCTAGTGACCCTAGTGAGGATATGCTGGTTCAGGTGATGAAATGAAGTTATGTGTTCCCAGATTTTTTACTTTGGTCATGTATCTGACCCAATATCCATACATTTCCAATTATTTTATCATATCTCGTGCATCTTCACTATTGTCATGATTCATTTCTATTATGATTCTGTTGATGAGTCAATGATTGTTAATACATCTCAATACATTGAATCCAGTTTCTGTACCATTACATGTCTGCTGTATTATCAGTTAATACAAGTAACCAAATAAATGTGAACAGTCTTCTATTTACAAAATGCTTTGAAACATCAAACTACAACTATTTATAATATAAAGAGCCACATCTTTTCAACATCAGAACTTGTGTGACCTGGATGTTAAACATTACAGAATCATAACACGAAGTCCTCTGCAGTGTATTAGAGTAAAGGTGTGAACATTCACTGGCTTCATGGTTCAAATATGACATGTGCATTATGATGCATCTTCGAATCAAGACATTTCCACTCCTCTGGTATCAGTATTATTTGTTGTATCTGATATCTAGTTTAAAAATGCAATACATTTGCAGCCTGTTGTCTCTGGTCTGGATAGTTCTTTTCCCATAGCAATGTTTAATTGGTTACATGTTTTAAATATTAAATAGTATCAATATAATCAACAGCAAAATTAATTAAAAAAACATTTGTTTATTTAATAATACTTATTTTCTGTAATTACATCAGTTTAGTGTGTAAACTGATATTGATTAATTTCTGTACTTTCATTATTAAATTTTACCATCAGTTTAAATGCCCCTTAGCAATGTTTTGCATGGTAATTATTGTACAAAATGGCACAAACACTTTTTTTTTTTACAACAAATTATATTAGTTCCAAATATCATTCGGTCACATAGATCTCTGATCAATATTATTTTCAGCAAAAAAAAAATCAATAAATCTTTACTTTTTTATTTTCCCAAAAATGGTTTAACTACACAACTTACGTACTTTGCAAACTGAACTAATACACCAAAAACCTTGTTCAGAATTCAGGTGATTCTGCAAAATGAAAAGAGTCTGTCTAGTGGAAATAGGATGTGCTTGTTATGTTGCTTCCCTGACCTGAGTCTCAAAATTTGTTAAAGAGAGTTTTTGTACAACAAGAATAAATGTATTCTTTGAGCTTTTCACTGCCAAAGAAATAAAAAATTTTAAGACCTCTGTAATCACTTAAATAACAAGTTTTTTCTTCGTAACTATAACTGTAATTTCGCCCAATTAATATTCAGATCACAACAAAAACAATCATTGTGTGATTTAATTCACTTTTACCCTCAAGACTCAATTTAATTGCAGTCATTTACTGAAATATCAGCGACGTATTGTGCTTTGTTGGCTGTCAACAGTGATTTAAAGTGAGCTGGAATGTTGGCATGCAAGTCAGTGAAGTAGCCAGTGTTAAAAGGGCTTAGTCAGGATGCCTTGCAGTCTGAGATTGATTTTCCTCTGGTGACCCTTCTCACACAGTGGCACAGAGAGTTATTCAACAAAACCAGCATATTCTGGAAGTGGATGGGAAGAACTATCAATTGACTGTGGCTGAACATCATGAAGGCCTGGATACAGACAAGGTATTTAAACAGGAATGTTGAAAAATATATTTAAAAAAAACCTTATTATTAACTATACAATACAATCCATTTTGTCTTCAACTATCATAGGTCATCTTAAGTTTAACAGCAACTCTGAACTGCAGCCAGTTATCTGGAGGAAGACCAGCATTGACAAGCCTTCATAGGAGCCATCCCAATGTCCAGATAAACTATAGCACTACTGGGGAATTTTGCACATTGAGTGGCAGCTACTCCAAAGTCCAGGCAGCATTGGGTCAGCTGCTTGGTCAAACTGAAAGTCCAACGTCAGCAGAAAACTCAGGTCCTCTAATCAACAGTGACTACAAGCCCACTCATATGACACCAGCACCTCATGTTCAGGAGTCAGATGGTCAAACCAGGAAGCAGAATAAGAAAAGAGAAAAACAAATTACTGACAAGCAGCTGAATGAATACAAGTCAAGCGTATATCGGGATCTGACTCCTGGTGGTTATGACTGGGAAGACACTGGTCAGGCACAGGGTGCAACCGCACAGCCCCCTGGTCTCTCACCTACATCAGATGACGACCTCTCACTTATTGTGGATGCGGACATGTTTCAATACCTACAGAAGCAATGTGGTGAAGAATACCACCACATCCTCAGGCAGTACGGTGTGGAGGTCGTGGACTTTACACATCAGGGACTGACCACTCTGCTTCTAAAGGGGGAGGGTAGTCATGATCGAAAGCGCCTCAGATTGGCAAAAAAGGAAATAAGTAGACTCTACCAAGAAAATGAGACCAAGATCTGTCGATCACAGCTACCTAAAAGCATCCTGTCCCCAAACGGAGGCCTTGAAAAGGCTTTGGAGAAATTAAGTGCTCGACTTCCTAAGCTGCTTCTGAATGAAGATGAGAAAAATGTTTATATCATTGGGAGCAACGATTATGTTTCTGAGGCTAAGCAGTTTCTTCTCCTGGATCACGGTGAGGTGGGGGGCAAAAAAGAAGATGAAGTCAGCCCTCCAAGATTTTCATTTGATTCGTCAACGTCTGCTGATGAAGCAAAACCCCCCCTCTCTGTTTCTCCCACTGCCGGTCCCGTGGATGATCTCATAGATCAGACATTAAAGTCAGGAGAGGATGAAAAGAAAGCTGATGGATCCACAAAGTATAAAATTGCTGCTCAGTTTAAAGACTCGAGGCTGACTCCATTAGGCAGCAAAACGACTGACTTTACCTTAAGAGGGTCATCATATTCTCATAGACCAACACGTCCAGGTCCAATGTTAGGACATGATGTACTGATGGAAACCAAGGGGAGCAGTGAGGAAAGAGTCTCTGGATCAGGCGCACAAAACACCAGAGGCGATGTCTTGTTTAAAATAGACGATGCTTTTCCTTCATCTATGTCTATGCCGAATAAAACCTCTGTGACCTCAGATTTATTGGATACTCGACCAAAAGATTCAGCATTTTCTTTGAGTGCAAGTACGTCTGATAAGTCAGGAGGTGGTATTCTTCCACCTACTGGATCTGGAACCACCTTAAAACGAGCCAGTAGTTTCTCAGGAATGACACAGCAAAAGGCTCAAAATGTAAGTCAGAAGAGCCAAGACGACTTGGTCAGAACCAGAGGCAGGTCTTCCAGTTTCAGTAACAGCACAAAGACAGACAAGCAGGAAGTCTATAGTGCGGAGATCCCAGTTTACCTTTTGATGTGGAGGTATATTAAAGAAGCGTACGGTACCCGGGTTGAAGACTTGACCACAGAAGTCCAAATGAAAGAGAAACGCTTAGAAGGTACACGTGATGTCTTCATTGTTTTAAGAGGAGCAAACAAAGCCAAAGTGAGCACATGTCAGCTGGGTTTACAGAAGCTCATCGATATCGTTAGAGAAGACTTTTCTATCCAGCGGCTGAAACTTTCAGATCTTGGTGTCACTGATGCAGCAGATGAAACTTTACAAGCATGCTGTGATGAGATCCGTGGCCGGTTCAGGAAGGTGACTGTTCAGATTTTGGAGAATACTTTAGTTCTTTTAGGTCCAAAACAGTTGTGCTCTCAGGTTTCTGCGTCTTTATCGGAGGTATTTTATGGAGGTTCAGCTCAAATACATGAACATGACTTTTCAAACTCTTCCTCGAATCTGCATCATAACGGAAATCTGCAGCCTGTAGCAGTGGGTCACACAGATAAAACGGAGGTAAGAGATGGTTTTCAGGAAAAGCCAGATCTTACGAATGGATCTGTCAGTCAACGGTCCCTGAGGAAAGACCCTGTCACTAAAGAGAAAGTGAAAAGGACAAATTCTGTGCAAGTAGATGTTCATAATGCTGAGGAATATGTTGGTAGCTCTGCAAAATATGACGGCATTAATGTAGCCGGGTCAGTTGACGGTATCAAAAACATGACCTTATGGAAGAAGGACAAAGACATTAAAGACCCCACAGGAGAATCCACATCAGCTCAGGGAATCCCATCGCCCATCTGTGTCTGTGGAACTGTCAGCGCTTCATTGAAGACAACTGACTGTGGGGTGACCATGTGCTCAAAATGTCTGGACAAAGTGCACATCCACTGCAGAGTCTGTCAAAAGAAAGACCCCACATCCTGGGGCATCAACGGCAAGATGAGCTCATCCAAACTACACATCAGCTTACCAGGTTATAGTAAAAACACTGCTATCAAGATCACCTACTGCATTCCTGATGGTATTCAAGGGGTGAGATTCTTTAAAATATTAATATTAGCAACAGTGTTTATGACAGAATAATATGGATTACCTGTTCCATGTTTGGTTGTAACATTGTCTTATAAAATGGTTAAGTTTCAGGTAAATAATAACATGTCTCAGTGGTGGAAATACAGTCATGGAAAAAATTATTAGACCATCAAAAATCATCCAAAACAATGGTTATGTAATCAAGTACGGACTCCTGTGTGTATCATGTGACTAAAACAGATAGAAAAGAACATGTGGAATGTCTAAAAGCATTGTTTTTGTCAGTATAATTCCATAGATACTGATATAAGAACTGAAGTGATTTTGGTTATTATCAAGAAAACCATGGAAAAAGGATAGATATCAGCTTTTAATTTAAACTATTATGAGCTATTTTTGTTATCATATTTGTTTAAATAAATATACCTTTATTTGTACCAGACAATAGAATAAACAAATTGAAGAAAACATGAGTGTAGAAATGCTCCACTGTAAGGAAAAGTGGCATAAAATAATTCTATACACAGTTGCAGTGTTGCATTGCAAAAAAATAAAATAAAAAAAAAGTAAACAAACAAACAAACAAAAAAATATCTATACACTTTTCTAGTTTCCACATGCTTTAGTCTCTGACAATAGTGATTATATTAGAATGTTGTAGCTTCTGGACTGGGCCTAGTGTTATAAACATGGTTCCTCACATGATTAATGGGAGATGAAAGAAGTAAACAAAACACAAATCTGTCTTCATTTTTTTTTCCTTTTCTAATCTCTGAGTTTTGTTGGATATTAACTAATTTGAACGTTTGCTGAATTGAAACCATATGAGAAGTACGGAGGGGGAATAATCACTGTTTGGTGGAGCCGTTAACAACCTGTAAACATCTGAAATGAGTTGACAACACACTGCTTTTTGTAGGATGACAGATGGCAAAAGGTTTAAAAATACAGATTTAAGTCTCAACATTTTAGTATTTTAGCATCTAAAGACTTGTAATTATTTTTGTGGCAGCTTCCAAATGAATTTAACTCTACATCTAGTCATACCCCAAGTGATTTGAATTTTTTTATTTTTATTTTTTTGTAAAAATCAAGTCTTTTCCCATATTTAATTCACTAATCATGTAGAGGTTCATAGAAGTTCAGAATACATGTAAATCTTTTTTTTTTTAAAGTGAAGAAAAAAACGACCTTTTCAACAATATATACTATTAATTAAATGTAAAAAACCACTGCCATTTGTTGAATTCCATAGTTTTAATGGTTATTCCGTGTTATAGAAGATGACACTGTTTCCACATTCTCATTTCTAAGCCTTTGAACATCCACAGTGGGTCATATCTGATTAAAACGAAAAGCTAATAAACTAGATTTTACCTAAATTAATTAAATTGTATGTTAGTGAGTGCTTTTGGTTCCCATTGAATGTTAAGATTGATTTAGTACCCACTGTGTAAAATCTTCATGAAAAAAATAAGAAAAACTGTCAGCCAAATTTTTTAAGTATAATATAGCGTAAAATGAAGTAGAGACATACAAAAAGCTCAGAAGTGGATTTAACTTCTTAAGTATGTGTACTTCTGTGATCGTTCCTTCGAAGGCATTCATTATAGGGCACTATTATGCTGTATCTAATGACCTTTTGTTTGAATACAAATCTTTTGATAGATGTCAAGAAGCATAATGCCCTTAATGAAAGCTTATGCGACTTATGTGTTGGATATTTGCATAGTAAGTGGTGCATTTTATGTCTAATGAGGAGACATGATGAAAGGATTACATTAGTGCTGTTTTGCTTGTGTTTCTTGCCAGAACATTCTTGATTTTAATCAACTGTTGTTGAAAGTAAAAACAGGCTTTCTGCGTGAAGTTCGGGTTAGAAGAATGAGTTTTAACCCTCCGGGCCTATGATCATGTCATTAGATTTCTAAAGCACCGTAACCAAAGGTCACCTGGAGCAATGATGTTGGCTTCATATGAAAGTGACTGGGAACTTTCTCCTAGTTTTTGTTTGACATATAGACCATGTAAAACTGGAAACATGATTTAATTTATCATTAATAATTCATTAATAATGTTCATATTTCTAACCTATATTTTACTTTTTCAAGTTACAAAACAGATCCAATAGTATCTTTTTTCATTGAGAGTTAATGTTTTTTTCACTTTGATGTTTTTATTAGCAAACTGGGCCCAAAAATACACAAAAATCAAGTGGTTCCAGGCCCAACTAACCCTGCCCCTTGCATGTATTGTAGCTTATTTTGCCATCAATCCAGCTGATGTCATCATGACTATACATGTGCTGATGTCAGCATATTAATTGCTTATATATATGAATATATATGTACCAAGTTTGAAGTAAATGGAAACAAAATTTATGTTTCTATACACATTTGGAATAAAAAGAAGAAGAAAAAAAATCGTAACATTTTTTTTACTTTGACCTAACGTTTCCTAAAATGCAACCCAGTTTGATGTGAATTCAATAAAAAGTTTTGCTGCTACAGAGATGTGAATGTTCACCCATTATAAGTAAATGAGAAATTTTAAAGAATTAGTAAAAAGAATATACTTTGGCATATACTTTTCCCAAAATACATTGAAATCTATTCATTGGAAATCTATAAACCTAATTAGATATGAATTCAACCAATAGTTGTTCTGCTATATTTGACATTTAACCCATTCTAAATAATGGAGGAAAAAAATCTGATTTTTTTTTTTTTTTTTTTGAGCGACTGTTCTCAAAATGTAATGAGACTTATTTTGGCTCATTGCTAATATATACATCCAATTTGGTATATATTCAACCTGCTAAAGTGTTAACCATTAAAGAAACAACCTGAGCCAAACAGTACCACTTGTCTCGCCTTCAGGGGGCTGGAAAATAAATATCAGATCATATAGATAAAGTTGTGCTAAAACAAGATACCAAACGAGGGCATGTTAAATATTTTTTGTAAGATAGTACTTTATTGTCATCATACAACTGTATGATGAAATGTGTCCTCTGCATTTAACCCATCCTTCTAAGGAGCAGTGGGCAGCCATGGGTGACGCCTGGGGACCCATCTCCAGACGTGGACCCAGGCTCATGATCAGTTATGTGGCTGGAGAATTTTTACCCTAACATATATTTTTGGATGATGGGGGAAACTGGAGCACCCCCATCCAGACACAGGGAGAGAAAACATGCAAACTCCACACAGAATCGAACCCGGGTTTATATGTAGTATAAAAAAAGATACAATTTGAACTATTCAAAATAGGGTTGACAACAGGACTATGCTTGTGTAGAAGTGTTTTCTGACACCTACAGGCTTCATTTCTGACTGATTTATTTTCTCTTGATGTTACCAGGAGCATCATCGTTTTCCAGGAAAACCATTCCAGGGAGGTACATTTGAGGCGTTTCTCCCAGACTGTGAGACAAGCAGGAAGCTTCTGCCGAGGCTGCACGCGGCCTTCAACCAGGGACTCACCTTCACAGTGACGAGTAGAGACACCGGGGCTAGGGTCACCTGGGACGGCATCCCACATAAGACCAGCATACATGGAGCCAAGTCGGGGTGAGTGAGGCTTTAGGAATATCTAATCGAGCAGTAGATTTAAAGGTCACACATGTTAATGAATCTCATATAAACAACCTCTTGTTTTGTCTTTTCTAGGAACGGTTATCCAGATTCCACTTATTTGATCCGCTTATCTGAGGTGTTGACCTCTTATGGGATTGAGGAGTCACCAGCAAAATCTCATAAATAAATGCAAAAGAAGCAGTTTTGTAGTTTAGAGGTATTTGAACTCTGCTCTGTATGTTGTTAACAATTCTACGTCATGTGGCTCAGTTGTACAACATTGATAAAGTGTGTGGGTTTATGAAAGACGTGGAGAGTTTTTCTGACAGTAGAATTATAGGTAGACATTTATAGTCTAGTATAGTGTGCCTCTCTGACGAGTAATATTTGAAAGTTTGCTTCATTTTTTACATGTAACATTCCTCAACAGTTTTATATCCAATTCCATATCACTTGGTAAAAATTGTATTTCACATATTCATTTCATTCACATATTATTGTACAGATGTGTGTGTGTGTATGTGCGTGTGTGATGCAGTCAGAAGAGACTTTTTATTTGTAAGATAGATCTTGGTTTTTCTTCATTTTATTCTGAAATAAAAAAAGCAGATCCCCTGACTTTTTTTTTTTTTGTTATGCTTTTTTTATTAGTCCTGGAAAACATGTAAGGCATATGGTAACATTACACACTGAAGCGTTACAAGCTCTAGAGGCCATGTGGACAACATGGCACCACGCAGTAAACCCAGAGTCAAGCACAAAAGCAGCATCAATTCAAAGGGTTTAAAAAACAAAGTTGAGACGAGAAGAGTGTTTGCAACCAGGAAAAATACAATACAATTGAGGACAGAATGGAGGAGAACTAGCTTAGAAATCAACCTGTTGGGTATGCCTTGTATAAAATGACCAGTGGTGTCTGAAATCTAACAGGAGGTGAGTAGCAACATGGATGTGAAGCGAGTTTTTGAAGCATTCCCAGAGATAGGTTAAGGTATCGTGAATGTACCAGCTGGCCATGTCAGTGTCCATGCTGAAGCTGAGGACAGGGAGTCACATGGCATAGGGGGCAGTGGGTTGGCTGCAGTTGGCATTTTGATACGACTGGAAGAGCATTCTCCTCCCTCACATCACACCACTACATGAGAACTAAATAAACTAGCGTGAAGAAAAGAGAGCTGTATATACACATGCCTTACTATCTGAGCAACTAAACATGCATTCGAGTTCTGTACATGACAAGCCCAGCCAGGTTGTTCTTTCTTAGCATCTCTGTAATGTTCCTTGGATGTTGCTGTACTATATTACCAGCAAAAAAAAAAAAAAAGCACTGCTAAGGAACCATTAGCTGCAGGCAGATGTAGTTGTTTGGGTTTCTTTTTTTCTTTTTCTTTTTTTTAGAGTGAAAGAGTGGCTCTGTATGTGGAAATAACCCACTGACTGAGTTCTTTCCTCTCAGTACTAAAGCTTACATCAAACACTGAAGGAAATTGGTGTGACAATTGTGCAGTGAACTAAATGAAGGAGAATGTTGCAGTGTTAGTAAAATCAAGTGGTTTTCTCAGATGAGAAGAATAGCTGTTTGAAATGACCTGAGAAATCATATAAAACAAAGAAATTCACCTCAAAGCTGAACGGTGGGTGTCTGTGAGGGACTTGGCCAAGACTGACAGAAGGGACAGTAGCTGTAAGGAATACTACACCGCATTTTTTTTAGACCTAAACTGGTAATATCAAATGGAAAACATCCAGAAAAATGATTATTGTTTTTCTTTTTACTTTGAAAAACTCCTTCTCCCGTGCATCTCCGAGTTTGTACTTACTCTATACTTGCATAAGTATTTGGAATGACTGGAAAAGCATTTCAAGATGACCAAAAACTACAGCTTTAAAATTGTGGAAAAGTTCTTAGGCAGCAGGCCCAAGTAACAAGAGGGGTGGGCTTAGGTTTAACCAACAGATCCACTTGAACCTGAACCCCGACATTAAAACACCCGCCCCACTGATTGAGTTCATCTCAAAGGCATCTTAGCTAAAAAAAACAAAAAAACAACAAAAAAAAAAAAACCCAAAGGGAAAATATTAGGTGAAAAAGAAATGATGATCTGTTTTCCACATGTAGATGAATGCATGCAATTTCAAATTCCAGATGTCAAAGTAGTGTTTTATTTGCTATGAACGTGTAGGGGGGAAAGGAGGGGTGGTATGGAGTTTTTGGCGAGTTGCTGTTGGACTGCGACTGTTGAACCAGCCAAGAAGTTCTACGGATGCAGCACAGGAAAAGAAGTACGGCTCTAATAATCCTTAAGTGAACTGAGATCAGCTGTGAAGCGGAAATGTTGTGTCTGGGGCAAGCCAGGGCTGAACTGTGATCAGCCAATAAACATAGCTTTTTGCAGCTGTGTTACAGTATTGGCATCCCTGCACAGCTGTGTGAAAACATCTGCTCTCTCACTTGCTATACAATCCACTTGGAAACAAACAGAAAGAAACAGAATCCATAGAGAGGAATTCCATGGAGCTTTGGATTTTGGAGTGTTTTTACAGGTTTCTCTGGATCTATGTAACTTTTGGTGGAGTTGTGAACCATAAATGCACCATTTCTCAGTTCCTTTGCACTGCAATAGTTTGTAAACATGTAGGAGGAGGCAACCTGTTGTGATCATTTTGCGGGAACTGAAAAAAAAAACACTGCAAATGATACAAATATGGAGACAGATGCCTCAGATTGAGGTAAACTGTGCAAATAGAGAGGCACGGTTCAGGCCTATAGTTGAACAAGACCAATCGGAAACTACAACTTATATTAAATCTTGTGTAAACTGCAGCAAAAACTGTCAGCACCCAAGGGCATCTGGGTTAGAAGTCTGACACACTCTTGTATTTTCTTCTTCACGGTTGACGAAAATGTATCGAAAAACAGAACTGTCATCTGGGATTATTCTATATATATATATTTTTTTTATGCACTGTTAATATTCAAAGCAGTGACAGAGGAAAATACATACAATTTGGCACACATGGTTTTACCAACAGAAAGACTTTATCACATTTAAGAGGATTGCAGGTTGACAGGTCCCCACATTACGAGTATGAGCTTTGAACTTTAAACCCTTGGATAACCAAAAGAAAACAAACAAAACAAAACCAAATAAAACTAACAAACCAATAAAAAATATAAATGTAAATTAAAATTACAAAAAAAAAAAATTAAGTAAAACATACTTTACTTTTTTCTTTTTTTTTTTTTTTACTGAAGCGTTTGTTTCTCACATGGCACTCGGAACAGAAGCACCGTCCACAGGTTCACAAAGGGAGCCCAGCAGATTAGAACAGAACACTAACCAGAGGCTGACAGGACACAGTCACTCCCCACACCAGCGTGACAGACACACTCCAGCCCAGTTCACATCACACCGCCCAGCTCCACATTTTACCTCTCACTGTCGAGTGATGGATGAATGCTTTGATTTTAGCTGCCACCCAGTAGAAGTTGGCTGAGGCAAGGACTGGCTAGCTGAAAATGAGGGGACCTTTACATGTTTTTTTCTTCTTTTTTTTTTTTTCCTTGTTATGTGTGTATGTGTGTGTGTGACACCTGTGCTTTCAGTGATTTTCAGCAGATACACTGTGATGGGAAAAAACAGGTTGTGACTCTACAGAGCAGAATCAAAGCCTGTGGGACTGGAGTGCGACTGCCATGCTTGTAAGTGCATTAAGATCAGCGAGCAGAGTGCAAAATACTAATACCAACTGTCCTCATAACACAGGCCTCTTATCAGACAGGGAGAGAGATAGAAGAAAAAGGGGGAGGTGGGGGGGTTGGGTGGGTGGGTGAAAGAGGGAAGGAGCTACATAATACTGTAGCAGAGGAATAGTAGTGTGAGGGGTGGAGGGTCAAGGGTAGGTGCTTTTAAAACCTGACAAACGACCTGAGGACACACACACATCGTCACACACAATGGCACACCACACACAGCACATGAGGGAGGCCACTCATGCTAACACAACAACTTTTTTTTCCTTGTTTTTTTTTTTTTTTCAATACATTTTGTTTTTGTTTTTTACAAAGTCACTAGTCACCATCTGAGTCTTGACACTGAGGCTGGACCCACAGACAGACACAGGCAGGTAGATAAATAAATGAACAGACGTCTGCGGTTTAAAGTTTTAAGTGTCCTCCTACTTGAAAGATTTAAGATCCACCCAGTGGGATTTGTGTTAAAACACAAAGGATTATACTTAATAGGCGTCTGATATTACACCAGAAATAGATTCATTTCTGGCCAATAGGGGGAGCAGTGTGTTTAGTTAGTCAGCATACTGCTAGTTGCACACATTGTCAATACTAGATGCATGTTTCATTTAAAAAAACAAAACAAAAAAAACAACAACTGTTTGGTCAAGCAATTCTCACAATCTTGAAAACACTTTTAAATATTTTATACTGGAATTTGTAAAACATTTTGCACCTATTGGAATACTGGTTGACCTCAGTTGCTAAATACAGAGTTAAAAGGCAGAAAAGAGAGACTCAGGGAGAGAGAGTCAGAGAAACAGACCACAGTGCCATCTCTGATGAGCCTGACGCCTGTTGCTATGCCGACCATAGAGAGGGAAATGGAAAGCGGAGGGAGAGAGAGAGAGAGAGAGAGAGAGGGTGGTGAGTGGAGAAAAGGAGGGGAGACGAAGTATGGACGCCAGTTTGAATTGAATTCTCTTCTTGCAGGTTGGGCTGATCGACAGGCGAGCGGTGAAAGGAGCAGAATGCCACGGAATGCCTCGAGGAGGATCAGGGAGGAAGAAAAGCCCTGATCCCGAGGAAAAAGACTGGTATTCACCTTCTTAACTTGCTCATTTTAGAGGCTTCACTGTCTCAGCATGACAGTGCTTCTTTCATCACATTCAGTGTATGTTTGTGTGTGTGTGTGTGTGAGAGTGTGTGCGCGCGTGTGTTTTAACAGAAACAAATTCTCTTTTAATTGGCACTGTGCATTTGTTGCCAACAGTTGTTCAGCAACAAAAATCTGTAACCAAGGAGGATGAAGCTGAGCAATGATTTTTGCCTCCCCATTCAACACTGCAAAGAAAGGCTCATTATGAGAGAAATTCACATTCAGACAAGTGCAAAACTGCAGCCACATTAATTTCGTGGCAGTGCATGCGTCGCAGAGTGATTTGCCTGACATTGATAAAAGCTGTTACAAGTTAAGGCCATTAAAACATAACCAGCACTAAGGTTTGCATGGCCTTAAAGCTTTAACACTATTGTCTAAACATCATGATCAAAACCATGATGCAGAAATCTCCAGGGGGTGGAGTGCATCAGCCAATCACAGGCATGTCTGACTCATCCTCAGTGACATAACTAAGTGTTGGACACCATGAGAGCAACGTGTGGGTGTGGTTCTTGGTTTATCTGCCTGTCTTTGTTCCTGTCTGTGGGTCCGACCCAAAGGGGTGGGGGGGCAGTGGTGTGGGAGGAAGGGGGGACTCAGCACAGTGAGGGGGAGTGGGTGGGTAAGGAGGAGGAGGAGGTGGCAGGTGGAAGTCAGAGCAGAACAATTTAGCACAGTGGGAGTTGAGGTGCAGAGGGGCATGTGGGTTGAGGGCGGGGCTGGAGGGCAAGCATGGATCATGGTTGTCAAGGAAACAGTGATTTGCCCTAGGCCTGGACCACAGTCCTCCATTGGTTCTCTTGTGCCTTTAAGTCCCGATAGTGAAACCTTTTGAGTGATAGCTTTTACTCAATTTGGTGGAAAAGGAGGGATTAAAGTTGACAGGGAGTTATTGATTGTGAAATTTTCTCAGACTTAAAGACATAAGGGATCACAAAAATTGTGTGTGTGTGGGGGGGGGTCAGAGCCAGGCCTGAGGAATCACCACCATAGTGGACTCATAGTAGAAGTGGAAGAGATGAAAGAATGACAGTGGTGTGATAATGCTGTAATCTACCCTAATGACTCCTTCCCATCCTTGCATAACCTCTACCCACACCCTTCCACCTCATCAATCCCCATCCTCTCCAGCCCCCAACCCCCACCCCACACCA
Organism: Siphamia tubifer; assembly: GCA_020466265.1. NCBI lineage: Eukaryota > Metazoa > Chordata > Actinopteri > Kurtiformes > Apogonidae > Siphamia > Siphamia tubifer. The sequence goes on along the minus strand of CM035790.1, from coordinate 24,866,393 downwards.
CCATCCCACACCACACACCCCCTGCTCCCAGGACATAAACTTCCCGCTGGTCTGCTTGACTCTCCAGTCCTCCATCTCACTTTTCCTCTTTCTTGGGCTCTTCCTCCTTCTTCTCTTCCTTCTTCTCTTCCTTCTTGGCCTCCTCCTTCTTCTTGTCATCCTTCTTCTCCTCCTTCTTGGCATCGTCCTTCTTCTTGTCATCCTTCTTCTTGTCCTCTTTCTTCTTGTCCTCTTTCTTGTCCTCCTTCTTGGCCTCCTCTTTCTTCTCCTCCTCGGGCATTGGCTCTGTGGTGAGGATCACTTTGCCAATGTTGTTCCTTTCCTGCATCTTCCTCATGGCGTCACCCACCTAGAAACATGAGGAAATAGAAAATTACATAAGGCAGGATGAAAAAGTAGAACCTGGAAAGAGGGCGAGGAGGATGTTATTTATACCTACCATTGAGGGAAAAAAAATGATTGAGGGTACATAGTAGTAATCAGTGTCCTTTCCACAAATAAGACATGCAATCTTGCACTCTGTCTTTTCTTTTCCCTTATGACACCACTGACTAAAAACAAATAAACAGGCTTGTAAGACTGCTTAATGTGCAGTATATCTCAACAAAATCACATTTGTTTGGATGAGATATTAATAATGCTCCAGGGGAAATGAAATTGTTGGAGCAGTTCAGTGGAAAGGAAACAAGACAGATCAGAAGAATAATAAAATAGACACCTACAGCAAAATGAGCCTTTCAATATCAGACTATAAGTAAGCAAGCAGGAGTAAGTAACAGCAAACTGTGCAAAATTTTCTGTTTTGCATGATAAGTTTCTTCAATTTATTAACCCATAAAGTCTCAAACAACCACTGGTGACCAAAGCCATCAACTGATCTAGGATGTTTAATACCCATTGATCCACTAATCCTATCAATACATGTAAATAATCGGTGTAAAATGCAGTTTTCATCTTTTCATGGTTGTCAGATATGACCCATTTGGATGTTCAGAGGTTCCATAGTGAAGGTGGAAACACCATTTTCTAAAACATTGATTCACATTGAGTTTGACAAATTACAGTGGATTAAGACACAACAACCAAAGAAGTAAAAGGTAATCCATATTATTCTGTCACATAGACAGGTGGGAATATTAATATTTTAAAGAATCTTACCCCTTGAAATGCTGTGAGGAATACAGTTAGTGACAAAAACATCACTTTTAGACAATCCATGTTTTCTTTTGAGTGTTTTAGTTATGTTAAGTTGTAATTGGAGTTGGTAATTGATTGCATAACCGTTGTTTTTGATGACTTTTAATGGCCTAATCATTTTTTTCCCACAGCTGTATAATAAATGGTGATAAATCACTTAAGTGAAGTTAAATAGAGAGAAAATATTATTTGGGAACTTACAAAAGCAACATTGGATCTTTAAGGGTTAAATATAAATGTGTGAGAGTCTTAATGGCTAATAGGAGAGCTTTGTTGTCAGTCAAGTTGGGGGGTAAAAAAGCTGTATTCAACAAAGTCAACCATTGATCTTAATTTTCGACATCCATCTGATGATGTACTGATAGTACCAGCAACAGCCAATCACAGCACAGAGGGGAGAATCCCATCCAGACTAGCCCCACCCTCCTCTTGAACACCAAGCTCTGTCCCCTGTCTGTTCCCGTCTCCATCACTTCCCTCCGTCCCTTCCTCCTCCTTCCAGTCTCCCACCCCCTGCCTTTCATGCGAAACCGGCAGACCACCTAACGACCAATGCCACGGCAACAGGGCCATCTCCTAGCAACATAAAGCCCGGCTGAAACGTGGCCCTGACGACTTAGACGCATGGGAAAGAGAGGGGAGTGTGGGAGTTCAAAGGGGAGGGGAGAGGAGGGGAGGGGAGGTACATGGAGAGCAACTGGTGTCCTTCAAACATCGCCTCAACAAAACGGAGAGGAAGGGAGGAGGTCGGTGAGGGGAGGGGAGGGGGCTGAATCCAGGAACTATAAGAATCATCTTCAATGTGAATGAAAGTCATAGAGAGATTGACTGAGGCGCTTTTGACGACTCCTCCCACTTCCACCCTTAACTCTCAAAGATCTGTCAGCCTCTCTGGCTTGCAGGCATCTCAGGCTGGAGAGTGTTATTTACAGCTGCAGACTTTTGCCATTATTCCCCCAAGACATGTGTACCGATATAGATAATGAAGAAAGGAAACCAAAGGAAGGTGTGATCACGCAACTATTACACCGAGGGATATTGATTATTGGATCAAAAATGAAGATTGACAGCCGATGAAGATGGAAGAGCTGTGGTGAATGTAGTCAGGGCGTGGCATTTGCACTCACTTAAACAGATGCTGGATTGATAATGATCGGTTACCGTCATGTCTTTCGATACTAGAACAAGTGGGAACATCATCTGTCTGCAGGAGATTATGTCAAAACTTTACATAAGACAAAGTGTGCGCTCCTTTTCTTCCTCTTGTCGTTCTACATGTCTTCCATGTCTCTTTCTCATACATCAAGGCTCCTCCCTAAGACAGATGAACTCACTGACTAAAGGATGTCACCATAGCAACAAGAGAGGAAAAGCAAAAAAGATACACTGTGAGGAGGGAGAAAGAGAGAATACAACGAGAGAGAGAGAGAGAGAGAGAGAGAGAGAGAGACAGAGAGGGAGTGAATAACCTAAAGACAGAGAGAAAGAGTCTGATATAAAGTGCAGACAGATGGAGAGGCAGAGAAAGAGCGTCAGATGGTGGAGAAAGACAGCGGGTGTCTCTATCTGGACACTGTCACACAGGCCAAAACACTGACCAGCAGCTCCGACTTTGACAACAGAACATGTCAGCCTCTGACTTGCTCATTCTTTTTGTGTTTTTCACACTGGCTATTCATATCTGTTTGCAGTGTTAATTTTGTCAGCAACAAGTCTGACTCTGTCTGGCTAAATGAGTTATGCTGTAACGAACACAGCGACTCTTGTTGATAAACTTTGACTGATGCATCTGAACATGAGCCACACCCTGCTTCAGCCAACAACATATGGCTACATGGAACGTACTGTGAAAATGCATGTGCAGGACATCGTCAAGTCCAGCGCGTTTCTGTGTTTTTCAGCCAAAGACCCCTTAGGGATAAAAACTAAGGACCCTGTTCTAGAAATAATGTATGACATTGTGTTCATATGAAACTGGACCTGTAGTGTGTTTTTTTAAATTTCCCTCGGGATTATTTATCTATCTATCTATCTATCTATCTATCTATCTATCTATCTATCTATCTATCTATCTATCTATCTATCTATCTATCTATCTATCTATCTATCTATCTATCTATCTATCTATCTATCTATCTATCTATCTATCTATCTATCTATCTATCTATCTATCTATCTATCTATCTATCTATCTATCTATCTATCTATCTATCTGTCTATCTACCATAATCAGGCATTCATTAATAAGTTCTTAAAATAATAATATACATATTTCACCTATCTATTTCAGAGTCTCCTGGTAATGAAGTTAAAAAGTAATTAATTGTGAAATATACAAGAATGGGATAAAAATACAATAAATTAAAATCATCATGGTGCTATAGCGGGCATTAGGTTCCTTAAAATGAATGGCTGTGGATTTATGAGTCATTTATTAGTACGGTGGAAATCATTTTAATAATTTCTAGGTGATTGCGGCTATTGAAATCTTAATACATTTAAGTTCTATAGATTACATGCTTTAAATATTTAATACACGAAAGAAACATTAGGTTGAGATTAAGTTTCATTTGTGAAAGTGGTGCAATGTATTCTTTCTCATTTTATAATCAAATTGTTGAGGACATGAACAGATGAGCTACAGAATGCTGCTGAAAATAAATAATTCCTTCCACTCATATCTTAATTTTTTCCCCATCTAATTTCAGTGATGCAAGTGATGAACTCGCTTAACGATTTTATCCAGATGTTTCTGAAATGGAAACCTGGTACCAAGCCAGAATCTGAAACATTTTGTTCAGTTTTGATCCACACTGATGGCCTATCATACGGAGTTTATTCTTCACTGGGCTTGATATTAATATCTACAATCATGGAAAAAATTATTAGACCCTCCCTTATTTTCTTCAATTTCTTGTTAACGTTAATGCCTGGTAAAACTGAAGGTACATTTGCTTAGACAAAGAGAATGATAACAAAAATAGCTCATAAGAGTTTAATTTCAGAGCTGCTATTTAACCCTTTTCTATGGTTTTCATGATAATAAACACAGTCATTTCAGGTCTTACATCAATATCTATGAAATTGTACTGACAAAAACAATGCTTTTTTAGTCACACAACATCCAGGAGTTAATATTAGATTGTAAAACCACTGTTTATGAGAATTTTTGATGGTCTAATTATTTTTCCACAACTGTATAAGGAAATATGAGACTGTGAATACACAATATAAGGGGAGATTAAAAAAATTGTGCTGTATATTTTTTGTTTTTTTAATAACTCAAAACCCTGCGGATTCAAATTAATTTGTCAGGCCTTTGCAGTAAGTCTCAGGACCCTATAGGGGCTGAGGACTCCTGTTGAAGACCCAGCAGTTCTTAAAAGGAGTTCAGGATGATTCAAATGAGTGGTATTTAGGATTTTTAAATGGAATTTTGCATTTTTAAATATTACCCTATGCTTGGGTCTGAATTCTTCATTAATTGAACTCCACAGGTCCATTTTCAACCCTGTTTCTGAGTAATGACACCAGAAATGTCATTTTTAGCTCTGGCCCTTTAAATGCAAATGAGTCACTTCAGACCCCACCCATCCAGGTTGTTGGCTGTGCTGCTGTTTTCTGTTCAATAGAACATTGCCTTTTACTACAACTGCTGACAAGCAATTATGTTATTCTTGGAGACATTTTTGGCAGAAATCTTGACCTTATATGTGCAAATGTTGTGGCTTAACTAGTTATAGACACAACAATTAAAACAGGAATTAAAACAGGTTGTAGAAATCTACTTAATTTTTTTGCCCAAGTGAATATACAAATAGCTTTGCAGCACCTGTAGGGTTTCAATTCACACTATAAATGACTAGGGTCCAAATAAACAAATAAATGAACGAAAGATCAATAATAGTGGGTTTAGCAAAATAGGACCCCTTTAAGTCACAAAAAACTGGCCACACTGTCCAATTCCTAAAACAGTAATACTGAAAATATAAAATATGGTGAAGATCAGACATGTTCAAACTATTCGCCAAAGGGTCTGTGTGGCTGCAGGTTTTTGTTCCAACCTACCAAGAGTTCACAGTTTGACCAATTGACTCTGTGCTGCTGCTTGGTTGGAACCAAAAACCTGCAGCCACACGGGCCCAGTGTGGAGTAGTTTGGACATGCATGGTGTAGATTATTTCTTTAACAAACATTATGACAGTACGACATGCAGTGCCGACATCACTACAGTACAGATGAATCATGTACCTGCTCCAGGTGCCAGGTGGAGTCGATGTGGGGCTTGACCTTGCCCTGCTTGTACAGATCCAGGATTATGTTCATGACCTGGCTGATCAGCTCCGTCTCTCCATCCAGGTAGCCCAGGTGAAAACCACACACTGATTTGTTGCCCTGGATCAGACTGAGAGTGTGGATGGAGAACTGGTGGTACCAGTTCTTGGCCACAGCGATCAGGTTCTTCTTCTGGCCCGCCAACATGTTAGCAGCACCTGACAGAGATGGAAACAACCTTAGTGTGTACAGAAAAGGCAAAGAACGTCATTTTTTTTTATTTGTTGTTTTTGTACATTTCAGAATATTTTACAGCTGATTCATTGATAAGGCACCGATCATTTCTTTACATTTTCTGACGACAGCCGATGGGGAGATGACATCGTACCATGGGCGGGAATACGATATTTGGCCAGAAATGCACACTTTTTTATTAATATGTAGGGGGAGCTATGAAGTTACTTATTTGAAATGTTGTGTTTTGAATAGGTGTAGAACTGCGAGACTGACAACTGAGTCAAATTTGAACCAAATCGGTGTTCGTACGTCCAAGCTAGAGCAATTTTAGTAAAAGCAAATTTGTAGGGGGCGCTATAGTACAAAATCAGAATGTCTTTAGTTAAATGGATGTAGACCTGGGAGATAGACGCCTGTGTCAAATTTCAGCCAAAATGATGTTCGTATGTCTGAGCTGAAGCAATTTATGTAGTGGTAATTTTTCCCCAAAAAAATTACCACTTACCACTTGTGACGTCGTAGCACAACAATGATGCAACTTTTCCAAAATATGTGGATAACATTTGATGTCCCACTTGTCTAGATAGTATTCACTGATTTTAAGCTCATTGGGCCCAACGGTCAAGGAGGAGTTTGTTAAAATACGAAGACAGTGAAAATCCATGACTCAGCATTTTTGAAGTTTCAATCCAAGATGGTGGACTTCCTGTTGGTTTATGGGCGTGGCCATCATAAGGTTTTTGTTTGTCTCCTCATGATGAATGTGCATTGATTTTCATAGCTCTAACTTCCCTTGGGTGTGATCTGGCTTAACACAACATATTTGACTATTCAAGGGGGTGTGGTAGACACTTTTCTTTACCGACTTTTACAAAACTTTATCTACTTCCAACTTTTCCCACTTCTGAAGTGTGCGCAAAATTTGGTGAGTTTTCATGCATGTTCAGGGGGTCAAATTTGAGCTCAAAGGGATGTGTTGCTTGTGATCACAGTGGACTCAATAGGCCTTGGTCCGCAGCGTAGGCCTAACTAAGATACTATCTTAATATCTGCCTAATTTTCTTTAACCGTGGTTGTCTTTATCCATTTTTTTATCCATTACAGTCAGTTTCCTCTTAATCATTCTATAATTCAATGAAAAGACAATAGCATCAATAGTAATTCTGAGAATAAGTTAATCTTTTCGAGTTTATTTCATAGAACAATGGGAGATTATTATTTTTTCTAATGTATATAATGTGTCTAATGTTACATTACACAGTTACATTGCATAATGTAATTTTTCTAATGATGAAATCTGTACAGTGTGACTCACGTAATGTATTAAACTGTCATTCACATTACTTTTATAAATTCATATTATGTTAATTTACAGAAGGAGACATGAAGCATCTAGCTGCAGTGAAAAAAATCTACTGTAAGGAGTCAAGTTAACAGAAATATAACACAGGCCTGGCTGTCAGAAACATTACATATTAGGTCTTTAAACGATGAGGAAAAAATACCAAACATTTTCTGGCACCGGCTTATCAAATGAATGAGAGTTTTATGTCTTTTTCCTCAAATATGTTCCGCTTGTATCTTTGTTCTGCTGCTTTTTCTGTGTATATTCACACTCTCACCTACGTCTTACACCCTGAAACCCTCTTTAGCACTCCAGCTCTCACTGTCACCACATCCCCTTCCATCCCCTCCTGTGTTAGCCTCCTAAGCCCTTTCACTGTCTCTCTCGGGGGAAACAGAGGACACAAAGCATGCTCTGACAGAAGAGAGGGACTCAGCCTGCTACATTCAGACACATTCCAGGTTTTGGTGGATAGAACGTCCATTGTTTGTCATGCATACTTCTGATAAGCTGGAAGAGAAGCAGCTGGCACTGAGGGACCAGGATGGTGGAGTGGGGTGGAGCTGAGAGAGAGAGAGAGAGGGGGGGGGGGGGGGGGGGGGGGGGTCCTGCAGGGGCAAGAGAGGGTAAATGGGCAAGGGTGAGGGGCACCATGCTGGGTAGTGGGTTTTTGTGTAACATGCAAAGGGAAGGCCCTGTTCTCTGAGGATGCCGACCCCGCCCACTGCTGCATATATGCTGGTTCCAGATTGGCATTACAACAGAGCAAGAGTAAAATGCCTTCCCACGGATGATACTCAGCACACTGAGGACATGGACCTCTGGACAGAGGTCACACTGCCCACCAGAAAGCAGCCTTATTCTGAGGAAGCTGTGGGAACTCATGACTATTTTATGTGCTGTATTAATTTCCTTATTGTTGCTGAGATACAGTGAACGATGATTGGAGAATTTCTTAAAATACAATCGTTGGTACTGTGAAATTTGCAACCTCCACGTGCATTATTGTATTTATTACATATTACTGTACATTCCTGGAAGATTTCAAGTAAAATGTTGCAATTGTATATTTTTGTAAAACCCCAGAAACATATAATTGCTTTCTCAAAATGCAGGACAGAGCCATGTTGGATGGTAGACAAACTAAATCCTAAGTTTGTAGAATTGGGAAGTAACAGACCTTCAGTTATGGTTATGAAACTATGGTTTAGTATAATTTGGGAGTCACTTATTTTACACAAAACCTTACAGGGTTCTGTGTTAAATGAAGCTGTGGTACATTCCTGTGACCAATACTTCAGTGCACAAGACTAAGCATACACATTTGAAAGATGTCGTCACTAAAATAAGATGATGTTTGTGGCTCAACATACTGTAACATACTGTATATCATCTTACAATTACATTACAATGTACACCTGTCTTAGTGTTAAATGTGCTATGAGTGTGTGATGAAGTATACTGATTCATAAATTACTGTTGGCTTTAAAGGTAAAATAGAGAACACACACAACCTTCACTTGCTCATGTTGTATATAGTATGAAAATGTTTCTAAAACTATTTTAAAAGGTATTTTAAAAGTTGTTCCATGTAGATTGTATGAATTATGTCCCATTTACTCTTTATTTGTTCTCTTTTCTTAAGTATTTTACATTCTTAGCATTTTTTATATGCAAGGTGAATTGGAAACAGTTATGATTTACAATATTGATCTGGCAAAGATGCAAGACTGCATAAAATACACAGAATACAGTTCGCAACAAATGCACAAAACCCTTGATACTACTTTATAGAACATATACTGTACATAACAGTGATGCTCTTGGATGACAGTTAGTTTTCAAAAGAGGAATATTTTTTTATGTGATGCTATTAATTGCTGCCATTTTCACCAATACTTGGAGGAAAACACCATGGCCTAGAAGACTGTAGAGTTAGCTTGTAACCATGATCACTGGCTGAATTCCATGAACTGGTAGAAAATGTTGTTGGCTGATATGCCTTTGAGCAAGGCACCTAAGCCGACATTTGCTCCCCAGGCACCTCCTATGGCTACCCCTAGTGTGTGGTGTGGGTTAAAAGCAGAAGTTAAATTCCACTGTATGGATGTACTATATACTGACTATAAAGGAGCTTAATCTCATCTAATTAATCTTAAAGAGGGGGTCCCAATACCAAAAACCAAAGGGATGGAGGTTTGAATCCCACTCTGTCCTAGTCAGTCCGTTGTGTCCTTGGGCAAGACACTTCACCCGCCTTGCCTCCAGTACTACCCACACTGTGGTAGGAATGCATATGAATGTTTGGTGGTTGGAGGGGCCATTTGGTGCAAACTGTCAGAATATGAGCGTGAATGAATAATGGAACAATAGTGCAAAGCGCTTTGGGTGCCTATAGAAGTGCTATAGAAATCTAATCCATTATTGTTATCTTACACCTCAAATGGATCTCCCTGGTAAAGGGATAAATAAATGAAAGTGAAGAAAATACATGCAGCAAGAAATGTCAATATGTCATTGTTTTTGCCAGTAACAAAGGGAAACCATGTCTCTCACTTGTAGAAATACTATTGCAACATTTTCTAGAACCTTAAAACATTATTTTGCAGATGTTTAATTAGTGAAATTAGTGCAAACTGTGGACATTTCTAAATGAGAAACACTAGCCACTGCCTTGTTTTGGCTTGATTTTATATTATTTTGTGATTTCAATTTCATCTGAATATGATTACTCTGTGAGGAAAACCGTGGTTATGTGTCATATTTCTAAGCACTCTTCTATGATGACACTTCCTTCAAACAAAAACGTCAAAAACCTCTGGTTTTTTTCCCCATCTTCCAGGGGCTTTGGAGCACATATCACTTGGGACCTGCTCCAGACATGCGTTGCCATATTGATCTCTTAATCTGCTGTTATTTGACTTACCATAGGTGATAAGTTTGCCCATAGGTTTGAGCAGGTTGTAGGCCTTATGAGTGTCTGATCCTCCGAGAGGGTCCAGTATTATATCAAGCCCTGGAGGAGAAAAGAAAAGAAGGGGACAGTCAGAGCTAGTGTGAATTGAGGGGGGGGGGGGGGGGGGGGCAGCCTGCCAAGTCTCCTCAGCGGCCCCCCTCCGCATGGCAGAGTTCACGAGGAGTAGCGAACGAAGCCAAGTTGTACCATGTTTACATGAAGAGGAGAACCCATACATAAGCCAAAAGACGAGTGAAGGAGAGTTGAGCAAGACCTGGCTTGTTTTAAATTCTTATTCATGTCACTGATAAGACAAGAGGAAGAAAATACTTCTCTTCAATGTTTATTCCATCCTTAAGTGGAAAGAATAACATAGTACAGAGCTGTGAAGATGTCTGTGTGGCTTATTAATGTCTGGACATATAGGTTGTGCTTTAATGATGCTCTTTGGTGCCAGAGGGGACTCTTCAATTTGGGCTACTCCTCCTCACTGGCCGGGTTTGGCTTATTAAACCCTGCCTGTATTGATTATAGGAGCCTCACAGCAGGGCTCCACAGTACAGATGAATTGACAAAGTGCCAAAGATGGTAGAAAAGGTAACGAACAGGGCTTTGCATTGATCCAAGCTTCTAATTAGATATGTTCTGTCCAAAGTGTCAGGTCTTGCTCGTTTCCTATCGCTCTCTGTAATGTCCATCCGTTTGTTTCACTCTATGCTTCACTGAGAGGCTGGAGTGAGGGCTATGAAATGAGCCCCCAGCATAAAAACATCCACCATCCTGCAAGGAACACAGCAGTAGGCTAAAGAGGGAGCAGGAAGTGGATGCTGCTTTATTTTAGCAAAAAAACAAGTCAGGGACATTTCTATAGAAGAGTCTGGGGATACATTATTAATAGTCACTACTGGGAGAAATGGGTTTTCTGGCTATTGGGCTATTGAAAGTGACTCAGATACACAATGGTAGCCAACGCTGTTGAGAACTGTGTCATGAGAAGAACACAAAGTGCATGAAAATGTATCATCTCACCATTGGCAGTTTGTTCAACACATCTTTCTCACAGTATTTGTTTTTCAGCTCATTTTCATGTCTTTCACTTTCAGTCTGCTTTCATTGTTTTGACTTGAGTTAAGTTTTAATCTTCAGTTTTGTTTAGTTTTCATTTAGCTTAAGTGTTACTTTTCATTTGTAAGGTACTATGAGGAAATCTCAAACTTTATTAAAGGCAGTATGAATCCATTTTATGCAAATGAAGGAGAAAAATTTTTTTTTTAAGGTTCTGTTGTCTTTTTAAACCAATTTCTAAAACATTCTTGCGTAATATAAAGTTACATATAGAAGGGAACAGTGCAGATTTTTGACCAAATGAATATCCTCCATAAAAAAAAAAAAAAGAGAGAAAAAGGACAAGGCCAAAGTCTCTTGTTAAGAGTCAGCGATTGTTTTATCACCTCTAGGCTTTTTATTTAGGAGATAACATGTAGATATAGGTGACATTAAGATTAGATGCCAACCCTTATAAAATGGATAACATAATAAAAAGAATTCAATTTAGAAAAAGTCTAGAAAAATGGTAATAGGATTTCCACATTTGTCATTATACTATTATCATTATTATAACTATTAAATTCCATTTCTGTGATTAGTTCCTCCTCAATTGTACACCATGGTAGAGGTGGAGGACTTAAGTTCCATGTGTTAAGTCAAACTTAAGTCTTACATTTGAAAACTTTTTAATTATTTAACTCAGTGATGAAACTCTTATACCTGACTCGACCTGACTATGACTTGTTGGAAGTGACTAGATAAGTCACTTGCTTTGATGAAGATGCTAATTCTAATGCTAATGCTAATCACTATGCTGTATATAAGAACTGGTGAAATACAGTTGTGATACATGATAGCGTCATGTCTGAGGGAATATATGTCAAACATCATAGAATAGTTTCAAATATAAAACAGAAAGAATGAGGAATGTGGTGGACAATAAAATGACACTTATGTTGTTTATTTGCGTTCTTTCATTGTTTTGAGTAAACTTTAAATAAAGGATGAATCAGTATAAATTCATATGATGTGTCATTTTTGCCACAGAAATGTAACCCATAAAAACCAAACACTACTTTTTTCTCTATATCTTACCTTTCACAAGTGATTAATCACCATTTATTATTCCATTAGCCTCTGAACATACAAATGGGTTGTATCTGATGACCATGAAACCACGAAGAACTGTATTTTACACCTAATATTTACTTGTATTGATAGCATTAGTGGAAAAACAAGCATTAAACAGTTTAGGTCATTGGTGTTTTTGGTTGGTGATGAATGTTTGGGACTTTAAGGGTCTAAGGGGCTAACCTCTGTATAATTAAAAACTTTTTTTTCTCTGCCACTTTTGGTCTCATTTTTCTTACCTATAACACCCCAGATGTCAAATACATCTCATGCTTCTGACCTTATGGTTAGATAAAATTTATGACATCCATTACTACTTCTTCTCCGTCACCTCTGCACTCTTCACTTCTAAATTTACAACATTTATTATAGTGCAGACAGCCACGTTTCTCACCTTTTGGACTGATTTTGCGGACTTCCTCCACATAATCCTTGGTGCGATAGTCAATGGCATGTGTGACTCCGCCCTGGTTGATAGTCTCGTGCTTGCTGGCCGACGCTGTCCCGAACACAGTCACGTCGCTGACCGTCTTGCACAGCTGGGTAGCTGCAATACCAACACCACCTGGAAGAAAATGAGAATAATACAACGTAAGAAGAGCTGTCAAATGATACAATTTTTTATTAGATTAATCACAGTGTTTTTGTGGATTAATCACTATTAAACATCCTTTTTAATGAAAAAAATCTCACGTAATTCAAAAAAATTTATTCTAAATTTTACCATACATGAGCAAACACATTAGCATAACACATTAGCCACAGTCCTAGCAGAATCCCTGACTCAAGTAAACTTTGCATTAATGTAATGCTTTAAGCTAAAAGCCTTTCGGTGAAAATAAAACAATGTCCTGCAAAGTGTGTCTTCAGTTCCATCTTGTTTTTTGTTTTGTTTTTTTGTACTCAAATGTTGTGCTGTTTAGCATCTTCCATCTGTGCATTTGAATATGTACAATGCTTTCTCAAGGGATCAATAAAGTAATATCTAAAATAAGTACTGCCTGAAACGATCAATCTTTCTGCTGCAGATAGTGAATCAATTTGCGTTAACATTTTTAATCAGATTAATCATGATGATGGATTAATCTGTGTTGATGTATTCATTCTGACAGGCCTAAATGTAAGCTAATGGAACCGTTTATCAAGAGAAAGACTATTTCATATGTGAAACCTGGCTGAACAAAACAGTTTGCAAAAGTTGCATAAGTATTCCAGGCCCGCCTGTTATTTCTGTGGCAGGTAAATGCGATTTACATAATTTAATGTCCCAAACAAGCCAGTCAATAACAACACGGTTGTGTTTTGCTCAGGGGTAAGAAGAGCATTAAACACAATTGCATTACTGGCATACCTGGCTTGCCTGAGGAGAATAGACACACACACACACACACACACACACACACACACAAACACATACACATCCATCTATGGAGAAAGTAGCCATTGTACCTCAAATGACACATCTAATTTTTGGTTCATCCATTCATGACAACTTGCTTAAAATGCCACAGGGTGTATGTGTTTTGTTTCTTAAAAGATCTGAATGCCATTCGACAGCGAATTACATAAACACTGTATGACCAGTATCATGTAGCAAAGTTTGAAGCGAAGTGTTGTGAAGCTGTGTGCTTCTGTACATGTTTGAAATATCTGTGTTTGTGGTCACAGTGTTGGAGAGTGTGTACATAGTTGTGGTGAGTGCCTTAGACAATGTTTGCAGAGGCAGCCAGAGCAAGAGGTAATAGGTTACTGATAAGCCGTGGCTTGTTTGAAATGGAGGCTGACTTGAGGATCTAAACCGAACAGCATCTGTAAAGGTCACTCAGGCCTGACCAAGCAAAGACCACGTCTTATCTGATAATGCAGAATGAAGAAACACAAAGGTGGTTTTCACAACACGATATTTAAATAATGTACGTTCTCAATGGCATAGTTGAGCCGTCAGACTGTTGGACATGTTAACATTGCATGAATGATGAAGTCATTCTTGCTTACATTGGCAACCGTACCCAGTAGGTTATACACGCAGAGTCCACGCCCAGTGAGATAATAACAAAGACAGGAAGCCAGGTACATAAGGACACATGTCTACAGTGGAGGGCAATTGGTCATTTTAGCATGTGAAAAGGATTAAAATCTCCTTAAAGCCTTAAAAAGACCTAGAAATATTTTTGTGGTGACTTCCAAATGACCATTTATTACAATAATATCCTCTGCATTTAGCTTTTACTTTCCTTTTTGGTAAATATCAGATATTTTCCAAATTTTTAATTGACTGACTATTTAGACCAGATGTGTCAAATTCATTTTAGTTCAGGGGTCATATAGAGCCTCAAGCAGATGTAAAACAATAGCATATTAACTTTCTTTTTCTCTTCATTTAAGTCCAAAAAAACATCAAATTAAACTGTGAAAATAAACAGTGAAAAACCTTCCTTTCCTTAAAAGGCTCATATTTTACGAAACCCACTTTTATTAGTCTTGGGTTCACTTATTTGTGTTTTTGGATAGTTTCAAGAGTTTGATTTGGAACCCTCCAGGTGCAATAAAGCTGTCTTTATATTCCTTTAGGAAAAAAATCAAGTGGATTTCTACAACCTGTTTTAATTCCTGCTTAATTTGCTTCATCTGTAACTAGTTACATTACAACATTTACACATATACGTTTGAGACTTCTGCCGAATATTTCTCCAAGTGTGACATAATTGTTTGTTAGGAGCAGTGGTTGTAGTACATACTGAAACTAGAAAAGCACTCAGAGAACACAAACCTCCGCCAAGGCAGACCCCTTCCCTTTGAATGAAGAGAGGTCTGCAAAGGAGGTATTACATTTGAGTCTGTCTGTCTGTCTGTCTGTCTGTCTGTGTGTCAGCAGGATTACGCAAAAATTTCTGAACGGATTTTGATAAAATGTTCAGGATGTGTTGGGTGTGTCACAAGGAACAAATGATTCAATTTTGTTGATGATCTGGAAGAGATGGTGGATTCTGGATCACTTTGAAATTTTACATTGTGGTAAATGGAGAATACATTTCAAAGTGATCCAGAATCCAGGATCTCTTCCAGATCACCACCAAAATATTATCACTTGTTCCTTGTGACACTCCCAACACACCCTGAAAATGTTATCAAAATACAGAACTTTTTGTGTAATCCTGTTAACAGACAGACAGACAAACAGACTCAAATTTAATACCTCCTTGGTGGAAGTACAAATATATCCAAACTACAAGCAGATTATCTAAAATATTCAGTTGTTGGTTGAATGGGACAGATCAGCAGAGTCAACAACCTGGAGTGTGAAGTGGCTCATTTGCATTTAAAGGGCCAGCGCTCCAGAAACCACCTTTCTGGTGTCATTACTTAGAAATAGGGTTGAAGATGGAAATGTGAAGTTGAATTAATGAAGAATTCAGACTGAAACATAGCATTTACAGTTTATATAGACCACACAGAGATAATTAAATAAAAAAAAAAACTAAATATCACTCCTTTAACAAGTGAGTGCAATTTGAACAATATTATGACACACATGACACGTGCAAAAAAACAGAGATCACAGTGAATTTACAATGGTTTAAGTAAAAGGAATAATATTATTAAAACTCTGTAATTTGTTATTTGGAGTTGTCATTATTGATACCTTATTGTTTTAATATTTTACTCTGGACTGGTCTGGAACTACTTGTGATCACATTGGTCTGCATGAACTAAAATGAGGTTGACATCTTTAACTGTTAATACCTTCAATGTGATTTTTGCATTGTGAACCCCCCCCCCCCCCCACCCCTTCGCCCAGTATAGACCCACTGTTATGATTTCAGTGTAAATATAGAAAACGTCTTTTTTAAGCGGTGGTTTGAATCCATGTGAGGTGAACACACCGATGTGCATGGCAGTAATGAGTCTTGATGCCACTGATGAGAAAAGGCTGTTGCTGTTGGATGTGAGCGTTGCTTTGCGGCTGTGTTGTAGCAGCACCATCTCTTGTCCTCAGTGAGAAACCAAGTTTGTGTTGCCAGGGAAACCTTGTCCAAATTGCCAGCAATGACTGAGCAAAGGGAGCCATTTTGTTTCATTGACTGCTGTTCCTTTGGGTATATAAGAGTCATTTGATGGCAATCACAGTTTTGTTGTCACGTTGTGTTTGACAGATTGGCTTTTAACTTCCTCTTTGTGCCACCGAGCCTTACATAGCCCCTTGTGTTATTTATAGACAAATAAAAAGGTGTTACACATGTTCTATACAGTGCGATAGTATAGTAAGTGTTTAAAGTCTGTGCCAATAGTGCACTCATCATGTCTATTTTTAAATGTACGTATAGTGCAAGTGAATGTGTCTGTGTTGGCCTTGGACACATGGGTTTATTCAAGGCAGAAGAGAGGATAATGTAAGTGAGAAAATATTGAATATGTTAGAGTGGGGAGGTTAAAGAGCTGTTTTTATTAAATGGCAACGCTACATAGTCATAGCAACCCTCGTAGACACTTATACAGGTGTGAATAAGTGTCTAACATGATGATGAATTTATTAAATCCACACACTCACCACTAGGCACTCACATATTAATATTTAACTAACACTTCCCCTCATAAAGGCTGTGATTTCCCTTCTGTTTCTGATTTATGAACACAGTGAGCAGTGGAAAAAAACAAATCTGTCTGCAGAGATAAATATGTATTTTTTTCCCCATTTTTTTTTTTTTTACTTCAGCAAACAAGCTACTGTTTTCTGTCACTAAGTGTTAACTAACCATTTTTTATCTGAATAGTGTAATCTAATATGGCGACACACTATTGTTACAGTCTTTTAAATTCAATCACCTATTATTATTAGTCTAGTATTTCATATATTGCATATTTTAACCTTTTTAAATGTTTATCCGCTACTGTATGCATCTGTCATACCTTTAAATGGCTATCGCTTGCTCATGTCACAAGCTGGTTTTTACTTATTAGTATTTTATTCACCTTTATTTATTCACTAAGATGAGTGAGTCATTTTTGTGATTTTTTTAAATCCAAAAATATAGTTTGCTTACATTACAAACACAGCATTTAAGTAACTTATGCTGGTAAGTTTATAAGTTATAGACATTTAGCAAATATGGGTAAAGTTTTGTGCATAACTCCAGTGGAAAAGCTACTACTGGGGGTTTTACTGGTCTTTCAGCTTTTCTGTATAAGGCTGTGCTTACTTGGAACAACCTAACCCCACATTTAACTAAGATTAGTAATGACAGAAGATATTTTTCTTTGTTTAATGAGGGCTGAAACATTTTAAAAATGATGGGATCAGGAGAAACATAAACTTTAACAACATTAGATTCACATGTGTATGGATGTATGGAGACACTTTTTAAAATTAGTTATTCATACAGCTATAGCAGGAGTAATACTTTTGGTTTCCATTTTCATCACTTGCTGTTTTATCATTTACTTTGACATTTTTCTGTAGTGACTGTTTAGAATAAATTGTCTTTGGTTTCATTTTTAATCATTACTGTTGTGAAAGACATGAGTTAGCCTGTGGGTGGTAGGGGGTTATGTAACGGAGAGGAGTGGGTGTCAGGGTTAAATATTTTACACGAATGTTTACTGTTAAATTTGATAAACACACACACACACACACACACACACACACACACACACACACACACACACACAATAAGAAATAAATACATCAGCATGTGTTTTTTTTTTAATCTATTTGTTATGACTTCCACTTGTTTTTCTCTACATTTATTCCTCTCTAATATTACCATATCATCTGCCTTTTGTCTTTTCCAGTAAAAATCTGCTATTATCATATAATTAACTTACTATTCTTGTAGATGTTCATAAAAGTTCCTAAAATTCAAGCTTATTATATAGAAGAGAGAAACTTGAAGCGAAATTGACTTAATAAGCAAAGTATTTCAAGAGCTACCTTTGAAAACACGTGTCTATAACCATCATTTGTCAAACTACATGGGTTTTATTGATGAATTAGTGCTGGAGAAGATGATGATGTTTCCATGTTCACTACTGAGCCTCTGAATATAGAACAAGAAACATCTCCAGAGTAGGGCATTTGTTAATTTCAGCATTTTAAATTGATCAAAATTTATTTTTCTTTGTATTTTTAACATTTATAGACCTATCACTATTGACAACTTCCAAACTACTATTAAAATACCCTCCTCTGCTTTTTGTAGATTTTAATGAAAGGCAGGTATTTTCCTATATTTATTAATTTATAAATCTCAGAGGACAATGTAGAGAAAAGTGATTTTATTTTTTCCCCTGACAATTAAAGGTACAATCACATCCTCCAAACCAAATACATATAGAAAACCTTGTAAGTCAATTTTCTGGTCTTTTGTCATAAAACACCATGGAGGAAGGTGTGCGCTCTCAGAGTGCTTTTCTAGTTTGAGTATAAATGAGAAAAATACACTTAGTAAGATTTCGATTTTTCTATTGAAGAACCCCTTCTTGGACAGTGGTTAGCACTCATGCCTCACAGCAAGAAGGACCCTGGTTCAATTCCCACACCAGACCTTTCTGTGTGGAGTTTACATGTTCTCCTGGTGTCTGCGTGGGTTTTCTCCAGGTACTCCAGTTTCCTCCCACCATCCAAACACATGCACTGATAGGTTAATTGGTTAATCTAAATTGTCCATAGGTGTGAATGTGACAGTGATTGTTTGTCTATATATGTTCAGCCCTGAGATGAACTGGAGACTCATACAGGGTGTACCCTGCCTTCACCCACTGTATCTGGATTAGGCCCCCAGTGACCCCAGTGAGGATAAAGCAGGTTCAGATGACGAGACGAGAACCCCTTCTTTTTTTTTTTTTTTTAACTCTGCATGGCAAAATTATTTCCAGCCCATGACACATAATATTCAGGGTGGGGGGCTGCTACCTGTGTCCAAATCCCCACACAACAATCTCCTGATCTCCCATCACAAGACTGCTGAGCTATGCCAAGTCCCCCTTCAATGCACCTCAGCCCACACCTCAGCTCAAAAATACACTCTCACACACATTTCTATACATGCACAAAGCAAAAAAAAAAAAAAAAAAAAAAAAAACCCTCCTGAATGGAATGGCCGACTGGTGTCTGCTAATCTCCACAAATATGCATGGATTAAAATATTAACCTTTCATTAACCCTGGTGCTTTTGTGCGCTGACAACTACTGTATCTCTGTTGTAAAAACAAAGAGATTTAAGACCATCCACAAACACTTAACTGCTGCTAAAGTGGACGGCAGCTCAGGCAAATTCTTGCGGCTAATTGCATTTGTTCTCCGCTCTATCCAATTGAATTGTTTACACTTCGAAATCTGTGGACGACAAAATACAAGCACCTTTACCGCGCTTGTTTTCTCCACAAATACACAGCAGGCTTTTTGTGTTTTGTCCCAAACCTTACATACTTGCATTTTGGCACAAATTACTCTTGGCGTCCATAACGTGAAGAGGAATTTTCCCCAAAACACAGTGGAATCCACACACTGACACTGAGGTCACTGTTATTGCTCCACACCCACAGTTCAACAGCCAAGGGGTGGGTGGGGACATCGGAATTGTTTTTTAGATTTACAAGACACATAACACAATGGATACGGCCTCATCCTCATTAATTCACACTATCCCCTCGTTGGATATCTCCATTCTGACAGCTTGGGTTTATTGTGTAAATAAAAATGATCCGGCATCATAATGTTTCCCAGTCGTTCCAGGCTATGATCTCAGGTGTTATATGAGAGATGGAAGGTGTCCATATCCATATGGCTACTGTCGACACCACTGATTCTCTTATCTCTGAGCTCTGTGTCATCTTCTCGCCATTCCCTCTGCATTTATTTCTACATTTTCCTCAAGGACTCTCTGAACCTATCATTATCTTGCGGTAGTAGCGGCAGACAAAGAATGAATTACAAACGTGGTGCAGAAGAATGTCTTTTTTATCCATACTCGCCGTGGCTACGTTACAACATCAACAAACCAAGGCGAATAAATGGATATTTTATTGCTCTAGTCTGCAGCTCTAACTCAGTTACAAGTTCTGTAATGTTGACATGTTTGGGCTGTTTGTGAATGTGTACCATTGAGGTATTACACTGCATTATGTAACTCTGTGTTTTTCTGGGGTTGTGTGTGTACGTGTGTGTACGTGTGTGTACGTGTGTGTATGTGTGTGTATGTGTGTGTATGTGTGTGTATGTGTGTGTGCACTGTGGGTTTGGATAGTGGTTTAATGTGCCTTGTCTGATGGTGAAATTCTCCCTGTGCAGTATAAAGGAAACCCACTTTTAGTTATAGTGAGCCCTTTACTTGTGTGTGTGAAGGCGGTGCTTATGATTTCCTGTGTTAGAACATCCACAATACAAACTAACACAAACATGTACACAAATAACTGTTACTATAGTTCTGTAACCTGTAGGAGTGTTTATGCTCCTGAGATCCAGCAATGTGTTTTTGTCCTCTGTCTGTAAAGTTTGACAGTTTCAAAGGACATTCCATTATAATACTAAAAATATAGAAAGAAAGAAAGAGGGAAAAGAAAGAAAGATAGAAGGAAATAAATAAAGAAAGAAAGAAAGAAAGAAAGAAAGAAAGAAAGAAAGAAAGAAAGAAAGAAAGAAAGAAAGAAAGAAAGAAAGAAAGAAAGAAAGAAAGAAAGAAAGAAAGAAAGAAAGAAAGAAAGAAAGAAAGAAAGGAAGGAAGAAAGGAAGAAAGGAAGAAAGAAAGAACGAAAGGAAGAAAGGAAGAAAGGAAGAAAGAAAGAGGGAAAAGAAAGAAAGATAGAAGGAAAGAAAGAAAGAAAGAAAGAGGGAAAAGAAAGAAAGAAAGAAAGAAAGAAAGAAAGAAAGAAAGAAAGAAAGAAAGAAAGAAAGAAAGAAAGAGGGAAAATAAAGAAAGATAGAAGGAAAGAAAGAAAGAAAGAAAGAAAGAAAGAGGGAAAATAAAGAAAGATAGAAGGAAAGAAAGAAAGAAAGAAAGAAAGAAAGAAAGAAAGAGGGAAAAGAAAGAAAGATAGAAGGAAAGAAAGAAAGAAAGAGGGAAAAGAAAGAAAGATAGAAGGAAATAAAGAAAGAAAGAAAGATAGAAGGGAAGAAAGAAAGAAAGAGGGAAAATAAAGAAAGATAGAAGGAAAGAGGGAAAAGAAATATAGAAAGAAAGAAAGAAAGAGAAAGATAGAAAGAAAAAGAAAGAAAGATAGAAGGAAAGAAAGAAAGAAAGAAAGAAAGAAAGAAAGAAAGAGCTCAAGAATCTTTATTGTCATTATGTAGCCACAATGACATTTTGTTTAGCAGGTTTTCACTTGGGGCACACAATAAAATAAACCTATAATACAAAGTATATATATGAATAAATATGTATAAAACTAGACCAAAAATAGAATAAAGGGCAGTAGTGCACATCAAGACTAAGGTAAAAACCAGCACAAGTATATTGCACATAGCATGTTAGTGCAAGGTGCAATACTGTGCATGTGGGGGGCAGGGGTTTAATGCTCAGTCTGTGTGTGTGTGTGTGTGTGTGGGAAGGGGGTGAGGGTGTTGCATTATGCTGTTTCCAGTCAAGATAATTACATATTGTAAAAAAAAAAAAAAATATTAAAATAGAAAAAAAAGGCTAACGCTTGTCACTTTCCTGGGTTTCAGGAGGTTCTACTTATGCAGACTTTCAGTTCCATTAGCTCTTGCTTTGCTCTTATTTTTGAGGAAGTGGCCACTTTTAGTTTTAGTAGTATTTTTACTTTACGAAAACCCTTACTTTGTAGAAGCTAAAAAAAAAAAAGTCAGAATGCATCATATATATGGTGCCATTTACACAACCTGAGGAGAGAATAAAATGGAAGTAGAAAAGGTTAAAAATAAATTCACTCCCTTTTCAGTTCAACAGTTCATGACTTTTAATAGTGTGAAAAAAAAAATTGATTTCATGTATATAATAGATCTTCAGTGTATCAGCCCATTTACTGACCTAGTGAAACATATATTATTTAATGTATTCATTTTGAATGATTGATTGATTTTTATATATTTTCTGTTGGACTGTGAGGTGCATCACTGTTGGAACTCCGTTAGAGTTATGTAAATTTACTTGTACAATTATGATTGTTACAATAAAAAAATGTAAAAAAAAAAAAAAACACTCTTGGAGAAGAAAAAACCTGGTGAACAGTTACAATTAGAGTAAATTAAAATGAAACCACTCTTACTTGTCATACTAATTCATTCATAAGGTTGGTTTTATTGAATTTAAAGGTGTATTTTGACTCTGTATATAGCTTTTAAAAAAAAGTATTTAAAACCTCTAAAATATTTGCAAGTGTTCTTCAGTGTACCTCGGAAACATGTAGAAAACAGATCTAAAAATACTGACGCAGTACGGATTGTGAAAACAAAACTTGTTTTATTGCCCAACCTTGGCGTGTTTATCTATTTCAGTGAAACTTATGTCCGTTTTGTACTTGGAGCGACTGTCTCGGTTGTCTGTATCCGACACAAAAGATTTTCACAGTTGGATTTTAGATGTAAATCATTATGCTCACACACCAAAGTTCTTTAATCCTTTAGCAGAAAAGTGACTATTTTTGGTCTTTTTTCCACATGCATTACAAGATAATGACAGCAACAGTTCTAGTGAGGATAGTGGGTCAACAATCTGGTCCAATGTGGTCTGTGGTCAATGTGTGTCTGACTTCTGCATGAACAGTGAGTGTACCTGCTTTGTTCTGTACCATGAAGTAATAATAATAATGTAAGAAATGATGTTTTGTGGACAGAGGTCGAGATCAGCACTTAAGAGTCAGGGGTCTCAATCTCATTTTCTTCAGACACTACATTCAGCCTGATTTGACCAATAAAATGCATAATAACCTAGAAATAATCTGATTGTTTTAGTGAAAAAAATACCCCAAACCCATTAATTTCTGAAAATCTTATTATAAATTATACAAATACAAAAGAAGCTAAAGAAAATAGGGGAAATTTTAACAATATACTGCCTCAGTTTATCATTTTTCCATGTGTTTTTATTATGGATCAGTTCTACAAAGACACTAAACTCTTAGTAACAGAAGCAGAAAATGGATCAAATTGTGTCTAATTTTCTTTAGATATTTCAGGTTATTCACATTTTATTGTTACAGGATAGCTTGTAAATGTAAATATTTTCATCATTTAATATTTTTTGCAGTAAAACAATGACAAAAATGTGAAGTTGTCATCATTTATTGGCAAAGAAAAACCTGAGAAGAAAATATGGAGTCATTTAATATGTTATTATGCACTTCATCCCATGGGCCACATTGGAACCGTTGGCGGGCTGCATGTTTGAGACCCCTGATTAAAAGTTATCACAGACAATGGTTAAGCAATCAAATACTAACTTCTGTGTGTATAATGTGACCAAAACACAGAAAAGAAAACATGGAATGACTAAAAGTATTGTTTTTGTCAGTACAATGATATAGATATTTATATAATAACTGAAGTGTTTTTTGTTCTTATCATTATATTTGTCCAAACAAATGCATCTTTAATTATACCAGGCAAAATAAATGAGAAATTGGTGAAAATAAGGGTGGTCTAATATTTTTTTTCCACAACTGTATATTATTATAATGTTTTAAATGTTGTTCATTTTACCTTATATGTATCTTGACTTTATCTTTGTTTTTACATATAAATCTTGGGTGTATTATTATTTTTTTGTCACCTACAGGTAAGTAACCAAATATGGTAAATTGATTCTGTACATAACATTAAGAAATTTGCAATAAATTACTGGTATGTCAACCAATAACACACTAAGGTTGAAATGTAGTATTTCAGAGTATTTCTATGAGTGTCCTTTCTGCTCCTCTGTAGTACCGTATTTTCTAGACTATAAGCCGCACCTGTACATAACCACATCCGCTGTTTTTAAAAAAAATATATAATAACAATAAAAAAGAAATATACTATATATATATATATATATATATATATATATATATACATATATATCTATGTTGAAAAATCAGATATTTACTGCATGTACAGAAGGATTTTGAACTGTAAATATAGTTACATGTTTGTACATGAACAGATTTTTTCCTAACAGTGACTTTTAACACGGCAGCAATTTTGTCGATTCAAACGGAACAGAACCAAGAGAAAAATAACCAGTATTTACTGTATTTATCTTCATTTTCCCCATGTTTTAAATCACAAATCACTTTAATTATCTTCACTGAAACCCATGAAGTCGTCTTCTTCTGTGTCGCAGTTGAACAACCTCAGAAGTGCTTCGTCACATCTGTCTCCATGATGAAGGGGTGAGGATTTGACAAATAATTAACAGTTGCTAATTTGTCGTTCGTGTTCTATCTGCGAAAGAAAAAGTAGGTATTCTTCTTTGCATTGATTGTTCTTAGTAGTTTTGATTCTAATTCTGGTTAGAGCGCCCCCTAATGGTGGAAGAAAAATCGACAGAATAGCTGCACCTTTGTATAAAACATATGAAAAAGTAGTGGTTTATAGTCCAGAAAATACAGTAGTTACATCTGCAACATTAGCTGTTATTAGCTTAGAAATAGTCTGCTAACATCAGCAAACTCTAAGCATATACAAATACTACATATTGCACTTTTAATGAAAATATTTTCTCACTGAGGTGCAGTAAAGTATACGTAATGTGTTTATGTCATGAAGCTCTTTTCCATTCTAATGTAAAAAGGAGACAAAAGCTAGTGACACTAATCCCTCATGCTACACAGGGTTACACACAGGTGCTCACACAGGTTTCACGTGCACCTGCGACTCTGTGTGGTGGTCGGGGGGGGAAGGGGTCGACGGGGTCATTTGTCAACGGCTGCAGCAGAGAGACGTGAACGAGCTCCGTGATTGGAGGGTTAGGTTGGAGGTTGCCCTGGTTTCCCGCTCCTATCAGTGCAGCTGATCTGCCGCCGGCGATGCCAGGCTTAGGGAACACAGAGACGGTTCAACCACGCAGCCCAGACTCCCGCTTAGTGGTCAGACTAAATTAGCATTCTCTAAACTAGGGTAAGACCTCCTGAGTAGACAGACTGGGAGGAGAGGACTGGATACCATTTTCAAGACACAGGCTTTTGCAATGACTCCCTAGAACAATAGACCAGTAAAACAAAGACACAATAGATGAAGCTTCAATGGTGGACGACTTTGGTAGATGGTAGATAATGAATGACAGCTACAATCCTGCAGAGAAATACAACATGTTGCAATAGAAAACCGTATTTCTTTCCATTTTGTTCAGTCATATCATCCAAAACACTTTTGTTGCTCGGTTTTCAATCCCATCTGCAAAGGGCTATATACTGAGGGCTCGTACCCCCCGAGGGTCTGCATGCACCTCTGAAGATCTACACCAGGATGGAGCTCTCATTTAACCAGCCTGAGAGATCCAGCCACCTGTTTCAGTTTTTGTTGCTGTAAGCATTTTACAGAATAACTCTCACAACAGTACACTTTTATACAGGTTGTGGAATGTGTTTAAGATGATCACCTCTCATGTCATTTTCAGTAGACAATGTACAAATATCTGTACACAGAGCAAAACATTTTAAACTTTATATACAGACTTAAAGAAGAAGTTATCATATTTTGATAATAATACACTATCCAAGTGATGACATTTATGACTTATTTGATGACAGAGCTCATGAATATTAGTTTGAGAATATTCACTATTTTCTATTTTACATGAATATCAAATGTAAAAGCTTTTCAAAATGCATAATTGCATTTATTTAAATGTCCCTGTGGTCTACGTAAACTGAAAACGGGTCTGAATTCTTTATAAAATTCTTCACACGGTGACTGTGGTTCAGTTGGTAGAGCGGATAGTTCAATGATCGAAGGGTTGGTGGTTCACATCCCGGGACAAAGACACTGAACCCTGACAGAACCTTAGAAACCTGGTGTATGTGTGTGTGTGAATGGGTGAATGTGAAGCTAATGTAAAGCGCTTTCAGCACCATGAAGGTGGAAAAACACTAAACAAGTGCAGTCTATTTACCATTAATTCAACTTCACAGATCTATCGTCAATCCTATGTCTGAGAAATGACAAGTGCTAACCCTTGTATTCAACCAACAATTGCATGTTTTAGGTAATCGGCTCATAGTTTGGACATATTTTCTGTTTTTATTATAACCGCTGCTGCTGACAAACTATGTCATTCTTGGAGAAATGTTCATCAGAAGTCTTTCACTTATACAGTATGTGCAAATGTTGTGATGTAACTAGTTATAACATGTAACAAACTAAGAAGGAATTGAAGCAAGTTGGAGAAATCCACTCATTAATATGAATACAAAAATAGCATTGCAGCATTTGTAGGGTTAAAATTGAAACTTTATAAACTGTTAGGGCCCAAATACACAAATAAATCCATCAAAGACTAATAAAAGTGGGTTTAGCAAAATGTGACCCCTTTAATGTATAAATCAGAGCACAGATTTCACTTCAAGGGTGTTTTTAATGTGAATATGTAACAGAAATACTTTGAAGACATGGTTTCAAGCTAAACCTGTAACGGCCTACTTTTAATTTTACAACAAAATCCTGACCTGGCATTACAGAACCTGGAGGATATCATTAAAAGAACGTTTTCAAACAGGAATTCACAACAGGAGAAATTACTTCCAGAACCAGTGGCACAAATATTCAGATTTAACTTAAGAAAGACTTAACCCCATCAGCTGTGGCCGACACTGACAAGCTTTTATATAAAGTGTTTGCATTCAATTGTCAGTTTAGTCTGTATCTTCAAATGATAAACAGACCCTTTGGCAGGCAGCAGTTGCTGATGTACTTTGGACATGTCAGGAGTGGAAAATAAAAAGTTTTATTAAACAGCGCCGAAGATTTGTGGGGATGTAACACACTGAACTAAAACAGACTCGGTTGGAACTTTATGAGAAGAGATGATAGATAACATGTGCTATTGTCAAACGAAGCACCTTAGACTGAAGAGCTTCACTTGGATAGAAACCAAAGTTGGTGTCAAAATGTCACAAATTCTTCACATATTGAAGCCCAAAAGCAAAATCATCAGATTAATTTGCCATTTCAGCACCACGAAAATTTAATTTATGCTTCCCGTATGCAACAAAATGCACTTGACTCAATGTACTTGACGTTTATCTGGAGCCACTCGAGCGCTCATAAATAAAACAGAGGTGAACGTCATCATTGGAAGTACCAAAGCCCCATATGTATGCAGGAATGTTTCAGTGTGGGTGTGGTGGTGGGGTGGCCGGCCAGGGTTCATAAACATAAGGACCAGTTCAGGGAGAGGTCAAAGGAAAGGCTGTTGGCTGGGCACGACGGATGCCTCACAAGATACATTCAAATGTCGCTGAACATCCCCCCCCACCCCCCGCCCATTGCCCTCAGGGGGGAAAACAAAAGGGAAAACGTGCGCACGGTTCCCCGATGACGAGCTCTCCAGCACGGATATGGTGGGGTCACGCAGCGAAGAGGAGGTTACGCAGGGCCAGAGGAGGAGGAGGAGGAGAGGGGAGGATGCAGATGTGCGGTACGGTGGAGGAGAGAGGCACGATGGGAGGAAATACAACAAGCTATTGTTTGGGAAAAGAGGACAGGAGCAAACCCACGAGAGAAGCAGCTGAGGACTATTCACCAGAGGTTACTTAACACACACACTGACCGATAGGAAGGCATTCACTGGTCATCTGATGCTCATGGACAAAGTTCAATTCAGCATCACAGAAATGTGTTTTAACCCTTAAAGACCCAAACATCCACTTCTGACCAAAACCATCTACTCATCTGAAATATTTAATAGGCCACCTGTTGACCCATTATTATTAACAATACGTAGAAAGAATTATGGAAAAATACAGTTTATCATCTTTTCACGGTAATTAGTTATGACCCATTTGGACATTCAGAGGCTTCGTAGTGAACATGGAAACGCCATCATCTTCTATAATATTGATTCAATAGTAAAACCCATGGAGTTTGATAAATAACAGATATTGTAAACAATTATGATATATTTTGCTCAAAAAGTCATTTTTCTTCAGTTTTTTCAGTTTTTTTGGTATAATGGTCCTCCAGTTTAATCTTAACTTTTACTTAATAACCTTTATTTAACTAGGAAAAAAAGGTAATTGAGATTAAATGTTTTTTCCCAACAGTGTTTTGGCCAAGACAGAAGCAGCAGAAGTTACACGAAATAAAAATCACAGACCTACACCCATGGTAATATACAGAAATACAATAAAACTCAATACTAAAAACAAATTGATAAAATTATTATATATAAAATCATTACCATCACTTTAAAAGGTACTAAAAATATATAACAATCACATTTACTGAACATCTATATGATCAGGAAATTAAATATTAGAATATATGTGTTTTTTTTTACTGAAAAATGACAAAATCTAGAAGATTATTTCTTAATAAATGCTGATGAATAATTTAACAAATATTAAATATAGAGGGGAAAAATTATTTGGGAACTACCACAGCAGTAGTACTGGGACTTTATGGGTTAAATGAAGGTTTGATGCGTGATTATTTAATCCTTAAAGACCTGAACAGCCACCTATGACCAAAACCACCCTCTGATCTACAGTAGAAGAGTCTTTGTAATGTAATGTATTACTGTAATACTTTTTGAACCTCTTATCTGCTCAACACATGGAAGTAATTCAAGTAAAATGCAGTCTCTCATCTTTTTTGTGGAGGTGTAGATGCTCTTCAGTGAACATGGAAACATCATCATCTCCTGCTCTTCCCCATTCATCAATAAAATACATTTTAATCCTCATAAATCTAAACAGCCACCAGTGACCAAAAGCATATTCTGATCTAAAAAAATTATAATAACTAAAAGTGAAGAAAAAGAGGCAGTCTGAGAATATATTTAAAAAAAGCCTTTAATATAACATGGTAAATCAGTTTAAAAACACATCGGCCTACATGTTGTGACTATAATGGCCTTCATCAGGGCATAGACAAAGAGAGTAGAAGACCATGTATTTCAAAAGGGGAGAGAGGGAAGAAAGAACAAAATAATAATAATAATAATAATAATGAAACATAATCAAACTCTTTTCATTTAATTTTTTCTTTCTTCCCTCTCTCCCCTTTTGAAATACATGGTCTTCTCTCTCTTATTAAGAATTATTAGTCATTTTTTTCAGCCAATGACCAATAGTCACATGGTGTGATAAGATAGGGAGACTCCACCCATTGGGTGCCTTTTTAACCTTTGACCTACTCTCTTTGTCTCTCCCCTGATGAAGGCCATTATGGTTGTAACGTGTAGACCGATGAGTTTTATAGTTAAACAGATTTACCGTGTTATGTTTAAAGGCTTTTTGTTAAATATAGTTTTTTCTCAAATCTCAGTTTACCTCAGATTTTTTCTTCATTTTTGGATTTTGACTTCACCTGCAGACCGAGTCTCCTGAGCACTGTGTCCTCTTGTGTCTTCTCAAATTCGAACTTTTTAACCACGAATCCTATCAATAACTCAAAACATTTCAGAATTGAACGAATCGTTGCAGTGTCACTTTGTTACTCCCGCCCTCTGACTCTATACTTCACTGTGATTTGTCATCCAAATCTAGCCAAAAGTTACATTAAGCATAACTAGACTACTATGGTAGTACATAAGATGTGCTGCCATTAGGTGCGTCTAGCATGGTGAGACCCACGTTGCGATTTTGCATAATATAGTATTTGTGCCATTGTCTGACAAACTATCTTTTGCCAGCGCAAAACCTTTTAACTGAAAAATTTTGGTTTTAGCAAAATTGTCAATTTTCCAGTTGGTAATTTTTTATGCACAAGTTATATTTGTGAAGATTGAGGGTAAATGGAAAATCAACTAGTGACAGCAGCAGCTACAGTGAGGATTGTGTGGTAATAATTAGGTCCAATCTGGTCTACAGGGTCTGTAAAGTCTACCTCTGCATGGACAGTGAGTGTACCTGCTTTGTTAAGTACCATGTAGTAATGGTACCAATGTAAAGAATGTTGTTCAGAGGTGATGTGGATATGTACAGGGGTCTGTATTCACACTTATGTTCTAAAAAATATGTTCCTTTCACCTTGTATGTGTTTATTTTTACTCCTTTCTTTTTGTTTTTTGCTACTTATGAGTACACTGTAGATTTTGCAGTGTTAATTTGGAGACAATGGGACCAAATACACTCTAGAAGAAGTTAAATAAACTCTCTAAGTGTTGATTTAACACTGCAAAATTTACTGTGTAAGGAACTAAGTATGGTAACTTCAGTGACCTTGATTTTCTACACAAGAACTAAATATTGTGAAAACTTTCATAAAAACAATAAAGGCTTGTTATTTCCTCCAATAAGACAGAGTATTTCTATGAATGAGTGCCCTGTAAAGAGTTAAGGACGCAAGAACACGGTCACATATTTATTTTTAGGCAACTTATTTGCCTAATAGAGTTGTTATTCACATTCTCCATCATAAATATTTAACACAAACCAAATGTATATTATCATTATTAGAGTTTTTATACGACTGAGGAAACTATTTGCTCTGTATTTTTATGTGCTTCATTTCCCCTTCCTTACCCCAGCTGGGGGTCTAAAAATAGAGACTCTTAAATATTTTCAAGGATTTTGAGGCAATTTTGTAACCTTGTGTAAGTTTTAAAAATTGGACTTGATTTAACTTCACATTTCATAGCATGTGTTGGAAATTCAAGGATATTATTGATTAATTAATTAATGCCAATGCCAAAAAGTTGAAATAACCTGTCTGTTGTTATAGTAACATCAGTATCTTCTGTAGATGATGGGATGACCAGACTATTATAACATCCAATCATTTATTAATCTAAATTAATTATAAGCCCCAGGGGTTTTGGACTAATGTGAAAGTAATTTAAGAGAGGGTTATTATTTTCCTAAAGTGATTAAATGACTATTGATTATCTCCTTGCCATGAAAATAAACAGGTTAATTATGGATTTTGTCATAACAGTAGAAGTGATTGATCCTCAAACAGAGTCTGTGGCTGTACTCATCGTATTCTAAATCATCATTTATAAAATTATATCTGAAACCCCCTGCCTGTATTTTGAGCTACTGTACCGCCACTTATCCAAAGTGCAAATAAAGCTGCTTAATTAAACACATACCTTTTTTTTTTTATCTCTCTAGAACATAAACTGATCTGGCAGGAATGCAGTGTTGTGCAGGCACGTCTGACTCTTAAGATTAGAGCTGTTTAGTGGAAATACAACTTCATGTGTAATTTCAGACAGCGGTAGAGCCTTGTGAGACAGTCAAAGGGGTTACAGTAAACGCCACCCAACCTCATATAACACCATATGTGATTAAACAGGGTGTTCACTGGAGCTGATGGATGAGATGTTAATTACCCTCTCAAAATCTAATTATAAAACAACTATTATATGTTTCCTGGTGTCATTTTATTTACAACTTCTTGGAAAGCCCTCAGAATATTTGACTGAAAAGAGGAATTTTAATTGAAGTGATGCTAGTGGTGTTCCGCATCTTCATATGACATATTACGCCAAAAGAAATGACGCCATTCAGATGTTTGGATGTCTACAGTAATCCCCAAATGTATTTATTTATCTTTATTTAACCAGGAAGTCCCATTGAGATTACAAATCTCTTCTGCAAGGGAAACCTGAAACTATATATTAATAGAATTATATATTTATTGAAGAAAATTGTTGAATTGTTCAGTCAGTTTGTGCGACTGCACTACTATAATCATTTTGTTGTGCATAATTCAATTACTGCATTATGTATTCATTGTGGTTGAATGGTACAATTCAGGAAAATGTGTTGTTTATTAACACTTTTTGATCATGCGAAATTCAGACGTGCACATTGTTGAAGATACATTCTGCTCATTTAGATGTTATTACTTTGCCTTGTTTTTTTGTTTTATTTGTTTCTTTGCATGTTCAAAATAAATATAAAACACATACATGACACAATTATTCAACCATAAAGGCTTCTCAAAGTAAACAGTGACATTTCTCCTTCACTCCATGTTACTTTTAAAATCATGAACAGAGATTCATATTTGTTTATTTTTTTTAGATTATTCCATCACCTTGGTGCACGGTAGTAAAAGGGTGCTTTGCCAGAGTCTGTCAGAACGAAAAGAACTATCAAAAGCAACCACTTGGAGGCACGTATATGGTAACTACCTGAACAGAACAAACAATGCTATGGTATTATTCACCTCTGAGGGTAGAATAATAAAAAAAATCACTTCCTTTTTCCTGTTTCTTATAAAATGCTACAAATTGATAACATAAAATGCATTAAAAGTGCAAAGTCAATGTTAAAAAGGCCAATGTGACACTTCTAGTTAACCCTTTGTGTCCTAAACAGATGCCAGCACCTAGTGATCTTAAAATATCTAATAACTTATGAACCAGTAGTTCGATCAAGACAGTTAAATGCAGTTTAGTAGCATCAGATATGATCCATTTGGACGTTCAGAGACTCCATTGTGAACATGGAAACAGCATCATTTTCTGCAACAGTAAAACCTATGGGTGTAGATATGTGTATGTACGTTCAGTTAATTATATATTTTGCTGAAAGTGTCACTTTTTTTCAGTTTTCTCTGTTTTGATAAAATAATCATTGAACTCACTGTGAGCTTTTACAGCTACGTTAAATATAGAAAAATATATGATTTTCACTGACAAATGCAAACTAAGCAAGAAAAGTTAGATCAGAAAAGAGTTGAGTAACCATGGTGATGATTCTTGACATCCTCAGCTTGTGTTCATAAAGTACCTACATAGTGTTTTAGTTTTAGCACGAGGGGTGTGTATACAATACTAGGATCACAACACAGTATATTACAATCATGATACCGTTAACAAGGCTATTTCTTATTTTTTTGTTACTATTCTTTTTCTGAATTACACCAGAAATATGCACATCTTCAAAACTATTTTTTATTTGATCAGAAAAAGATGTAATACTTTTTCACAAAAATGTTCTCTGTAAAAATGTAATCCTTAAATTATGGGGTTTTTTTTCTCCCAACATTACAGTTTAAGATCTTGCCTGAATGTTCATATTCTATCAGTTTATAACTAACATTGCACCATTATTTTTCTACAATCCCAACAAAGGAACTAACATCTGCATCTGAAACTAAATT
Organism: Siphamia tubifer; assembly: GCA_020466265.1. NCBI lineage: Eukaryota > Metazoa > Chordata > Actinopteri > Kurtiformes > Apogonidae > Siphamia > Siphamia tubifer. The sequence continues at coordinate 24,832,994 of CM035790.1, read as the reverse complement.
ACTTTCAGGACACTTGAAATAATCATTATTTAATAAGACAGTGTCAAATAATAGTAAATAAAATATGAACAAAAAGCAAAAAAAACAACCATCCTCCATATCTGCATTGAAATAAATACCTAAAAATATTGACACAGTACTTTTTTAATATCGATACAGTATTGTGTAATGAAATATCATGATATATTGCACAACTGATATTTCCTTATACCCCTATTCAGCTCTAGTTACATAAGTTTTAGCAGGAAACAGAACATGTGGAATTTTGGCTGCAGTTTCCTTTGCAGTATTAGAAAGATATGAGGCTGAAGGAAACACAGTGATAGCCAAAGAAACACACACACACACACACATTTCTCTAGCCCTGTCACAGTAGATAACTTTGATCTCTCTAATCATAGAACATCAGGAACCATCTATGACAGACTCGGGGGTCAGACCTCCCACTCAGCACCCTGCACCGTGGGTGCCATGCTGTCCTGTGATGCAGGAAGACACCGATGTTCACACTGGTGACACCTACTACCTTTAAACAGCTTTGAATCCTGACTAGTGCAAGGCTGTAGAACACCCATAATAATGATTTAAATATGCTCAATAGAAAGGAGTGTAAGGAACCAGACTGTTAAGCAAATGTTTTTTGTCATAGCTTCAGTAATGTGCTTTTACAATCATGATGTCCGGACAGCTGGCGAGCCAAGGCTGGCAGCCTGCCCTGAGAAACCAGAGACGCCGCCTCGACGAAACCAAAAGGGAAAAGTGTCTTACACCACACATCCACAGCATTCCTTCTATAGTGAACATAGTATGTGCTGAAAGCCTTCACTAATATGTGTTTAACAGAGTTGAGTGACATCAGCCGGATGATATAGTGAGCACAAACAGTTGGGATTCCTTTGTCGACCATCAATCCCACAACTATGCGACTGTTCGCTGTCATTCAGCTGCGTAGGGACAACTGTTAAACTTAATGATAATCATACAGATTCCCTCATTTCACACCGAGGGACATGTCCACCTGCATTGGCAGCTTCCCAGGGCGCACTGTAATTTTTTTGGTCTCCAAAGAGGAAACAGGCTCAGGTTTCATTATGTGTTATCAACACCCACACACTGTCCCAAATGCTCAGGGATCTCTCTCTCTCTCTGTACAGTAAGAGTGGGAATGAAAGGAAAAAATAAAATGTAGTCCGACAGATAGCAAAAAAAAAATGAGGGTGGGGAGGAGGAGGGGAAGGGGGTTCAATTTCTTTTGGCTAATGCACTTCCATTCTCTCCAGCTGGCCTGACTGTGTAAACACTGCAAAAGCGAAGCTCTCATCACACCCTGAACCAGGTGCTTTTAGTCCCTCAGTCCCCATCACCATCTCCCTCCCACTCACCCTGAACTTTGACCCCAGAGTCCAGGTGGCAGTTGCTACAGGGTTACAGCGTCATCCTAAAGAGACATCGGTGAACTATATCTCATATAGACCAACAATGGGGCCCAGTCCAACAGTTAGAATTTATACAGAAAAGAAATGCATAAACAGGAGGTGCAGGAAAGGAAGAGGCCTGGTACTGTAAACGTACATAATCATTTCCTCAATGCCATCATTCAAAGGTTTTATTTTGTGTTGAGCCTTGGCAGAGAATTGCATAATATTCTTTAAAGATGGACTCAAAAGGCACAGTGAATGCTGAATTAACTTGTGTGGCTGCTACTGTAACTACAATAACTGTTCAGTGCATATGTATATAATCTCCTATTTGTGTATTTCTGTATTTTTATGTTTGATCTTTGTTCTGCTTCTGCTTCTGCTGTGTTTAAATGTGTTCTAGAAATAAACTGCTGGGCTGACAACAACCAAGATGAAACACAAAACCAAAAACACACTGATCTTAAATGCACAATAACTTTTGCACCACTAATCCTATCAATAAATAGAAATAATTCAGGTAAAATGCAGTTTCTCAGCTTTTCAACAATATCAGTTATGACCCATGAATCAACGTAGATTCATCAATAAAACTTACAAAAATAAATAAATACTTTTTTTTTTTAATCACATTTTTATTTTTGCTGAAAATGTCACTTGTCTATTGTGATAAAAGCTTTGAATGTACTCTGAGCTTTTACGAGCATCTACATAATCAGTAAAATATCAGAAAATACATGCTATTAACTGAAAAATGCAGATAGTGACAAATCACTTAAGATATGTCAGATACAGAGAAAAAAATATTTGGAAGTTGCCACATAAGTCCTCCTATGTCTTCATGCGTGTTTTTATTTTTTACTTGAACAATTACAACATTAATTCAATGACGGTTATTAAAAGCGACAACAGCAAGAAGCAAAACACTGTTGGTCTGAGGCTGGGAATTAATTATGAATCAAATCATCACTTTGACTAAATAACGTTGATAAAAAGTGATGTACTCTCCAGCTATGATTGACAAGACATGTCTGCGGATGAATGCCATTTTGGGGTTTTTTTTTTTCAACATTTGGTCATGGTTTTTTGCTCCTGTCATCTGGAGTGAGTCTAAGGGTCCATGATTGACATAGGCTATAGAGAATAATAGATGAAAATGATTAACTTACCATAAAAAGAATGTTTTTGCACACAAAACACTAATAAATATATGTGTTCTTTGTATTCATTTTGTTTTGTTTTTGGGCCTCATTCCCTTCACCTCCCCCCTGCTGATGTGATTTAGTCCAAGAGACAGCATTTATAGCTGATTGCAGTAAATATACAAAATATAAAATATAAAATATAAATATAAATATATATAAAAAATTACAATTTATACATCAATTTAAAACATGGTTTTCCTTTCTCAGTAATCTTGCACAAACTTATAAAACCTATTATAAGTTGTGATGCAAATTGATAAGAATTTAGTGATTCTGGCTTCATTATCAATATCACTTATTGATTTAATTCCCTATGGATTCAGATTGGATTCTGGTATGAACTATATTACAAATAGCTTTGTTGGCTTTAACTCTGTAATGTCAAATATGCACTAATCTACAAATGGACATTCATCTGTAGCTTGTCTGTCCATGGGAGTGGATCTGTCCTTCAGTGTGATTCTCCTCAAGATTTAATTTTCCCATATTTAATTTACTGATCATATAAATGTTCTTGAAACGGCAGATTGAAATTCCGTTATCAAATCAAAAAGAGAGAAAACTGGAGAAAAAGTGACTTTAAATAGAAAAAATATCATTAACTTAGCGGGCATGGCTCAGGAGGTAGTGCAAGTTGTCCAGTAACCAAAGGGTTGGCAGTTTGAATCCTTCCCTCTCTCTCAGTCAATCTGTTACGTCCTTGGATAAGACGCTACTCCCACCTCTAGTGCCACTGACACTGGTTTATGAATGTGCATGAATGTCGGTGGTGGTTGGAGGGGCTGTAGAAGTGAATTGGCAGCTATGGTTCTATCCTCCCCAGGGCAGATGTGGCAACAAATACACTTACCACCATCAGAGGGGGAATCTGAGAAAGGGTTCAATAACATGAAGCTCTTTGGGTGCATAGGAGACTGTTATAGAAATCGAATCCATTATTACCTGGGTGCGATTTACCGGGGGGGGGGGGGGGTGTTGGGGGGAATCACCTCCCCTCTGGTTTTTGACCGTTAGGGTCTTGCGGTCTATGAGTCTTTCTGACGGTGTGAACACAAAATGCCTGAAAGAGGAACTTGAAATATACACATTTAAGGGGGTAAATTTCTGCCAGTCCAGTGATACAGCTCAACAGAGGGACAGGTGCATTCTGGGAGCTTCTTTACCATTAATTGAGGATAATAAAAGCAAGGGCAGTTTTTCCATCACTGATTTTGCTGTGTGTGAGGACACGAACGGTGTGCGCCCAGAGACGGTTTGTCGGGGTACAGTTTGGTTCGGCTCTCTCCCCAGCCGGCGTCAGGTCAAACTGTGCATGTCTCCGGATGCCCCCCCCCCCTCTGTTGCACCCTAATTATTATTATTGTTAACTGAACATAAACCCAGTGAGTCCATCCACTGTCATTTATTAAACTCCATGGCTTTTACTGGTGAATCCATGTTCCAGAAAATGACGTTGTTTCCGTGTTCACTATGGAGCCTCCGAAAGTCTTAATGGCTCCTATCTGATGACAATGAAAAGATGAAAAACTGCATTCTACACCAATTATTTACATGTATTGATAGAATCACTAGTCCAAAGGGTAGATGGGTAGATGTTTTTTTTTTCCATTAGTGGATGTTTGAGTCTTTATGGGTTAACTGAAAGCTGTGCTTAAATGTTAGTGCATGTTATAACCCTTTGTTCTAAAAGAAGATCTGCAATGGTCCTTGGTGTCATCTTTACTGGTCAAATACAATCACAATTTTGAGGATTCAGAATCAAAACACAGAAATGATGTGGTGATGTTATGGAACCAATAAGCAGAATATTAATCCATGCTGCACAATGTTATATTTTCAGGGTTTTCAAAGTTTGCAGCACTGAAATGGTGAATCCCAAAGTGGTATTTTTTTCTGGTGCCCCCCCGCCCCACCCATGTGTGTCATACCTGCAGCAGCGTGGACCAGGACGCTCTGGTTGGGCCTCAGGTTACCGAAGTCAAACAGCATCATGTAGGCGGTGATGTAGTTGACAGGGAGCGCCGCTGCCTCCTCAAAGCTCATGCCTTCTGGGATGAGGAAGGTGTGGCTGGCTGGTACCACCGCCACTTCCTGCCACAGCCCGAAGCGGTTCAGCACCATCACTTTATCGCCCACCTAAAACCGAAAGAACAGGAAGACCATGAGAAGGAGATGGGGAGGAATTGAGTCTGGAACAAATCCAATAAAAATATATTCAATAAAATTAGCACAGAAACCTAAAAATATTTTAAATTGAGCTGCTGAGCTTAGACTGGCACTTCAACACCCCATGAGGATTTGGTACTAGATCTACCATCTGCTGCAACACCATTTTTTTTTTTTTTTAGTAGCAGTGACAATGATGTGATCTCTGTAACAGGAATAGTACGAGTGTGGTTTATTGTTTTTTTTTCACAATGACAAAGCGGACAGGCAAACATGCAGCCACCTCATCCTCTGAGTTTACACTGCAGAACGAGTGCGAGCAAACATGGAAGGCGACAAACCACAGAGCAGTTAGACTTAGTAGCAGGCCTGGGTTTATGGAGGAAAACACAGTCGAGTCAGGGCAGTTTATTCAAGCAGGTTACATGCTGATGGTAACAGTACAATGCACATGTAGACATTTGCATTCTCCAACTACTGAGATCAGGTAGAATTTGAATAATAGATTAGTAGACATATATGAGTATCCTGGTTATGAGGCTTATCCTAGCTCTGATCATATTCAGGATATGGCATACTCCTATTTATTACGTCGATTTAACTAAGCAAATACTTCAGATCCTTCCATTGGATGAGGACTACAGTGATTCACATGTTTCATTTGCAATATGTTCTTTAATGTTGATGTAATAAGCAGCTTTCCATTTCTTAAAACAACTATCATAAAGGTCATGTGGTCTGATGAGTCTAGTTCCAGACAAGCAAGATGAAGGGATTACCCATCATGCCTAGTGCCTACAGCACAAGCCTACAGGTTCAGTCTTATGATTTGGGGTGGATTCCATTGGTGAAGTCAAAAATCAGATCTGGAGTTGGTTCCCGAGCACCATCAGTGACAGCTTATTGCTTCTAATGGGACAAGTGCTAATCGCTAAAGCTAATGTTGGCTGCATTAGAATGAGTGAAATGCAGAGATTGATTTTCCCTACAGGTGTTTTTTTTTTAAAAAAAAAAAACGATTTAACCTTTACCTGCTTATCTTGAGTGACAACATCTGAACATATGTGGAATTATTTATTTGCTGATGACATTGACATATTCCAAGATGACAATATCGGGAGTCATCAAGATCAAACCTTGACCCGATTAAGAATGGGATGTGCTGGAGAAGACTTTATACAATGGTTCCTTCATTCATTATCAATTCCAGACCAAAAAATAATACAACCATAGACTGAAGTAAATGCATACTGCATAAACACTGCAGGATGTAAATAATACTACAATGAGTAAGCTTTTTCATAAAAGCTAAAGATGGTCCAACAAATTATTTTGTGTGTGTGTGTGTGTGTGTGTGTGTGTGTGTTTCTGACTGTGTAGTAGTAGTATAATGCTGATAACTGCTTAGTGTTTGCACAGGTGCATATAATATTTATAACATATGCCAACAATTTAATCTGACATTCCTGCAACTTAACATCACCATCTTCTGTGGTGGCTTATCGATGGTGGCTAGCTGTCGACTGTTATGTGTGATGCATTTTTAAAAAAATTAATTTTGTGGGTGATAGACTATATACAATACTGTACTCTATATACTACCAAATGACAGAAAATAAATCTGTTTAAATCGGCATTTATTCATTACTATTATGTGTGAGTGTTCTATTTCTGTGCTCTGCCTACAGTGCACTTATTTGAAATGAAAAAAAAAAAAAAGGGGGAACGTTTCCACGGCAGCCACAGTGACAGGACTGTCTGCCACAGTCTATGCTACTGCACTAGAGATGTGTCTGAATTCATTTATTTGTTTACAGTCCATGTGAAATACACAGCAACAAACACTATAAAATTGGTCATCCAGTACGGTTACATCAAAATGGCAGTTAATCTGCCTGATGAATCAACCCAGTGATGAATCCATGTCTCACTAGTGGTGACCAAGTATGTCACTCATAATTTTGTAACACGTTGATTTGGTGTTTGGCCATGTTGTAATGTTTCTGGGGGTGTTTTGAACTCTGACCTGAAGGACTGCACTGTTATACAGGGTTAAACCACTATCCTATAGTACACGTTTACTATGATTTGAGAGGCGCTAATGGTGGTGAAAATGTCACCATCATGGCACTTTCACCATTTGTCTGTTACACTTTAAAGTCACCAACTGGTAACTTAACTCTTTATGGGAAAACTGATTATTTTTAGTCATTTCCACACACATTACAAGACAGTGGCATCAACAGTTGCAGTAAGGACACTGAAACAACAATCATAAACAGTAAGTTGACCTGCTTTGTTCAGTACCATGAAGTACTGGTACTAACCTTTTGGATGCCCCATGCATTTGTACTGAATGGACTGTAGTTTAACAGCATGGCGCAGGGTGGCACAGGCTGGTGGACCCCGCACAGTACTAATTTTGTGCAGCGCAGCGATCAGTTTGATAGTTTGGCAGACCACGGTGCACCAAGATGGGTGTGGTGGTGCACTTGTGGGAGGTGACCACTAATTCAGCTTGGCGGAGGGACAGTGTCATTGACTTAGACCGCACCGACAGTGCTCCAAAGACTCCCCGGCTGAAACCAGGTCTACTTCTGGTGCAAGGTGAACGCAGCCGGTCGAGTGACAGTTTGGCTGACCGGCACGCAGAGCGCACACGTCACCACAAACTCACAGGCAGGTTTCCAGAGTGTCAGACATATTTCAATGCAATAAATAATCCCAACAATCACTATTCAATGTAACGATTTGAATCAGCACATACATATTTATCTATATTGACTGTTCTGTCACATCTGATGACAGATCAAATGCATTTGACACACATAATGGAAACTCGCTCAAACTAACGAGCCAACATCTCTCTCAACCAACCACAAACAGCCTCAGTATCAGACACTGACAATATATTTGGCAGCTCTCGAAAGACAGAGACAGAGCACGAGGGTGAGTAATAAAATCTTATTATATCCTCCAATAACACACTAAGAATGAAATTTTGACTTTCAGAGTACTCCTTTGAGTAAACAATAAAGGCTTAAAGAACAATGCCCTCTGAGCTTCAACTGCACCCCGATAAAGGTACATTTAAAAGATTTGAGCATTTTATGTGCTATTTTGTTTTGAATTTTAGGGAATTTTGTCATGACAAGTCACATGTGCACATTCCACTAAAATAACTTATCTCCCAGCACTATTTTACTATTCATCCCATTTGAGATCTAGCCAAAAGACCTATGTAGCTTTTACTCCTGTTCCACAAAACTGCCAGAATATGAGATCGATCTGGCTGTGGAAAAAAAGCCCATTATATCTAACACTCTGTTCATACTGCAGGTAAAAATGGCCTAAATCTGACTTTTTGCCCAAATGTGACTCATATCTGATTTTTTTTTTATGTCAGTATGAACAGCACAATGTTGTTTTTTTTTTAAATAATACCCAGGCTACTTTCATATGTGCTCTTAATTCAGATAGATAGGTGACATTGTATTATTTGAATGTCACTGAAATGCAACAGACGCCACAATTCTGTGCTGGAGGAGGTGGGACCAGCTGAGATCTGTATTTACTTCCCTAAACTACAAAAAAACTAAATCCTACCAAGTGTATTTTCCTAATTTCTAGTCAAAAACTATCATCACACTTAAAATAAGACCTAAACACTTAAAGAGTAACTTGTAAATCAGATAAAATAGCTTATTTTTAGACAATGGTGCTTGAAAACCTTATTTTAAAAAAATTCTTACCAAGATCATTTTCACTTGTTTCATTGGCAGATTTGTTTAGATTTGTTTATTTTTGTTGTTGCTTAATTTAAGCAAAAACATGTGCCAATGGAAGAAGTGAAAATGATCTTGGTATGATTTCTTGAAATAAGATTTATAAGATCAAATATCTAAAAATAACTTCTTATATCAGAACAAGTTACTCTTGAAGTGATTATTGCCACTTTTTCCACTACATCATATTGGTGCGACTCAGCTATAGAGTGTTTACATTACAGATACTATCACACCAAACTCATGCTGAATTTTTGTTTTTGTCAGCCATGAAAGACAGAAATGTCTGAACCTCCATGACTGACCATGGTGTGGTTTTGTGGACATTGTATCATGGACTGAATTAACTTACTGTTCTGTTTACTATAACTCTGAATGTAGGTTTAAAAAAATGGTGGGTCCTACATTGACAACAAAATGATCCCAAGACGATTCCATCAATCAGTGTCTGCACTGTTTACACATTTTAGTATCGATTGGGGACCACTTGAAACACCAAAATTCTAGCCAGGTCCTTTTTACTCCACCAAGGAATGACAGAGTAATGTGATCAATGGGGTTTTCTGTCTGTCTATCTGTCTGTCTGTCTGATTGGTGGCAACATAACTCAAAAAGTTTGGGATGGATTTGGCTGAAATTTTTCTGGAAATGCTGATATAGGAACAAGGAACAAATGTTTACATTTTGGTGGTGATCAGTGGAGGTACGTGTGTGTGTGTGTGTGTGTGTGTGTGGGGGGGGGGGGGGGGGCATATGTGATTTGTAGCAAGTAATTCAAAAAGTTATGGATGAATTTGGCTGAAATGTCCAGTAAATGTTGACACTGACACAAAGAACAAGTGATAAAATTTTGGTGGTGATCAGTGGAGAGAGGGGGGGGGTGCAGATGTGTGTCTTTCAGGAGGGGGGGGGTTAATCTGCCGTGGCGGAGTCTGCACTCTCAAAGTGCTTTTCTAGTTTGTAATGGAAATGAGCCAAGTCAGGTAGAGTCGAGCCGAGCTGATACAAGTGGAAACATAGCATATGTCTTATTTTAAGTGTGATCAGATATTTTGACTAGAAATGACAAAAAAAAAAAATTTGGTAAGATTTAGATTCTTGTAGTGGGAACATACTGTACTGCACATTCACATTTATATTATGATGTGGAAAACCATACAAAAACAATCAGATTTCAGAGGGTAAGAAAAGAAAAAAGAAATTGGGACTGATCATTAAGACCTACAGTGTGAATGTAACATTAATCACTGTCATTGTTCCAGGAGTGAGATGGTTTTATTGCAACATTATTTGCGTTACCGTGCAGCCATGCCTGTGCATCTTACTATAACCATCCAGGTTTTTGAAAGTAGGATGTGATGTTTATACAAAAGCACAAAAACAGGATACTTCAAAAACCCAACAGTCCATGTAAACGCACCTAAAGAGGAAACAGTGATTTTTGTGCCAAATATTTAACACCGCTCGTGGGTTTTGTCTCAGCTGATAACCACTGAAAACTGCAGTGGTCTCTATCTCTCACAACCAGAATCTTGATGATCCACCATCACGTCAAAGCAGGATCCTCTGATTCACAACTGTCTCTTTCCAGAAGGAAGAGTCTGGAGGTAAACTTCCCCCTGTGCTCTCCTCCGGCCAATCAGAACAGCCCACTCGAGGGACGGAGGAAACAGAGACGAATGCAGCATTCTAAGGTTCTTCCTGTTTTCTTCCTCCCCCCTTATCCACTCCTCCTCTTGACAAAGCTCTCCCACCCACCTCGTTTCCACTCTCCTCACTTTTTTCTCTTCCCTTCTTTCTCTTTCACTTCCTGACTGCTTTTCCTCTCACAACTTTAGAGCGTCTTCCTTCCCCTTCTCCGACCGCCCCCCCCCCCCCCGTCTCATCCTGTCTGTCTCTGTCTCGCCACCTTCTTCGATGCTCTTTCATCCCTATTTCTTCATCGTCCACCGTCTCATTCTGTCCATACCTAATCTGCTGTCATTTTTTTCTCCCCCTTTTTTGTGTGAAGTGTCCCATATCCCCTCTTGCTCATCAGTAAGACAGGACAATGGGGCCCATCTTCTCCCCTGGCTTCCCTCCACTCATCAGAGGCCCTGCCAGATTCTTCCCCATGGCTGAGCATAAGACAAGCCCTCTCCTCCTGGGAACAAACCCTTCTCCACCCGGGCCTCTCTAATGGTCTGGAGGGAGCCATGCGCCTCGCTGTCTATCCACTCCAATTAGAGAGATCTCCCTCTCTTTATCTTTTCATACCCGCATCTTTCTGTTTTGAGGCCAAGTCCTTTGGTTTATTTTCAAATTATATGTTCACTTTTTTCCACTGTGGGCTACTTACTTCTCTTCTCTTTCTCTACTTCATCTTGCATCTCAGATTGTTTTTTTTTTTTTAATTGTCTTACGATCTTTAACCCATAACCGACCCAAACATTTACCTACAACAAAAATTATCTATTGATCTAAAATGTCAAATAACTGTTGATCCACTGATCGTATCAATACATGCGAATAATTCTGGTAAATGCATTTTGTCATATTTTCGTCGCCATTAGATATGACCCATGTGGATGTTCAGAGGTTCTGTAGTTACCGTGGAAACACTATCATCTTCTACAGTATTGGTTCAACTGTAAAACCCATGGAGTTAAATACATGACAGTGGATGAAGACACTTTTTCTTCAGTTTTCGTTGTTTCTCATATTATTACAATTAGCTTTACTGTAATATGAACTTTTATGAACATCTACATGGTTAGTGAGTTAAATAATAGAACATGCCTGATTGATTTAGTCAATCTAAGATGACGTTTACACATTTTATGTGGTTTAACCCATAAATACCCAAACATCAACTGGTGATCAAAATCATTTATTAATCTTAACTGTTTAATACCTGTTCATCAACTAATCCTATCAAAACATGTAAATAATAAATGCTTTTTCATGGTCATCCAAGTCAACGTATCATCCCTTCAGACATTCAGAGGCTCCATAGTAACCAGTGACAATATTTATGTTCTGTTAGCTGAAAAAGACACTTTTTATTCAGTTTTTTTCCTGTTTTGATACAATAACCTTTGAGTTTATTCTGAGCCTTTATGGACGTTTACACGATCAGTGAATTCAATGGAAGAGCACAAGATTTACAATAAAAATGCAAAATGCAGAGGATAATAATACAATAAATAGTGACAAATCAATTAGGAGAGGTTAAACAGTAATTGTATGATAAAACAAAGAAAAATTCCAAGGCACTCTCTTAAAAGTGAAAGATAAAAAGCCTTTATTAAACTGGCTTGGTTAACAAAACCTATAAAATCATATAAAAACATATAAAAAACCCCAACGCGTTTCGGCACAAATGGCCTTCATCAGGGAGTAAGACTTGTCACAGAAACAGGAAGAGGCATTTAAAACAGAGCCAACCAATCACCAGCCTACACATAACAGTGTTAATTTGGTAAAAAAGTGTAGTCTAGGAAGCAAAAAAATTGTATGATGTTGCAAAAAATAATATCAATTATATACAATGGATTTTTAATGCTTTTAACTCATCCTGTACCAATTTTATGATGCTATTTGTCACATTTGGCAGTTTGAAATGCTTTTAGAAAACTAAAACATTTGTATTATTTAACCATGAGACAAGTATCAAATAACTTTCACTTCACTTCTCTTTCCATCTAAAATCTTCTTCAACACTTAATCATCGATAAAACATATGTAGTTTGATAAATGACAGTGGTTGGAGATGTAGGTTTTATGTTCAGTCACTTTTTTCTCCTGAATTTACTCTAAGCATCACCATCTTTGTGATCAATGAATTCAATATAGAAAAAAATGACCATATTTTTATTTAAAATACCAAAATGCAGAGGATTGTATTATGATAAATGGTGCTAAATCACTTGGGAAATGAACATAAATTTTCATTCAGTCCAATAGTTGTAGATCTTAGTTAAGTTAATAGATCACCAATAATAACCATGATGCAGATTAGTGACATTAAGCATAATTCTAATAAAAAGAATAATAATAGAACATTTAAGAATATCTACATGAATAAACTGAAAAATACAGTGTATGACATTATAGTAAATTGAAATAAATCACTTGTGAAATGCAAAATAAAAAAAAAATTGGAAGTTGTGACAAAAACCGTTGTGGGTCTTTAAGGGTTAAACTCATGGGCCTCAGTGGTTTAATTGGGGGGGGACAGTGTGCGGCACAAATCGATAGATGAATGAGTGTACAGGAAACACAAAAATGACTCACACATCACATTCAGATGCATGCGCAGCTATTTGTCTGTGCCCACGTAAGAAGCATGTGAGTTACTGTCAGTAACACAGGAGCTGAGGAGGAACATTCAAGGCCAGTCAACAAACCTTGTGAAACTTCTGTTACAACATCTTCACAGTGTGACACACAAACACGCTCTTTTTTTTTTTTTTTTTTTTTTTTTATTCTTTTTTAAAATAGCTTTTTCTTTTTGTTTTTTCTCCACATTCTCTTTCTCACCCCACATGACACTGCATCAAATGTATTCACAGTTGGGGTCAGGAGCGAAGCAGTGCTGAACAAAGACACTTCCAGTTAACTGTATATGAATGGACTTAATCAGATGGTGATTCAATTTTGGGGCATGCGGTGGTAGGACTCAGCTCTTTTGTGGCTTCGAGCTTTGATGATCTCAGCAAAAAATTATCAGGATGAAAAAAAAAAAAAAAAAAATTACTGATACACCATTCCTTCATTGGATTCAGGCAAAAGACGAAGGTTAAATCAAACACCCACAAGGCTTGAATGTCTTCTGGAAATGCAGTTAAAAGGAAACATGATACCTCCCTGGTGTCAGCATAGGTGTTTATATGATGTTAGGATGAAGACCACGCCCTGCTTTCAAACTGTAAAATCTAGGACGGCGGCGGGGGGGGGGGCTACATGCTGCTTTGTGTGCTCAACTGCACCTCCATTATGTAAATCACTGTATTACAGTAACAAATTTCATCCACCTTTGTATGATAGAACTTTCTAAGTAGAATTGATTCCAGGATTTAATCAGAAAAAAACACACTGGACTTGAGAGAAACCTTTTAAAATGTATAAAAGGTAGTATTTTACGACACTTTATACATTTTACTAGTTTTTTTTAGGAATATATTCATATATTTAATCTGTGTTTTTACCTAGTATTGGAATTTTTATCTTGTCTTTTATATCTGTGTGTTTTGCACTACTGGAAGTTTCCTTTTAAATCTTGTTGTACACGGTGTTGTATATGATGATAATAAAGATCATTCTATTCTATTCTATCCTATAAAACAGAAGATTTCCTTTGCCTTGCAGCTAAGCAGTTAACATAAGCTGTACATTAGGTAAGCAAGGGGAAAAAGATTAAATGGCATAAAGAAAAGTCAAGACAGAGAATGGTACCAGGATGATGAGCAGAGGATTAAATGAAAAAGGGAAGGAGGGATGGAGGAAATACCAGACTGACAATGTGGGTCAGAGGGAGGTAATTGAGAACATATGGGTCAGATGTGACCAAAAAAAAAAAAAAAAAAAAAAAAAAGTAACCTCACTGGGGGAGAGAATGAAAAAAAAAAAAAACAGTCTGGTGAAAAAAAATGCTGATGTTTGGTGTCATGGGAGTACTGGTGTGATTTGTGATATTTCCCCTCATTCCTCGCTTACTCACTGTTACACCATTTCCAACACTGTCTGAGGTCATTTAGGGTTAAGGGAACTGTAGTATTACCTCACTCTGCTTTAATGCCCCTGCGAGGGACGGCTGCTATTCAGCACTGAAATAGAAGATACAATAGGAAGAATATATCAAAGCATGAGAGCAAATGTTAAAACAATGGGCAAGACAAACACTGGAGTTAGTTACCTTGAAGGCAGCTGTATGTCCAGGACTGGGAATACTAGCGTCAGTATAAAGTGATGCTATTAAATGCCAAAGACAATCAATTGTTCTGAAATGCCCTTCTTATGTGTGCGTTATATGAGATGATATAATATACTGTATTAGCCTCTTATGTCCAATCAATTAAGTGCTTTAAATAAACACCACAGGCTGAATGATGATGGATACAACAATGATGGAGAAACACCAACGATATTAAATGGTTTTAGAAATGGGTTAAAAGTTCATCTAAATCCAACTCAAAGTAACAAATACTAAAGTCAACATGTACTATAGTGCTAGGAACAATAAACCCCACTCCTTGTATGTATTTCTCCCAGTAGGGCAAAATTATATAAATTAATAAATAATATGAACTTTTTCCTGCCGTTCCAGAAATGTAATGAGATCCATTCTGGGACACTGACAATCTATAAAGTCAATTTGGTATGAATTCAACTCATAGTTTTAATGCTGTAGAAATGTGGATTTTTGCCCATTATAAGTAAATGTGGTGGTGGTGGTGGTGGTGGTGGTGGGGGGTAGACGAAACCAATTCATACAAAATTTAAACTTTGATGTATTTTCCAAAGTTGTAATGACATCTACTCTTAATCACTGGCCATATATAAACCAAATTTGGTATGAATTCAACCAACAGTTTTAATAGACTGTTAACAAACAAACAAACTGAAACAAAAACAACACCCCTTGCCTCCTCTTTGGGGGAATGAACAAACTGCAAGATAAATAAATAAATCCTTGTTTTTGTTTGTTTGTTTGTATTTATTTTAGGTGTATCTGTGTAAAATGTTGAAAAATCTTCCAAAACACACAATATTAGCCATTAGTTACTAACTAAGCTAATAGTTTGCGTATCATGTTACTTATTAAACTCTGTCTCTGGTAAGAAAGTTGAAATTAACATTGAAAACATTCAAAAAAAAGACAAATAAATGGGACATCAACAGTAGTTTAAGACTCAAATGAAATATACTCGCGAAGAAAATATATATTTTTTTCTTTTTTTAAGGAAGATAATGTTATCCTAATAGAATAGTTGCCTGTAAATCATATGTTTTCAAAAATTATGCATTAAAAATATGATTTAAGCAATTACGCTATGAGGCCAATGATATGATGCAAGATGCAATATATGATACAATGCACTTTATCATGCTTTAGGTTTTTATTGGGGTGCATTAGACATCCATATGAATGTGCACGACTGAAATAAACTTTGTATATATAATAGTTTTGTTATTTCAAAAAACATATGATATGATATGAGAAAGAGTGAGACAAGATGATACAATACACTTTACTGGACCATTTTCTCAGGGTGGTGTGTCCACATTAAACCTTTTTAAGGTTAGGTGGAAACCTCTTAAGTCCAATTTAAGTGGGGGTTTTTTTAATCACAAAACCTTTCTATTAGTCAGTTGTCCTGATAATTTTACAATATTTAACTAATTACAAATGTGGGAAAATGTTTGTGACTACATTTCTTAAGTTCGTTCATTTATTTGGAATATTTGTTGTTTTTCCAGTTTCCTTTTTTGTACAGAAGAGCAGTAACCAGATACACATTCAACTGAAATATACTTTTTTTGACTTTTTTTTTTTTTATAAACAATGACACTGCAGAGGACAATACATTTTAATAATACACTATATTGTGTCCCAGTTTTTTTATTGGGTGATTTATCTATATTGAACTTTCATAAACTTCTGACCAACATAAGCAATAATGTAAATTGTATTGCAGATATAATACATTACGATATAACAAACTATTGTGTCCTAGGTTTTTTTCTTTGGGTGATGTATCTGTATTGAATATCCATATGTAAATACCCTAACTCAACAAAGTGCATTTAGAAAAAAAAAAAAAAAAAAAAGATTAAAATCATTGAAATTTGTAAGACACACCTACATCCCATTAAGACTCCTCACTATGGTGAAATGTCAGAACAATGAAAAATCGATCATGCTTCACCCATCCACTGTTGACATTACATTATCTAATTAAATAGGTCGGTGAACCCTGTGTTAAGCAGAAATCTCATGAGACACACCCATAACTTACATATGTTAATCTTATGCATGTAACCATGTGTGTGCGCAAGACAGAGACAGATTAGCAGACAGGAAGAGCTGCAGAGACTGATGAACCTCCAAAATAATTCTGTGTCATCAGGGTCAGCACATTCCCTTTGAGACAGCTGCCAAAAGATGTGGAAGATCTCCATCCATTAGGAAGATTGGCTCTTAATTCTATGAGCTAAAGGCTGGAAGGGGATGAGGGAGCGTGACGCCTGGATGACAAGATGTGAGGTTGCGCTTATGTGTGCAAGTAACGTCTGACCTTTCAATCCAATCTGCATTACTGACAAAGTGGAAGAAGCTGTAAAGTATTTAGAAACATGAGGCGTGTAAAACCTCAGGGCTACTGTTGGCTGACCTGCCACCTGTAATATTATCACTTCTCTGCACTGATTTCAGACCCGTGTGGATGCATATGTGAGCCACTCCCTGTCCATTCTGTACTTGGATCACACGTGGTCAGTCTGACAGGATCCACAGATATAAAGTGACCAATCTGAGAAAATATAGTGCTGTTACAACAAGCATGACTCATCCCTGTTCGGTGTGTAACGTTTTGTCTTTTAATTATCTTAGAAAGGCATTGCCATGGTGATGCCATCCAGTGATCAGCCAGACTCAGCCTATAGGCCTGTGACTCATCACTGTGTAGGAAAGAGACACATGACCATCCTCCACTCCCCACACCATTCCTCGTGGTTGAACATTTAAGAAAAGTCTGATGGATTTGGTTTATGGCTTAATTGTTTAAACTTTGATTACAAGCTAATACTCATGACTAGGGATATTTTCTCAACACATCAGACCGTATCTGTTGACAAAGAGGGCGAGATGGTTTCATTTCTAACATCACGCTGTCTGTTGCGTCGCGCCTCGCCCTTTCCGCTCCGTGCGTCTGTGCGCCACCGTCGCTCCCGGTAACAAAAGGCGTCGGTGACTCCGGTCTCTGCCACCGGTGTCAAGTGTGCCATGTTATCAACCGAGCCGTTTATCTAAAGATTTTCAAAATAAAATCCGGTATTGAGCAGTCATTCGCAAGCTTGTGGCCTAAACGCGCCTCGGAAGGGTATGTTATTCGATTTTATTCATAAAAAATATGCTTAATTTCTTTTAAAGACATAAGTAGACTGTGGAACAATTCTACACGCCTGAATTGTACAAATAC
Source organism: Siphamia tubifer (assembly GCA_020466265.1). Classification (NCBI taxonomy): domain Eukaryota; kingdom Metazoa; phylum Chordata; class Actinopteri; order Kurtiformes; family Apogonidae; genus Siphamia; species Siphamia tubifer. The sequence continues at coordinate 24,815,238 of CM035790.1, read as the reverse complement.
ATTCATATACAAATAAGGCAACATTATTAGAAGTATACTCTTTATTTAGTACATATACAGCGCATGCTCCGTGCGCAATTCATATCTTCGTTATCGTCATTCTTTTGTCTCAATAACTCAACCAAGAAACTCTGATAAGACCTTTTCAAGCTTTAATATTGAAGGTTCGGTGACTTCATTTCCGGTTCTTTCCTGTCCCATTCTTTGCGCCTTGACGCGCGTCTCCGCGCCTGGCGCACATCAAAGCGCAGCATAGCGTGGTGCGCTGCATGGATGGAAAGCTTCCCACGCATTTGTATGCCTTTTATTTAGACTTTAATTTTACAAAACACACTTAGTGCACAGGTTGTGAAGCTATTTTACCACAGCAACTCGTGTTCTCGTACTCGGTCAAGTTGCTGAATAGTGGTGCGCAAAAGCTCCGCAAATTGGCAAAGCGGGGAGACAAGAGGGGCGACGCCTGCTGCTGGTCTCATTGTACTCATGTAGATTCAATAAATGAGACCGTTTTCACACAGGGGTATTATTTTAAACATACAGACACACACCATAGTTAGGTTTGAGCAGACTGTTTTTCATTGTAAAACAACAAGTGTTACCTTCTTTCTTGGAGATGAATGGATGAATCCACATAACGCACAAAACACGGATGATTTTACTTTTTTTTTTTTTTAGATATTATTATTAACATAGTGATCAGGTAACTTGATCATTTCATTGTGTGACTCATAAAACATGTATATAAAGTGGAGTTGGCTACTATCAGCCACTGTCTGAGGCTGACACGCCCATGTCCAGATGTAGCTCCAAAAGCCTCCAAACAAGTGACACTAGCAGATTTATCAGTGAAAAATGCAATCACACATAAGGAAAAATGTGTTTAAACCTAAAATAAAAAAACACACAGTGAGTGAGATCGGTGCTTACTTTTCTGTCCGTCACCTCCTCCCCGACAGCCTCCACCACCCCGGAGCACTCCATTCCCGGGGTGACCGGCGGGGACGGCAGCCGGTCGTACAGACCCTGCCGCGCCATCAGATCGGCGAAGTTGAGCCCACATGCCTTGACTCTGATCTGGACCTCCCCAGCCTTCAGCACCGGTTTCCCCTTCTTCACCTGCAGCTTGACTTTATCGTAGCCTCCGTAGCCGGTGAGCACCAGTGCGCGGTAGGTGAACGCCTCCTCCTCGGGGACCTTCTCGGTCGTGGCCGCCGGAGTGGCCGCTGCTTCGGCGGCTGCTGCGGGCGCCGGTTCGGTCTTGGGAGGTTCGGATTTTGGCTCCTCGGCGGGTTTGGTCTCTTGCTTCTGGTCCACGGCGTTTTGCTGCTGGGCAGGTGCGTCCTCTCCAGACATTGTGTAGGTAGATGTGAGACAGTGATGAGTCTAGAAAATGACTGAGAGGCTTGTGGTGCTGAAGTTGTCGTGGGCCGGTGTGCTGTGGAGCTGAGTGTGTCTTTGAGCGTGTTTTTCAGCAGTCTTGCATGGAGACACAAACCCCGACAAAGTGGGCTGATCAGTGGCTAGTGGCTGTCAACGCCGCGCTCTTGACAGAGAGTGCGAGTGGGACGAGACAGAGGCAGGCTGGAAAACACGGAGAGCTGATAAAACCCAGGGATTGGTGTGCGTGTGTGAGTGGGCATGGCTGTTTGGGGAGGGTTATTTAAGACAATGTTGCATCAAGCAGTGATTTGCAAAAAAAAAAACCCCATGAAGCCTTACAGACAAAGTTGAAACACTGTTTTTACTGTGTATATTAAATAAATAAGTCATCATGTACTGAATACAAAATAAATAATGATTTATAAAACACATTCATATAATACTTTTACTGTCAATCATATTGTTTAAGCTTTGGCAAAATGTTTTATTGTTATTTATTACAAATAATAAACACTATAGTTCTGTACATTATGGAGAAAAAAGGGGGAGGGGGGTAAGTAATCCCTTTTGTCCCAACATAGTTCACTGTCACATCACAGATTCAGTTGTGCAGGTTAATAAAAGGTGCATGAGTCTAGCCTAGCCATGCTAGACTCCTAGCCGTAGCACATGTAATGTGTTGCAGTAGTAGTCTAGTTACACTTGATTAAACTTTTCTCTGAAACTTGCCCATGAATCACAGTGTCAGAGGGCGGGTGTAATAAAGTGACGCTGCAATGATTTGGAGAGAAACACCCGGAAACAACAACAGGTGGTGATTTCCTTTTATCAAAGATTAGTGATGCAATCAGCAATCTTTAAATTCTTTTTTTTTTTTTTTACAGAAGCAACAACATCCCCTCTGTGAACTTTCCGGCATCTAACTACACCATCCTAAAGATTACACTGATTGGTTGTAGTACCGTTCTATTGCATATAGAGGATTTGAAAGACAACCTTTTAGCCCCGCCTCCCCTGCCTATGAAGCATTCCTAGACCTATACATGTAATGAATAGGGATAGCGTGGCTAGGCTAGCATGAGTCAGAATACACAAAGGATTCTTGAATGGGCCTAAAACAAAAGTCCAGATACTGTAAAATACTGCAGTAGTATGCTGAAGGAAGTTTTTTTTTTTTTTTTTTTCCAACAGGATCAAAGGTCATGGAGCCACTGAGTGAAGGAGGGGCAGGATAATGCCCTGTGTAATTAATGTATCTGAATCCATTGTAAAATATAGTCATAAAATAATAAAGTTGTAAAACAAAAATCATCAAAAAATAATGGTTGCAATCAAGTACTAACTGCTGTGTGTATCATGGGACTAAAACAGATAGAAAAGACAACATGGAACATTTATAGCACTGTTTTTGTCAGTACAATACTATATATGTATATATGCACTTGACAATAAAGATTACTTGACTTGACTAGATATTGATTGGCGTGTAACAATAATGTGATAAACTCCTATAGTCAGATAATAATCGAAGTATTAACGTTCATGTAAACGGGCTCACTGATTCTACACATGTTGTATTGATCATACATACAAATGCTATACTTTTCAATTCCAGATGCCTGTTAATAGATGTTTTGTGTTTTTGTAGATCCTTTGTGATCTGTAAGTTGTAATGCACATGTGTAAATGAGAAGCTGAGGCATATTAAGCTAAAATTACACTTATTTTTATTCAAGAAATTTCAGGTTGTTCATATTCAGGTTATTCACATTTTTGTGAAAGTGTAATTTTTTTTAAATGTAAAAGTTTTCATGATGTAAATTCACTTAAAAAAAAACAAAAAACATAAAGACCCAAACATCCACAGGCAACCATAGTCATTTACTGATATAAAATGCTGAATGATTGTCGATCCACTAATCCTATAAATACATGAAAATAATTTGTGTAAATTGCAGTTTGTCGTCTTTTCATGGTTATCAGATATGATCCATTTGCATGTTCAGAGGTATTCAACAGTAAAGCTATGGTTTTACTTAGTTTATGTCCAGTAATTGATATATTTTACTGAAAATTTACTTTTTTTCCCTTTTACTCTGTTTCTTGTAAAATTACTCTTAACTTTACTTTACTTTTACAAACATTTACATGACCAGTAAATTAAATCTTAAACAAATAAATGCCTGATTTTCACATAAGAAAAATACTGAGTATAATATTTCAATAAATGGAAACTTCAGAAAAGTGAAAAAAAATAAAGAGAAACTAATTTTGGAACTGCCATAGAAATAGCACTGGGTGTTTATGTGATATCTGAGTTTTCATTATTTATTCATACAATTATTTTACTGGTCTGACCCACATGAAATCATATTAAAGTTGTATGTGTTCCATGTACTGTAATGCATTTGAAACATTGCAAATTACTACATTCTTTTACTCTCATTTTATCAATAATCTTATTAATTTAGGAACAAATTTTAAAAAAATATGCATAAACACCTTAGCAGAAGATTGTATTCACCTCTCAGATATCACAAATATACATTCTATAGATTGCATTTTTTTAAAAATATTTTTCCACCAACAACTTGATTTACCCATCTGCTTCATATTTAACACTACATTTTGTGCATTTGGAACGGTAGAAACCAGAGGAAATGTCTGTTTATACTCTGTGTTCTACTGTAAGATTTGCAGGAACTTTGTGCCTACGTACGACTCATTGTTATAACTTCCCTGAATAGGCAGCCCAGAAAATATGAGCTTGCACTAAAGTCATTTCAGTTCATGATTAAACAATATAACCTGCTCAATATTATTCCTCATTAACAGAAGGAAACAGGAGCCAGAAGGCAGCATTATTCATCTAAAAAAATATAATAATAATAATAATTTAAATGCTCAAACGTGGGACAGAGCTGGAGTAAAAAACAAGAAACAAGCTTAGCATGTTGTGTGATTGGAGTCAGAAAATGAGAGCAGATTCATAGACATACCTTTCAGTGTGCATCTGTATGTAAAGCTAAGAGATTCCAGGATCCACTTAGAGATATGTGACCGCAGGAGGAGTGGTGAGACACCTTGTGGCCGTTAAGTTCCACTCAGCACTTCTGTGGCCAAAGTCAGCAAAGTCCAAATCAATATCCCACAGAAACCTAATGATCCTGGATGTAGGCATTATTGAACTGCTGCTTTGACACAGGCCCAATGTTACAAGGAAGAATGTCTATTGTTCTGCTCCAAATGCACCGATCCACTCAGAATTATTATACATCAGTACAGTGTGGGTGCTGGAGAGAGAGAGAGAGAGAGAGAGAGAGAGAGAGAGAGAGAGAGAGAGAGAGAGAGAGAGAGAGAGAGAGAGAGAGAGAGAGAGATTATAAAGTATGAGTGGAAGAAATTATTCATTTTGTGCAACATTCTCCAGCTCATCTGTTCATATTCTTTTAACATGTCCTCAAGAACTTGATCATAAGATGACAAAAGAAAAAAGAAAATGTTGCACGACTTACAGAAGCTGAACTAAATTTGTCTTTTATGGATTTAATTTTTAAAGCATATAATATATAGAAGTTAAAGGTATTAAGATATGAATTACAACAGTCACCTGGGAAAATACATTATTTCTGCAGTACTAATAAATGACCTACAAATCCACATCCATTAATTTTAAGGAACCTAATCTCCATTATAGCACCGTGATGACATTCACACACATTGTTGTACTATTAGTATAAGGACATTCTTCTGAATCACAATGAAGTATTTTTTTTTAGCTTAATTACCAGGACATAGATATAGATAGATGAAATATGAACAATCTGTTCTGTCAATTATTAACATCTTATTATTGAATGCATCATTACTACAGATGGCTAAATGCACTATCACACAAACAGACGCACTTTTACTTCCTGGTCATGTGACAGTCCTTATTTATTTATTTATTTATTAGACAATTACGTTAAAACCTAAAATGTAATATAAATGTACATAAATAAATGTCAACCTTTATTTTGAAGTTCACATTTTCACTTTTGCTTTCCTTTAACCCAAAGAATAAATGAAAATCTGTGCTGATCTCCTTTTTTTTCGGTTCAAAACGAAAAAAGAAAAGAAAAAGAAAAAGTGTCAATTTATCCATTTTTCAAAAAGACCTGGATCGAATCTGAATAATAATTGTAATGTGCTGAAATAGATCTGTAAAGTACAAAACAAGTTGAGATATTTCAAATGAGAAGGTGCAAAGTGACATTTAAGTGCAAATTAATTTATAACCAGAGTGACTCTTCTCCTCCTCATTACACAGAAAAGGCCTGGACTTTTTGGAGGTAGGTTAGATTCAGAATGTAACCCCCCCCCCATAAGGGATCATAAAATAATTAGAATACACATGTGTTCCAGCTGCAAAACAGAATGTATCATAGTAAATGGGTCCAGTTAAAGCGATAGAAGAATACAGTTCAGGGACAGAGACACCTGGTGCAGTTGGAAGACTTCCTCTGTTGTAGAAGTAGGTTAGTGGATGCATAATGTTGCACAGCGGTGTAATTCGGCCTGGATAAAGTACTGTGTCACCACTCTGCCAAGCAAATAGACTGTGTCTGTAGGGAGTCTGGGTACTCTCTAAGGATGTGTGTGTGCGCGTCAACTACAAACACACAGGTATTTCCATTTCCATTAAAACTAGACTAAAACCAGGATTTACAACAATCAAAGTCAACGGAATAGAGTAATAATAAAAAAAAAGTCATGCAAACTTTGCAAATGCTGTCGGCATGGATTAGTATAAATATTTATACCTTTATGGTCTGCAGTGCTGTTGTCTACTTGGTTTTTATTGCACCAGGTTGAAATTATTCTACAGCCTGCCTGTAATATTGGTCCATGTGGTCTGGTTATCTTCTAAATACACAGAGGTAAATGAGTTTTTTCTATGCATTATTACAATATCCTTCAGCAATGTGCTGAATCATTTCTCAGTTCTGCTGCTCTGCTATGGTTTGCAGAGGTTTTTTTTTTTTTTTTTGGCCCTGAAGTGTTTTAGAATTAATCACTGTCTGTCGGTAAACACAGTCACAGGTTGCATATTTGTATAACCTAGACTTCCAGTGGTTTAGATGCTTGAAAATGTACAGTATTTCTCATACAAAAATGATTATATCAGTTGTATTAATTAACATTGCTGCTGTGTTAATTTTGTGGTAACATCATTGGTACAGGTTTAATGATTCTGAATGTGTCAGAAACCAAAAATACTAATAATTATTATTTGTACTTCATTAGTGGTATATACTAAAGTAGGAAAGATATTTAATTGTTTATGCTTATTTAATTAGATGTTAACAGGTGATAAGTGATTAAAATTTGCAGTCATGGCTCAGGAGGTAGAGTGTGTTGTCCATCCAATAAGGGGTTGGCAGAGGGGATGTTTGTTGCAAATCAGCAGCCATGCTTTGGACAGTCAGCCCCAGGGCAGCTGTGGCTACAGATGTAGTTTACCACCACCAGAGTGAGAAGGTGAGAGCGAATGAATAATGGGTCAATCATGTAAAGCACTTTGGGTGCTCATTGGACAGTGGTAAAACATATATATATATATATATATATATATATATATATATATATATATATATATATATATATATATATATATATATATATATATATATATATATATATATATATATATATATATATATATATATATATATATGTATATACATACCTGCAGACAATTGTTTTATTTTATTTTTTACTTTTATGTTTATTGAGTTCATATACAAAAGGTACAACTGACAGCGAAAGCATCATTTTCTATTTTAAAATGTTTTCCCTAAAAAAAAATTAACCCCCCCCCCCCAAAAAAAAAAAGCCATTTCATTCCCCAACCTCCACAACCATCCTCACTACTTACAATGTAAAAAAAAAAGCTATCTTCGAGATGTTACAGATACAAATGACATCCCTTACACATACAATTGAAAAAAAGGAGGAAGATCTCCACTGTAGATAAATCACTAAGCATCACCAAAAATACATACAATAAAAACTATAGAAAAATCAAATAGAACGTCAGCCAGGGAGCAAGACAGCAGGGTCACACCATGCTTTAGTAATGTTTAAGAAGACAGTGGTTTTTATATATATATACAAAGCACTCTGAGAGCATAGACCTCCTCCAAGGTAGACCCCCCCCCCTACCTCAGATCACCACCAAAATCTAATAATTTCCAGATCTCCCCATTACTCACCTACCCTGAAAATTTCATCAAAATACAACCATAAGTTTTTAGGTTACCTTGTACACAAACAAACATCCAGACCAACCAACGCCGGCCAAATCATAACCTCCTTGGCGGAGGTAATAAAAGCATCACATAGCAGTGTTTTTTTTTTATTTTTTAGAATTCATGTTATGAATATGTGGTGAGTTAGTAAAGAGGACTCCTCATCTGTACGGGGTCAAATTGACATATTCACCTCAAGTAAAGACACATGAGACACAGAGACTTTCACTGACAGTAAGATTCACCAAGTTTAGACGCAGAAATTCTATCCCTGAAAGAGATATGAGCAATAAGAAGGAGTGTCAGGTTGGGCAGAAATAAATCCTGTTTCCACATGAAAGTTAATTTATCCAATTTATAAACAGGATGATATATTAATGTGCCAAAGCAAAACGATATGAGCTTTTAATGACTGGTGGATGATATAGAAAACCAATAAAATGTTGTTGTTGTTTTAGTGCTTGATAATAACACAAGTTTCATAATAAAACTTATGAATATTGATGAGGTTTACAGTTTTGATACAATTACCAACACATTAAACCATGGTTCCAGGTTGTAGAACCTCTGATACAGCTCCTTCTTTCACGTTCTTTACTTTCATGGTAAATTTGACTGATATCTTCAGTTGAATAACCTCTCAGCTGGCATGTCCATTTCTGCAAATTAAATGTGACACCATGGGAACATGACCCTGTATGTTTAGCTGTTGCTAGGTAACCCACTTCAATTCTGTGACTCCATGATTCTGGGTATGGTAATGTGATTGTGAAGCTATTGTATTACAAAATTACTTATATTTCCCAAAATATAAGTCCTAGCAATTTGCTGTTTTCACTAGTCTCTTCCTTAACCAGAAATACATTAAAATACTAAACTGCAGCAGTCAGCTCAGTACAGATTTTGTGTGATGTCCAAGACACACACACACACACACACACACACACACACACAAGGAGTCCAGTTCCCTTTTATAACATAGATGTTTGAATGAAAGAATAACTGCATTATCTGTGTTCGTGGAAATGTTTATCATCTAAAAGTCAACAGGTAATAAAGTATATATATAATTTTTTTATTTTATTTTTTACAAAACAGCTAACAGCACACCTGGTTTATATGAAATCAAACACGTTATATGTACAACAAACAGATATATTATTTGAACCACTGACAGCATACATAACAACTGTGTTCACACTGTTCTAGAGATAAATCTTGTTTATTTTGGTGATTATTATTATTATTTTTATTATTATTATTTATTACTGTTGTTATCATTGGCTCTTTTTCTTTTTCTGTTGGATTTGTTGGATTGTCTTGTTCATTTTTGATCAATTTTGTTGATTGTTTCTTCATTTGTGCCCATGTTTTGTTGTCTTTGGATATGCAAAATGACCAATAAAGCTGATTCTAGTTCTGTTACCTATTTTCTTTGTATTTGTTCAGTTTATTGATTATTTTCTTAATTTTTGGTTAATTTTTCTCAACTTTTTGGATTATTTTGCTCAATTGTACTTGTGTTCGTCGTTTGCTTTTGTGCATACTCCTGTATATCAAAGTCACATCTTTTAACATTTGTTGTAAGTTATGGAGGTGATACCAGACAGATCAGAAGAAATGTCAGTACAATTCGTACAAGTAGAGGACTAAATGTTCACTTTCTGCCTAACATTTCCAACCCTGTGAAAGGTGCCATTGTAATGAAATAATCAATACCACTTCTCCTCTCAGCAGCTCCTGAATGTTCTGGCTGATCAGTGTGTGTTTGTATTCATTCTTGTTTACCAGTTTCACATTAAAATCAGCTAATTATGTCCAAATGACATTTAGATTTACTGTCTTGAAAATGTTGGGTTTGGTGCAGCTCTACGTCAGGCTGAAATGATGTCAAAACCAGATATTCCCAAGCTCCAGGCCTCTAAAAACAGCACTAATTAAAATGAAAAACTGAGCGTAAACCATCATACATCTATACAAAGGCCAAATAAATGAGACAAAGTAACAGAAACATATTTTTACATAATTAAAGCAGCTATGAGGTGTAATGAATCACATGTGTTTAGAATTATCATGACTCTCCTCCGTCCCTCCTTCCTCTGCTTTACCTGCGGTCCTTCTATAATCAGGTTCACAGTCAGACATTGTATAATTTGGTTTACATCGTGTTCTCTGCTGGAATAAGATCAGTGGTCTAGTGCAGGGTATATGGCGGCATATGGAGTATATCTACTTATTTTTCAGTCAGCATTGGATAGACCCACTTCTGCCATATTGGAAATAAACACAGAAATAAATACAGAAAAATAAAAATGGCTTGATAAATTAATTTTGTAACATGTGTTTCTTATTTTGTCCTTAATTCTATTTTTACTTCTTTGCATTTTTATGCCTGCATTAGGGCTGTCATGATTAATCGAGTTAAGTGTGATTAACTATTGAGTTTTTTAATTGTGATTATTTTTTTTATCGTAATTAATCATGATTAGAGTTCCTAAGCATTTTGTCATTTTACAAATACATATTATTTACACCACAGTATCAATTTATGTTAAACAAGGGAAAAAAATCTTTTGTATCAGCCTATTTTCAGGGGCTGCTTTTGAGCCTTCATTATTATTGTTATTATTATTATTATTATTATTATTATTATTATTATTATTATTATTATTATTATTATTATTATTATTATTATTATTATTATTATTCTTTTTATTTTTTTTTTTATCTTTTTACCCTATTTGTCATATCTTATTATGGCAGATGTTAGTGTCTGTAACACTATTTCTGCATTTTCAATAAAAAAAAACCCTAAAAACATTTGTACAAATCAAGCCTCTTTGTTTTTCTACATTGATAAGAGAATTACAATGAATTTCAATGACACAAAAATGTGTGATTAAACTATGATTAACCATGAGTTAAGTATTGCATTAATGCGATTCATCGAGATAAAATATTTTAATCGACTGACAGCACTATCCTGCATTTATTGCTGTGTTATTTCCTATTTACATTTCTTTTATTCCTTTTTTATTTCTATATTTTATTTTCTTCTGACATCCTAATAATTTTATAATAGTGAGCAAATAATACTGATGGATTATTGAGTAAACTAAATGGAGTAGAGTAGTCACTGTGTTTAAAATTGTGGTTTTGTGGGCGACTTAAAAAAAATAATAGATAAAAAGGCAAAGATTTACAGCATACCTACTTTTCCAGGGGTCACTACACTACTGAATAAGACAGTAACAGTGTTGTCATTCTCCTCCACTCTATTACTTCTGTTACACTCATGAAAGTGCACTTCAATATGTGAAAAAACAACCACATCTGAGCGGCAACTACAACTTAAAATCAATTATAAAACCAGTCTGACAAATGGTCCAATCCAATTTAAGAAATGTTACATTTACACTTGAGATATTAACATTCAAGGGTGTCGCAATCATATTATTTCAGGGGCATCGTCTAGTTCACTGTGATCTCAAGTGGATCAGAGCAATTAAATGCTATCATAATAACCTGAAAATAACACCTAGTATTTCTGTGTCAGTGTAAATAAAAGTGAAATCCAATTAAAATGTTCAAGTTTACAAAGTATCCTCTCACGATAAATGAAAGGATTATCATTTAATACATTATATGTGTTTAATGTGTATCTTCATACATCAGTTTTGAGTATGAACTGAATGTGACCCTGAAGTGACCAATATGTTCAAAAGAGGCCCTGATGTAATATGTGACTATGCAAGCATGCACTATTTACAGAAGTAAATATGTTTTACCACCGTTCCTCCTCTTTGGACACAGAATTGTGACATTTGTTGCATTTCAATGATGTAAAGGTAGGATCAATGCGGTCTAGCCATTCAGACTGAAGTCACATTACAAAATATGAAAGGCCTATTGGATATAGGACCATGTATGAAAATTGTCTGGGTGGAAATAATAAAAATCTGATTTATGTTATTCAAACTGTTTTTAACAGATCAGATACAAGTCACATATGAGTGAATAAATGGGATCTGGTCTACATTTGCCTCCAGTCTGAATGTAGCCTATGTTTCACTGCATTGTCATTGATAAAGAACTGAATAAATAAATAAATACATTCCATAACTACCTCAGGCTGTGTGTCACAACCTGCAGTAAAAGATGCAAATAAGGTTCATTTTGCACATGTCCAAAGAATCCTCATAAAAGCAGAATAATATCAGCATGTCCTACATGAATCTGAAGCCGAAAATATTCTATTTGGAAAAAGGCTGAATTCAGAATATCCCCTTGTAGACTGCTGTCACATAATCACCTCAGGATTCTACTGTTTTTATAATGAGCTGCTGCTCAACATTCCTAATGAATGTACATATTTAGTGGTTATATATTATTTATTGGTTATATATGACATCCAACATTCATAGATCAATTTCAATGCCCTATTTCTGTAATGGTGTAATTAATTTTATGACATTTGCATTTTGGATCATTTTTGTTTTGTTTGGATTATCCACTGGAATAATTGATCAACGGTGGCATCAATAAAGTAGTCTACATGCCCTAGACTGGAAAATGTGTTTACTATTGTGCCAGTTATGCCTAATGTCACTAATTTGCAACATAGTTATAGTAGGAGCTACATATATTCAAATTAATCTCCACTTCATTTCAAATATCTGTCACAGCCATAACAGATACACAACAGATATGGTTATGATATCATCTCATGAGCATATTTCATATCTCAGTTTAGACACAGTGTCATGTGGTGGCATATGTGTTAATTTAGTAGAAGGTTTTGTAATGTTACCTCTTTTTCAGTTTTATTTTGGTGAAAGTGTTGAGCATCCTGTTTTGCCTACACTCTGTTTGGTCTGGGGCTCCCCCATGTGCACCGCGCATGCGCATTTCGGTTGGTCATCGTGGCCGCTAAACGACGGCACCTCCGTTTGAACAAAACCGTTTGGAGGGCCTTACCCTATCTGTCTATAATAAATGCTTAAACATTATTAAGAAAATTTAAATATGTTTAGACGTACTTTCCCGATCCCAAACTTAGAAATGATACGTGTAACATAGAGGTAGGAATACTAGGAATAATACAATTTATGTTTTTTTTCTCCTTTAAATATACAACGTCTGCCAGTTTTGTCCAAATGTAGTTGCTGTAGTTTAGCAGCCATGACGGACCATGGGCTATGATAATCCACATAAGGGGTGCAGATCGGGTAACCACATGTTTTTTTGTCTTCCCTAATTCCCTCATTGGCTGCACCTGGTGTCCTTCTGTTAATTACCCACACCTGGTTGTGATCCCTGCTCTCTCTATGTATTTTCCTCTCTTCCTTTGTCTGCTCTCAGTTGTTCATGTTTCCCCATGCACTGAACGCTAATATTTCACCACTTGAATTTTCTGTGAGTGTAGTATGTAGGCTGTTTCTTGTTTGTTTGTTTTTTCCCCTTATTTTGTTAATTTAGTTATCTAAGTGTTTTTGCTCCCTCTATTATTTATTTATTCTGAGCTTGGCTTCCTCCCTTAGTTGAGTTGTGAGTACTTTTTCACTCCCCTTTAATTCCCTTGCTTTTGTCTTTTTTTGGTTTCTCTCATGCACACTGAACAATGCAATAAAATAATTGAAAACCTGCTTGTGCCTGACAGTCCTGTGTATTTGAGTTCATGCTGGTGAGTCATGCTGGAGTACATAGTATATAAGCCTCTCTTCTATTGATCCCCCCCCAAGGCTCTACATATATGTATAAATAATTACCCCCCCCCCCCCAAAAAAAAGGGGAGAGGGATATTGTTTTTGGTTTGTCTGTTGTTTTTATTGTTTGTCCGTTTACTTTGTTAATATGTTTGTTTGCAACTTTATGCAAAAACTACTGGACCAATTTCCACATTTTCAGGAAATTTGTGAGGTGGTCAAGAACAGAGCCCATTAAATTTTGGTGAATGTAGGCCAAGGGTGAAGGTCACAGTCACCAAAAATAGTTTTTTGATAAGAAATTTGACAAATCAGGTAAAATGTTTGCCGGGGGCAGTGTTTATTGTACCTGATGCCACCAGTTTTTTTCTGTCTGTCAGCAACTTTACAGAAAAAGCCATTTCCATGAAATTTTCAGGAAGGTTGTCAGGTGGTTCAAAATAGATCCCATTCAATTTTGGTGAACATAGGACAAAAGTCAAGGTAATGGTCACCAAATATGTGTTTTCACAATGATAAGAGATTTGGAAAATAAGATAAATCAGTGTATAACATTACGTGATGTTTCAATTGTTTGTGTGGTAATTCTCGATGTGTTTGCATTATTTGCAGCAAACTTCTCTTTTCTTGAAAATTTGACGACTGGCTGTGTCCAGTTGTTTTGGTCTTGGAGAGACCAAACAAACACAATTTCATTTGATGTATCCTTGAGATGTGCCAAATGACAATAAAGACTATTCTATTCTATTCTAAAATGTTTGCAAGGGGCGGGGTTTGTCATGCCTGTCACCACCTGTTTTTTTCTAGTAGGTTTAATGCCTGCTGATTTCCACTCCTCATCTGTGTTTCCCATCTTCTACATGCTCTATTTACTTTGCTGAGCTGGTTTGTTCAACACTGACCCCACCTTCACCCTTTGCCTGATAGTTCAGTCTCGCTGGTCCAACCTCATGACATTTGACCTCTGCCCTTCTGACCAAACTCCACCCTTTTCCTCTCCGAGATCAGCCTCTGACCTTGTGTTTCATTGCTTTTTCCCAATGCCACTCTATTATTTAGAATAGTGCAGATAAAAGTGATTCATTTGTCATTGCAACACATACAATGAAATAAAAGTGCTATTTGAACTGTACATCATATACCTACATATATAGAAAAAATATTAGACCACTCCTTGTCTTCAATTTCTTCATTTTAATGTGTGTTACAGCTAAAGGCACAGGACTAATACAACGATAGCAACAAAAAATAGCTCATAGTAGTTTAATTTCAGAGCTAGTATCTATCAATTTTCTATGTTTTCTTGATAATAACCAAAAATACTTCAGTTCTTATATGAATATCTATGACATTGTACTGACAAAAACAGTGTTTTTAGGGATTATATGGTTTTTTTTGTCTGTTTTGGTCACATGATACACACTAGAGTTAATACTTGATTGCATAACCATTGTTTTTCATGACTCTTAATGGTGTGATAATATTTTTCTTGCAACTATATATATATATTACTGTTACGTTAAGGAGTCTTTGGGTAAATAAAACAACACATTATATCACTTATAATTAATCTATAATACAAGCAAGTTAGGCAAAGTGTAAGTGCAACTGTATAAAACCTACTATAATGGCCCAAATAAAAACAGCCAAATAAAAGTTTAGAGTAAAGTAAATAATTTATAATAAAACCTGCTCTAAACATGTGTATTAAACTAATAGGGTTTTTCATGAACAGAAATTACAAGCAGGTCAGTAAGGCTTTTTTAAAATTATTCCTCTCACTTTATACTGTACTTATATCGCATACAAAATGAAGTTTTTGCATAAATCACATATTTTAGTATTTCACATGTTTTGTCTGATTGCGTAAAATATGAAGAAAACAGCTTGCCTGACTTTCCCCCTCCCCATATACAAACACCATATGCTGTTTTGTGACCTTACCAAGTGCTGATAAATCAAAAGTCGTTGCATTCTGGCTCATTACCAATTCAGCCTCTGGTCACCAATACATTATCCTGTTCCATTCACCTTACTGTTAAATATCAGGGGCTGACATTGCTGCTGTGCTCATGCATGTAGTCTCCTGGTGAAAATAACACATCCATTAAACCATTAATATACTGGTAAAAATGACAATAGTAATGAACCACCTGCTGCAGATAAGGTGGACTGATGTGGAATCCACCCACAGATTAACATATATATGTGACTATGTATAAATATCCCTGAATAAAGAGTGTTTAAGGTTTAAAGTATTCATGTTTAGGTTTAAGGCCTGATCTGAAAATGTACCAAAGCTGGATATAGATGTAGTTTTACTGCCACCTGCTGTTGATCTGACACATAAATGGAGGAAAACTACTCTAAACACACTGGTTACATTGATCTACATGTAAAATGCTTCTGAAGAAAAGAATACATTTTTACCACATGTGTGTTACTGATAAAGAAAATTCAAGTCTTAAATGCTGCTTCCAAGATAAGTCTTGGGTCAAAATGTGAAATTCTTAGAATTAACAAGATAATAAGTTTTACTCCAAATTAATATTGGTCTCAGATCTACTTCAAAACTATTAGAAATAACTAGTAAAATTGACTATAGAATATTTTGAAATCTATTGAATACATGTACATAAACCATCATATATGCCTAATAACACACTATCATATACACTATATTAAAAACATGAGGTAACCAACACTTTGTCATTTGTTTTCTGATTCATATGATTGAATTATGTAAGATTTAGCACATTTAATGTCTGAAGCACATACTTTCTAAAAATTGTAGACCAGTGATACTAAACCTGGTGTTGAATAATTAATATATACTTTAGCTTAATAGTACAGGGGGGTTAATATCTGTATATGTTGCAGAATTTAATGGTATAGCTAAGGGTATTCTCTTCTAAAATGATCAGTTAGTTCACATGATCATCAGTTAAACTATGTTAATTCACATTTGGGTGCTTCTATGAAACTGGATTCATTTTGGTACCTGGCACTTTTCCAGCTTTTTAGACCCAATAATAAAAGAAAAATGACCAAAAAAAATGACAAGCACAAGGATCAAATCTATTTCCAAACGAAGGAGCCAATCAGTGTCGCAAGGCGTTACTACCCGGAAGTGTTGTGTCTGGTGTGACTTTAAACAGAAGCAACGGCAGTGTCAAATTGGAATGTATGGCATTGTGAATTTGAAATAAAGATTTGAAAAAAAAAAAAAAAAAAAAAAAAAGAAGCAACGGCAGTGTAGTCTTTTCAGATACACAACAATGGCCGCGCGCGTTCGGGATTCGAGTGTCCGTATTGACTCGGCTATTTCCACTGTTTTGTCTACTCTACTGTATGTTCATTCCTTAAAAGATGAACAGAGGACAGCTTTGGATGCGTTTGTTAATGGAAATGATGTTTTTGCTTTTCTTACGACCAGGCTTGGCAAAAGTTTGTTCTATCACATGGCTCCACTGGTGGGTAAAGAAATGGGACAAGTGCAGAAGCCCACAGTTATTATGGTATACCCACTAGTTGTGTTGGTAGAGGACCAAGTTAAAGAGGCTGGTAAACTTGGGCTGACAGTAATGGAACTGGGAGGAAGAAATGACAACTACATCAGCAACGGATGTTGTTAGCTAGTGTTTGTTAGCCCTGAACCATGGCTGAAGGATGAATGGAGAATGATGCTTTCTTACGACGTTTACCAGAAGAACTTGGTGGGCATCGTAGTAGACAGGGCTATAAATAAACATCACGTATAAATGGTAAGTTTAAACCCCTTCTTTTGATGTGTATATACTATACCTGATGCTAACCATTAAGCGGCTGGACTTCCACGTGAGTGGCTGAAGCAGCGTCAGTCAAGAGATGGACAGATTTTTCATCTAATCACATGCAAGGATTTTATATGAGTCCCCTCCTTTAATAACAGATTTTTTTTATTGGAACTTTAGAACATACAATATACAAACTTTTAAAGAGGACAATTGAATTACTGACTGCCCGAACGAACACATTTAGTAATAATTACAAATTAACAGGGAGCATGTAAACCAATAATATAAAATAATAAAAAAAAAAAATACAGAACCAAATAAAAAAGCAGCTGTAAAACAAGTACATTTTACAAACACTTAAGTAAATAACGAATAACAGATAATTTACGGAAGAGTCCCAGGTGGTATTGTGAAATACCATCTGTCGACAGTCAGGTTATGTAATAATGACGTCTGATAAATAAAAACTAAAATGCAGAATTAATTTTTTTTAATGACATTTGATTTTTTTTAAAAAAAATAAAAACAAATGGTATTTAATTGAGTAATCAAAATTAATCCACAGGAACCCTGTGATGAATTAAATTAATTAATATATTATTAACATTTGACAGGTCTCAAAAAGATATGTTATTCAAAATCAGATTACTTTGTTACTTCTTGTGACATACATGTAGGACATGATTGATAGACGATTGTGAAAGCAGTTCTTTGATTATTTGTCGGTTTATCCAGGGACTGAACAATCAATCAATACTGTAAATGTGCCACTGTTATCACAGGTGGATATTTCGGACAGATGTTCAATTATCCACAAGAAAAATCCACAGAAAAAGGAGAGGAAACAGTGAAACAGGCAGATACAGAAATAAATATTAGACCACCCTAATGCCTGGTATAACTAAAGGTACATGTGTTTGGACAAATACAACCATAACAACAAAAATAGTTCATAGTAGTTTCATTTCAGAGCTGATATCTCTCAATTGTTCATGTTTTTATTTTATTTTTTAACAACCAAAATCACTTCAGTTCTTACATCAATATCTATGGCATTGTACTGACAAAAAGAGGGCTTTTAGGCATTCCATGTTTTAATTTCTGTCTGTTTTAGTCATATGATACACACATGGGTTAGTATTTGATTGCATAACCATTGCATAACTACTTTTAATTACTTTTGATGGTCTAATCATGTGACTTTACAATACTGAAACAGGAAAATGTTGCATGGTCGAAAAGTAGGAAGAAGTATAAACTTATTTAATCCTATCCTCTACACCTTTATTACAACCTTAATATATTAAAAAAATACATCCAATTTTCCAAATTTTAACATTCAACCACAACTAATATGTAATGCAGTAATTGAATTAATCAATTAATCAATACAGTCATACAAGCAGACACAACAATTCAGCAGTTTTTTCCCCCAATAACTTTACATATCAATATAACAATATTCACATACAAAGATCCCTCGTTGTCATGATTAAATACTGTACTTCATATAAATCAATACTTTATATCTTTTTAGCCGAATTGTATCTTTAAATATTTTGAATAGTGTTATATAAAACTGATGTATTATTAATGTTATTATTATTATTAAAACAGGCAGAAAATAAAACATGGAATGAATAAAAGCACTGTTTTGTCAATACAATGACATATAATGTAAGAACTGAAGTGATTTTGGTTATTATTAAGAAAACTATGGGAAATTGATAGATGTCTGCTCTGAAATTAAACTCTTATGGGTTATTTTGTTGTTACCATTATAATTGTCCAATCAAAGACACCTTTATTTCTACCAGACATTAAAATGAACAAGAAAACAAGGGTTTGTCCTCAACTAAATACTACTAAACCCTGTGTTAATGGCTTCTGGATGTGCTGCAATGTGTTTTCTGTCCAGAAGGTGGCAGTGACGATCTTCTCTGGATTAAAACTGACCCTCATGTCCTGCACCAGCACGTGCAGCGGGTTGTTCCATTGTGTCTGTGGCAGAAGCTGGTAAGTCCTGTGCAATTCAGACTACTATAAAGACACCTGAGGCCCAGATACCTGCACATCCTTCATCTGGTGGACTCTAAAAGAGGACTGGTGTGTTAATGTGCGCACAATTTACGAGTCTTTTTAAAAGTGTGATGGGAAACAATGAGTTTTAACAGCCAGCCATCAAATAAAGAGAAACAATCACTGCTGGCGTGGAAATTAATCAGAAGACAAGCAGTCAAGTTCCACATACTAATATTTATTTATTTATTTATTTATTTATTTATTTATTTATTTATTTATTTATTTATTTATTTATTTATTTATATTCATTCATTCATTCATTCATTCATTCCTTCCATAATTATGTTCTGTATGGTGGGTTTTAATTATTTAGTAATAATGACTTTTTGGGAGATGATGTGGTTGCATTTTTTGTGTTTAATTTTGCAATAATAACACTATTCTATTTGAATAGAATAGAATATTTGTGGTTTTGTCTTAAGACATGTTACACCTAAATATGTGTCTAATTTAAGATGGGTCAAATTCAATATATTTGTAAATGGAACAAATTATTACTCATGACTCATGACTTTTGGAGCCATGTTAAATCAACATACAATAGAATAGAATAGAACTTCATTGTCATTATTTTACTACAACTAAACACAAGTTAGCAGCATGTTCCTCAGCATTCTATTCTATTCTATTCTATTCTATTCTATTCTATTCTATTCTATTCTATTCTATTCTATTCTATTCTATTCTATTCTATTCTCTAGTCTATTCTAAATTTACAAATTAAATGTGATCTTGTTAATATTTTTCTATTTCTGTCCCTTGAAGACCTACACAGCCATGTTACCAATAGCATTTACTGACCTGAATAACTTTCCATCCACTAATCCTAACAATATATTGAAATATTCCAGTAAAATACAGTTTCTCAACTTTTCAGTGACATTAGAAACGACTCTGCAACATTGATCCACCAATAAAACACCTTTATTTAACAAATGGTAATTGTGGACATTTGTTTTTATGCTCAGTTAATTATACATTTGATATAAAATGTCTTTTTTCCAGTTTTCTCTGTTCTGATGCAATAACTTTTGCATTTATTCTGAGCATTTATATGATCAATACATTAAATATAGGAAAGTAGTTGACTTTAACTGCAGAGTGATTAATGTCATTGGAATTCACCACAACAATAGTTTCATTTCAGCAAAATAAAGATACAGCTGATGTGTATTGTTGCAAATTCACTTCGATATTCCACTGTTTGCGTAATGAGGTGCTACTCAGCACTGTGAATGTCGAAATGTTACCTGGTTATAAGATCCCTGATGCTCACAGATCAATTTCAACACCCTATTTTTGTAACAGTGTAATTAATTTCATCATATCTTTCTGGTATTTAGATAATATTTGTTTTGTTTAGATTGTTCAGTGAAGTAATTGATTAATAGCAACATCAATAAAATAATCTACATACCTAAGACTGGAAAATTAGTGTTACGGCTATTAAGCATATTGTCACTAATTTTTAAAACAGTAATTGTAGGTGATATGTTCAAGTGAACAATTGACTCTTAAAGACCTGCAACTATTTGGTTTGAGTAAATGTAATAATTATTTATTTTTTTCTCAAGTGATTTAACACCATTTATTGTAATTCTATCCTCTGCTTTTCACATTTTAAGTGAAAATCAGGTAATTTTTCTATATTTAAAAGAGAATATTTTTATCTTTTTAAATAGAATTATTCATTTTAAATATGGTCTACATAAACTGTCTGAATTGAAAATGTCCAGAGCTGGCCCTTTAATTGCAAATAAGCCACTTCAGGCCCCGCCCCCTCCAGGTTGTTGGCTGCTTCTGTGTCCCATTCACCCAACAACTGAACATTTAAGGTAATCAGCTTGAAGTTTGGACATATTTTCAGTACAGACTTCAACCGTTGCTTCTGATAAACAATTGTATCGTACTTGGAGAAATATTTGTCAGAAATTTTGACCTTATATGTGCAAATGTCACGATGTAAGTAGCTAAAAAACATAACAAAATAAGAAGGATTTAAAATGGGTTGTAGAAATCCATTCAATTTTTGCCTAAATTATTATAATCATAGCTTTGCAGCACATGGAGGTTGGAATTCAAACTTTTCGAACTATAAGGGTCCAAATATACAAAAAATAACCAAAGACTAATACAGTTGGTTTAAATATGAGCCCACTGGTCATATAAATGTTAATTAAAGCTCAGAGTGAATTCAAATGTTATTAGGTCAAATCCGAAAAAAAAAATAAAAAAAATTCAACAAAATATATCATTAACTGAATAGAAAAACAAGATGGTTGTGTTTCTATGTTCACTATGGAGCTTGTGAAGATCCAAATGGAGACCACCATGAAAAGATGACAAACTCTACACTACTACCAGAAGTATTCACATGTATTGATAAGATTAGTGGATCCACTGCTATTAGACATGAGTACAGTCTTTCTATTGATGATTGGTGTTTAGGGTTTTATTTTTTGTTTGACAGCAACAACACAACTACTTAAAAAAAAAAAAAAACTTGAAAAAGAAATTCAGGCAGTTAATATTTACTTATTATTGAGTATAATTGTGACTACAATGCCCCCGCAGCATATTTATGCAAAACAAAGTAGAAAGTTATGCCTCTCCTGATTGTAATGTTACACATTTTAGTAACTTAACGTGAGGTAAAAATGCGTAACAGAGCTGCGTAAAGTGAGGTCAGTGTAAACGCGTCCCTCATGATCAGCCTGTTCCAGTTGAATGATGTGAGCGTTTGGAAGGCGTGGCTTCCATCAAGGTAGCGGACTTTCCAGTGGAGGTCTGTGTGCGTCCTGCCTCGCGTTTCAGTCGCCGTGGTACCCACTCACTCAGTAAGTCTCAGACCGGAGTGGGAACAGGACGCGCGGTGCGTTTGCGCGTCGGAAACAACCAGGACGGATCTGGATAAGACGCACCGGGTCGGCGCATGCATCCGCTCATTTTCTTCACAGCCTTCGACTCCAGCGCGTCTCGTATCGGATGCTGGGTGCAGTCAAGACTACACCTCTTCTTTCGGACCAACCATGGACAGTCTAGGCAGCCGCTGTAAGATTGTAGTGGTCGGGGACACACAATGTGGGAAAACTGCGCTTCTGCACGTTTTTGCTAAGGACTGCTATCCAGAGGTAGGTCAATGAAAAGTGTCAAGCTGCAAAGTATATGAATTATATCTAATATGTGAACTTTGGGCATGTATTAGCAGTAGGATAAATACTCCAGCATTGTCATAATCCACCTGCCAAAAAAGGTAGAAATGTTAAAACAGGACTCAAACGTGCACTAAAGCAGATGAGGCTATAAAATCACCTTAACAGCCCTGTAATGTCTAATTGACTTTTATTGTGTCTGCAGTCCTGCCTATAAAACTTTAAGGCGTGTCTTCATCCCCCATTAAATCAGCATATTTCAATAACACCTCCTTCAGAATTTACAGCACTGGCTCTCCTGTTAAGTGTGTGTGTGTTAATACTTTCCTCAAATGTGATTTATTTTTTTTTTTTCCCCCTCACTTGCCCTGTGTCATGAAGCCTGTGGCTGCTGTGTAAACACAAGCTTATCTGCTCCCTTTTTAATTGGATAACTGAAATAAATCCCTTATTTTCAGAACTATGTGCCCACGGTGTTCGAGAACTACACAGCCAGTTTTGAGATAGACAAACATCGGATTGAGCTGAATATGTGGGACACGTCAGGTAAGAGTATTTCATATCTCTGTCTGCAAACGTCTCTTCTCAAAGGTTGACACCAAATCAATCCCGTCCCATCCCTGCCAGGGTGCCTGTCCCTGGCTGTGACCGTGGGAGCACTGCCTCGAACTCCCCTCTCCAACTTTTCCAGCTGACAAATTGCTGTGACCTAGCCAGCTCCATGATGGATGTCTTTTGTTTGTAGTGTTGTTTCTCTTTTAGTTTGAAACATCTGCTATTTCTGATTGTTGTTTTTAGCAGAGACTCCGGTGCCAGTCGTCTCTCTGTGCCTCGTGTTTGCATTCCTTCCTGGGCTCGTCCACTGTGGGTGGTTGGCTCTTCCCATGCTCTGGCTCAGGGTCAGGCAACCATGCAGGGAGGGAGGGGTGGGTGGGTGGGGGCTTTGAGGGCATGGATAATTCAGACAGGATGAGTCTGAAACCATCAGTAAATGCTCCAACTGTGACAGTGTCTTAAACAACCCAGCATTTGACATGTGGTCTGCTCATATGAAGGACATTACATTTATTTAAAGTTATATTAATGAATTCAATTGTATAATTATGCAACTCATTAACCCTTTGTGGGGCACACAAATACTCTGAGTATTTCAACCTCAGTGTGTTATCCGAGGACGTAACAAAACACTGTAAACCACAATGTTCAGAATAAATAAATATATTAAGTTGTGAATACTCAAAGTTTCAGAAATAGTATTACTAAGTCAAATGTGTTAAGTTGCTGTAACATGTTCCTTCTTTTTAAGTACTTCCAACTAATATTTTTTTATTAAGGGGCACTGTTGTGGACATAAGTGAACATAAGTTAAAAGCATATGAGGTACAACTTAGTGGAATTAAGTCATTAAATGCTGAGAATGATATTGTACTGTTATTTCTATTGTTCCAAATAAGGTTGATTGGGAAAAAAAACTTAACTGATAGATTCAATTTCAGAGCACTCCAAATAACCACCAATATCTATTACACCAAAAAATTGCAATCATGAAACGCAGGGACGGCTGTGGTTCAATTGATAGAGCAGGTCGTCCAATGACTGGAGGGTCAGAAGTTTGCGTCCACATGTCCAAGTGTCCATGGTCAAAGACACTGAACCCTGACTTAGTCTCCCAGTAGAACTGACAGAACCGTAGAATACTAAGTTAGTAAGTAATGTTTTAATTTAAGTATACTTTAATAACCATCTAAATTTTAAGTTCTGGAAACTTGTACTTTTTAAGTTTAATTAACTTCAAAATAATTGATGCAATCGATTGCCTTACACATTTTTGGTGACTGTGACCTTGACCTTTGACTTACCTTCACCAAAATGTAATGAGATCTATTCTGGACAACCTTGCACCTTTTCTGAACATTTCACGGAAATTGGAGAATAGGTTTTGCATAAAGTTGCCAACAAACAAACGGACAATCAAAAAAAACCTATCCAAAAACAATACCCCTCTCCCCATTTTTCGTTTGGGGAGCAAGGTAAAAAATACATGGAAAACACATGAAACTTGAAAAGCACATGTATTTTAAAACATTAGACCAAGATAAGTGCTGATCCAGACTCTTTATTCAAATTAAGCCTTTGAACACCATTCCTTACATTAGTACCATTACCTTGATGGTACTGTACCATACAAAGCAGATACACTATTCATGCAGATGTGGACCACATTGGAACTGATTGTTGAATCACTGGAATTGTTTCTGTCACTGTCTTGTAAAATATTCACTTGCCTGGTAAAAAAATTCAAAGACCTAAACAACTACCAGACTGAAAAAATATCTACTGATCTGTTAATAACTTCTTAACTGTTAATTCTATCGATATATTGAAATAATTCTGTCTCATCAGTACGATATATGATTCATTTGGATGTTTTGAGTTTACATCTGCAACTTTAATTCATAAATAGATCCCATGTAGTTATACAAATAATGTTGTAGACGATTGTTTTTATATTCAGTTAATTATTAGAATATTTTTGACTAATAATCATAAACATATTCATGATCATTAAAGTAAATATAGGCAAATACTTGATTTTTCCTAAAAAGAGTGAAGTGATAAATTGCCAAGGAAAGGACAGATGTAGAGGAAAAAAAATAATTTAGAGGTCACCACAGATAGTAGTTGTAGGTCTTTCAGTGTCAAATAATCACATATGGAAGAAAAGTTGAATGTGTGAGACAAAACAAATTAACTTTGGCTGTTTTTACCAAGTGTTTTAGTGTTGATTTATAGGACCAGTGATGCACTAGTTGTCCTGGCAAAGTTCACCTGTGACCAGAGAACAGGGAAAATCTTCTTGTTGGAAAAAGTGGCAGCATGTGACGAATAAGTGGGACTTTCATCATCATTGTAATGTGAACATGCAGGATGAAAGACTGTAAGAGTGACGTTGAATAATAATAATAATGAAAAAAAAAAACATTACTTATACATAATGTACATCCAATTACATGTGATCCAACAGCCTCAGATTAACTGGTATCAACATGGTGATGTCCAGTTTATTTATCAGATCATATCATACTGATTATTATATATTTCTGATGATCATATTGTGCAGACCTTTAACAGTCACTAAATAGTTTAAGCACCACCTCATGTCATTAATGTTGATTCAGTGACTCTAACATGTGGAAATTCTCTAAATAACCTCTGTTCAAACCACAGCATTCACACATTTCTTCACAGACATGTCTCTGTCAGCGACGCCATTTCACGGAAATGATGCTCATATGCAACTAAATTGCAAACGTAATTACATTTTCTAATAAACCCAACATAATGCAGCCATTATGTTTCACCATGACTGTCATTTGTGGATAATTTTGGCCTCTTCTAAAATGCCTTGGTTAATTTTAGGAAAAGATTGGTTCAGTTTAAATATTAATAAATACACAATTTAGGTGTTTTTCATTACATCTAATTATAGTATATTTTCCTGCACTTTCCCCAGTGCTTTCAGTTCCTAAATCGAGCCATAAAAAGTTTAGCAATTGCACTGTCAAAACCAGTTAATATGTAAATCAAGTTGGCGGATCATTTCACATTGCTTGGGAACAACTTGCATGCATGTTTTTTGTTTGTTTGTTTTGACCACTTCTGTGTTGTCTCGTATTTGTATTTTGCATACGAGTGTAATTTTGCTGAGAAAGGTTTACTGCCAAAAATAAGACCCGTACAGACTTTACATTTTTGATGACCGTCCACACACAGGCTTCAGTGCATGGTCACATTTTGTTGAATAAATTTGGCTGCTAGGTACACAGTGGCATCAATGAGATTCTTGTGGAAAGAAAGCTGTGCTCTACTTTCATCCCAGGCTTGTCAGAGTGGATGGATTTATTGCACTGAGCTGCCCTTCGGACTGTGTATGTCACCAGAACCATCTCAGACCAGAGGCTCCTATACCGGATATGTGAGCAGTGACATGGCTGACTCGTTGGATGACTGAGTATAGTATTCCCACAAGGACTTTCTTATTTTACCATAAACATTCCCAAAACTATCTTCTGGGAGAGATAATGGGAGTATTTTTATGCTCACGCAGTCAGCCCATCAGAGGAAGAATGTTGTTATTCCTTGGACTCTGGTGTCAAGCTGAAGAGTAAATCTTCTTGAGTCTGTCAGTCAGGGGTCGGGGTCCTCCAGGGCTCGGGGGCCACAACTTAGAAGGAGTGCTTTATCTCTCAACTGTAGGAGCCAGTGATGTAGTGGGAATGTTGTGCTTCTGTCCATCTTTAAAACCCTAAACCACCTCTGGCTGTGTTAGTCTTTAATCTTCAGCCAAGAGCCGCCCACCCCACAACAAACGTGACGTCACCCAGCCCACAGGGCGAGTGTGTGTTTGCGGCGGTGTGTGTCCTCATACATTCTGAGGTCCTGGTGCTATTATTCACTCATTCACAGCAAACACAGATGTTCATATTTTCTCTCAACAAGGAAAGTAATTGGTTCACACTTGGATGGAAGAGGCTTTTATCTGGAGAAAAACTACGTCTCCCATTGCTCTTTTCGAATGAGATTTTTTTTTTTTTTTTCATAGTCTTATCCCTCCTCATTTCGTCCTTCAGCTTTTCCTCTCTGGTTCTGTATCGTTTTTCTCTCTGGTGTAGCACAGCATCAGCAGAGGCAGTGGTTGAGTGCCCGGGCTTGTACGGGTCAGTCACACCAGCAAAAATGGAAATTATTCATGTTACTGGAATGAATGGATACTCTCATGCAGTTTAACCTTTGACCTGTGAGTTGACCTGATCATTTATAAAGCTGCCTTAGACATAGTGAGTGACCTGTGAAGGAACAGAGAAGCAGATATGCCAAAACCGGAGGCAGCTGTGATAGTTGTGTTCCAAACAAAGTTCAGTGCTTTTGCTGGCTCTCACGTTGCCATTTCAACCCCTTTTCCAGAATAAAATGTTTGGATTATTGTGTTTCTGCAAAGCACAGAAAACCTTAATCTCAATGTAACGTGTCACTGAAGGATCTCCTACTTTTATCAGTAGACAAAGTGTGGGTGGATGGTTGATAAACAAAATCCAGAACTTTACCACCAGAAAACATTTGCTTCCCACTGCAATAAGTGTTTAAGTTAAGTTTAATAAAAGCATACAGAACAGTTGTGATTTAGTGTGGACACTGATCACATCTTTTACTTTTTACTATAATTTATATATTATTTTTTACTTGATTTCTTTTAGTTACACATTATATTTCATCTGTTGAAGGTGCTGAAATATTAACTGTAGCAGCTTTAAATGTCATCAAATGGTGGCATCACAGTGTTAAATCCATCTGGTTGTTTTGTATGAGCCAAAAGAAAACATAACACGGCAGTCAGAGACAGCAGACCTTCGCCAACGCTTGATATGGCATCATGTGATGTCAAAATGTGACATGATCGAGCCATAGATGTTGAAAAAAAACCCCAAAAACGTGAGATTCTGTCTTGTCTAAATCCTGAGATATTACCACTGATGTGTTTTAGATTTTGACCTTTACTGTGACCTTGACCTTTGACCTTCATTGTTGAAAATCTAAGGGGTTCTTCTTTGACCCATTAGCTATCATTCCTGAAAGTTTAATCAAAATCCTTTCAGAACTTTTTGCATAATCCTGGTGACAGACAAACAAACAGACAAACAGACCCGAATTTAATACCTCCTCTGTGGTGGTAACAATGAGAAAAATACAATATCTTCAATTTCCTGAAATGTAATTAATTAATAATTTTTTTACAACAATGACTTTTTCCCTAAATTAGCAAATTTATGTTTCCTGAAAAAAAATGACATGGGCAGTTATTTTGGGAAGGTGACGATATTGTATGTGTTATACAGAGACTTGACAGTCTGTCATATCTGGTGAACTGTAAGTAATTTACTGGAAACAGAAAAGAGCATCACATTTCAGCAAGAGGAGGGGAAAATGTGCCTGGTGAATCATTGGTGTTTGTTTCAATCGCCCAATTACCCTTTTGATGTTTGCATGTAGTAATTTATTCATTTTAACCCAAAAAGACCCATTGCTACTTTGGTGTCACTTCCCAAACTTATGTTTGTCCCTCATTAACCTTTCCTAAATGGTTTATCACCATTTATTATAATATTATTCCCTGTGTGATGCATCTTTCCAGTAAAAATCAGGTATTTTTTAAATATATTTAATTCACTGATCATGTTCGTAAAAGCTCAGATTCAAGTTGAGGGTTATTATATCAAAAACAATTGAAGGAAAAACTGACTTTTCCAGTCCAATGTATCATTAACTGGATAGAAACCAAATGTTTCCATCCACTATCACTGTTTAAACTGTGTTTTACTTTTGAATCAATGTTGAAGATGACAATGTTTCCACGGTAACAGTGAAACCTCTGAATGTCAAAATGGGTCATATCTGATGGTGATGAAAACATGACAAACTGCATTTTACACCAATTATTTATATGTATTGATATGATCAGTGGATGAATGAATATTAAACATTGCAGATAAGCAGAGGTATTAAATTCGGGTCTGTCTGTTTGTCTGCCTGTCTGTTTGTCTGTCAGCAGGATTATGCAAAACGTTCTGAACAGATTTTGATGAAACTTTCAGGAATGATAGATAATGGATCAAGGAAGAACCCATTCGATTTTGAGCAATAAAGGTCAAGGTCGCACTCAAGGTCAACATCTAAAACACGTTAGTGGTAATATCTCAGGATTCAGACAAGATAGAATCTGGTGGGTTTTTTTTCATTCACCTTCATACAACACCTATGGCTTGATCCCGTCACATTTTGACATCATATGACGCCATATCAAAGCTTGGCAGAGGTCTCCTGTCTCTGACTCCCTTATTTATGACTTGCATTTTTTTACTAACTTTTTCCATTCATATCATATCATATTAACTTTAGAGAATTAGTAATTGATCCACCCACCCATAACACTGATCTACAAGTAAAATTTTTCCATAACAAAAACTAATGAAACATTACCACATGTGTGTTACTGATAAAGAAAACTCAAGTCTTAAATGCTGGTTGGCTCAAGTTTCTAAGATAAGTCTTGGGTCAAAATTAACCAGACAATAGGTTTTAGTCCAAAGGAATATTTATCTCAGATCTACTTCAAAACACTGTCTGTACATTATTATACATTCGCTTTACAGGATTTTTGTACTATAATATTTATTATTATTTATACAAATCCATTGTATACATGTACATAAGCCACTATATATGTGTAATGACACACAATCATATATATTAAAAACATGAGCTAACCAGCACTTTTGTCTTTTGTAATATTTAGCTAAATTAATGTCTGAAGCTGATACTTTCTAAAATACTGAAAAGTGTACAGTAATCAGAAGGGGTCTTCACCTCAACACCATGTCTTTTATCCCAGACCCATCAAATTTGAGTATCCATAAGAGGTCAGTAATCCCAGGTTCATCAAGTCATTGTTCATTGAACCAGCCCATTTTGATGATACAATGCCTCAACCAGGTAGATGGGACAATTAATGGAATCACCTGTGTTCAGTGAAGAGGTTGGAACCAATACATGGTAGGACTTTGACTTGATGAATCCATCTATACAATATATACATATTCCACAACAGGGTGTACTCCACCTTCACCCAATGTAGCTGGATTAGGCCCCTATTGACCGAGTGAGGATAAAATGGGCTCAGACAACAATGACAACATATTCCACATGCAATAGTGTCTTGTCATATATAGGGTATGTGATTATTGTGCTTTCAGTTTGAGTAGATGGTTTGGTTACCAGTGGTTACCTAGGTCTTTATGGGTTAACACCATTGAACCCCTTATTCATTCTCTCATGCTTGCCCAAATATCTAATCAACACTGCTTTGTCACTGCATCCACACAGTACTACTAAAGACAAGTGAGATTTGTTTTAAGAAGCAGAAGGTAAGTAAATAGCCTGGGGGAACATTCAACATTACTGTACAGTAGGTGTGTTTCCATTGCTAGCATAACACTAGCAATTTATGGAGATTTGTCCTTCCAAAATTAGCACAAATCTGATGACTGGGTTGACCATTTACAAAACAGGCCACAGCCAATAACTACAGTCGGCAGATGTAGTCACTACATCCCCAGGCGTCCAGTACGTACTATTTTAGGAACACATGTAAATACAGGCCACAGGACAGTCTTGTTTTGACCTGACATTTTTATCAGTCAATCCCACATTTGTTCTCCCTTAAGCCACAACTCATTCAGGCCGTAGCCTACAGCTGTTTTTTGTTTTTTGACAACGAAGCTTTCAGCCCCTTCACATCATCTATTGTCTGCCTTTTAATTGCTGGTAAGGCTCTGCCTGCTGTGGTCTGGCTCTGTTCACAAAGCGTTATTGATTGCTATCTGAGGAGAGGCTATTTAAACAGCTAGAACAGCTCGCATTTCTACAGCATGGTTAGATGTGCGCTGCTATTAAAATCCAACCAGTATTCAATGATTATTTAGGTCTCATTAATTCCGTTTTTAAATTTTTTTTTTTTATAAGCTGTCTGGTTGTTGTCGGATGGTAAAAACAGAGACGGGGTGTTTATTTAACTGATGTTATTAGTTTTGTATTTTCTAATGTTTACTTTTGCCTTTAGTTTTTTAATTTGGGTGTAGATTTTAATTCTGTACCTGTTTAAGTGGGGTACACACAAGGATTTTTTAAATCTTAAGAGATTTTTTTCATCTGTTAAAAACCCCATACATGAAGACCAAAAAATAAATCATTGAATAGTTAGTTAGTTTTGATGGTACTGCAGCATGACACAAACATAAGGATTCTGTCACACCACCAATCTAGAATTTAGTTCTCCGAGACCAAATGTGATCTAAAAAAATGAAGAAACATAGCATGACTCGGGAATGAAGTCCTGAATCGGGTACCACCTCCTAAAAAAAAAAAAGGAATGGATAACCCAGGTAAAAATAAATAAATAAATAAAACCGGACAAGTTTTGTGCAAAATTAAACAATATGCAGGTGGGCAGTGGGAAAGGAAGTGAAAAACTTTGTGGATGAAAATAATTTGCAGGATATTTAATTATGCTAATCATCTTGACCATGGCTGATCCATATTTGGTTTGTTACCCTACCCCCTGAAAGGGGAGAGGGGTATTGTTTTTTGGGTAGTTTTTTTTGTCTGTCAGCAACTTTACACCAAAACTACTGGTCCAATTTCCATGACATTTTCAGGAAAGGTGCAAAGTGGTCCAGAATAGATCTCATTAAATTTTGGTGAATGTAGGCCAAAGGTCACGGTCACCAAAAATGTTTTTTCCACAATGATAAGCGATAGGGTAAATCAGGTAAAATGTGTGCATGGGTGTGGGATATGTTGTGTCTGGCACCACTTGTTTATTTTGAAGTGAGCTTCACATCTGTTTATTATCCAGCCACAGATGTCATTCAGCAGCACATAATAGACATTTAATGAGTGAAAGTGAGTTACTGTGGAGATAATGTGTTAGGTCAGGTTGCAGGCGTAATGAACCATGGCTATGAGTGGGTGCAGGTTTGGAACCCGTGCAGTACTCTGCTTGTGATCTGTCCAACTTTCACCACACACATGAAGATTTTTCAGTGTAAATATTTTAAACTAATGTTTATGATTGTCTGTCCCGACCCAGATGATTATCTTAACACACCTCAGATCACAGGATGATCTCACCGGATAACGTTCTATAAAGATAATCTGGCATTTACCATCCTTGTTCAAGAAAAGGGGACTAAAACAGCCCTATTATCTGTGTGTATCACGCATTAGTTTAGGTTTTAATAGTTTCACTTTGTCATGGGCACAATTTGGAAAAGTTGAGAAATGCACAGTGTAATAAAACCTCGACAAAACATTGTCATTAAAAAAAAATCATAGAAGAAATGAACAACCGTTAACAAAACAGCATCAGCCAATACGTTCAGGCAATCATTCTTATTTTGTCAGGTTAAACAGGTTCACCCTTCTTACATGTACGTCTCAAATGGACTTTTATATTCGGGAACTTTTTGACTTGGGAAATGTTCCACATACATGCATTAAATCTAAGATGAGCACACTCAAAATGGACCAAAGTACTGCTTTTCATGACTTTGGCAGCCATGTTAAAAGCTATTAACATACTGGGAATGAACATATTTTTACATTTCTGTTTTGTTTTGTTTAAAATTAGTCTTTTTGTACTCACTAACTCTATTGTTTCTTCTGTAGCTGGATCTTACCTTATCTTATGTAGACAACTAACATACTGTAGTGTGGTTTCTTTGTTTAAAATGAGTTAAAGGAAATATGTATAATGGAAATGGGACCATCTTTGCTGAATCTGAATGTGTCAGTTATGAGGTTTTTCCAAAAATCAGGGCTTTGCTTTGATCTATTGTTTCAGACGCAACAGGATTTATTTTTTTACATAATAAATAATCAACAGGCAATGTCAGAACAAGCAGACCCACAAGAGAAACATGAATGTAGTGCAGGAAAAGTGACAGATACACACAGTCAGAATGCATTTTACAATTATTGAAGTCCTGTGAGTGATCCCACATGTCTTCCCAAATAAATATTATGTGGAAAAAAAAAAAACACTTTTTGGTTTTGGTTTGTACATAAAACATCTAATACCAAATTCAAGGGTTTGTTATTGGATTCTGGAAGATAGACTGATGGGATTTCTGTGTGTAAAACAAAATACACAAACATTTAATTAAGTCAAATGCCCAATACTGTTAAATTATTACTCAAATAAACAGAAATTTGGTTTTATTATTTATTACATTCTCAAACTTGGTTTGTTCTGGTCAGAATAAGAAACGCAACTAAACAACCATGAAATATTAAATGGAATATTTTTAAGTGATAAATCTGCTATTTCATTGCTTCCTACAGTAAAGGTGGTTCGTTTTGTTCCTGGTTTGGAAGCAGCAGGGCTTTACAGGTGAAAAGAGGACAGAGTTATCTTGAGTGAAGGTGAAGGCGTGGGTGTGAACATATGTTGCGTAACAGAATAGATCAATGACTCTCAACCTGTAGCTGCACCTTCATAAAACAATGTTAATCTTTATACAAGTTCATTAAAAAACCTAATTTGCAATATTTGGCATTTGCAGCTTCTCATAGGTTTGCTTAAAATTTACTTGAGTTTTTTTTTAGGAAATTGGTGTAAAACTGGGACCGCTAAAATAGACAAATACACTCCTATTTGTGAAATATACATAAAGGTAAATTGTTGTGAAGTTAGCTCAAGTCTTATTTCTATTTTTATTTTAGCTATTTTGTTACAAAAATGTAAAAAAAATATTGCTGTTTATTATTTGGTTACAAAACCCAATAAATATCAGTTTTTGGACTATATTATTGCCGTTTAAAAATAGCGTTTTGCAAGAAAACAACATCATGTTTGAAATTTTCTCTGATTAAGTTACATAAAGTTATACTGTTGATAATTTTAGTCATTACGGAGCAAAAGTCTGTCTGTCTGTGCACATCTGTGGGTTTCTGGAACTAGTCTTAAGTGGATATTTTAAGAAACATTAGGTTTAAATAGGAATGTCTTACGGCTGTCTAAGCAGCTATCCGCCATGGTTGGTTCTCTGCCCTGCATTTAGAACCCGGTTAATTAGATCATGAGTCAAATAAGCGTGCATCTATACAAGTGAACGTCTATGTGATCAATGGTGTAGTCTCCTTCAGCTTTACATGTGTCCTAACTAACTTTTAAGGTAACTGGGGTGGTTAAAATGTCAATGAGGGTCATTAGTGATTACCGCTGAATCTCATGGGGCCAATTGGTCGTCAGCCAGTCTGGGTTTTTCATGGAGCCTGAGGCATTAAAATGCGCTTCCTCTTCTCCCAATATGGAAGTGGTGCTTGGGAAACATTTCCTTTAGCCTTGGTCTCAGACAAATGCCCTCCTGAGACATGTGCATAACTGTTTCTTACAAGTCCGAGTCATGACAGGCTGGGTTTCCCCAAAGTTGGTGAGGCAGTTTGCTCACGTCTGCTTCTGTCTTCTTTAAAGCCTGACCTGATTCTCACATAAAAACTGGAACTCTTACATTCTGTTTAGTCATGCCACAGTGTGCTTTCAAGTGGCAATCCACAGGAATCTTGTTTTTCTTTCTTCTTCTGCTGACATCTTTGGTACTAATCGCTCAAGCTGTGGTGTTTTTTTTTTTTTTGGTGCACTGTACTTCCCAGATCACTTGTTATTCAAGCCACGTGTTCTTCCTCAGTGACGTTTTTATCCTCACATTCACTTTCCATGAAGTTTCTTTTGAGTTTCTTTGTCTTACACCTTCACGTTTCCTCCTTCCATCTCCCTCCCTATTTCTATTTATTCCAAAACAAAGTGGTATTGCTGCTGCTGGGAACATGAAACACCTCACTTGCTGTGCAGTGGAGGATTTTTCCCTGCAATAGATCTGCCTGACACCGGGTGTTCTCCACGACTAAAATGAAAGCTTTCATGAACGAGATGCAGTTTTGAGCACTATTATGCCACATAGTCAGTGTTAGAAAGCCGAAAAACACTTATTTATCTCAAAATGTCACATATTATTTCCATAAGACACTCAACAATAACACCACATGGTATTCAAAGCTTATTTTTTTGGCTGAATTTTTCACGCCAGTGTTTTTTTTTTTTTTTAAAAATCTCACGTCAAAGCTGTCGTATATTTTCACAATCAGAGGCGTGATTGTGTTTGATTTGAGTGATGATAACGAGATTCCGTAAAAGTGGGTAACACCTCCTCTAGCAACGCTCCCCATCACAGTCTGGATGCTTCTCTGTTCACACACGCCGATTTCCCAGCATTCCTGGTGTCTTTATGCTCTTCAGACCCCACAGCAGTCCAGTGGGGCTTCCAGAGGCCTAAAAAAACACACACAGTTCACTGAGCTGTCAGTTATTTTACACGTTACGCTTGATTAATCTGTGCTGAAATACACCCGTAGTGTAGACAAGGAGTAAGAAAAAGCCAGAACTCTGACATACATCTCATTGATTAGCTCTCAAAAAGTCCAAATTGGCAGAAGTACAGTACAGTACCACATCAGAGTAACTACATGGTTCTACAAATTTAAAATGAAATATTCTGGGGGTTGATCATTTTTTAATTTTTCCAAGGTTATTACAAATGTTGAACACATGAGCTGCTTTTCACACAGCACACATCTAATCAGTAGTGGAGTGCTTTTTTTCCCCACACAAACAGCCTTCCTCATGAAACTTCTTATGCCACGTCCAAATCTGCTTTTCTGTTGCCGCTTGTTTATGACATTTTCTAACAAATTCACAGTGTGCGTTCACATTTGACTGAGTTTGGGCGTACTTCAATACACAGGGTGTCTTTTCTGTTACAGTAAACCGCATATCTATTCTTGAAAGCACAACAATAAAAACTAGGCTTACGTTGTCAGAAGGGATGGCTAGGAGTATGTCCACAAATACTTAAAGGAGTCATTCCATGGTTATTTCATTAATATTCCTGTGTTCTCCATTGTTATTGAATACATTGTAAGTTGATTGCTTTGTTTCAAGCAGTGTTTGGAGGGTAGAAAATGACTTGAGGTCGAACAACAGAGTTTACCAGTATTTCTGCATAAATGATTGTTATACTGTTGCATTTCATGAGTTTTTGGGCATTTCTGTTGCATAAGAGCACAGACCAGGTACCATCAGACACTATTACACTTGTGAAGATAAAGCAATTCTAAATGTGGCATAAAATCCAATGGATCACAGATTGGCAATATACAATTAAGGCACAATCAGTAGATATGTATATACTTGTCACAATATGAGACAGAAGTTTTAACTTACAGTTTCAAGTGTCATCCTCCGCTATTATTGTGTCACTCAGAGCTACACTTAGGCTGAAGATGTTGCCATGACAACCATATTGAGGATGCACTATGCTCTATATCTCCATCTGGAATGCAACATGTTGGTTTGTGCAAAACCGAGTTTAGCACAAACCAACAGGAAAAAAGGCATTGTTTTCTTCAACTTTCATTTGACTGGATGGAAATATTGAGTTCAACTAATATGGACATATTTACTGTGAAAGCATTTCATGGCCATTCGTTTGATTCTAGTTTAAGGTATTTTTAACCCAGTGTTTCTACGCAAGTTTGACTGAACATTGTACCATATTAATACAACGCAGTCAGAGACAGCAGATCTCTGCCAAGGTTTGATATGGCGTCATATGACATTAAAACGTGAAGTGATGGAGCCGTAGGTGTTGACCCATCTAATGGTGAGATGGTGAGATGATGTGAATGCAAAAAAAACAACTGATTCTATCTTGTCTGAATTCTGAGATATTACCACTGATGTGTTTTAGCTGTTGACCTTTAGTGTGACCTTGACCTTTGAGCTTTATTGCTGAAAATGTAATGGGTTCTTCCTTGACCCATTATCTATCACTTGTGAAAGTTTAATCAAAATCCATTCAGAACTTTTTGCGTAATCCTGCTGACAGACCGACAAACAGACCCGAATTGAATACCTCCTTGGTGGACGTAATAATGTGAAGATTATTGAATGGTTAGAACTTCAACACCATATCAAGTTGGATACAGTGTTAATCTTTTTAATCAGGTTCCAGTGTTTCCTGTCTCTTACATATTTTCCTTAATTAATCAGTAATTCCATTCAAACACATCTCGTCTCGTCATCTGAACCCACTTTATCCTCACTAGGGTCACTGAGGATCTAATCCAGCTACAATGGGTGAAGGTGGGGTACACCCTGTATGAGTCTCCAGTTCATCTCAGGGCTGAACATATGTAGACAAACAATCACTCTCACATTCACACCTATGGGTAATTTAGATTAACCAATTAACCTATCGGTGCATGTCTTTGGATGGTGGGAGGAAACCCACGCAGACACGGGGAGAACATGCAAACTTCACACAGAAAGGTCTAATATGGGAATTGAACCAGGGTCCTTTTGGCTGTGAGGCCCAATGCTAACCAGTGCACCACCGTGCTGGCCATTCAAACACATTCAATTCTAAATATCTTGAGAATTAAAAGAAGTAGATATTTGTGATAAAATAAGGAATGGAAGTTGAAAAAAAACCTCAGAAAAATAAACACTGAAAACTCAACTGAAGTGCAGGAATGAAACGGTCTTTGTTCTCTCCCATTTCTGAATTCTATCAAAACTGATACGACCTCCAGTTGGAGATGAATTGAATACCAGCTTTTTCATTTGGACTCCTAGACGTTATTAAATGATTAAACATTTAATTACATGTTTCTATTCTCCTCGAGGTTTCTCATCATTTTTCAGTTGGTTAGAAAGGCTGCTGCACATTTACTTGCAGATGGTAAACACGGCTTTTGTTTATTTTTATCATCATCCTGAAGGGAGGATGACGGCAGCCTTTTAACTGCTCTTCACAAGCCTGAATGTATGCACTGAGCCTAAGCCCTGCAACTTGTTCCTACTTTTTCAACTTGCTCTGGGCAATAACTGC
Source organism: Siphamia tubifer (assembly GCA_020466265.1). Classification (NCBI taxonomy): domain Eukaryota; kingdom Metazoa; phylum Chordata; class Actinopteri; order Kurtiformes; family Apogonidae; genus Siphamia; species Siphamia tubifer. The sequence continues at coordinate 24,777,287 of CM035790.1, read as the reverse complement.
CTGACTGAACCATGGTTTGTTGATATATCACAGACGGATACGCACTCCCAATGCATACATGACAAGTAAACAGAAGATTAGTGACATATAGTTAATGACATACAGACCCTGCAGTGAGCTGAGACATATAGAGATAATTTAACAGCCTGTATGTACACCTTGCCTAATTTATTTGCATTATAGGTTAATTATAAGTGATATACGTGCTGTTTTATTTACCCAAAGGCTCCTTAAACTTAGAGTAATATATGCACAGTCACAGAAAAAAAATTATTAGACCATTAAAAGTCATTACATACAATGGTTATGTAATCAAGTACTAACTCTTGTGTGTGTCATGTGCCTAAAACAGACAGAAAAGAAAACATAGAATACGAAAAGGAGTGTTTTTGACACAATGCCATAGATATTGATATCAGAACTGAAGTGATTTTGTTTATTATCAACAAAACCATGGGAAATTGATAAATATCAGCTCTGAAATGAAACTACTATGAGCTATTGTTGTTGTTATCATTATACATATACATACATATATATATATATATATATATATATATATATATATATATATATATATATATATATATATATATATATATATATATATATCAAACAAATACACCTTTAGTTGTATCAGACATTAAAATGAACAAGAAATTGAAGAAAATTGTCCCTAATGCTTTTCTCTGTCTAGATGATCCCATACAGCTTCTAGAATATTCACATTGTTTTTTGAAGTGCATTACCACAAATATAAATTTTTCAGTCTTTTTGGTAATATATGTACAATTTCAATAAACAGTAAATAAAACATTTCAGAAAAGAATATGAATATTGTAGACCGGTATAGTACGCTGCATTAAAATCATTATTTTCTATCTAACAAATAGACAAAAAGTCTGAAATAGAGATCAGTTAGATTAAACTAGTCGCTGCAATGTTTCATGAATTTTGCGTAATTTTTTTTCTCCAAAGAAAAGACTTTCATCTGTGTCTTAACCTTACGTCATCATTAGCTTTTTAGTATTTTGAGCTGAGAAGAGATGAAAAGAGAAATAATCAATAATCAGAAAATGAATCATGAGTTAAATTATTGGTTGAGTGTTCAAGAGAACATTGGGTTTTTTTTTTTTCCACAGAGGATGAGGAAAGATGCTTGAAAAGACACTTTGCAGAATTAATAAGAGTCTACTTTTCTAAGTGCACAGAGTTCATTTTGTAATAATGCTGTTTGACCTGTGGCTGCCATGGAGAATTTGTGCAAAGGTTGCCATTTCATTTTTGTGCAGGTCTTCAATCTATACTTGCAGTGCTGATGGTAATGCTCTGTCTCCAAGGATTTATATGTTGGAGCAAAACTTTGAAGAATGTATATGTATTTCTGCAGCTTCACATCTGTTATCCTTCTGGTGTCATGTTCAGGATGAGCCTATCTGCCAGGCTGCACCTTGTACCCTCATGGATTAGAGTGAATAGAACCCACAAAGATATTTTATACATTCAAATACAGCTGGAAGTTAGGAGGGAGGTGGGTGGCTGTACAGTAAAATATTTCCACTTCAGAATAGAACATTGATTCTAAACATACATACGGGCGTGACATGTAGCTTAGTATGGGTATTCCGAACTATCAACAGTAGGAGGTAGTCATGTACCAGAAAACACTTAGGGCTAAACTAAAACCATCAACAAATAAAGTATAAATCTCATCACTTACGCTCATCTGTATTATTTGATCAAGTTTTCTTCTTCAAACTAAAACTCATTCACTCAAAACAAAAATGTGTTAAATCATCTCCATGTACTGAATCGGGTGATAGTTTACATTATAGCCCTGTTAGCTTAGTTCTGTTTTTAGACAAAAAACAGTCCGTAAAACCACAAATCATCTTAATTTTCTGTTCAATTTGTAATTAGATTCATCCAAACAAGGTCAAACTGTGGATCAACAAAAAACTAAGATAACATCTAATAACAAGGCTTGTTTTGTCGGAAGCGATGACCAGGGTTATATTCCCAAACTCCTCTAATCCTTAACCAGACAGCTATGATGTCATGATACTGTATGAGACATCCCCAGGCCATGACCTTTGGTTTGCACTTGATTTGAGGTCAACCAGACAAATTGTTCCAGAGATGTGAACAAAATAGTGTTCAGTGATTTTAAACTTTTGAGCACCCCTTTTTGGCCAATCTAGAAATAATAAATCATCCCAAATGGAATCTGGAAGGGGGGAGCAGGTCCATTCATTTCCTAATGCAGGCTAGAAAAAATGAATTCAATTCAATTTAGAATTTCGAATAAAACAACCACACTCAAAAAACATAAAGAAACAAATACATGAAAAAAAACATAGTTATATCATCAAGTAGCAACATATGTATGTATTTCACACTTCTCTACACAGCATGGCTACTGTACATAATGTAACATGGCACCTTAAACTGTCCTGTCGGTTTGTCTTCACACCTGCCCAAACAAATCGCACCAAGTGGGAAAACATTATATTTCTACTCAAACAGAATGAAGGTGTGATAGTGTCCATAGTTTAACATGTAACTCAAGTAAAAAAAAAAAATTTTGGCATAAAAGAACAAATCCCTTCTTTGTTTGGGACTTTCCCACTTCTTCTTCTTCTTCTTCTTCTTCTTCTTCTACTTCTTGAGTTAAGCGCTTCACTTCATTGGACTCCGTCTCTCTGAGTGGGTTGGTGTGACATATCGGAAACTCTGGAGAAAAGCCGTAAGTCCTTTTTGGGCTGGAAGTCTTGGTGTTTTGAGCTCATAAGCAGCTGCACTCCTTCCCTGGAGCTCAGTATTTTGTGAATCATAAGCTCAGACAGTAACAGAGGGGGTCAACAAGTTGGAGAAGAAAGCAGTGTTCCATAAGAGAAGATAAAGAAGAATCAATGAAAGCACAGGGGAGGACAATAACATAATGTGACTGGGGGTGGGCTGTTGAAGTTGAAAGTTATCTTTTTCTCTTATTTGTCCTCTTCTTTTGCTTTTCACCTGTTCAGTGGTCTCCATCTCTGGTAGCCCATTAGTCAAGGCGGCTGCTGTTGAGGTTACTGACAGTCAGAGGCTGTGTTAAGCGGGGGGGGGGGGGGGTGAAAGTGCTGTGTGAAAGCCAGCCAAGTTGAGTTGATGGGAACACATAGGCTGTAATTACCACACAGAATATCTCTTTTCCACTGCGACACATTGAAACACACACACACACACACACACACACACACACACACACACACACACACACACACACACACACACACACACACACACACACCCCTATACCAGAGGTGGAAGTAACTACATAATTTCTTTTCTGTGACTCCATTCTTTATATTTTGTGTGTAATCAAATCTCAATGTATTTGTTATTTATTGTATTGAAATTTCCTAATGAATATATAATCAGTTTATCTTGTACTTTTATACGTTTGTGCAATCAAATCTTAATGTATTTCTTATTTCACCCTTGTCTTAAAATTGTATTTTAATTTTTCATCAATGTAAATCACTTTCAGCTACAGTTTTTGTATCAAAGGTGCTATATAAAAAACTTGTATTATTATTATTATTATTATTATTATTGTTATTATTATATTACTTAAGTACAGTTTTTATGTATCCGTACTTGAGTATTTATTTTTCTGGCAACCTTTTACTTTTACTCCCTACATTTTTGTATAAATATCTGTACTTTATTCTCTTTACATTCACAGAATAGACTCATTACTTTTTCAAACTAGACAAATGTGACAGTATGAAAAGTAAGTCGTAAGTTTCATAATTTTGACTTTTCATCTCATAATTCAGATTTTTTTTTTAAATCTCATAATTATGCTCCTATTTGTGACTTTTAAATGTTTCCTAAATGCCATGTCCATACCCACAAAACTGAGTACCATGACCCACTATAACACATAATCTACACAGTAACTCACTTTTAAAGGCTTTATTTTTGTTTATATTTTTGATAATTTTCTGGTTTTTCCATAAATAAGTATTATTTCAGACATAGGGGAAACAAATGAAGTTTTACTTTTTACTTTATTACAATTGAGAAGTTGTACTTTTTATAATTTTATTTTTATTTTTTTACTTTTACTTCAGTAAAGGAGTTGAATCAGTACTTCTACTTTTACCAGAGTATTTTTTCACACAAGTAGCTGTACTTGTACTTACAGTAAGTACAGAATGTTAGTACTTTAACCACCTCTGACCTATACTTGCACTCACAATACTCAGAAGCAAAGAACCGTGATCTGTCTGTTTTTGTTGTAATACAAAATGTCTTGAGTTGCCCACATGTCCACCCATCCATAAACAATAAAACAAGCACTTCTGGGAGACCCTGAAGGATACACCATCTCAGTTCTTATGATCCATCTCTCTCTAAGAAGCCTGCATACTATATGTGACCAAAGATACAGCTATGCGCCACCAACGCACATTTCTTCAGTGCATCTCAGCCCCCGTGGACTGTCAGCTTAACTCTGAGTACCAGGCAGAAGTGTATAATCTACTTAAATAGCATGTCCACTGCTGAACAGTGCCGTGCTGCAGATAGGCCGTATATGCCTTTTAATGTGCTTTTGGAATAATCAAAGTGCTACATTATGGAGGATTGAACATTAACTGGAAAGCATTAAAACAATGTTTGGTCACAATGAAAAAAAAAAGGAGCGATTTAAACCTTTGACAAGCTCATTTTGACACTGTTTTTTTTTAAAACTCACCATGTCTTTTTCTGATAACAAAGGGGAATGGAGCTATTACTGTAATGAGTGACAAAGAATAATGGCATAACAGTGAGATTTTAACAGTTGTGTTGGCAAGAATAAATTGGAAATGAAACAAGGAGCAGAAAATGACAATTAATTATACACAGTGCAGAGATTTTAACAAATCTTTGTCATCTCTTATTATTTTGTTTGATCGTAATTCAGATGTTAAATTAGCCCGGAACACTTATTATAAAGTACAAACAAAGTGTGTATGAGACAGTTAAAAGTTTTACATTTGGTAGAAAAGCCATATAAAAAAAAAAAAAAAAGCCAAAAAAACTCAGCAGTTAAATAAAACATGCTCAAATCCAGGACCTTTATAAACGTACATTATTTTTTCATGAAGCCTATGTTGAAAACTTCAGCAATAATATTTTACATTCAAGTTTAAAACCCCTATAAAATGTGTGAAATGAGATTTATTTTTGGAAGGATTTGTAATGCAGGACATCTCAGTAATGTAATGAGTTATTGATTTTAATATTGGAAGATTATTGGGCTGTAGGTTGAATGATCGGCCTTAAAGAGAAGGATGCGATGGAACAGATGAATATTCTGCAGCTGGGCTTCAAATGGACTTTTAATTTAATTGTTCATTTTAAAATGGAAGAGGTGTTCTGTTATTTTTTTGTGTGAATACCACTGTTCTATAATTATGTTTTATTAATTATCCGCTGTAAAGATTAAATAAGTTAATGAAATGACAAAAGTTCTAGTTAGTGCAGGTTTCCAACAAATTTTACAAAATGTTATTACACATATATACTGATTTATGTATAAAACAGATGTATACATCTTTGAATAGACAGACCATGAAAAGGGAATGTACTGTGAGATATATATATATATATATATATATATATATATATATATATATATATATATATATATATATATATATATATATATATATATATATATATTTGATATAAATATCAAGTATCAAGTAAAGTTAAGTCCAGACGACGCAATCAGCAGTGAAAAGCAGAATTATTTGTATTTCTGTTGTCAAAATGTATGTACTTTGCCACTGTAGATCACCCTAACCCACCCTAAGTTTCACAAATGTATTGGGTTACACAGTGGAAAGAGAACATATAGAGGAATATTATGATAGGCCTAAGTTAATAATAGAACAGAGTTCTCTTGGAAACCTCAGTAAAACCAAGTGGAAGTCAGAGAAGAAGCATTGGATGTAGAAAACATAAAAAGCTGATATAAAAGCTATGGCAACATAAAAAATGACAAGACAACCAAACAAAACCATGTAAAAGACAATACTATTACAATGGCATAAAATATATAGAGAAATAAAATGACTGAAGAGATTAAACTAATGTAAGATCTAAATAATAAAAAAAACAACAATAAAAGATACTTTCAGAGGCTCTTTTAATGGCGGAGGAGTCAATGGAAATATTCTGTTTGTGTGCATATGAGTCTGGAAGTGAAAAAGTTTGGAAAATTCGAACTTAAAGCTACAGTATACCATGAACTGAACTTACAGTCACTGGAAAAGCATATCTATATTTATTAGAGTATAGTGTTATATACAGTATGTGTATTATATATGGATATTGAAGACACACTGGTATTGAAATAAAACTTTTCAGAATCTCTGTGAAAATATTTTAGTTTTATCTTTGTAAAGATGCACAATGTTTTGGAAACTCTAGTGTCTGGACCTAAAATGATGTTATTAAATATCATGGAAGTGCTTTAATACCGCAACTGAGGATGTGCTTTTTACTGAAGAAGAGTATATGTAATACTACTGCTCTAAGTATAACGTGTGTACTACTTAATTTAGTATACAAGTAGGATATGTCTAGTATCTAATGTTATTCTACATATTATTGGCCTCATTATGTAATTGTCTAAGTCAGTGGTTTCCAACCTTTTATGCCTCATGATTCCATTTCAACTTCAGAAATTTGTGGCAACCCCAGACATTCAAAACACAGACATTTTTTTGCTAAAATTAATTTTGTTTTTCATCAAATATTGATTTTCTGTAAATAAACAGTGTTTAGGCTATATAATGTATATTATTATGGACAGAGGCAGAAAAGCTAAATTGAGATTATGGCACAAATTGAGAATTTTATAATATTTTATTTTCCTTTGTCAGGAAAATAAAATGTAGTCAGTCCAGTTTGTATTTACAAGACAATAACTCAAAATATGAATTATGAAAAAGCTGCAGCATCTGAAACTGACCATAATGAACATTTGAATGATAAACAGGGCCATAGTAATATTAAAAAAAAAACCCCCACCATAATAATAATAATGAATTACAAGAAATTTCAGGTGACTGACCTAAGTCATATTTGTGGCCAGACTGTCATTGTCAGATGACTGAACATGTATTTTTTTCCCCAAGTGGAAATATGGACTAGTAAGAGTAAAGATAGTGTACAGAAATGGTAATATTGTTACCCCCCCCACCCCACCCACACACACACAAAAGGGGGAGCCATAGGGTATTGTGTTTGGTTTGGTATGTTTGTTTCTTTGTTTGTTAACACTTTATCAGTAAAACTATTGGTTAAATTCATACCAATTTTATAGATTATCAGTGATGCAGAATAGATATCAGATTTTGGGAAAGGTAGGTCAAATTAAAAATTTTTATGACTTTAAAAAAAAAGCTTCCTATTTACTTAGAATGGGTATAATCTGTTGTGAGGTTTGGGAAATGTTGTGTCTGCCATCAGTTGTTGAAACTTATTGTGATTCCAAAACCTTCAGTAACTGATCAATACATCTATAATAAAACACATGAAAAGTCAGAGCGATATAATCAAGACAAATATGTGTGTAAGTGCATGTTTACGTGTGTGATGGCATGCGTGTGTTTGACTGAGTTAGTGTATATGGGAATTCCAACAGCTCTGACCCTGTGACCCCTCCTATTGTTTCCCAGCTGACCAGAGGCGTAATGGGGGCTAGCGTGGGGGGGGGGGGGGTGTTGCTGGCGCAGGAGCTGGGTACAATGAGGCTGGAAAGCCCAGCAGCTGCTTCTACCGATAGGCAAATAGGCAGAGGGGACCAAAGAAATGGAGGGGGGAGGGGGGGGTTAGGGGGCTGCCCTCTGAGTATGTTATAAGAGCTGCGAGTGCTCACCAGGAAAGAGGACAGACGGAGTAGACAGAAGGATAAGTGTACATCTGTGCCTTTCCCACCCCCCACACTCTGGTCCACCCCACCCGAAGCTTTGTATTATGGGTTGTCGTGACACCCTCGGGACCTGACCCACTCCCGTCCTCAGGGATGGAGACACACAAAGGCCAACTGTGTCATACCGGTTGTATGCAAAACACTTAGCGACATGTACATATGGTAATGCAAAGCTGCCATTTTAATGCAGTGTCTTTAGAGAAGGAGGAAGTGTTGTGTAATTGTGTGAATCCTGACCTCTGTCTGTGCTGACCCGCAGTAACATGATCTATGATCTGATGCAAAGGGATACGTTGACGGTCGGAAGTTATTGAGAACTTAATGGAGATACTTCAGGGATACATGGCATAATATAGAAACAAAGTGGTTTCATGTCAACATTTCTATTTAACAAGTTCTATTTATTGTCATTACATGGAAATTCAATACAATTTAGCATCGAGCAGCAAATCCAGGAAGTACATAATATACATTAATAATAGAGCTGCCAAAATTAATGCATTAATGTGGATTAATCATCAATATTGAAGGTGTTGAATAAACATGTTAAGTACATCTATATTCATATGTTTTGCTTTTTTTTTTCCTGTATTTAATAAGATTTTTCATTGCTTTTTAGTTTTGTTTTTTTGTGTTAATTTTAATAGATTTTAGCATGTTTTTTCTCCACATTTTTTGTCTTTTTCTGTCAGTTTTGTTTTTACCCAAGTACTTCCAGCTTAAAATACTACATTGACACAAAGTATATGTTAGTCAGGGATTCTACGAGCACTATAGGCTAATGCGTCACCTAGCTTCGACAAACATTTAGAGCAGATATATCCCCTTCTTGTGTCTGTTTGCTCATGAAACAACTATAGATTCAAAATTAATATTTAATCATGATTAATCACAATGAATAAAAAAAACCCTGATTAATCTGATTAAAGATTTTAATCATATAACAGCCCTGATTATTAACAATATCTACAATCTGTCCAATGATATAATATATGTAGATTTCAGTACTGTGGACAAATATACAAAATGAAGGCAAAGGGCAAAGTGCATAAGTAAGTTGACAGTTGAGGCAGAGCAAAATATTCAGTTTATATATATATATATATATATATATATATATATATATATATATATATATATATGTGTGTGTATATATATATATATATGTATATATGTGTGTGTGTGTGTGTGTGTGTGTGTGTAGACCTGGATGTAACTTTACATCAGATAAATACTACAGTGACTAATTGGCCTTCCCTGACCAGCCATCTTTCACAATGACAAATCCATCTGGAATCACAGGGCTTGAATTGAAATATGAAGGTAGGACCAACAGGCGCAGGGTAAACCAATTATAGATAAGACAGATCTGATGTGATTAGTGATGAGCAGATCCTTAATGTCGAAAAACATCAGTATGTTTCCATCATGGCGTACAATGGCGGTGGTAGTGGAGTAGAAACTTGAGTGAATGATGACTGTCACTTTTGTCAGAGAAGCTTAATAATAAAGAGTGTAATCTGTAATTTAGTCCTTATTTTTTTAATAAAGTAAACAACCGACAATAGCTGTAAAAAGATTTGTGGAATAGGAACCCCCCCCTCCCCAAACTTGTGATTGGTTTGTATAGAAAGGTTGTGTGTATTTCACAGTGATTGGTCCAAGTCCAGACTGTTTTCTCAAGACTGAATACAATAAGAAACCTGGATGGTTGGCCAGGCTAGGGATTAATATGTTTCCACGACAACAAGTTCCTTAACTCTAGACTAGTTTCTCATTTCTAAAAAAAAAGATATCAGTTGATAGAGAGCATAAAAATTAGACTGGGTTTTAATGGAAAAAAGGTTATGTGGTCTGTTGAGTCTAAACTGACTCATCACCCAACTTTAGGTCAACAGTGTACATACAGTATATGACACTTGTGAACATAAAATATGATTTTACTAGTCAAGAAAGTTACAATGTGTGGTAAATGATACTAAAATAGCACCTATACTTGTGTGAAACAGCTTATATTACTACTACTATTACTACTACTATGCATATTTATCCTTGTTCGTCAAGGATGTATTAAAAGTCTGGAGAAGTTGAAGCTGCAGAGACAACGGCACCATCTCAAGAGATTGGAATGAAAGGAAAAATATGATGACTTTCTGATGACTTTACACTTTGATATTTAAAAAACACTGAGTTTCTTGAGTTGAAATATTCTTGGACTGACAAAGGTGTAAATCATGCATTATAAAACAGGGTAAAAAAACAACAAGTACACAACATAGGACATAATACATCCAAAGATACCTGTAATTTTAAAAAACATTTTCCTTTGTTCCGTTGTGACACTGTATTCTCTTTACTAATATACAGTTGTTTAGAGAGAGAGACAGAATATGTGTGTATACTGTATATATATATATATATATATATATATATATATATATATATATATATATATATATATATATATATATATATATATATATATATATATATATATATATGCACAGTTCTGAGAAATTGGTCAATTTGGCAGTTGAGGAAATTGGGCAAGTTGATATGACCAATATTATAGGATAAATTAGTAATTTTAGATTACAATAGTCTTACAGTTAACATTGCTATACCTATATTGGTTGATGGGAAGCACAGCACCATGCATGGTGGGAAATTTTAAAAAGTTTAAAAAAGGAACAATGATTTACTTCAGTCTCTAGATACTGGTATTGATGACCCTTCTCCACAAGTCATCGTGTTAGTAAATAATAATAGATTACCACATCTGTAAACATAATTTCTATCATGTTAGATGGATTTTTATTAGCTGTGATGGGGAAAAAAAAACCCATGATCCCCTGCTGCTTCACAGCATCATCTAATGTTCCATCTTTCATTATCATTTTGACGTAGCCACCCATAACAGCATAAATTACAGACATGGCATTTAAAGGAGAATAAGTTTAACATATTTAGCTTTTATAACTGTAGCAATTTTACAAATTTTATACAAATATATAATTTGTGATGACTGACAATAACGTGACATTTCACTGATGGGTGGTCATTTTTACTGATGCTTGTGAAAAACATTTCTATGACAGATTTTGTTATTTTTTAAAAAAAAAAGTCATAGTCAAAAAAGTTAGTCAGTCCAGTATCAGTGCTTCCAAACACATTGTAAGTGAATTTTAGCACTGTAAACACAGTAGTTCCCAACCTTTTTTGACCTGTGACCACATTTTAACATCACAAATTTCTGGCAACTCCAGATATTTAAAACAGACATTTTTTTTTGCTAACATGAACTTGTTTTTAATCATGTAATAGTTGTATACTACAGTATGTTGCAAATAAACATTAATTTAAAATGACAAATAGTCTATATAATGTATATTACTGTGGACAGAGGCAGAAAAGCCTGGTGTAGGTTACTACACAAAGTGAGAATTTTATTTTCCTTGGTCAGTATATGTACAGTCGGTCCAGCTTGTATTTACAAAGCTGATAATTAATACTGAACAAACAAAAACTCAAACTATGAATTATGAAAGAGCTGCAGCATTTTAAACCAACCACAATGAACTTTTGACAGATAAATAGTACCATAGTGCTTCAGATTCAGCTTCAGTTTGTCATATGTTGTGATTGTCTCTCTCAAATCACCATTATTTTTTAATAGTCCCACGCCCCAAAGGGGAGAGGGGTATTGTTTTTGAGTCAGTTTGTCTGTTTCTTTGCATGTCAGCAACTTTATGCAAAAACTACTGGACCAATTTCCATGAAATCTTCAGGAAAGGTGTGAAGTGGTCCAGAATAGACCCCATACAATTTTGGTGAATATATGTCAAAGGTCAAGGTTAAAGTCACCAAAATGTGTTTTAGCAATGATAAGAGATAAATCAAGTCAGGTCCAATGTTTGCGAGGGGGTGGGATTTCTTGTCCAAAGCACCATTTGTTAGTAATTTGTTTTTTATTTATCAGTTACTACAAACTTCAGGTGACCCCAAATGGGATCCAGAACAAAATGTTGAAAAACTGACTTAATGTATTTAGGAGGGTTACCTGTTTAGAAAAGTATTTTGCCCCAGACATGTCCAATATATCCTTATCTACAGTATTATTCCATCAGTGTCTTAATGTGTTACTACATGTACTGTACCTGTAAATCAATGTTGGGTTCACTCAGTATTAGTTTTTTAAGTGGGCTGAACCCAGGAGTCATTCTGAATGTTTCCATTAAACAGAGGTGATATCTCCCCTTGTCCAAAAGGATGAGGACCCTGTTTCATTCCAATACTTCTGACAAACCGAGCTACAGTCTACGTCTGCAATTTTTCTCCAACGAGCGTTACCTCAACTTATAGGTGAAATTTGTGGATGTAGAAGACAGCTATTTCTTGGCAAGAGCCGATTACACTACATAATAATACCACCACCTACTTTGCCCTCTATGAATGTGAAATGATCCTTGAACAGAAACGTGATGGAAAGTCATTCCTTCAGTGGCTTGGTGCCCATCTGCTCATGTATGGAGAGGTATAGTCTCACTGTAGTGGACATATATGTTGGTTTTTTAATCAGGGGTATATGGTTTAACTTTGAGGCAGAACAATACCCTTTAAAAACAATCCTTTTAAATAAACTATATTGTGAAGATGTGCTCCAAACATACATGAGACAGAAAAAAAACACTTTGCTTTGATTGGATTTTCCACACAACCCATTTACCCTCTTAAAAATAGGCAACATAACATCTTCCCTCATTAAAAACTCTGTGAATATGCAAATATTGTTATTGTTTTCCTTGAAAAGTTTAAGTGCTGTACACCAGATGTTTAAATCTGAGGAAGAAATACAAAAAGGCCAGTGATATAAATGTTGTAGTTTTATCTCTGGACATCAACACAGTGGAATTGGAAATTAGTTGATTTGGATATGACTGAAGTGTATGTAGACTTAGAGCATTTATTTCAGTTTAATAACAGTTTATGAATTACTGTACAACCATTTTCAGAGGCTCAAAACTGACAGACAAACAGCATCATGCTCAGACGTCTACTTTAAAATAATCAAAAATGACCTGTGAAATATTAATGACAGCGTAGAAAAAAAGATGTTAATGTGTGGGATTTATTCACTAGCTATGGACTGATGTGTCATACGCCACTTTTACACAACACTTCTGGTACAGGGATATTTTAGGGTTTTATTCTGGAATGACGTCTTTGTAAATGAAACGATGGAACCACTTGGTCCCACTTGTAACGCCTCTGGAGGTAATAACAGAGCCATGGTGAAGGTAGAGTCATTCTACCTCTGAGTCTGGAATGCTATGTAATGGAACACCTCTTATTTCCCATGGTTCCATGTTGAGATAGTTTGATGATGTGTTGTGCGTGCAACCCCTACACTGTGGGATTTAAAAATGAGCACAAGACAAGTACATTAAACAAACATATCAACGTGACCAGAAAAATGTCAAACTGGGGATATACCCAGAACCATGAGTGATTATACTTTGGGTGGAAGATGCTAGACCTGCTAACAGTTCAGGAAGGTTAGCAACACTGCTATACTCAGGCTATTTCTGTGTCACCGCCCCTTTGATTTTGTAAAATTCCAGCCTGTCTCACTTCTGTTACTCCTTTAGCTTGATGAATGAAGTTCAAAGGGTAACAATACGCATCATGGCTAATGGGATAGCCAATGGGATGCTACAACAAATTTTCCTACATTATGTAATTACGTATAATAATAATGTAGATCCAATACTGTATTTATGTCTCGGGGGTTTCAGGTACCTTTCGTAAATAGAATTTTCTTTCATACTCGGAGACAAAAAGATTGAGGTTAAGGTTTTCCGTAACTTGGATATTTCGTTAGCTAGGTATGACTGTATAAGTAAAACAGAAAAATAGTGAGGTGCAAAAAATGTAAGGTGCAATGTCATATTAAAATGTCAATACAGTATAATTGAGTAGTGCAAGTAAAGTAGTAAATATTTGATGACAGTATTATTTGTTCTTTACAGAACGTGCATAGTGAAAAGCAGAAATGAAATGTGATTATGATTTATTGAACAGTGCGAAGGTTTGAGGGAGGAAGGATTTCCTGAATCTGTCTGTCTGACAGCGGAGGTGTAATAATCTGTTGGAGAAAGTGTTCCAGTGCTGTCTGTCCAGTGTGTGGTGGAGAGGGTGCTTCGCATTGTCCATGATTGCCTTTAGTTTCCTGAGCATCGTTCTTTCCACCACAGTCTGAAATTTGTCCAGCCTTAGACCAACAACAGAACCAGCTTTCCTGAGGGTATAGAGGTATAGATTATGTTTTATTTGTTACTCCACTGTGCAGACTGAACTGTAAAACTTCTGACCTGGTTTGTCCTAAACTGATCTTTAGTTCAGTCTTTGAAGACACAAAGTATACAGAAAACAGAGGATTAATGGGTTGACTGTGGCTGTTTTCCATTTAACACAATGCTAAGCTAACAGAGCTATAATGTAAACTATCAGCTGTGAATGTTATAAGACACAATGAGTCTTTGTTTGAAGGAAACGTCATTTTAATTCCTTGGTTGTTTTGGTAACTGTGAGTTCATCTGGTTCATGACTTTCCACTGCTGTTTAGTGTTTGGATTAACAACACTACACATATTTTTAGTGCATGTGCTATGATGGACTCAGATTTTACAGTGCACTGAAGTTATGATATTACAAATCCAGCCTTTAAGTCAGCTTCTTGATTCAGATTTAATGAGCAGAAAAACATTTTACCTTTAACAGATGAAGGTGAAATCATCAGCATAGAACAGTGTCCTCTGTGAAAGCATCATTTTTGCAGTGATGCATTCAAGTGTCTGAGACTGAAGATAAAAATATGTGTTTTGTTAGTAAACCACCACAGTCACCATCACCTACTTAAATTTTAACTTTACCTACATGGTTATTCATGTTTTCGACTCTGAATATATAACATTGATATAAAGCAGTTTGGCCCAAAATTTTCTCACGACAAATATTTTCTTTTACTTGAATAATTATACAGTGGTGGTAGAAAGCTTTCAGAAACAATGTCAAATATTAAATATTTCCAGAAAAGTATTTTTTGCATTTCAAAAACATGTGGCTGCATCAGACAGAAACAAATTCAAATGAGGAAAGCAATTAGAAAAGCACCCACAAAGCACAGGACCCACCACCCAAATGTCAGACCCTCCAAGATTTCGTAGTGTTGCGATTTGCAACTTCAACACAATTTTAACCAATCACTGCAGCTTTCCTGTAAAATGTGACCAATCATTTGCGACGTCTTGAGCTGCTCCTTCCACCTTTTCCTATTTACGTTATAGTACGAAGCAACATGTGCGCGGCCAGCAGTTCATATTTACCCACTAAAATGATGTACTAATACAAACAGGTGCATTTGGAAGAGTACTTTTTTGCTGCATTTTTGTCATCCAGGTAATATTTTATTTGCCATATTTGAAAGGTTGTCTTAATATCTCAGTGTCTTTATTTTTGTCAGGAGAAACTGCCTCTACTACACAGTACACAGTACTAGTAATAATGTTTGTTTTTTTGACTGGCTGAGACATTTATTATGTTTTGTAACTTCATTTAGTGTTGTGAGGTCATATGAACTTTAACCTTTGAACCAACAGGTGCATTTGGAAAAATATATAGTATATTTTGTTACCTTTTTGTAATCCTTGTAATCCTTCATTTGCCATCTCAGTAAGGTAGTTTTGAGGACTATATCACAATGACTTTGAATGAATTTTCCAATAACTAAATATTTCAAATATTACTTAATTTTAATTACAAAAAAGAAAAATCGCAACTATTTATCACAACTTTCACTTCCTCCTACAACAAAAACCTAAAAAGCTCGACAACAATTGTTCCACAATTTTTTGCATTATCTTGCTACAGACAGACGAACAGACAAACAGACAAACCCTGATGAAAACATAAACTCTTTGGCATATATAACTAACATTTTGGTATTCTTTGGCTTCTGTGAAACTGTGCAAACTCAAAAGAGAATGTGGGTTTGGGGAGAATGGAACAATACTGGGCAGAGTTCAATGACTTAAGAGTGGTTCTTAATGCAATATTTCACAAATGAATGTATCTCAAAAAAAATTTCCACAACTGTATGAGAAATAGCTTCCTTCCAGCATATACATTGATTTTTATTTTTGTATTTGTTGTTGCAAAATAAAATAAAAATAAGAAACAAAACACACATCTGGACTCCCTGAAATTGGGCTTTCCACCTAATGTTATTTTGTTTAATTGAGCTCAATTTGAATTCTATTCGAGATGAAAATTATGTAAAACATTTTATATTTGTGATCTTGTATTCAGAACACAGCAAAGACCAAATATCAAGGGATTTAAAAAAAAACAAACTAGATGTACTGTAGATATCTTTTGATTCATATCCCATGGTTTTATCATGAACCAGGAAAGTCTGATTGAAATTTTTTGTGCAATAATAACAGAACAATCTACAACAAAACACATGATACACCTTCGTACATGTCAAAAAAACTTTACCCTTTAGAAGTTTTAACCCTTAAAGTCCTAAAACTTTTATATGGTGATTTCTCAATTCATTTATTTCTCTATTTAACATTTCATGAATGATTTATAATCATTTATTAGAAAAATATCCTCTCCATTTTGCAGTGAGAACCAGGTATTTTTCTCTAATCATGCAAATGTAGGAGCTTTTTCAGCAAATATATCATTATGTGAGCATGAAATGAAGCATCTACAACCTCCAGCATTTATCAAACTCCATGGGTTTTACCAGTGAAGATGATCAGTGCTTACTCTAAAGCAGGGGTGCTCAAGCCTGGTCCTCGAGAGCTACTATCCTGCATGTTTTAGATGTATCCCTCTTCCAACACACCTGACGGTTATTATCATTCTTCTGCCGAGTTTGAGGAGAGGTTTATCATTTGAATCAGGTGTGTTGGAAGAGGGATACATCTAAAACATGCAGGAAAGTAGCTCTCGAAGATCAGGATTGAGCACCCCTGCTCCAGAGGATCCGAACATCCAAATGAGTCAAATGTAATAACGATGACAAGCTGAGAAACTGCACTTTACTTGAATTATATAAATGTAAAAAGGTCTGATCAAGCGGTAACACCTGGATATATTTCATGCTCAACAGTCTCTCATATACAGTAAACAGAGTAACCTATATGCATGCATTATACATATGTGAATAGGTATTTACATATAAGCACTTATCATAATGCAAATCAAAACTTGGGCTGATTAAATGGTTGGTGAAAAATGTCAAATTACTACTTGGTAACTTATCGACTTGAAACAACAATTTTTTATTTTATTTTTTTTTACTTTACACAGACATTTAAAATGTGACATCAGAAATTGATATCAAATAGGACAAAAACATTTGAGATATTATGTTCAACTATGCTGAAAACACATTTTGGAGTAAAATATTTAAAGGTTTCTGTTGTATTGCTATGAGAATATGGTAACATATAGACAGATTGCCATAGTAACATGTAGGTGAATCTTTACCATTGTATGCATTTACCAAAATGTATCATCAGCTCATCACCTTCTGAAAGTTTGACTCAAATATCTAAATTATAAGTTGGAAAAAAAAGTGTATTGTTGTGGCATCATGTGGATAGGACCTTTAAACCCTGTAAAACCTGAACCATTCAATCACTCACAAAAAATGGATTATCGACGTATTGCATGTATCTAATTATGTACATCAGGTTTTTCATTTAAAAAAAAAAACAGATAAATCTCACTGATCTTGTAGAGGGCTTCAAAACTCATGTATCAAATATGATATGTTTGGTGTTGTAGGGGTTAGCAATTCACAAATGTTCATGTTACTAAATATCAACAATATTCACAAAATAATGCAAAGTAAATACCTGAAACTCAAAAAGCATCAGTATTCTAAATGTACTCCAAATGGAGTACATTTAGATTTTTTTTAGATATAATTTTTTGCATCAAATTCAAGCTATAGATATGACGCAAAAAGTCCAGTCAACAACATCGGTTGTAATTTTTTTCTACAAGTGGTATTTTAAAAAGCACAACAGTTCCATAAAATAGAGATCCTTAGCTAAAACATGAGTCCACTTGATAAAAGCTGTGTGCAAATGTACCTTTTTATGTTGATGTTCACTTTCGCTTCATCACACCCCAAAAATAGAACTAGTGGTCCAAACATTCTTAAACATTTTACATCACTCACTGGCTACTGTTTAGGTCTTTTAAAATTAACTTTGCATAGTATGCCTGTAAATGTATCTTGACATCTTTGCAAATGAGAGAAACCAATCACTTTCAAGGCTTAAATTATGTTTTTAATTCATTATATCATTGCAGTCATAGTGTCTGAACAGAGGATGGGAACAAAACAAACCTTAATGATCATATGCAAATAGAGATCATGCTAAATACAATTGTCACATTGACGATAATTCCATTCTCAGCTCTGTGTTGATCTATAAATTGTGTTGCTCCTCAACACAGCTTGAACTAAGGATATGATTAGAGCAGCACGGTTCATGTGTTTGGAAAATTGACTTTAACATGACGAGTGCCAGAAACTTATGCACCCTGACACTAAACCAGGCATTTGTTCCCATTCAGCTGCAGCCACTGAATGCCTCAGTCATCCAGGCAGACAGGAAACCCACCCAGGGAACTGTGGCCCAGTGTGTTTTCTCGCGGTCCACTCCCTCTGCTGAGTGCAACAGAACCCGATGCAGCGCCAGCTTTGATCAACCCACTTCAAACAGCCGCACTGACTGGTTCTGCTGCACCCGAAGCTAGATCAGTCCCTCCAGCCCCCCACCTCCACAGGCGCAAAACCCTCTCAGCATCCGTCTGCAGCCCATCCGAGCGTAAGAGGATATGGGGAGAGAGGCTGTCTTTCACCTCCATCCATCCCCCCCCCCCTCACACACACACACACCTGCATCTCGCTCACACACTCGACAGATCCCATCATTTATGGATGACTTTATTTATAAACAAGATACAATACGCGCTCTTTCTCACCGCGGCCGCTTTTGTGGAAGTGAAATTGCACTTGAAGTAGTGCCATGTCTCAGCGGTGGCCTCCCTGGGGGGTTTCAGAGTGGGCTGGAGGATAGATAGCTCCATGATAGGGATGTGTTTTCAGTTGCTGCATTGGAGAAAGTGAAGCCTCTTTTCCACTTCCACTGCAAGTTTCTCTTTCATACGCCTGTGTCGCTTCCACCTGAATATCCTCGGCCGTTTTTAATATCACACAGACAGAGAGGCTGCAGTCAGTGTTATTACAAGTTTTAATGAAAATTTCTCAAGCGGGAGTACAAGTTTCAAAAGGAGTGGATGAGATTAAAAGACGTGTAAAAGTGGAAATAAAGAATGTGATCTTTTCTGTTTTACAGGTGAAAGGGAATATAAAGAGCTTGATTTGAATACTGAATATGTTTTATGCGAGGTACTGGTATAACTCTGGGAGCTTTGCAGAGCAGAACTCATTGTCATGTGGTAAAGTTGGTCAGAGAATAAATTGGGTGTCTAAAGTTGGCAGGAAACTCAAACAATTTGGAAAGTCTTCAAAGGCAGCTGAAAATACTCTGTAGAGGAAACACAATACTCACTGATGCTTGAGGTTTGTTCCATGACCTTCAATCCTGTAGTAAGTTAACCTAACGGTAAAATGTATATATGTGCTACAGGTTCACAGTCTGCAACCTCTGTCATAAACACAAACATGCTATTGTGATTTCACAACTTCTGGAGAAAACAAATGAGTTTTTCTACGTGAATAATGCTTTTCAGTAATGCTGTTACTGCTAGTTCTTAAGCCATGGAAATGGAAATGAATGCAAACTGCAAAGGAATTAAATGCAGTATGTTCCTGTTATTTATCATTAGTGTTTGACTGATATGGATTTTTTTTTTTTTCATCAGCTTTAACCAATGATGAATACAGGTCACCAATATTTGTAAGCCAATATTTGGAGATATTGATTTTTTTTGTCTTTCAAATGATAAAAAAAAATGTCAGAAAATCTTCTTTACTTACAAGTAGAAAATAAAAATGGTGATAATATCACTCACAAAACAAACCCTTTTTTTCAGTATGGACAGCAGTATCCCAAAGAAAATGTAGGTGCCGTGAACTTTTCCTGTCAGTAAATTACGGCAGGAAAAAAACATATCGGCTAATGCAATAGGCCGAAACCAATACAAGAAAGAAAATGTCAATATCGGCCCGACATATTGGCGAGTTAATATATTGGTCTATCATTATGTATCATCACATCATCCAATCTCATAGTGGCAGAATGAATGTGGAAATCAAGTGAATCGTGATTCCTTAAAATGGATCATAATTCTAGCAAAATCAGCTTTTTTTTTCATTCTATAGACAAAAAAGTCTACAGCCAGATATAGAGAATTTGACAGAACTGTTGCAAACATTTACACACAAATGTTGTGTTATTGAATGACACTATTTAGTTTCACACACAACGACTGGTAAAGAAACTCAGTTACCTTTGAGATATGTAAATATATTAATTAGTTATGTAACAAAAGTTGTGTGTTGAATGTGACAGATCTTAAAGTTGTGACACCACTAGGGGTCACTCCGAAACGCTATAGCTCCCATAGATTTACACTATGACTCTTGTTAAAAATACCAAGTCAAGTTTTTCTCTCTCTCCAAAGATTTTCATAATATTCTCATCCATTTTATTTTGGAATCTGTAATAAGTGATCTGATGGCCCATCTTTACATTTTTCCTCCGTTAATTAGATCTCAGGGCAAATCGAATCTTTGATGTCTGCCGTATGAGGGTCTGGATGACAGCTCGTTCTCCTGCCGAGTCAGACTTTCATAGTTGGGGTTTATTAATAAGACACACTTTCACCTGTCAGACAGTTGTGGTTAATAGGTTCCACCAACAAGTCTGTAAATTGACTTTGCTGCACATTGCTTGATGAAATTCACTGTTTATAAAGTCAGTAAGGTAGCACCTAGCATTACTTACCTTTGACGACACTGGATAGTTCCATTTATGTCCAAATATGGTCCCTTTGGTTGTATAATCAAGCCCATAAAACACAAAGCTATTGTTTCATCTCTTTACATGTGATGATGAAAAGCAGCCAAGTGGATGAAGTTGATTAGTAACATTACTAGCTAACGCTAAGCTACTAAGATTACCTCCCACTACATCCGCCAAACTGGATCTTAAAGGATTACACTAATATAGAATAAGTATTGAATGATCTTCATAGTTCCAGCTTCATTTATCAGCCCTTTATCTGTACTGTCAAGGTCAAGGGAAACAAAAGAAAATAAACTGATTTATGTGTATACACAGTTGAAGACAAAATAAAGCAATGCACTGCTGTAAACAGACCAGGAGCTTATACTGTATTGAAGACACTTAAACTCTTGGTCTATTGCAGGTACAACTGAATATGGAAAAATTGCACCTACGACTGATGTCTGATAACCTTGATTGCTGCTTCATTTTAGAGAGAACATATGGTACACATGCATATAGACCAGGAAATTAATTTTATGGCACAATGACATCAGACTAAGAGCTGGATAAATCCAAAATAGCAATGTTGGTTTCAACAAAAAACAATGGGTGACGTCACTGTTGTTACATAGATATGATTGGACAGTGAAAAACTCCTGTCATGATGGTATATAGTACATAGTATAGTATAGTATAGATGGTATATATATATATATAAAACACAATACTGTAGTTTTCTGGCTATCTATAAGACACATTTCTGTCTGTGATCTAATCTATTTTACAACATCGTCTGGTGGTCGGTTGTTGCTCAGTCAGTTGTTGCTGCTGCTTTGACAGGCCTCATTGTTGTTCGTGTCAGAGGAAGGAAGCTTAAGGAACCACAGCAGTAGATAAAACAGGTTTTGCGTGTGCTCCCTGAACAGAGGCAGCAGTTGTTCACTGCTACTTGACTTCCTGACACAAACAAATGTCCTATCATGTTTGTATAATAATATCTTAACACGTTAAATCTCTAAGGAATTAACACTGAGGGCTGCTCCAGGTCAGAGTGTTGAAAAGGAAAGTCATCATATAGGCATAATTGGTGAGTTTTTTTTGTAGAAGGAAATAGGAAGAATATAGATAAATGGACTGCACTTATATAGCGCTTTTCCACCTTCATGGTGCTCAAAGCGCTTTACATTAGCCTCACATTCACCCATTCACACACACACACACACACACACACACACACACACACACACACACACACACACACACACACACACACACACTTTTTTTTCCCGTTATTTCTTGAATGGCTCACTGACTCACTTCAGTTCATATTGCGCTATACAGTATGTGGCCCCTGAACTAAACACCCTTTACTGTATATAGATGCATTGAAATGTGTAACAAAAGAAGCACAGTCATCTTTTAAATATAAACCAATGTGCAGCATGTAACACAGCCTCAGAGATCAAACAACAGGAGATGAAATTCTCTAGTAGAATGAAAGTGTGTAGGTCTGTGTGTGATTATATATATAAAAAAAAGAGGCTAGGGCTGAAAAGAAACCAAAAGTGGACACACTACTCCATCTCAATCCCCCCAGGCAGTAGAGTAGATAGACAGTAATGCTGCTCTGTTGCTGTCAGCGCTGGCTCCAGCCCTACCTTTCAACCCACGATTGGACAACAGACCGTGGTATTAACTTGTCGGATCCGTGGAAGGTACTTGACGCCTTTCAAAGCCTGCACTTCCTCCAGAGAGAAAGCATGGGGATGGGGGGGGGGGAATCTTTGATCGATATCCTCCTATGTGAAGGCTGCAGAAATGGAAGGTTAATGGCCATTTAACCCAGTGTCACCTCCACTGTCCTGGCTGTGTGTGCTAATGCCTTTGAAAACCTGACACAACCATCTCTATTACGGATCAACAGTCTTATCCAAGTGTGTGTACTGTATACATACAGCACACCTCTAAAGTCTATATGTCAACAGCATTTAAAGATATGAGCCCCAGCTGAGAGACCTGGCTGTGTGTGAGGTTGTCTCATTACTTCATTTTCAGCGGTTTCTTTACTGGGTTGAATTGATTCCGTGCCTCATACGACTAAGACTTTGGCCCATAGTGTGTCAAGTGAATCAAAGCCCTAAGTTGTCCATTTATATGCCTTTTGCTTCTGCGTATTGCATAAAATCTTGATAACATTTCATGTGGTGGTGTAATCTGTAAACTGCAATTGCAATCTTACCTCACGGGCTCATGAATAAATAAATAATGATCACATTCTTACTAAAGCACTTAAAAAAAAAAAATCAAAAGAAAACAAGATGTTATGTGATTCTTTAGTCAGTAGTTGTTGAGTTTGTGAGATTATCCACTGTCATTTCACTACAATGATGGTGGAGTTTGCATTAGAGGTTGCACGTCTCTATATTTTGGTTCCTGTATTTTCTGGACAATTACATGGTTAGTGCACACTCATAAACAAGAGCTCCAAATGGCCACTCTGCAGCTGTCAATCATAAAGCATAGCAGACAAAGATACTGGCCACTACATTAAGCTTAAAAGATAAACAACAGTTTTTATGGGGACTTCCAAATGGCCTTTTCTCCACATCTACCCTTTCTGATGTCATTCATCACTAATCATTATTACGATATTATCTTTTGCATTTTGCATTTTTGTTCTCCTAGCCTAGTAAACTAGCCCACCTCGAGTGGCAAAAAATATTTTTGCCTGAATCATTGGTCTAGTGACGGTCCATAGAGCCTCAGGCATGACCGTTAAAATTTTACTGGTCCAATCACAATGCTCAATTTGTGTAGCGAGATTGTAGGGTTGACAGTGTTGAAGACGTACGAACTTATATACAGTCTATGGTCGGATAAGCAGCATGTAAATGGACCTGGTTGGATATTTTTCCTCCACTGTTACCCGTGTGTTAATGTTAATTAGCTTAGCCTATAGGATGTTAAAACAACAAGATAGACACTAAAACTAAGACACTAAACTGACTTGTTTTTGTTGCTCTGATTGGTCATAGCTCTGGCTTATTACGTACAGAGCAGTATGAAAGACAGCCTTGATCCCACCCTTACGCTTAAGCTCAGTCTATGGATCATCTCCAGACTATGAATTCATATCATAGTTGGTCTTGCCAGGCTTCTGTTTTCATCCTTAACTGAACATAAAGCAAACATCTACAACTGCTGCCTACTGTCAAAGTACATGGATTTTGGTGTTGAATCACTGTTGCTGATGACAGTGATTCCATGTTCGTTACAGAGCTGCTGAACATCCAAGTGGATCATACGTGAAATGAAAAGCTAAGAAACTGCATTTTACCAGAACTATTTAACTGTATTAATAGGATCAGTGGATAAATAATATTACATATTTTCTATCAGTAGATACTTTTCTTTTTAGATCTTCGCAGGTTAATTGAGGGTCATTGAGATTGACTTTTGGAGACAGTCTCCAGTGGACATTTCCATTTTTGACACGTCTGCCATTACTTCACACTTTGGACTACTGGCTGTTGTCATCTTTACATCCTGTTTCCACCTTATGTGACTCAACCAAACCAACACATGGCGACCGTACAACAGTATTTTAAAGCTACCTGAATCCAACAGCATCATATTATATCATCCAACTATATGGATGCTTTTCCTAACTGTTATCCCAACATAAAACCCTCAATTAAAACATGAGATCAATCAAGTCACACATAAAAGTGGGAGAATACAACAAGCATGGTTCAGTATGTGATATTTACTGATATCTTTGGGTGAAGTTACACAATAATGTCAACTGAATACACCCCCCACCCTTATCTACAGTGGCTGCAAAAAACAAAACAAAGTAATCAAAAAGAAATTGCTTTACTTTGATACAGGTTTTTGTCCTTTTACAGATTCACCTAAGCTCCCTTACCTTTATCACTTTCATACCAAATATGTATTAGGGATTTAACGCCAAATATTATCCACTATTTGGTACATTTTGCGGTCCTTATGTCACGGTTCACGGTATGATTTAGATGCAGAGCCTGGTTGGAGCCCCGCTGTGAGGTGAAATTTATCTGTTAGCTGAAAAAGATGAGATATACTTTATTGATCCCCCAAGAGGAGCATTCAAGTGTGTTCAGCAGCACAAGAAAGCATCAAAAACAATAGAAAAATAAAAAAAAGATTACAAAAAAATAAAAATACAATAATACAAAAACAAGTTGGTTAATGTCTTATGGCTCACTTATGCTTTCTGTATGTAAACAGGAACGTCCATTTATAATGTTGTCATTCATCACTGCTTCATCCTGTACAGCATAGATGTCTTATTCTTCTATTTTTTTTTTTTACCTTACCTGTATTGTTTAGCACATTATTTATATATTTTTATATATATTTTAGATTTTAGATGTCTTCTATTCTTGTATTACTTACCTTGTATTTCCATTATTAGTTGTCTGTTGAGATGGGTCAGGTTGTTTTTTTGTTTTTTTTTTACTGAAGAATTTCATGCATAAACCAATAAAGTATCTATTCTATTCTATTCTATTCTATTCTATTCTATTCTATTCTATTCTATTCTATTCTATTCATTCACCAGAGGATGCTGGCAAAGAGCGAGGGTGTTTTACTAGTGTGGATGGTAACGTTAATATTGAGAAGGGTGGTTGTTATAAAGATATTCACTAACTTACAGAGTCACTATTTGAAAAGTGCCAATATTTATAAAAATTATTCTGTTCAAATCTCAACCGTTCCCGGTGATAATGCTCCGTATTCTACGTCTGGCCCTAGCCTCCTTGTCTGGCTCTGTGTCTACCTAGTATAAAAGTGAGTTGTCTTTGTAAATGTCATTTGAAAATGACAAATGAGCTGTACCGTGGTGCATTGTCTTACCAAACCATGTACCGTTGAACTCCTGATATGTGTTGTACAGTACATACAGCAACGCATCAAGAACTTGATACTTGGTGATTTTGCTTTTTGACCAAACACAGATCTACCAACAAAAATACATAATTATGGATCTATTACTATCCTAATCCTAACTGATTTCTTAGTCTTGAATTGAACAAAAGGCCAGAGTTGGAAATGTCAGCAGAATAAAGTCAGTGGCCCTACATGGGGTAGACTGAATTGGATTCTAGCTGTGGTGCCGTAAAAGATGTTTTTCTTTCTCCTTCACATAATAAAACGGAGTGGTACACTGGGTCAGAGTCACTCCACCTCCTCTCGAAGGGTGCCTTGGCAGCAGCCTCTGTTTATCTGTGTTTGTGTAGAGCTCTGATTGAGGAGCAGCCACAACAGTTCACAACAACACAGACCAGACCCTCAGAAATGTAAAAACCTGCTCAACCTCTTGCAGGATAGAGCACCAAACCACTTCTTCTCCTCTTTTAGTCACCTCTAATCATCAATGCACTGGAGTCATTAGCCTCCACATTCTCTCCCTTCTCCTGCTCTCTTTCTCCTTACCTCCTTTCAGGGCCTCACAATGAAGACATTTGCATCCATCCAGGTTGCTACGATACTCAGCCACCCCAATGTGAAATGTTTTGCCTTTCCTTTGAAGGTGGTTTTCAAGAAGAAAACAGCTGCAGGAGAAGAAAAAGACGCAGTGTTAGGGGAGCAAAATGTGTTTCTAAGGTTGGGTTAACTGAAGTCACACCAACTGCTTTGTTTATTTGGTTACAGTTGAGCATGTATTGAGCCTTATACATTTATTTGAGTGCATGGATGTTTTTCATAGTGTCTATATGGCCTAATGAGGCTGTTATTTGGTGTTGACTCCCTGCCATATGTGCATGAACACATCAGAGACCTTCCAGGCAAAAACTATTCTTTTCCCCTCACTCATAATGGTTTGCTTTTTAGCTGTGTCTGCAATGAGCAGGCTACAAAATAGAGAAAGAAAAAGACAAATCCTGCTGTGATGGTGGATATTATTGCACTAAAGACTGGAAGGCTTTGTTAGATGCTGAGCTACACTCAATTTTTAAAGTTTCCTGAAGAAATGTCTTTATCAACTCTACTATTTCTCCTTTATTATTTATTTTCATTCCATTGTTTGCTTTCAGAAAGTCAAAAATCTTGCATGAGCAGGCAGAGCTGTCATGTTGTGGACAGACTGTCCCTTTGGGCTTTCGCCTTATTACTATACATCATTGCCCCCTTAAGTTGCTGTCTGCCTCAGCCTCCTTTGGGATATTTCTGGCCTTTGATGAAGCTCGATTGACGGCTGGCATCGCCTGCTTTCCTCCCACCTCTGTCACCTCTGCTCATGGTGCTGCAGTGTGGCTTAAGGCTAATTAGCCCTGTGGAAATAAAGGCAGAAATCCACTTCCACCATGAGAAATCACTGCTGCTAAATCAGACTAATGCTAATGCTTGAGGTTTTATGAAAGGTGTTTTATATGTGTCCTTGGCACAGTGGGCAGGGTCCAGTTCCCTGCCGGGCATGATGGTTTTTAGTGGTTCTTGTCAGGCTATGCTACACCTCCCTCACCCTCTTGCCCCATCCATCTCTTACTGACTCTTTTCTGAAATTCAATTGACCTTTTGTTCCACCTCACAGTGAATGGGCACAGGCCAGCTCCACCAATAGCCAGCCCAGAGCTCTCATACCTTTTTTATTTGATCTGTCCTGCCGAGTCCAGTGCTTTCATTACCTACCCAAACACCCAATGCACCCCCCCCCCATACACACACACACACTCCTCTGCTGCTACATCCTCTTTTATCTCTGGTCGCGTCTCTTTGCTGGCGGCAGGCAAGTGAATTTCAGGTCGTGGTGGTGATATATTTCACAATCAGGAGAAACTTCACCCCCATCTTCCTGCTTCTCCTCCTCCTCGTGTACTTGATTGTTATGGTGATTGGCTTTTATTTGTGCCTGCTCGGCTTGTTTTAAACACAACACTATTTCTCCTTTTCACTCCCACAGAGGACTTTTTTCTGACTTTGCAAAAGTGCTGAGTTGGCTACACTGTCGCTCAGGGCAGAAGAGCTCGGGAATGTTGTGCCGTGACAAGGTCTGTTGTGACCGTGACCTGCCAATCACTCTGATCTTCAGGATTGACAAATTGATCTTAGCGCCCTCATTCTAGCTTCTAATTACATTTTAAGTCCAACATGCACCGTTGTCTTAACTTTCCTTCATCTGACATCTATTCTTCTTCATCAGAATTCTGCTTTAATTCCCTGGTTGCTTCTCTCATCATCACATGCCTTTGTACCTAACCCTCGCTTCAGTGTCAAAGTCATTAAATCTTGTCTGTCCCCTCTCCACCCTCACATGCTCTGTCTCTTTCTTCTTCAGCTATAACCTCAGTACAGGTCTGCTGCACTGCGATACATACTAAAGACCAACTTCAGCAGCTACAGCACCTCATGTGTGACCACTGCCAATCAGAGTTTGCCATTGTACAATGTGTGCTTTGCTGACTGTTGGACTTAGTATCCATGCAATTGAGCTAGTTTTGAAGGATGTAGGTTTATGAGTGTGGAATTGTGATACTCTGCTTTCTCAGCTGCATAAAACAGTGTCAAACCAGCGTTATATATATAAACCAGAGTACTCTAAATTATCATTAGCTTAGTGTTTAGAATGAAGAGCTACATCACAAGCTCCAATTTATTGGACTGTATGAAATGTAACATTTTATATATATATATATATATATATATATATATATATATATATATATATATATATATATAAAAAACAAAATGGGATGAGAACCACAAAGAAACAACTTTTAGAGTCAAATAAAGTGACAAAGTAATAAAAGCTATTAGCACAGTGTTTATTTTCACCATTAGACACAGCTCTCAAGTTTCAAGGTTATTTTATTTATACCCATTGGTAGATTTGTTTTGCAGACAGAATAATTGCATTTGACATTACAACAAATGCTACATTGAACCTGTTAGGCAGGTACTTGATCAAGTGTTAAGACAAAAAGATGATAAATGCTCAGTTCCACCCTTCATCAAAATAGCAGGATGCATAAGTAAAAGGATCAAATAAATAAAACAATAAAAAAAGATCCTAAAATAAAATCAAATAAATTAAAATATGATGCAATAAAATACAACAAAAAACTCAATAACATACAAACAGTCTGTGATTAAAAAAAAAAAAAAACACGATAAGAACATACAATTTTAAAATTAGAAGTCACAATAACAATAAAGAAATAGGATAAATAACTAAAGTAAATAAAGTGCAACATCACTCTTTTTCATTGTGATCAGTGACAGGAACAAAGCTGTTGTTATAATGCTGTGTCCTGCATCTTGGGACTAAAAACCTCTGCCTAGAGGGAAGGAGTCATTGTTAAGAATGAAATTAAATGAGTGGGGATTCAGAATGAAACAACATTTCCTTCTTTCAAATTGATTTGTAGTCCATCTTTTTACAACACAAACTGTGAAGAAAATGCAGGTGATTTATGATTTTACTATGACTGTTTTCTGTCAAAAAACAGAACTAAACTAACAGATCTTTAATGTAAACTATCAGCTGATACTGCAGTGAAAGGTAAAAAAAAATCAGATTATGCTACACAACAGCAACAAAAAGTTATATAAAAGGTAAAATCAGATGAAAATTGTAACAAAAAAAATCCATGTAGTGTATTTTTTTTTTAGTCCAAAGAAAGAGTGCAATCTGAGTTCGTGTATAAGATGGTTCAAAATATGGATGTCTGGATGTTCTACAACCAAACATACACCATGTAAATTAAGGCTGTCCAATCCTGGTGGTCCTTGATATCTACAATTCTGCATGACTGAGATGTTTCCCTCTTCCAACACCTGATTCAAATGCCTGGAATCAAGCTCTGCAGAAGTCTGGTAATGACCGTCAGGAGAAACATCTAAGATATGCAGTATAGTAGCTCCCCTAAACTAATGCTTTGTCCACAGTCCAGACCAATGATATTTTGGAAAACCAATATTTTGTCTCTGTTTGGGTCTCTTGCAAACACAACGTTTTAAGTCAGACATTTTTACAAACAATTTCCAAAGTGAAAATATTAAAAACTACATGTGCGTATCAGTGCTGGGAATAACTGTGTTAGAGTATAACGGCATTACTAACGCAGCCACATTTCCAGTAACAGCGTAATTAATTAATTACTTTATACATAACTGTAACATTGCTGTTACCATTACTCAGGAAATAATGCAATACATTACAATTTGATTAAATGGCTCGCAAGCAGTGCTGGGTAAGTTACTTTGAAAAAATAAGTAATTACAAATACTAGTTACTTCCCCAAAAATGTAATAGCGTTACTAACTGCATTACTCCACTGGCAAAGTAATTAGTTACCAAGAAAAGTATTTTTGCGTTACTTTTTCTTTGCTTAAAAATGTCAAAGAAATGAAAAAAAACCAGGGTATTCATCCTTGTTCTGTGATGTTACTTTGGATGTGATTTATTCCTTAAAACACTATCAAATATTTTTATGATCTATTATCAATGGTATAATATGTCCACAGTTCAGACAACAACACTAACTATGATTTGTCCAAGATGGTTTAGATCATTTTTAAAGAGTAAAATGGAGACATCTTTTGACCTGTGAATAGATACCTCATACAGCCTCACTTTAGAACAATCTGTAAAAACCCTTATAGATGGAGGAAAATGAGTGTTTTTAGTCATTTAGCAGAATTTCTAAGCACTGGCAGTGTTGCAGAGTGGAGGAGAAGGCATTATTTGTACATTCACCAGAGTCCCAAGGAACAGTGCCAGACTCTAAAGCACTGAGGTGGTCACGGCCAAACTTTACAGGTCATGTGACACGTGAAGGTTCAGGACTTCCATATATTATTTTTATTAGTGCTGCCACTTAGATTTGCTGCTAGTTTTTCCCCATGACCACTAAAGCGTGTGACGTTATTCCAAAGCAGAGCCAAGCAGGTAGTGTGTGTGACAGTGAGTGTGACTGAGGAAAGTGTAGAGAATATCTGCATGGTGAGTATCTGCTGTTCAAAGGGGTTTGAACGTATGTTCTAATAATAAAGCAAGAAGAACTTCACATCCTAGTGTCCAGTAGGGTGAGTGCTAATGAAAAGCATCTAGTAGAGGAGGAAATGGATCTGAATGTGACTCAGAAACACTATCAGTTCTAGAAAATTGTGTTCCATCTACTATGTACCTTCATAGAGGAACTAAAATGGGGCAGGGGTTGGGAATGGTTCTTGGCAGTTGGCACAAATTACATAAAAGTTAAAAACTTTGAACCAAAGCTCTCTCTCTCGTCATTTGGAAGCCACTTTATCCTCACTAGGGTCACGGGGGTCACTGGGGGCCTAATCCAGCTATAGTGGGTGAAGGCGGGGTACACCCTGTATGAATCTCCAGTTCATCTCAGGGCTGAACATATATAGACAAACAATCACTCTCACATTCAAACCTATGGACAATTTAGATTAACCAATTAACCTATCAGTGCATGTGTTTGGATGGTGGGAGGAAACTGGAGTACCTGGAGAAAACCCACATAATCAACAGTGCTTGGAAGCACAAAAGACATCAACTTTTTCTTTTCCATTTAATATATATGCACAAAGCCTTTCCGATATTTATTAAATGTTGTTAAAAAAGAAGTACGTAATGTCAGTTTTTCCATTACATCGCAAATGTAATGATTTGTTTATTTATGATCAGGACATGAGAAGTCATTCCATAAAGACGACGCCAACTATAAATATGTTGTTTTAGTGATATATTCATTAGTATTTTATTACTCCTCTATCTTGCAATACATTAAAAAAAGATTGGGTTTCCTGGTGTGTCCACATATACTGCGCCATGTTTCCTTTAAAACTCTTCTTCACTTGTTGTCACTTCTGTCAGCATTTTCATCTGACTATAGATACAAAAAAAGGTCTTTCCATCGCAGTTTTGCTCAATATACAACTTACGTTTAATTGAAAAATGAGGGTTTCATCGAAATTGTAATTTTTTTCCATTGGGTAAACATTTATGTGGAAGTTATATTTGCGTAATTTGAGGGTAAATGGAAACGCGACTTGTGATGCAGTAATGGGGAGCCTGGTGTATCCTCTTCACTGAGGGAGGCAACAGGTCAACATAAACTGAATGATCAGGACTTTGGGGGGTTAGTGAATCTATTGTCAGAGTCTCATTCCATCATTAACAAAGAGAGCATAGAGATGCTGAAACAGGCTGTTTGTACAGACTCTATTTACCCTGCTATACAAAGGTGTGCAGTGTTTCACCAGACACTCTATTGTGGTAGGTCTGGTATGAGGCTTAGTAACAGCAAGTACAAAATAATCTATAATTATTACAATCATTTTGTGTGATTTCAATGGATTAAGGAGAATATGAGTAAATAAATTCCATTGTATTTATCTTCTCACAATGTCGTGCACCTGTTTAGACAATTGTAAGGTGTAAAAGTGTTATCATGGTACTGACTTTCTGCAGGCAGGCTGCAGTTGCTGTTAAAATTTAAGAGTTCAAGTCCATGTTGCCTCCCGTGGGATCCGAAAGGGAGGGTGCCCACAGCCACAGCAATTTCCCAGAGAGCCCAGATATTTTTACAAGCCTCCTAATGAGAGCTGTGAGAAAGCAGGAGCCGTGTAACTGAACGGCTTGTGAAAGTACAGAGGCGCCACTCTGCCTTCAAATTTGATCAAGGTACAGAAATGAAAAGTAAGAGTGGAAATAAACGTGTGAGTGCATGTGAATTTCACAGTGAGAAAGAGAGAAACGCAAGATGTTAAAACAAGGACCATTTGCAAGACCGACAGAAAGAGAAACGAGTGGAGAGAATTAAAGGGTTCAACCTTTAGTTTGGCCTTTGTGCTGGCAGTCGCTGTCTTTTCATGATGATTATGGATTGCGAGCACAAGTCCTCTGGTCCTCAACTCACTATAATTCACTTTGGAGTGACTGTGTATGTGTCTGTGAGTAACCCCTCCATGTTTCGCTTGAAACGCTGCGATAAAGGGAGGACACAGCTGTGTGCAGGAGCCCAAGAGACACTGATACTCAAATATGTGCATACAACTGTTAAGAACAAGACTAATTTGCATCTGCAGACTGCAAGCAGGTGCATTCAAGCTGCAGCATTTGCAAGTGCACACCACGATTCCTGTTTTAATGGTTTATCCATATACTAAAGATACATTCAACAGAGATTGATGGTTACTGTTTGTTAATCAAACTGCATTGTTGTGGGAAAAACATACATGCATTCACAGTTGGTTTATACAAATCTGTGCAATCTGTGTATCCAATATTTGCATAATTTTGTATACATTTTGTGCAATTTATTCTTTTTACTCAGGGTAGCAAGAATAACAACACAGGTTTTTTGGTCAGGATATCAGTCATTTTTCTATTTCTGTATTTTATTTCATTTAGTCATCTATTTAATCATTTGTTAGTTGAGTATGATGTAGATCAGACCTGTCAAACTTCAGTCTTCGAGGGCCGGTGTGTCCTGCATGTTTTAGATACTTCCCTCTTCCATCACAGCTGGAAGTCATTACATCGTTATCAGGCTTCTGCAGAGCTTGATGATGAGTTGATCATTAATTGAACCAGGTGTGCTGGAAGAGGGAAATATCTAAAACTTGCATGATACCGGCCCTCGAGGACTGGAGTTTGACATTTGTGATGCAGATTGTATGCTAATGCACATGTTTATTCATAAATAAACCTTTTATAGTTTCAGACTTTAACTCATCAGGCTCGCTGTATGTTTTTTTTTTTTTTATTGTCTGATTGTGAATGAGCCTCATTGAAGATGTTTTCTTTTTTCAGTCAAGACAGATACAATTATTTTTATATCACACTTAATAATAGAGTCAAATGCAAAACTCCTGGGAAGTCTTTTGCTTTTTGAGATTAACCACACCCACTGCACATTTCAAACCAATCACACTATAGTTGTCAAAAATACCAAGACAAAAAATTTTTTAAAAGATGTTGGAAAAAAGTGAGAACTCCCAAACTACGACTGCAAAAAAAAAACGTCACATCATTCTTTTTTTTATTATTATTATTATTATTATTATTATTATTATTATTATTATTATTATTATTATTTTGCCGAGTAATAATTTTAAATTTCATCATCAAAGCTTTCCCAGAGCAACTGTAGATGTTTTTGTGGCCTTTGATAAGACCAGACTTGTAGCAGGTTTCACTTTAACACTTTCTTCTTGTCAAAGCCTGACAGTCTGATGGGTGTCAGACGGAGCTAGATGTTACAAACACAATGTTTGTAACACACCTCAGACATTGCTTTACGTGACAGTAGGATGATGTGAAAATAAATGTAAGATTTTTTTTTGGTCTCTTTACTTCCATGTTACCAACTACAACTGAAAGTAGATAAACCAACCCTACTTGAGAAGTTGCTTCATTACTTCCAGATTAGGAAGGTGTGTGTAAAGACATAAGTACCATTAGCATCTTTGAACAAAGAGTTCACATTAGTGCCTCTGTTTTCTCAGACAAAGCCAAAGCAGAGGGTACTGTCTTTCCAACAGAGGCGTTCAGTGACCGCTCGTGACATCTGAGTCTATGTGACTGCTGATTAGTCGACTAAATACTGAACTTTCACTGATCAGAGTGACACATTTTTCTTGGTCTCAGACTAAGACAAGTGTCAGACTGAGTTTCCTGTGTACTTTTTGATTCATTGACTTATTAACAAGGTTTTATCCCCAATCTATGGTTTGGAGACAAAATCTTTCTGATGGAAAACATTTTGCCAATTCGTGATTCAGCTTTCCACAGACTCTTTATTTCTTCATTGTTCTACTCAAAAGCAACACAAACATGTCCCCACATGTCCTATTGATCTGAAATTGAAAGGCTTCCTGTGTGCATCTAGTCTGGTCTTGGTCTTGACACAATCTCACCACGTTTTGGCCTTGAAATGTCTGACTACAACATTTTAAATGGTGTAGAAAGGTGTTGTTGTTGGGGGGGGTTTATGGCGTTATGTGGAAATCTACATACTGTATGTACAGTATGTAAATTGATTCATTAAAAGAGCCACATCAATACCTTAACCCTATTTATGATAATATAATGTGCTGTTTTGACACACCATTCAAGTGTTCTTAATGCACAACAAGAGCAAGACCAGAGTCCAAACATTTAATTTCATTTATTCATTCAAGTCTCCACGACAGAAAAGGAGCAGGATGAAGAAAACTTATACCTGCCCCTTTATTACGCCATCTGCTCCATCAGACAAAACTATGAAGACCTTCAGAAGTACAAGTGTTAACATTAAAATTAAAATATCCTAGGGTAACTAAATTTTGTGTACTTACATATAATAATTACCCCTAACAAATGGTGTAGTAGATGGTGGTGGGAAATAAATGACTTGCGTCAGAACACAAATGTTGCCCTGGTGTCAGCCATGACTTAATCTTGGTTTTATTGATCGGGACAAAAACAGTAATAATGTTTGTCCACAACCAGAAACAGCTTGAACCCCACTTCCACACAGTGCCGCCTCTTTGGCATTTCCATGGCATGAGGGCACCACACTATTTTCAGTAGCATGTTCACTATGCTTTCAATCTTGCCAATGTAATACCATATGGGATCTACAGTCATATGCACGTCACAGATCTGTATGTGATTCATGAAACGCTCCAAAAAATGTAATAAAATACACATTCTGTTCAGCATCCATAACTCCAAAGCAACACAATAACAATACTGTTAACACCAGAGGTAGAGACACAGAATGGTTAATTCTACCTCTGATATTATATTATGTGCAATTAAAAAAATAAAATAAATAAAAAAAAAAAAAATATATATATATATATATATATACTGTTATTCTTATTTATCTCATCTTCACATACCATAGTTTTACCCCTTCTGTATATATTTTTCACTCCTGTATATTCTGTATAGTGTACATAGCATATAGTAATTTTCTTTTCTCTATATCTGCGTTTGTGTACATATATTATTTATTATCTATATGTTTCTTCTCTTTGCTGTCCCTCTATTGCTGTATATCGCTGGCTATTGTGATGTGTGGATTTCTCCAATGTGGAATCTTATCTTATCTTATCTTATTTTCAAGTTAAATTAACCACAGGTTGGAAGTCTAAACAACTGTACTTTCACCTGACAAAACCATAATATACACAGCTGCAGTCATGCTGAAGATGATTCTACAGGTAGTTCAGGCTGTGTTGCTATAACAATTAGCCACGCTGAGTATTATACCTGCAGAAATGTAACACTCCTTGGGATGAACTGAGCTGAGATGTGCCAAGTCAATGTGAACCATGCTGATACTGGCAGTGGAAAAGTGGCATACAACACAATACCAAATATTTATTACTTTTTTTTTAATACAATGAAAATATATCCAGTTGGTGCTTTTATGAAAGAAAAAAAAGTTGCTTGAGGGTTCAGTCTAGTGTGACAATCAGTATGTTTGCAGAACTAGTTTAGAGTCCAACACTTAAAGTCCTGACCTCACACCTGGTGAGTTGCCATTGGCTGGAGTCCAGCACCCCACAGCCCAATAGTTCTAGTCCAAAAACATATCGTAGAAGGAAAATAAGAAAATACCCATAGAGGTCAGAGTACATGTACACACTGATCTCCTATCCACACACTTAGTAGTGGATAATATGTGATTATTGAGAGGGATTGTTTTTGCATTCTATTAATTTTTTAGGAAGTACCTGCCATATGTTATTCTTTTAATGACCTTTAGAAAACCTTCCAGGAATGTGCCAAACATTTTTCTAAATGACATGCATTGCCATATGGTTGGGATAACAAACCTCATGAGGTAAAATTAGATAAAAAAAAAAAAAAAACCAGTACACACATTTTTCTGAAGACACCATGACCTTAAGCCATATGTTATTTCTCTGTCCACAGGTTCTTCTTACTACGATAACGTGAGGCCACTGGCGTATCCAGATTCAGATGCAGTTCTCATCTGCTTTGACATCAGCCGCCCGGAGACATTGGACAGTGTCATAAAGAAGGTCTGTTTCCTATTTCATCTCTGCCTCTAAACACTTTGGATCAGCATTTAATATCTGCTGTGACACCAGTGAACTAGCATAGGTGTGGGGGGGTGCGCATTTTTTTTGTCACAATCAGCATCTCACATCCACTCAGATTTCAGTGCAAGCAGCGAGTGGTTTCACAGCTCAACAATAGAGCAAATCAGCACAGAGGTTGGAGCCCCTCGGTTCCTTTATCTCATCAAAACGTCCATAGATACTTGACCCCTGTCCTGCTGAGGAATAGAAGGTCAGAGTGAAGAATGAGAGAAGAGGCTTTAGAGCTGGGTGGGTTCCGTTGGGCTATCAGATACGCAAATTAGCCACAGCAGTTGTATCAAAGAGGAGCTGATGTCGAGACCACTTGGTGCTCTTGAGTAGTAGAAATGGAATTTTGTCGGCATTTCAATCAAAAGTCTGATTTTATGCCAAATACCATGCTAGCAGAATGAATAACAACATCTAGTAATGCTTTAGAGAATACACTTGAATGTAATGTTTGCCGACGAGGTTAAATATTTACACAGGAAGAACATTGTCAGTGTTTTATTTGTGCGTTTATTATTGAATTCTCAAATGAATGTGTTGAGGAAACAGGAGCTACAATGTTCCCACAATGTTGAAAGTTCTCCCTAAAGCATCTGTAAAAATGTTTTACAGGCAATTTTATTACTTGTGATAGAACAAAGTATTTATCTCAGTATAAAAGTTTTTATTAAAAAATGCCTGAAAACATCACCCTGCAATGTTCTATGAATCTTTCCATCTTATATTTGCTCCTAAAATTTAATTTTACTGAAGGATAATGTTCTTTACACCATTATATACAGTAAATATTTCATGGTACTGTATAGATAACTAGGAGACCAGTCAGTGCCAAGGTGTGACAGTCCACTTCAAACCTTATCTTATCTTCTTTTCTAAATCTGTCAGAACATTTTATGAATATTAAGTCATGATGTTAGAACCAATTACTCATCCTTTAGACCATTCCTACATTTTGGAAGAACAGTATGATGTGAAAAGAAGACTTTCTCCTGATGAAGTGATAATATTCTGACAGCATTTTTAGATTAAATTATTTCTATCTGTGCAGTTGTGCTGACATGTCCAAACATTTATAGTAGCTTGTTCTTTTTAGGATGCATTAATGCATTAGCCAAAGAGGCACTCTTCAATACTGGCAGATATTGGCCAACATTTATAATATGTTTTCACTGGTGGCAGTGATAAATTGCAATGTGTTACTTTTTTTTTACTAAAGGTTATGTCACATAATTTAAATAACTTCATATGTGCTTATTCAAAGATAGTGTAA
Organism: Siphamia tubifer; assembly: GCA_020466265.1. Taxonomy (NCBI): domain Eukaryota; kingdom Metazoa; phylum Chordata; class Actinopteri; order Kurtiformes; family Apogonidae; genus Siphamia; species Siphamia tubifer. The sequence goes on along the minus strand of CM035790.1, from coordinate 24,738,862 downwards.
GGCAGACTTGGCAGGAAAAATAAAGTAAAAAATAATAAATAGAGGGATGTCAAAGAAAAGTATTTCTCTTAAATGTATATCTCTTACCCTTGAATACAATCTGAAAGTTTTTTTTTTTTTTTAAATTAACTCCAAAAACTGTTGACCTAATTTTAATTCGCTGACATTATTATGATGGGCATCTATATATTCACCAACTTAAAAACAGTTGGGTGAAAAAAGCAACATAACTTTCTTTTACAGTCTCTTACCTTATTGTCATTAATGAAATTGTACTTATTTTTTTGGGCACGGTGCATGGTTTATTTATTTTTGTCCTTTGTGCCTCTTGTGCCTCAGTTAAATATCTCACTTATAGTTTTTCTACCATGTCCAGCCTCTATTATCAGAACATCAACAGAAATACCATATCTTTTCCACTTCTATGCCAATATATGGGTCTTTTCCTATTCAATAAAGTCTTGAGGTGTAGATGAAATTGCTAACATGCCCATGTCATGAACAGGTTTTTACAGCCTTGGTCAGACTGTGCCACACATGTTGTTAAAGACCTATTGTATATGTGGAGACACCCTTCATAATAGGTTTGTTTCAGAGCATTTGTGTCATGTAAAACAGGCCTGTGCCATTCGCGGTCACTCATCTTGAAGCCATGTGTTGGTGCCTGTCTTTGAACCGAGCTCCTAGTGGGATAAAGACCGTTCCCACGGCTGGCCTGTTGACGCGTTTAGCGGTCTGAGGAGAGCCGCTAAAATACCCCTGCCGGCTTTGTAGGTCTAACCCAAGACACCTTTTTTTAGCCTGCAAATATCTGGCAGGCCTCACTGCACTCTGTCAACAGGGGGAAGCAGAGAAGTCTTCAAGCTTTTTGGTTTTCCCATGAATCCCTCAGCAGGAGGTTTCCATGACCTTTAACCCCTGGCTGTCGCCCTGACAGTCTCTGAAGGCTTAAGGGCACATGGAAAACCTGTTTCACAATCACCGTACCAAATTAGACTCTTGACCTCCAGGGATGAGTGGGTCAGTAAGGCTGCTGGACGACAGCTGGGGGAAGAGAGGGGGGTTAAACAATCAAAGCCTCTGATTGGATGTTATTGGAAGAATAAGGATTGGCTTGAAAGGTCGTAGGTCGTCTTTAACGTGATGCGTGAATGGATGCGCTGACATTCCGCACATGGCGTTCAAGGGTGTTCTAGATCGGTCGGCCATTTTGTATCTGTGTCGCAGAGGAGAGATGGCGTCGATTCAGCGGAGTTTCAGATGTGACATTTAATCTTAAGGTGGTTTTAGTAAGAAGACAGCTCAACCTTTTCTATTCAGACCCTGAAACACATATGTAGATGGAAGCTGCATGCAAATGGAAATACAGATACCTGCAGTGTGCACAAAGTTGTCATATGGTTCTAGCTTGTGAAATGTAACTGGTATTTAACAGTAAAGAAGCAAGTGTGCATAAAACGCAGGGTTTTTTTTAAAAAATAATAGTGCTTTTGTTACAATTAATGTTTCAACTCACATACACAGTGACACGTGAGGTCCTTTGCCAAACCAAAATCCAGCATTAAAAAGAAACTTTTATTGGTCCATAGCAGATGGTAAATTTCGACATGTTGCAAAACCTTAATATTTTTGCTTAGAATTTTTGCTTCTATAAAAAAGTTCTTTTAATATAAGTATGCGAGGTATCAGACTTACAGAATTACAATCTTAAAGTAAGAAAAAGTTGTCACTGGATCATAAAATTCCCCTTCACAGAATTTTATAGGATTCTGATTCATTGTACTGTAGTGCTGTATTAATGTTTGTGTTCCATTTTACAGCTGTACATCTTTTTTGGTTGAGTTCTTTTCAAGGACTCTATGTTAGGTCTCTGTGAAAGAGCATATGACAATCTGTTGAAGTAGAGTTATATTCAACTACATGAATCATAATTTCCTCACCTCTTAAGAAGCTTTTCCTGATTTCCTTCTCTAGTTTCTGGAAGCTAAAGCTGTGTGTGACAAAGTTTGGATGGTATATTTGACTAATAACGTTATGTCTGCATTATTTTAGCCCTACATTTTAACAATATTGATAAAGAAAATACTATTACACATTTTTAGCCAAAGATTCTGCATTATTTATGGCCTGTTATGTCGCACTAGAGTTTCATTATCAACCAAAAACATACAACACAAGCATAACTCTAATGCACTGGTGTAAGTTGGGGCAATATATATATATATATATATATATATATATATATATATATATATATATATATATATATATATATATATATATATATAATAAAATAACCTTTCATTTATATTGTGATACATATTAATATGAAAAAACATATAGTTCTTTCCATATCACCCAGCCCTAATCTGAAGAACCAAATTATGTTTCACAAGTAAAAACAAACTAAATGTGAACACTTCAGTGCGGATAAACTATTAATATAAATTATCCAAAATAAAGACAATAAACCTGGCGTGTGTTACTGCATAGGTTGGTGCCAAGACTTTCTGTACAATACCATGAATTCCTGAGCAGGACAATCTGACGACTTTGTTATTTATTGATTTAATGGTACAAACTATACTGTATAATCCCTCTGAAAAACATCCGATCATATGACAGATTACTACTGTATCCTTCACCATTTTTTAAATATACTGTTGGTAGTTTTATCCACAGCAATGGATCATATTGTGTATAATCCTATTATGTTTATAGTGTCATAACCTTTAAAAATTATCTCTAAAAAAGTCTGAAGTTTTCACAATCTAAAAACACATGCTTGTTTTCAGCTTCATGACGAACCACACACATAGAATGTATTGACATTATCCCAGTTTCTGTGGCACTTGGTGACTTTGTTATAGCCACATTACAACAACTGCTTGTTCAATAATCTGGCCATGGAAGTACTCTGACCTTTATAGTTGTAATTACAGAGTTATAGTAGCAATATCACAGTGTACACATCTGTTACTGCTACGAGAGAATGTTGTGGTTGCTCATTTTTAATTTTGTTTTCGCTTGGTTTTTTTTTGTTTTTCTTGGGCTGATGGGAAAGTGGATCCTCCCATGGGGATCAATAAAGGTTATCTTCATCTCCATCTGTCTCTGCATCTGTCTTAAACCTTATGGAATAACAAGTACACAACTATTTCCATCAAATTATGCTTTCATTCCTCAAGTTAAAAGGATAGAATGGACCATTTCAGAACCTTTAGCATACTGGGCAGTGGTTCAAGTATTTAACATTCAGAACCATGTATGAATTTTACCTTCACCCATAAATCAACACAGAGTCCTTTAGTATATGACAAATATACAAAATCGCCACATTTGGAGAAATGAGATGATAAGTAATAATCTGAACAGGACACTAAAGCAGTCATGAAAAAGAACATTATTCATTTCTGAGATAAAATTAAAGCTTCATATAAGTAAATTAGAAGTCACTGATTTATATTTAACGAATAGGACATGAGGAAAAATATAGAACAGATATATAGAGAACTAGAAAAGCATTTGGAGAATGCAAAATCACTGTAGCAGCAAAAAAAGTTGCTTCATTTCATTCCAAACTGGGTATATATAGATTTCCAGTGCCCCAGAATAGATCTGATTACATTTTGGGAAGAGTAGGTCAAAATTTTAATGTATTTTTTTTTTTATCTTTTTTTCCCCCCAAATGACTTATAATGGGCAAAATTTCACATGTCTGTATCAGCTAAACTATGAGTTGAATTCATACCAAATTGGCTTTATACATTGCTCGTAACACAGAATAGATTTAAGGAAAAGTAGGTCAAAGTTAAAAAAAAACCATCTGAATTTTTCTAATCTTTTTTTCTCCCATTTACATATAAAACTCTTACTTTATTCTCATTAATGCACTTTGTATATTTGTACCTAAATCACTTTTTTATTCGGATCTTTTTCTGGCCACGGGACATGATTCATTGGGATTTAGTAGCTTGGTTGAATATTTCAATAATGGTTTTTCATGGCAGATATGAGCCACAAATCTGTCATATTCAGTTTCTATTACTGAAATACAAATGTAAAAATAATTACTTTCAATCATACTTGCCTGTAGCCATCAAACTGTTTAACTCAGAGTTATAAGAACATAATTAGAATTACACACAACACTATTTTTGCACACTGTGTATTACATTAATTATCATTGATAATATTGTTATGGACATATTGTATAAATTGTGATTCTAATTTGGTGTCTTACACAAAATGTTTGTTATATATTTATTCACAGCTGTATATTTGGATACTTAGAGGCTTTTATTCATCTATATTTGTTTTCTGTTGTATCGATAATTTCTTTCCTGCTGCTTTTTATTAAACTTGAACGGAGCGACTGCACCACCCAGTAATTTCCCCCCAGGGATTAATAAAGTATTCTGTTGTATTAGAATTCTATGCTCATCAATGGATGTTCTGCTCCATAGAGTGTTGAAGCATAGACAGAATTGTACATTTCACATTACCTGTGATGTATTCATGTGCCCATTTATGTCTCTACAGTGGCAGGGAGAGACACAGGAGTTCTGTCCCAATGCCAAAGTGGTCTTAGTGGGCTGTAAACTGGACATGAGGACAGATGTCAACACGTTAAGGGAACTGTCCAAGCAGCGCCTCATCCCTGTCACCCATGAGCAGGTGAGAACAAGCCGATGATGGATATCTGTGGAGAAAGGGGGTGGGATTAATAACACGAGAAAGAATACGCAAAAAAAAAAATAAAAATTAGAAAGCGATCCGGCGTTATGTGATTTTTCCATCTGGGATCAGCAGTGGCGTTGAATCCGTGCTGAAGTCCCAGAGGAAGGGTGTGAGAGGAAGCTCATGTAATATAATCAAGTACCTCCGAATATAGCGGTGTGGAATTCCTTGGGGACGTGTTGCTGGGGTTGGCGTTTTGACCGAAATTTGCTGACAAGCGATGTAAGGTTGCTTATGGCAAGGGCTGAGAAAGAAGTGCAGTCGGTGAGTGGAATTTATGTCTAGGGACACATTTTTCCATGAAATGAAATATTCATGCAGATTTAGGGATTTTCAAAATGCAGCATGAATAAAAAAAATGGACATTGATAAATGAGCGAGGCCTTTTATCACACGCCGCCATGACCTCTAAGCCAAGGGGATGGAGAGAAAAAAGGAGGGGATGATAAACTGTTTCTGTAAATCTGTGAATTTTAATCAGCTTTGAGCATGTTCATTTTGTGCTCTCCCATGTTGGACACACAAAAAGTGGAGGGGCTTTTTCACCGCCACACAAAAGCCCCCACAACAAAGGGGCCTTTTTTCTGATGCTGTCTGAGAGCTCGCTTGAGGCTAAAAGCACGCAGCCTGCAAACAAAACCAAAAAAAAATAAAAAATAAAAAAATCAGCAACTGAAAAACAGCAGTTCATGTAAATAAGATACATAAACAAAAGATGGAGTGGCAAACCACAGAGTTAATGTAAAATAGCTGGGGACCATTTGTAGCCAAACCAACATTAAACTATTGTTTTGCTACTTTCTAGTCTGTGTTTTGCTCTGAGGCAGCTACTGTTGGCCATCTAATGTACCCCAAGTATGTGTATTGCACAGCAGATGCCGTGTTGTTCACAATAAACATTTTGCTGCTCCAGTCTAATCGCCCGTGCTGTTATCCTGTTGTCGATCTTAAATTGAATTCCAACACAGCTGAGGAGTTGCCGGCAAGAGTGACCAGTGGGTGAACTGCAGACATTTCCTCACTAATCTGCCTGGGATCTGATCAAGCTTTTCCACTTGTCACGACAATCTGTACCCCCCCCACAAAACACTACACAACACAACACCACCCTCCAGTCCCCTTCCACTGCTACCTCCACCCTTGAGTCTAAATCTGCTGTTCCACCTAATGTGAACTTCATTGCATTTTATACGTGGCTCAGTGAACAGTTGTGATAAAATCAAAACCAAGTCCCTCTAAGGATGAACCGCTCTCTCTCTCTCTGTGTGGTAATTCTAAGGTCATGGGAAAAGCAGGGTCATGTCATTTGTTACTGTTACCTTTGCACAGGTTAATACAAGGTGATATGGGTTTAAAGTAGAAATATTTTATTATTGTTATGGTTTTTATTCAGCTTTTTAAATTTGATTTGGGTTCATTCTGTGTAGATATGACTGTAGTTTTATTATTGGGGAATTTAACACATTTGTTGTGTTTCTGTACATTTTCCCATTTGTTTTTTCCAGATATTTTGACACTTATTCTCATTTTTATGACTCATTGTCTTGAGACTGACTGGGCAATGGATTTTTTTTTTGTCCTTGTAGGGGACAAGAGTTTCACAGCTTGAAATAAATTCCAAAAGTATCTGTAATAACTTTCGCATCATGCCCTTTCCAGTCAAGATAATTATTTAATGTAAAACTAGAAAGGCACTCAGAGAGCACCCCCCACACACACACACACACACATAAATGACCTAAATTAGCAATAAGTTTCACTTTCACTTCCATGAGTGAAACCTATTGAACGACAGACGTGCATGTGCCCCCCCCCCCCACGAAAAAATAAAATAAAAAATCACCACCAATATTTTAGCATTTGTTACTTGTGCCAGTATCAACATGTCCTGAAAATGTAATTTTGTCATGTGGACAGTCAGGACCATCATCATCAGGTTGTCCTAATTGGTCATTGTACAACCTGAGCAATTTAGTGTGAATGTTCAGCTTTATTTCAAGGGTTGAACAAAAATATACTTTGAACTCTGATCAAACCTTTATATTTAAATACTAACTTCTTCACTTTAGCTTTTTTATGATAGCGTTCCAGGCCTTCTGGTGGTGCTGAACTCACCAGTGGATTATTTCTTTTTAAGATTGTACCAAATTGGTGATTTGCCCATCCTAAAATGTTCACTATGGCTATGGCTAGATTACATTTTTCACTAGAATGACAGCCTCCTTCATTTGCACTGACACGTCTTTGGACCTCATAATGAACACTCATTACTTTTGAGTCTGAAAATGGAACGACTGATTAAAATGAATGGATTCGTACATGGTTAATACAACCTTTAGTTAAACACCTTGAATTAAAACTGTAAGCCCACATTTCAATCACATCTTGATTGTTTAATTTCATATACAGAATATAGGTTTTAAGACACTTTAGTTAAAGCACCTGTAGAAATCTTACTTATTGAGTTCATATTATATCAGTATATGTCTGATTTTCTTGTGTGTTCAATTATATTACACATTAAAAGCAAATTCTATGAGTTTTGAGTATGAGCTCAATATGACCATGAAGTAACCCACATGCACAAAAGAGGTCCTGACATAATACTTGACCATGGAGGCATATACTGTCTTTATGGAAGTGTCGGAGAATTTCAACGTTTAAAATATTAGATGCGTATTAAGGACCACATTTGAAAGTGGTTTCAGATTTGTGCTGTTGAAACTGTCTTTAACAGATCAGATACAGGTCACGTACACTCTAATTAATTAATATTAACAACATTCATTCTATTAAACGCTACATGAAAAAAAATACTTTGCACAGTTTAATATATTGTTATATTTGAATTAATGACATTTTAATTATTTATCAGCTGTATTTTACTCATTTTTGTTTGAATAATAGCAGCTGAAAATCACCGAGTAGAAATTAATTATATCTTATCAGTAAAGTCAACAACGTATAAATCATTATAATCCATATATTTGGGAATATGAATTAATTTCACGGATTTTGATGAAATTTTCACGATATGTTGAGAGTGTCACAAAGACTAAAAGATATACATTTTGGTGGTGATCCGGAAAAGATACTGGATTCTGGATCACTTTGAAATGTATTCTCCATTTACCGCAATGACTGGCAGACAAAAATATAACCTCATTGGCAGAGGTAATAAGTTGATCTGAAAAAAGTCACTAATGCTCTAATGACAACTATGAACAGTAACATAAAACACTGGAAACTTTAAAGCTTTACATGAAAATGTGAATATCTGGGTTCAAGGTAAAAGTATAGACTAAATGACAATCCAGGAAAAAGAACAAATAAAAAATTTAACTTTATGGGTAAACTGAGGAGGAAAACAAAGTTGTTTATACTTGCGGTTCTCTTTTGTTTGTTAGCCTATGTTGCATAATCTGTTATTCTTTTTTATTAGTTTTTTTTTTTTGCATTTTCCAAAAGCCCTCATGTAAAGTCTGATCATGAAATAAGAGAAGAGGCAACACAGGAGTAAAAATGAAAGCCAAGGGATTTTGAAATTAAATTTGCGTCTGATTTGATGTCAAGCAAACAATTTACGATCTCAATTAACTGGGTATATTGTATCATTACTCAGGGGTGAGCTCCAGTGCTGCAGGAGTTCTGTTAGATTTTACTCTCTTCTCTCTAAATAGCAGCATAGACCATGTCAACACCAACCCTGTGGGCTTTGTGTTGCTCTATTCCCACTTTGCCTCAACAGACAGTGAGTTGCAGCATCTACATTATTCATGCATCACATGGAGGAGCTTCATTTGTCTCCAGACATGTTTAGATCATTGACATTCAGTCTACAGTTCAGACCAACGTCTTCATCTATAGGCAGTTTCCTGTTTCTGTGACTGTAACGTAATACAATATATGCAGACTAATACTGCACTATTACTGGGGAAAAGGTAATATGTTACATATAAACAGGATATTTACTTTGGATATTCCCAGTTGGACCATTTTCTAAAAATGTGACATACTGGTAGTAGTCAGATATCAGGAGCATCACTATATATTTATATTCAGAATAGATTCCTCGTCCTGTCCACACTAATACACCTATTTTATAAAATTGATGTGTTTCTCTATATTTAAGTCTCTGGTCCATATATAAACAGTGTTTTAGGTCAGAAAAAAACTGATTTTCCAAAACACTTTCTAAAACAAATACTATTAAAAATCCATGCGGACGGGGAAAACAATGATGTCACACTCCATTCTGTTCATGTATATTCTTGCTTTGTTTAATGACTGTGCGTAGAAATCATTGTATGACCTGCAGTAGATCAAAGTCCAGGCTAGTCGCTGTAAGAGGGAAACCTGCCACTGAATTGGACACGCAGAAGACGGCTTCAATAGACTTCAGAGCCTTTTTGCAGATCGTTATCTATCACTCAGCCTGAAGCAACGCTTGCTAAAGACTTTTGTGTCTCTTATATGGCTCTGAAGGCTAAATTCTCACTGTCAAGACAAGGAAGGTGCTCAAAAGTACTAGAGATGTGGGGTTTTTTTTATCATAGAATGCTGAAAATCACTTCATCTACAAAAGGTGTGTATGTCCAAAAATGTGGTGTATGTCCTTTTCCATGGTCATGTACGCTGGCGTACGGATGTTTCTAGTGCTTCAGAAACATCAGTGACACTCAGAGATGATATTGGGAAACTGTTAATAATGGAAAAAAGTTAATTCCTCACGGTAATGTGCACATCAGAGATACACAAATGAACAATTAATACACCGACACAACATCATCCAATGGTGGATATGACATGAAACAACAGGAACTTTCCGGGGACATCTCTGGTTTGAACACATGGTAGGCGGTGCACCACCTTCCCACTGTCTGACAAAAATCCACAAAGAACATGGGATTTCACGAAGTCGATAAGTGACAGGTCTTTACCAAATATGCAAATATCGTAATTACAAACCGTTCAAGAAGATGACTGAGGTGAGAAAAAGGTGGAGGCTTTGTTGGTAACGTTGAACAAGTCTTCAACAACAAATTTTGAAGCAAAGAAGCAAAATAACACTCCATCTCTGGCTATTGTTCCATATTTTTCCTAAAGAAACCATGTGTCAGGACATCTGTATATGGTTGTATATGTAAGCAAAAAAAAAGTTAAATATTTTATCTGAACTTTTTGAGCAACAGTATATAAGGGCAATATAATTTTTAGAGTATACTTTTTTTTAAAAGTATACTAGCAATTTTTTTTTATTCATTACAAACCATGAAAAAAAAAACATTATTTAGAAGCTTATATTGGGGAAATTCTTAGCTAAGTGTCCAGTAAGGATAGAATCAAATCTTGCAGAATAAGAATAATGATTGATAATTATTTACAAATACAATTAGTTCCTGTTATTGCTACTAATATCATGCATGTTAGTAAGTAATCAATTAATGGTTAAGATGTGTGTCAACGAAGTGTTAATTTTTGTATTTTGTTTTTTTTTTTTGATAGGGGTGTAAGAGGCAAAAAAAAATAAATTTCTGTCTCTAATGTAACCTCTGTTCTCACATGTTGCACAGATGAATAGGATATTGTGCTGCACAACTTCACTTTTTTGTGATTAGGATATTGTGTAAACTGCACATTAACTGTTGGAGGATACAAAGAAACACATTGTTGTGCCAGGATCAAGAGTTGCATTAGGAGGGGGAAAAAAAGGAATTACAAAAATCATTGAAAACCACTAAAAGGAGGAAAAAAAAATAAAGGAACTCCATTGTGAGGATGTCGACATGGACAATAAGATTATGTTTTTCATGACAGTGCCTGTGAAATATTGACTAGAGTCTCCCGCTTCTTTGTAAATGTATATTTATTTGCCTTTTTTTTTGTCACAGGGCAGCACAATAGCTCGGCAGATGGGGGCAGTGGCCTACGTCGAATGCACCTCCAAGGTGTCCGAGAACAGCGTCCGGGACGTATTCCACATCACCACGCTGGCGTCAGTGCGACGGCCACACAAGCCTCAGCTAAAACGTAGCAGTTCCCGCAGGGGCCTGAAGCGAGTGTCCCAGCTCCCCTTACCCCCACTGCCAGGTCGGACTGAACAAATGGACCAAGCCCCGGCCATGAGGAAGGACCGGGCCAAGAGCTGTGTACTCATGTAGAGACCTGTTACTATGAATATACAGTGCATATGTATATATAAACACAGAAGTATATAACAGAGGAAGTCTATTTATTGTTTAATGTTGTTTTTTCCTCATATTTTAATTTTTTTGCACTGCAGAGGAGTAAAAAAAAACAAACAATGCGCTGATGTGGAAACATATGCTTTGGAATTTTTTTTTTCTCTCTTTTTTGAGTGTTTGCATATCTTCTAAGCTGTTTACATATTTGTGTTGTTTTGAGATGATGGCAAATTGGACAAACCCTCTGGACACAAGGAAACCATGATAGTGGAAGGGCCATCTAGTCCCGAGCATGGGGGAGGAATTAATTTCCTGAAGCAGCCCTAATAAGAGGATGACACAGTGCTGAAGAAAGAAAACAGCAAAGAAAACAAAGTGCTTATGAGAAGAACCATGTTGAATTAGGATGTCTGGAGATGAAGCCTGTTGTTTTCAAAGACAGTGTTGCTTGGCGGACGTGAAACTGACACACTGCACAGCCTGAAGTCACCTACTTTTGCTTCCTGAGTAGAGAAACTGTATGTGCAGCAGTGTTTAAAAGGGATTCTGTTAAAGCCAGAGAATGATAGCTCAAACCAAACAGGAGCTGGAAATGACATTTAACATCAGTGACTGAAATAAAGTGAAGGTGCACACAAGCATCACAACCACAAGTGCATTTTGGAAAAAGAAATCACAGCATATTCCGTTTTATTTTTTGTTGATTTAACACCATTTTTCAAATGTTTGATCCACTTGAAGTTGATTATGTTGTCTCTGTTTAAAGATGTTTCTTTGTGAAATATAAAGTGGTAAAATGTTAGCACTATTTTGTTGTACTTTCACTAAAAGCCTAAAATAAAAGTAACAGCTTGACTGTATAGGGAATGAATGATTCGTGCCTGAGGTTTTTTTTCATTGTATTGGCATTAGAAATCTAGAGCATGTGATTATTATGACTATGATGTGACTCTAACCAGCTGTCACAGTCATATGGATCCAATGAATCGTACTCATTTTTTAAATTTATTTTTTCTGATGTAGGCCAGGGTGAAAAAACCGAAACGTCATTTTGCCCATGTCGTTTTTTGTTTTTGGTTTTTTTTGTCTATTTTGACTATGTGTGAATACACTATGTTCACTCCCCTTTATAATGGTGTGGATAGTGTGTAGTCATGTGACTACACCCATTCAGTCTGAACAGAAGGAAAGAGGAAAGAAATGACTGAAGCGGTTGACCAAGTAACCTGAGTCCTGATTTCAGAAAAGAAAATTTGTCATTTGGAAATATTCTGGAATCCACAAAACAAAAGGACACTAAATGCCAAATGTCACAGATCAGCTGATGTTGGTTAGCAACCAGATGTTGCTGCCATGGCAAAATGTCCTGCCTTCAAATGAAAGTTTGAGGCTTCAGGAGGTAGAGAAAAGATAAATGACCATAAAGTTTTTCGCTTCTGTGGGGGGGGGGGAGGGGTTGCACAGACAGCATTGCCTTGTTACCCCATCATAGTATTATAAGGAACCTGATGTGCGGGACTGAAATGCATGCCCCAGCCTCATTTATCATACATTTATCGCTATCAAGGTAGAAAACTGCCCAATTTATTATGATATTGATTTGAGGTCATGTCACCCAACCCTATATGTGCTTTTCCTGAACTTGAAAGGCCATATCTGTAAATAATAACTCCCCATTTCCTGTGTTAATGCCCTCTCTGTTCCCTGATGTTGCCCTGTAAGTTGAACAGCACTGCAGTGTTGGGAATGAGTCAGTCTTTCAAGGTAATGTGAACACGGTGCCGACCTATCAGCTGGCAAAAACAAAATTGAACTGCAATGCAGCAGCACCACAGCCCTGATGTAGTGTTTTTAAATGACTGACTCTATACTGTTACTAGATCTTCGAGATTCGATTCACTATTACAGACGACATGTCATGTCAGCTCTTTCATTCGTCCACTCGGTCTTAGCGCTCAAGACCTTTCAAAGTTTTTCACATCTTTTCCAAACTACTTTTGTAAATCCATCCATTGGGGATTTCCCACACGGACAGTTTTTTCTTAGCTAGGTGGACTTTCTATCTGGGGGTGGTTTGCAGTTGCTAAGCTGTATCCTGACAGTATTTAGGTGAGACTGAGTGGAACAAACTCATCCACTGTAATTCAAAAGTGACTGAAAGCTTTTCTTTTGTAGCCGTCAGAGTCATCTGACAACTTAATTGTTCCCTGCGTGACTTAAACTCCTCAATAGGAAGAGCATAAATGATGGATGGAGTATCAGAGAAACTGGGATTGATGAACAGTCAAACAGCCTATGACAAGAAAGAAACAATGTGATTGAGAGTTAGGGAGAAAAATGAAGTGAATAAAAAATTGTCACTGACTGCAGCCTTATAACTTCACCCAGCGAGGATTCAACTCGATTCTAGGTAGACGATATCAACTTCATACTGGATTTACAGCAGAAAAGTACAGAAAGTGCATCTGACCAGTGGTGAAGAAGTATCAGAAGTTCACTCTGTTCCTCTTCTCTGTCCTCACCAATGATTTATCTTAATTATCAAGCAAAGCTTAATTACCTCCGCCAAGGAGGTTATGTTTTTGCCAGCGTTTCATCTGTTTGTCCATTTGTCTGTTTGTCTGTCTGTGTTCAAGATAACTCAAAAACTTATGGACGGATTTTGATTGAATTTTCAGAATATGTTGGAAATGTGAACAGGAAGAACTGATTTCATTTTGGGGGTGATCGGGGTGGGTGGGGGGGGTCTACCTTGGCAGAGGTCTGCACTCTCAGAGTGCTTTTCTAGTTGATGATGTAGTCTGCATTCTCATGTGTTTTATTTAGCTAGTACATGCAGAAAATCATCTAATGTGGGACCCAAAAGATGACCTGGTTACTGACCTGGTTTTAATTGGTTTTTAATTAACAGTTTAAAATACATAATCATGCTATCATTTGTAACTTCATTTTCATCAACGCTCAGATACTTTGCAATTTTTATTTTATTTATTTATTAATGTATTTGGTGGTGGTGTGTGTGTGTGTGTGTGTGTGTGTGTGTGGGGGGGGGGGGGGGGGGGGGGGGTGGCAGCTCAAAAGCTTTGGAAAACCCTGATCTAATATTTGAGCAAGAATTGACAGCTGCATTTTAAGCCCCAGTCGACATTTTTTCAATAATGTGGTACCTCCCTTACCTCTGTTTGTTATTGAAAATCTTCCTAATGATTGAAGATTTTGGCCAATCATGTATCTTCAATCTTCAATCTCACTGATCATTCCTGTCAAAACTTTAATCTTAACTGTGCTCTTCACAGAAGCAACATGGCAGCTTTCTTCCATGATATTTTGGCTTCAAAGAATGAAACAGGATTGTATCATCCATCTTTACATGTCTGTGCCCGAGATGGAGAAAAGATGCAGAAGGAAACATACAACCATATGTTTTCAGTTTTGATATTTACCCCCTTACTTCTGCTAATATAGCTTGAACTGAATCGATCAATTATAATAATAATAAAAATAATAATAATACAATTAGCTAACAGCCTGAAACTGCATGTTTTGGTCTAGGGCAGGAAATTAGAACAAGCCAATCACATCTAACTACTGGGAATCTCACTGAATGACTATCTTTTGTGGTCTCAGTATATGGATGGTATCATTAAGGAAATGGAAACTGTATAGCTGTTGCCAGAAAAATGGCCTTTTTGTCATTCCATTAGTTATGAAAAATGTCAGTAATTCATTATTCAGTGTATTGTTCAGCCACATGGTCTGCTACTAGTATGAAAGACCATTTGTCTGGACAGTGTAAGAATTTTAGGGACACCTAAACTAGGCCTAAGTCATGATCAAGACCAGACAATGGCATTACAAAGCTCCTCATATATGATACAGAGTGCTGTGGTAAAATGTTACCAAAGTGATTGACATTCTGTTGCTTAATATATAAAGCTGGTTTATGTCCAAATATGCTTGGGTGCATCAATGGAGGAAGTCTGAGGAAAGCCAAATTAAGAACTGGTCAAATGTTCTGCACCTAAAAAAAAATCCTTTAAGTACATTTTAGCCTCTTGCCAAAACATAAAAAGCATGGAAATGCTAAGATGTCTTCCAAAATAAAGACACTTAAAAACTCCACTTTGTCTGTTGCCAGGACAATGGTATTTTCCTGGTGACGTTGTACCAGGGG
This sequence comes from Siphamia tubifer, assembly GCA_020466265.1. Lineage (NCBI taxonomy): Eukaryota > Metazoa > Chordata > Actinopteri > Kurtiformes > Apogonidae > Siphamia > Siphamia tubifer. The sequence continues at coordinate 24,723,763 of CM035790.1, read as the reverse complement.
TAAAATTTAGTGAAGATTTTTGGTGATGGTGGGGGGTTGTTTTTCAAAAGTTGGGGTTAACCCTTCAGTGAAAGGAATGGTTTTTATGCTTCAAGATGCTAAGATATTTTCAACAATTGCATCATCCTAAATTTGTGGGAACAGTTTAGGGATGATCCTTTCCTGTTCTAACATGACTGTGCAGCACCACACAAATCAACACTGATAAAACACCTTTAGGATACTTTGAGTGAAAACTAAAGCAGGACTTGTCATTCAGCTTTGGTACCTGACCTCCCAAATTCACTTTAAGAAGAACAGACAGAATACACAAAATTCTCATAAATCTTGTGGAAAGACATAAAAGAAAAGGAGATGTTGTAGCTGCAAAGGGTGGAACAACCGCAAATCAAACCATATTAAAGAATGAGACGTCATTAAAAGTCATGTGTGTGTAAAATAAAACACCCCAAGTAGTGATCAACCAATGTGGATTTTTTTTTAGGACAAATTCCTTTTTTTTTTTCTTTTTTTTTTACACCAGCTTTACTCAACAACCAATACAGGTCTCTATCAAATGATAACACATGTCGGAAAAACGTTTTTTTTGCTTAGAATTAGAAAATACAAATTGTTAACAGTTAACCTAATATTACATTCATTGTCTTTTTTTGGTGGACAGCAATGACTGTGAGAACACAGAGGTGCAGTGAAATTTGCCTGTCAGTAAATCGTGGCAGGGGGAAAAAGTATATAAGCCGATACAATACAAGGAAAAATGAATATTGGTGAGCAAGTAATCTCCAAACATCACTAAATCCTATTTTCAGAGTTATGTTTCTTTAGATGAGAGTCCACCCATATTTGAAAGTCATTTCCTCCAGAACGTCTCTCAGTCTGTGGACACCTGTGGTTGAGGTTACATAGCAGCTATTGAAGTCAAAAAAGTGTTAAATGTTTTGCTACTAAATCTAAGCTACAACTCTGCTCCACATTGACGCTACAAACTTTCCATAGTTTTTTCAAGTCAACAAGGGTCACACAGGTAAACCATTTCACTTGTGTACTTCTTCAACAGCAAGAGTGGAGATGGGACTTTCTTTTTTTTTTTTTTTTTTTTTTTTAGACGGACACAGGCATTGGGAACTTTAGAAAGGTGTTGCCCTAGGCAGGAAATGAGTACTGGAAATGAGGCCAGCACCCACAGCAGGATCCTGAGACCTGCTTCGCTCCTGCAGTTCAGACTGACACTTAAGAGGATTAGGCTTGTGGGGCCAGTGTGTGTGTATGTGTGTGTTTGTATATTTAATAAGGAGAAATGGGCGCGGGACGGTATCATTTCCATTGCAGTGACCTGTTTCACCCTATCAGCATCCATATCTATCAAACAAACCAGTCATCCTTACATGGATACAGACATTTTCTTGTTGTCAATATGAAGACAAATCAGCTGCTACTGAAATTAGACTGGCACTGGAGTTTATCTTAACAATCTACTCCCACTCACAGGCAGGTTTATTACTGCAGGATGTCTAGCCTCGATTTCAGCAATCTGATCAGTCATTTGCCCTTTACTGCTGAGACGCCTGGAGGATTAGAGGTACCTTTGTGGGTTCACGCTCTGATTCTGCATTCTGAAGTTTCCCTTCCCCGTCTGTGCGGTTCCAAACAGCTCTGACAAGCACAGAGAGCCCAGTCATCTTATCCCCAGACGGCCAGATCTGACGTCACCCGCACAGGAAGCGCAGAATCACAGACTATCTTGGCTAATTACAACAATTTGCAGATGGGGTTGTGTCGTCAGAAATGGTAGAGGGGAGTCAGAGAGAGAGCGACTGACACTGACACATCAAGGAGGAGTGATGGAAGGGGCTGGAGACAGAGGTGGGACAGTGCTTAGCCTGCTGGCTGACAAAAAGGCTACAGAGCACAGCCACAAATTGCATACAGTCATGAGAGGTTTTTGTAATGAGAAGCAGTATGTGACCAAGCTGAACTCGCATGCATCACATCAACACAGACACACACATACACATACACACACACACAAGACAGGAAGTGGGTAAAAATTGCTGGCATTCCACATTCATGGTACGGGAATTGTCCATCAGTGCAGTGCAAGCAAATGCCTTCAACAGCATATTAAGCCCATGACCTTTCCCCCGTTACCTCTTCAAATTTTCATCTTTATTGTTCAACATTTCGCTGCAGATAGACCCAACAAAGCAGAGACCAACCTGGACCCCTCCCTAAGGTGGTTTAGCAGTGAAAGTGCAGACTGTGGAGATTAATTAGCCTACGCTTTAATGCTTTCTGCACTAAAGTGTTGCTAATTAAAATGTGTGGGTTTGTGTTATCGTGTGTGTGTTTGTGTCTTTATCTGTTTTTGTCTGTTTGTTGAAATTTACATCTGGGACTGTAATCGTATTACACAGAGACTATATATATATATATATATATATATATATATATATATATATATATATATATATATATATATATATATATATATATATATATGTATATTTTTTTATATATATGTATCTCCTAAAATCAAAAGCAGAACCGGAAGGGACTGACTGATGGGAGGAGTTATTGATATTTTCAAGGGTAGTGTTTTTGCCATCATCTCTTCTCAGGTGGATGAACACATATTTCCCTGAGGGATTAGAGGTTGTGTCTGAATTGCTTGTGTGATTGAGCAGTGTGCAGGGAGGTCTGATAAGATGAAAAAGATGGAGTGGTTTGGCAGTGATATTCAGTATCCATCACCTGTGTTAAATTGGCGTCTACAGACTGACTGACGTCTTCAAAAGAGCTGTCATGAAAAAAATACAAATCCAGCTTTATCTGTGATTGCAAAATGATAGTTTCAGGTATTTATCAAGATTGCATGGCTAAACATGGTGGTTATTTCTCCCTATAATTTACCTTAAAAAAAAAAAACACACTTGAGGAGTCTATTTGTGACATATTTCTATTCTTTGTATTTTTATTTATTTATTTTTCTTTGTGTGCATCTGAACCTGCTGCATGCTTGTTTTCAGCCCACACGATTAACCAGGGAAACTAACCACCTGTCAGCATCTAATTAGGTAGAGAACAAGCACAGCGGCAAGTTATAGTTGAAGAGATGGCTCATCGGTTTCAAAAACAGCTGTTCAGAAAGCCAAGACACAAGACATGAAATTTGATAAAAATGCAGATACACACAAAAATAGCAGGATGTACATTATCATTATGTATTTATCCTTTGAATTCAATCCTTCCACTTCATATCCAGATCGTAACCACCTCCTGTGGATTAACTATCAATTATTAATCCTACCCATATGCCTAAAAAATAAAAAAGGCAAAGTAGAGTCTCATAACTCTCCTATGATACAGCGTGTGTCGTATCTAGGCCTGCAGGAGTTCTGTCATAAAACTCTTTAACCATCAATTTTTTTTTTTATTTAAGTCAATATATTGCATTAATTTTCAGTAAAATCTGCAGTGAAAAAGCTGGATGCATAAAACATACATTTAACTTCATAAATAAGTGTCTCAGTCCAAGCAAAACACGCTATGTTTTTCATAACATATTTGTTTCAATTGTTGATAAATGAATTCATTCTCACAAATATAAATAAAAAACAAAACAGAATGATATTATCATTGAGTCCTGATGCTGACTAAGGGGCTGTTTATGATTGCAGCTAAAAATGACAAAATATTTTTTATATAGGAGGTGCCTTTTGTCTAAGAATATAGTTTTTACAGGTTAAAAACACAAAAATCTGAACACACATTCCAAATCTTGGAAATCTTGAAAACTATTCCATGTTGCATTTCCATATCACGGTCAAAAACGCAAAAATATTACTGTTACACATGTGCATTGACAAGGCAGCGTTCTATCACAGCACCATCTAACAGACTGGCATGTGTATCCAATCCAATTCCACATACTCTTGTGTTCCCATATGCACGGAAATGTTTTAATGACAACGCTTGTGTAAATGCAGATAAGAACATTCAGAGAAGATGCTACTTTTGTATCTTTTCTTTTGATTGTATCTGTAGAAATGTAGCCTAACAGTCAAGGTTAGAAAAACTAAATGACCTAGTATGTGTCATTTGTAGAGCTTTAAGATAATATCAGTTGTGCAATATTTCATTTCCCAATACTGTATGGATATCAAAATGTACTGTATTCTTCAGTATTCATTCAAATGCACACATGGGAGAAGTTCAGCTTTGTTTTTTTTTTGTTTTCTTTTTGGTTTATTAAGTTCTTATGTCTTAAAATATATTAAGCTGTAATCTCTGTAAAACATAATTCTATTGACTTTATTTTGTGTATGTGTTTTTTGTGCTTTTAAATCTGCATGTTATAACTTTGTCTAAAATCACTACACTTTATGTTATAACAGAAGAAAGTTTTATGATTGTTAGATCCTATTGTGATCAAATAAATATGTTGTAATATTTGTGGTGAAACTACAATTTTCCAGGAAATCTTGAAAAAAAAAACCACACACACACTGCTAGTCATTTGCCATATACATAATTCAACCTGTAACATTGTGTGGTACAGAATTAACATGAACTTGGTAGTAGGTGTGTGACACAAAAATAACTTTAACTGAATCTTGAAGCTGGAATGGTTTTTATATTTGGTGCATGTGATGACTCAACAGTGTTCAATGTTGGAAGGTTGTTTTAATGGAACACGTGCACATGTGGTAGTAAATGGTCTATACGTAATATTACAAATATTAAAAAATTACCTAAAAGTATCATTTAAATGTTTAGAATAACAACCTCTCATGTTCTGTCACACATGTCAATGCATTGGATTGCAAAAATCTGAATTGAATATATTCATATGAATGGTCCAATAGATTTATGTGGCCAATAAATGAAGCAGTGACTTACTCTACTGGTCTCCATGGTGATGAAAATTAATGAGGAAGTGAAACCAATTTTGTCTGTCATCATTTTATTATGTCATCCTCTGTTTTGTCAGTGAAAAGCACATAAATAAACTCAAAGGTTATTTTATTAGGTAATGATAAGGCTGATATTTAAGTTTTTTTTTTCTTGTACTGTATCGGCAGCAGCCTGTTGTGTTGGCTCATACACTCTTTTGTTCCCTGCCATGATTTATAGACAAGCAAAGTTCACGGCACCTCCATATTCTTGAAGATACTCCTCTCCACATTGTGAAAAAAAATGTCTGGTGTAGTAATATTTATTAAGTTAACTGCCATAATTTTTTATTTTTGAATTGTACAATAAGTATAAGTGAGAAGTGGAATTATTAAAGTAAAACTAAATATATCATTTGTGTAATGAATAAACAGGAAAGTAAGTAAGTAAGTATTGAGTACAATTAAGTGCATTCAAGACTTTTTGTTTTCATCTGAATGTATGTTTTATCATGTGAAATTTCCATGTTATCTGTTCGACCTTGCCCTCCTCCTTTTTTTTTTTTCTTTTTTTTTTACCAGCAGTAGTATTAGTTTCAGTTCAATAAATGTTACCTTTGAAAAAAGATTTTCTGACATTGGGTATCATTTAACAGAGAAACAAATCTGTGTTGGCTTCAGAAAATGGTGTAGAAATATCATCAGCCTGTATTGTCTATCAGTTAAGGCTGACATAAAAAAAAAAAAAAAAAAAAAAAAAATATATATATATATATATATATATATATATATATATATATATATATATATATATATATATATATATATATATATATATATATATATATATATACATATTGGCCCCAAAAATCCCTATCCGTTGATCACTAATACCAATACAAAGAAAACTCAGAGTAGGTCATTAAATGAGCATAAAAACAAGTGTCTACAAATATTGCCGTTTGTCAAACTACATGAATTTTACTCGAATCAATATTATAGAAGATGACAGTGTTTCAACAGTAACTAATGAGCCTCTGAAGGTCAAAATGGGTCCTATCTGATGATCATGAAAAGCTGAAAAACTGAATTTAACCCTAATTATCTAACTGTGATGATAAACTTATTGAAAAAATGTGATCAGTAAGATGCCTCTGGTCACCGGTGGCATAACTACTAACATTTGTGTTCGAGTATATTCTGGCTGCAACACTGGTCACAGATGTGTTTTTTGTTTTCATCCCCCATCAGGTGCGTTTTCATTTAACTTAGTTATGTCATTATGGTGCTTCACAAAAACAGCCATTCAGTACTTAGATTTTCCTAATTTCATGAACTACAGGTCATCGGTCTGCTGTGTTTCCTGCTGTGTTCTTCATCAAACCTCTTATAACTCATACATTCTCGTGGCTTCTAATGCAATTTTAGTTAAATGTAGCATATGAATGACTTATTTAAGCTTCTTTTTTTGTATTTCCCACCCCCTCTGCTCCTTAACAATCTTATATTTGCTGCAGGGGGTCTTCCATTTACATAGTCACACATTAGGGAGATGACCTTTTCGCCACTGAGCAGCAGTTGGGGATTTAATGCCTTAATAAAGGGCACATTAGTGTCAACTACTGAGGGAGGAAAGAGCATTATATATTCACTGATACTAATATATATATATATATATATATATATATATATATGAATTTTATTACAGGAGTGTTTTACCTGAATGTTACACTTTTGCAAATGTATTAAAGTAAATCACAACATTTGTATTTGTTTATTTATTAATTTTTTTTTTCAAAGTAATGTTAAATTTATGTCTATTAGCTTGCAACACATAATGATCGTTGTCTCTTCTACATAGTGACTACATTTACATGATGTTGTTTTATTCCAAATTATTTATTCTGAATGACATAATTAAGAATTAAATCAATTTCCTTCATATTTATGTAGAAATGCTAATTCTTAAAAAAATTTTTGCATGGGAAACAAGTGTATGCTGGTCCAGTTAATTCAGGTTTAAGAGCTGAAGGTACAGAGGGTTCTGATTTGATAGAACGGCCGCTTAATGTCTGTCAGTCACGTCCATTTTTTTTTTTCATGTCGTTTTGCTCTTGTTTTGACAAGCAACATGGAAGCCCAGATAATACATGTGACTTTTGCATTAATCTTTGTAATAATTCCAAAGCAACAGCTCAACCAAATCAACCATAGGAATCAACATACTAATTCTGGGTCGGCAACGTGAAATATATCATCAATACAAAATATGTTCTTCATCGCAACAAGACCAAGAGCATGTACAGAATGACAGGAATAATGTTAAAGTGGAATTAACTGTTTACATTAGAATTAAAGGTGGAATAAACCAATGATTTTAATCAGAATTAAATTTATTTCGGAACTGTCAATTTCAACAGGAATTACATGGTCATCTTAAGGCAGAGTTAACCTTAATTTTGAATTAAACAGGAATTATAAAGTCAATAAAAACTCAGTGAGCCAAACCGTTTGGTAATTCAGTGCTGTTGTTGTTTTTTTCCTGTATCGGTATTGATACATCAGATATTGGTATCAGAAAAAGGTATCCCTACAAGAGAGCTGTACTCATTTTGGAAAAGCAGAAAAGGTTAAAAAAAAAAAAAAAGATTGTCCCCTATGACAACAAGAGAGATTTGAAATTATATTATTGTCTTCCATGATGGCTTCAACTGTTCAGGCATCTTTGAAAGTCTAGGATATTTTTTAAAATGCAAAACGGCACACACTAACCTCAAAACTAAATCGGCTACATATTTATGCATCTCTTACAAAAGCAAACAGTTCTTGCAAAATTTGTCAAGCTTGTCAATATGGTACCGGCAGGCCGTCGCTTGAATAGGCTCAGAAAAAAACTGACGACACACTGAGGGGCTGCATGACAAGCACTGTGTGCAGCGGTAGAGCATCTGCAGTAATGTTTTGTCATTCATAGTGTGAAGATGCATGCAGGCAAAACCCCAAAAGGTATAAAGTCCAAAGAGTTTTTACACAGGGCCATGGTATATATGATGGTACACAAAGAAGTGTAGATAGAAGAAAAAAACTGTCAATCTTAGTCTGCAGACGATGGAATGGCAATCATAAAATGTATATAGAAACTTAGATTTCATGTATGCTCTTCATTTGATGTTGTGAAAGTTAGTGCACACTATATGTAATGAGAAAAAAACAAATATGGTGCCAAAAAAATGAGCAGAAGAAAAAAAAACAATTAAGAAAATGGGCAAAATAATCAAGAATGAACATAAACAATCGGGAGAAAATGCTCAAAACAATTTAAGGAAATAGGCGAAATAATAAAGAAAATGAACAAAGATAGTCAGAAAATGATCACTATATCTAAATGATCATAACCCAGAAAACTGACAAATAATTAAGAACATGAGGGAACATGAATATAAATGAACAGAAAACAATAAAATATAACAAATTATCAACGAGCAAGAAAAATGGAAAAGAGATTAACATGAAAAAAAAAAAAAAGACGATAAATTATATTTTTGAGGGTCTTACTATAAAACTTTTTCCACATCACAAGTAATAAAAAATAAGACTGAACAGAGATCACAGTTTGTTTTCAACTGTTAGCTCAAAAAAAATTTTATAATCATTCTTGCAAAAAACAAACCAAAAAGTACAATAGGAAAACATTTGTGTTTGAAAACAAAGAAAAGTAAAGTTATGCAGAATCTTACGTTTTTATGCATATGTATACAACTGTACAAAAAGGGTATAAATACAAAAAAGCAGAACAGCTAGAGCTATAGTACAAACAAAGCTTAGCATCATCAGAAGCAGCTCAGGGTATATCTCCGAACGTCCCGAAAGCTATGATGTCATGACAGGAGGCATCCTCAGCTCAATTTAAAGTCAATCAAACAAATACAGTAGTTCCAGAGGTATAAACAAAAGAGTGTTTAGTGATTTTAAACTTGAGAGACCCCTTGTGGGCAATCTAGAAATGAAAACTCAAATCATCTTTCAAGTTATTGTATTATCTGGGGGTGGAGGTGGTGGTGAGGGTCAGACCAAAAACATAATATCCCATGACAACTTCACTGGGATCGACTAAATGTCAAAAAATTAAATAAAAGGGGAAAAAAAATGATAAAATTCAGTTTCTTTAAAAAAAAAGAAGCCCACAGTGATTTGCACCAAAATTGCCAATTCCTCTGTCGCTTAAAGCCTTTTCCCCCTCAGGCTTTTTTTTCTTGTTGTTGTAGTTTAGCCACAACCAAATAAATCACAGGAATATATAAAATTAAATCATAGTGGAAAATGGATCTCTGACAAAAAAAAAAAAAAGAAGAAAAAAAGACATTGCATTACTCACAACATCTGAGATGATATTAACTGTTGTCTAGTTAAATAAACTGTCACCAACTGTAATATCTTTGATCATTGTGTTGTTGTGATAAAATAACATGGTGTGATGGTTTGTAACCCATCCTCTGGTCATTACTATGATGAAGCCAGAGGGAAAAAGCCAAAACTTTTACACAACATCAGCTTAGTGACCAGATAAGTGATGTAATTGAGGACTTTTAACAGTAAACCAATCGTGCTGGTTAATATAATGCACCCACTCCACTTGGTGTTGAAATTGCGTAATTGCTCGTACATAATGTGTCCTGAAAATGAGGATGGCAATTTAGATAATTGAGATGTTGTTGCACTTTCGGATGCAAGAAAATAGCCAACACATTTTGTTCACACATGTCAGCAAGAAGGCGATGCTCATCATCTATCATTTCTCTGCGGAGAAAAAGTGTCTCAGCTTCTTGCTGGCTCAGACCAGGTGATTATATTCTAATAAAACCTGTGTCCACTTCTGTACAGCAGAATGGGTTTGTCAGGTTGGTTAACCCTTTATAGGACACAGTAGCACAGTAGCAAATAATCTGAAATTCAACATATTAGCCATAGATTGTTGTTTGGAGGACTGAACAAAATCCAACAATTTTTTGTTATTATGTAGAAAATCAAGGTCAATTAAGTTACAATATTTGCTTCCTTACCCATGAAAAGCCAATAAATAAATAAATAATACAAAAAACCACACATAAAGTGTTGGGTACGGCTGTATGGGAAATAAAGTCATCACAATATATTATTTTATATCAGATGATATTGATATTTATAATGCTATCAGGGTTTCCCCCAGTGCATTATAAGCCTGGCAGGGTGCCAAGCCTTACTTTCCCACCATCACATTAAAAGTATTTATTTTAAAGTGACACTAGTGATATTAAAACAATATTTAGAGCTTCCAACTGTAGGTCTGTCTGCTGGGTACAGTTTTCTGGATAAAGTTAAAGGAAATATGGGTGGGTAGCAGGCATAGAAGTGAAAAAATAAAAGCAGATTTATGGATGAAATCATGGATCTGTGGTTGATCCACAGCCAATTTGTTTTATTTTATGGGGAGGTTCATATCTGGCCACATATGTCACTGAGCAGCACTGATGGTGTGTGTTTTAGCCAAAAATAAAGCTATTAACAATGAGTTCCTGAGTGTATAAAGTGTTTATTACAAGTCGTGTTACGGGTCTAATGTACACCTATAAGGGTTTGTAAAGTGGAACCCTGCAGGACTCTGTAACACCTGTAGTGGACCTTCTGTTGATGATGAGTCTGAATATTAATCATTATCAAGTTCTGTTGCGTTGTTTAGTTGACTTTAACTGGAATTAAGGTGCATGGACATCTATCCAGTCACAATGTTGAAACACACCCTCTACACTTTCTTGATATCTCGGATTCTTTATGCATGTATTATACAAACCAATTCCTGTTTGAATTCACAGTCTCAAACATTTGACACCATTGACAGTCTAGATTTTCATAAGTCAGACAAAGGGCTTTCAAGTGCGAGGACATTAATGTTAATTTATTTAGCTAAATTAAATCACTATTTTATTTTGGACATTATTTGATAATTAGAGTGGGTTAAAGTGCATACAATGCACAATTCTTGATATATTTTTATATTGTTTTTTGTTTTTGTATTGCTGCTTGCACAATACTGAATTTAAAAGTGAAAATGACTCTCCTATAATAATGAAAGTGTAGAAAAATATATCAAACGTCCAAAATAAAAAAATATCTTTGTATTTTTTGCAAAAATAAAAAGGGTCTTGATGCTTTTAAACAACCTGTATAAGATAAAGTAAATATTTAAAACAAAGTTACAAGCAAATAACGTATTGTGCACCTTCCACACTGAACAATACTGAATTTCAAAGTAAAAATAACTCCCCTAAAATACATAAAGTGTAATGTGCACAATGTTACTTGTTTGCAATTGTTTTAAATATAATTAAGTATTTTACGTTTTACAGGTTGTTTAAATGTTACAAGTTCTACCTCAACTTATTTTATTTTATTTGTTACTGTTCAATGTTTATTTTTCACTTGAGACCTGGAATACTTGTTATTTTTTAATTTAATTTTTTACCGCTATCAGCCCCAAATATTTGCTTAAGGACATCGGGAGTCCATATTGGTCAAGGGTGAAAATTAGGAAAAATAGGAAATTTTTTTATTAAATGAAAAAAATCCTTACTATAGACCAAACTGTTGCCTCACTGTAAATGTTCCTGCCATGGTCTTTTGACAAAAATAGTCATTTGTCTGATAAAGGGTTAATGCGATGTTGAAATCCCTTCTGGTCACATTGACAAGCAGGATTTTCTGACACAATATGAGGCTGGTTTGGACAATTAAACACACATTAGAAAACCAGTCAGGTGTTTTGTCACTTCATGCTGCTGATTTCTTCCCATAAGTATCCGTATGTTCCCTGAAGCTGGACAATTTATCTTGAACGGCACAAAACAGCATTTCTGATTGTAAATGACTGCCATTAGAGGAGCAGCAAACAGCCGAGCAATATACAACAAATTATTCAAACTGTGCTCTCTGACTACATGATGGGATGAATAGTAATATGACGATGGCAGGAGGCGAATCTGACCCTGATCCCCGGATGAGTTTCCAGAGAGACAGTGACGTCATGGCAATCGTGTCGGAGATGCTTCAGAATGTTAATGAGTTTGCCAATGTCCGAGGCGTGTTGTTTGGTTACCTGGTTGAGAGGTGAGTCACTGTGAAGTACTCAGAACACAGACGAACGGAGCAAAAAAAACGAAAAGTACAACATGTTGGGTGGAAATAACAAGAGAAGCAGACAGAGGTAAACAAGAGAGAGAGAGAGGGAGGGAGAGAACGCAGAGGAAATGTGGACAAGGGTGGTTTATTGGTACGGAAAAAGCCACTGAGCCATTTCTAATCAGACCTGTGTAGCCCTGAGCACACACAACACTATGATGCAAACACTGGAGTGTGTTTAGCTGCCTGTCCACCTCCACTCGCCACATCCTGCTTTGTCTGGCGCTGCATTTTAAAAGGTCACTCGTGTTGTTCTGCCATTGGAAACTCAGGCTGCCATGACTGTTCTAAACAAAACTCTTCAAAAGTTTAGCAACAGGAACTTTCCCAAGAATTAGAACGTTTTATTTCCCAAACAGTTACTGTTTTTTTTTTTTTTTTGCAAGACACTTACAATGGTACCTTTTACACCATAGGTGTCAAATTCCAGTCCTCGAGGGCCGGTGTGCTGCATGTTTTAGATATTTCCTTCTTCCATGTGATTCAGTTTAACCCTTTAACTCCTGAGAACTAACAAAATAATTGGTAACATGAGCAAAGTAAGACACAAATCAAAGAAAAATACTAAATTAAAAAAACCAAAATGTAGAAAAATAAACAAAATGAGCAACAAAAAGTAATAAATGTTTATAAAATGACAAATAATGTGGAAAATTACTTATTACTTAATGATCTTTGCTTCTGCCTGAGCCTTTTTCAGTCAAATTCTGTACTATTCTCTCTCTTTTTGCTGCTTTGAAGTGAATATACGGCTAAAATAAACTAAACTAAACTGAAAAAAAACCCAAAAAATTAAAAAAATAGGTTTTGAAATTTGGTCCCAACAATTTAAATTTTAAAATAAAAATAAAAAACTCTTGTTTTTTGGCACCTTTTCAAAACTAAAACAAACAAAATGAAAAACTAAACTAAACTAAAAGGAAAACGGTTGAATTTTTCTGAATATTTAAACTAAATCATCCATTCAGAATGCATCATCCCTGACACATAAAGAGTTAATAATCAGCTCCTCATCAGACTGGTAATGATGCAATGGCCTCCAGGTGTAATGGAAGAAGGAAACATCTAAAACATGCAGGACACCGGCCCTCGAGGACCGCAGTTTGACATCACTGTCTTACGTGCAGTAGAAAATGTCATTTTAATAAGTGTATGAAAAAAAAAAAGCAACAATAATCATTAAAAAACACACACAAAAACAGACAGTTTCATTATAATTACTATTGATGGTGTGTACTTTGAATGTAGCAACAATAAAGTGTTCAGGTATTTATTTACAATTATGAGGATGTTAGAAAATGTGAAGTAGAAATAACTAAAGCAGATAATAGTATGCATTGCTAAAGTAACTCTGCTCTGCTCCATCCATTATACTATCATAATATCTACGTATAAAGTCAGACAGAAGCTAAAAGTGTGGGGATTAATGTCTGAGTCTGGAATGTTTTAGGTTCATCCACATGACGGAGAATCACAAGACACTTGGGCAGAACCATACGCGGCTCTGACAAGAATAATTTGTGTTTTTGTACTGGTTTTACAAGCTAAGACAGTCCAGCCTAATAATCAAATTAGCGTAAGAATTTGCTATATTTAGAACACTTTCCACTGCTTTTTCTTGCTGTCATATTGTATTTACCCACAGGAAAATGAAGGCCTAAGGTTCTACCTTTTTAAACTGACAAATCAACCAATCACTTGTTTGTTTGTTTTTTTTTATTCATGAGAGGTTTAATATAGAGCAATAAAAAGGTATGAAAAAATAGACTTTAGACTTTATGGTGACTTCATGGTGCCCAATTCCTTACATTCACCCATTCACACACATGTAGAGTAGCATTGTCAGAACCTACAGGAGGCAATTTAGGGTTCAGTGTCTTGCCTAAGGACATGTGGATAGAGCCAGGATTCAAACCGCTGACCTTTGGTTATTGGACAACCTGCTTTACCAAGTCATACACAGTGAATTAAGTATATATACAATATTTAGCCTTTATTTTTATAGACCTTATTGAAAGACAAATTCAGCTTTTCAGGAAAATTACAGCTTATCGATTAATCATTAATGTCAACCAATTAATAATTAATTAATACATTCATATGATGCATCTCTAGTAGCAATTATAAGGGGTAGAAATAGTAGTTTTTGGGAGTCAAGCATCTTTGTTTTCAAAGTTGAACATGTCATATCAGCAGTTGCAGCCTTGTTATAAAGCTGTACATGATCTTTTTTATTTATTTCTTTTATTATATTGTGGGTCAACATATTACCAAGCAGTTACAGAGACCATCACCTATTTTTGTGTACATATTGTATATTCCAAACAAAAAATAAAAAAACTTCTGTTGCCTTCTCACATACTGTATCAACAGGTTAATTTGGTTAATCTTACTGGGACTTAAATGTCTCGGTGGATATGCAGCTTTAGACAACTTTTGGTTTCATGAAGGCTCTGAGACAAGCTATAGATGGCTATTGTTAGTGTAGATTTATGAGTGTGTTTGCCTGTGGCTATGTGCATTTGCCTACAGTACACTCATGTTTCTGTATATATTGAACTTTGCATCAGCTCTGCAAGCACAGCTGTGTATTATTCTGTGAGCATGTGTAGTTCATAGAAGGGGGATACACTGGCTACAGTCCAGCTCCAGCTCCAGCTTGTTGCCAGTTTTGGATGGCATATCACCAAGTTGGCAGAAACAGACAGAGGCCAAAGTAAGACACTGAATGGTAACTTTGTTATGTGGTGAGTTGCTATAGAGTGGGTTGTTATATGTTGCTGCAACAGTTAAATCGCAGCAGTCTACAGCTGGCCGACTCCAACATGACACTGGTAATCCAAAGTGACAGGAGCATCAGATCGACACATCATGAGCACAGATTCACACGTTATTTATGGACGCTACTATGCCTGTACGTGTATAAAGAAGAACTTTGTCATATGTTTTGAACAATTACATCCAGTGTGTCTGTGTTCTTATACTGTAAGAGGTGTTGACTTCTTCATGAATTCAAATGTAGCTAATAAATAAGAATTAATTGGTTTATTTCCTTCCAGAAAATATATTATTTTGTAAAACTTGGACTACAATTTGAGTGTGAGTGCTCATGTTTTATATTTGAATATTTGTATTTGTTTACTGTGCATTGCATGTGCACACATGTATCTATGCTTGCGTGCATCTATTTATTCATTCTCTGTGGAAATGCATACATGTCTTGCTGGGCAAAGAGGGACAGATGAACAAACACCAAGTGAAGGAAAACAGGCTTGTGTGTTAGACTGTGAGACATTAATATCTACAGTTTATTTTATGTCCTATTTGCTCCACCTTTAGAGTTAACATTGGATTTTTGGGTGGACATAAGTCCTGCTGATGGCTGAGTTGTGTCTGGAGGATATGTAGCGTCCCTCTTGCACAGGTGTAAATCACTACCTCCCTCACTGAGTGACTTTACACTCCACAAACTCGTCACCTAGAGACTGGCAACAACAAAAAACAGCCAAACAACAGATTTTCAGACTCAGGCATCCACCTAAACAAACACTAGGAGAACAGCATTATAGCCAGATATGCTGTTGAAGTGAGATTTACTGTAGAAATGCAATAAAAAATAAAGAAGAGAAAATTAAATGAGAATACTATATTCAGAGTGGGTATACTCTGGGATACATCACCACAAAGTAGCAATATATTACACATAAGGAATAGAGAATGTGAATGAGAAAACAAAACCTGTTAATAGCCAAGAACTACCTGGATTACAGGAAGTAGTCAGATGGAACATTCCTATTATTGGGTGACTATTTCAGTCTACATTCTCTAACCTATTGGTTTGTTACAAAGCCCACCTCACTACAAAAGATAACTTCCAAGCTATAATTGGAAATGACACAGTGCATCTTTTCATCATTATTTCTATCTCAATGTCTCTGTATTAATTGATAATGTGTTATTGATTTCAAACACTAAAATACCATAATTTTTGTTTTCATTCATCTAAAATCAAATCCACTTCAATTTGGTTTGATATTTTTATTTTTTATTTTTTTATTTTTTTTGGAGGTCTTTTACCAAACAAACAGAATAAACTGAATAAATCCTGACACCAAAGATCATAGCCACTAGTAGTTTTTTGGACAGATGTACTTTTGAAGATGTGACAAAAACACCTTAGTTACTTTTATAGATGAGAATATGCTAATGTTTCAGACAACATATGAACAAAGCAGGTCTTCTGTAACACTGGACAGTCATAAGTAAAGGTTGATAATAAACCTCAGAGCTCCATAGTAAACACTGTCTAGAACATTGGTGGTTGATGCCAGACCCATGTCTAACGCTGGCACGACACTAAAGGAGTACAGAGATCGGTCTGGCCTTGCGAGACTCGTCGTTTGGCCAAAGACCTTCCAGAGGAAATAGATACAAACAAACAACATAACCAGTTGCCTATGCCATCAAAGAGAGACAGGGCTTCAACATTTTCCTCCTGATGCATAGTTTATATAGTGTATTGTTCAAAACATGTATGAAAAACACTGATGGGAACTTGGCTATTGGTTCATATAATGGAAACTCTCTGAGGACACAGTGTATGATAATAAATACCATATTTGTTTGTACTTTTAACCCTTTATCAGGCACATGGTTGTTTTTGGTCATTTTCACCCATATTACAAGACAGTGGCAGAAAGAGTTTTCGCAAATTTTCACACTCACACTATAGATTTTGCAGTGTTAATTTGGAGACAATGGGACCAAATACACTCTAGAAGAAGTTAAATAAACTCCCTAAGTGTTGATTTAACACTGCAAAATTTACTGTGCATGTGCTGAGATTACATACAGAGTCAATGGAGAGACGCATTTAGATGCGTGTGTTGCTGCAGCGTGTTGGAGCGTCTGGGCGTTGGTCTTGCTGCAAATACGTGTAATCGCTGGAAATATGCTGGAAAATATTTCAGGTGATTTCACATGATGCCGAGCCACCATAGCAAATCAGTACTGAGATGACGGAATCCTCGGACTGACCCAGAAGGCGGCAGAAAGAAAAACTGAGTCTGAAATATCGTTGAAAGCAGACTTCATCCGGGCGGAGTTACTGGAGGAGGGGGTGGAATTCCTCGTGCTGTAGGTGAACGCAAAAGCGACGCAATTGAAATGATCTCAGCCATAGTTGAGGAGAAACTGAATATCCAGCATCCAGACTCGGAGTGGCTCTGAATTGTCTAGCGTCCAGACTCGAGTGTTTACATGGTGCAGCATAGGCATACATGTGTACATTTGTGTTCGGTGTAGCCGTACTATTACAATGAGTCAACAATCTCAGGTCCAATGTGGTCTACAGAGTCTGTAAAGTCCACCTCTACATGAACACTATGGTGTACCTGCTTTGTTAAGTACCATGAAGTAATGGTACTAATGTAAGGAATGATGTTCAAAGAAATAATGTGAAAGGTGAAAAGTAATGTCCTAAAACACATCTTCTTGTCACTTTACATGTGTTTTTTGTGTCCTAAATAATTTGACATAATTTTGTGCTCCTAACTAACCCAGGTTTTATTTCATCAACTATTTTACATATGTATGCCGCCTCCCTACCATCTTGCCAAGCTCACCAATCAGAAGCTTGACTTTCCTTCTGTATTATTTGAATGCTAATATGTAGGTTTATGTGATGTTTGCAAATGTTGCTGACCACTGGAACTTGATTTGAAGAAAACCGTGAATGAAATCGCAATATCTGACAGACGCAGTTAATTTTGTTTTTCTTAAAATCATTCAGCGCTACTTGTAATGTCTTCCAATATCACACTAAGGTTGAAATTCTGAGTATTTCTACGACCACCTTATAAAAGGTTAACAACATGTACTCTGCTCCTGTTTCCCCCTTTAGACACACAAACAGAAAATGGAAGAAACAAACCACAAAGGGGAGAGTGTTTTATCTCCATTCACATTCCTGTACCGGGCATACTGCTGTTAGTGGCTTTTCTAATGAAATTTTCAGAGCTGGCAGTAACCAACCAAGCTGGTAACGAACAAGCATCCAACACCAGAATGTTATCCTGGCTTATAAATGAGTCGTAGACCCTCCGGGCAGGCCTGGAGCCAGGGTCAGGGTCTGGCACACTGGAGGAAAATAAGCTCGGAGTTGTCAGAGGTCTACGCCAAATGCCCAGAGCCGCCTGCTCTATCCACGCAAGCGCATATGCATCTTACACTGGTGAGATTTCCTGTGGCCAAAACAAGGCCATGTTGAAGTTTGTTGACTTAGCTGAAGCTGGCAGCAACGAGGATGTGTGATTCTGTTAGCGGTGCAGGTATGGAGCTGACAGCTGGTTGGCTGAAAGAAACACTCATGATTTTCTTCTGTAACTTAGTGGTTTATTTCCCTTGTTACATCGCTTTTTTTCTTTTTTTTTTTTCATTTTTCACAAGCCATTTCCTCTTGTACAGCTTTCTGTATCATCTGGGGCTTTTTTGTAAAATAATATTTAACACAGTCCATGAAGATGTACCGTAGGCAGCCAAATGCTTTTCACTTTACATTCATACTCCATACATTTAAAGTAGTACAATCGTCCCTTTGAGCACGGGCAGTATTTTTCTTCATAAATGAATTTATGTCAAATATTTGCTAACTGTACACGTTCAAGCAGCAAGTTAAACAAGAAAATTCATTTCAATAAATAAAGCCCTTCTAACATGACGTGTTGATGGATGGTACTTGTCTATCAATGTTTAAAATGGTCTGGCTTCTGCATATCTAAAGATGTACTGTTTAAGAATGAATAAATAAGTAAAAATAAAGAGGACACACAAAACAAAGGGTGTAAAAGTAGTCAAATGGGGACACATTAGTTAAGTTTCATGATTATTATGAGTAGTAAAACCTTGTTTTATGGCATTTGGACAAGAATTTTTTATTTTTTTTTTTAAGAAAATGAATCTTTAAGGGGAATAAACTGAATTAATCACAGTTTGCTAATGCCTTAACTCTGTTTAGTATATACTGCTAATGTTGTAGGGATCATCAATGTCGTCACCATCGGTCAGTTTTACTTTTTGTATACCTGCTTCTCTCACCAATTATTTTATTATTTTTTTTGGTTTCTTTTGTTTTTTACCAAGACAAATAAAGCAAACAAAAACAACAACAATCATTTACCACAAATCTACATCATGTTCTCTTTTATTTCCTCAGTAAACATGAAAAATACAAAGGTTATGTTGGTCCATGTGAAACAACGTTCATGTGTTCACTTAACCATAGACTTTGACTGACTGTACATTAAATATGTGTTAACAGTGTCTCCATATATTACACAATCCTTCCCTGTGTATAAACAACCTATAAGCAGTGAAAACAAATCTAACATACAGGATTATTAAAAAAGAATGAAACGATTTCATGATACATTGCTTCAGTTCTCATGAAATAAGTCAGAGATCATTTGAGATAATTTCTATTTTGAATGGCTAAACTTGATGACCTGAAACATTGATTAACAACAGCGATCATCTCAGTGGATCGTGGTATACTGATACGTGTCTGGGATGAATTCTCTTATCGCATTGATGTTGTGTGTACTGCAGGTGGTGCAGGTGGCTACATTGAACACATGCAAGACAGTTGACTGTGAGCAGAATACTCATGACATGGCTGGAGTTTTCTATTGCTCTTCTTTATTTTACACCATACAGGGTATACCCCGCCTTCACCCATTGTAGCTGGATTAGACCCCCATGACCCAAGTGAGGATAAAGCAGGTTCAGATGATGACAGAGAGAGAATACAATTGGTTCACTGTTTTTTAATAACTATGTATATTCTGTTAGAGTGCTATTATTGTGATAATAGAGTGTGCAATATTCATATCACAAAGATATTATTTAATTTTTTTTTTCATTAATTTTCTATTTTACACACCATGGGGTACCAGAGTGGTTGTTTCTATTACTCTAATAGAGTATAGTAGCTTTCTAGAAAAAAAATGCTGCTGATTGAATGTAACTTAACATGCTATTAATGTTGAAAACGTGAATATTTTCAAAATGCAACATTGGACAAAGCCTGACACTTTTGCATGAAGTATTTAGTAAATCAGGGACACAATTGAATAGTATTTTGTTAAAGTTTGTACTCTGGCAGTTTTGTTATTATGAAATACATGTTACACAATGTTATAAGGGAATAAAAAGACAAAATATTTGACTACATTTGTGTTTGAACGACTACTGTTGTAGCATCATCAGGTTCTTGAATATTTTGTCTGTATCATCATACAAACAATTGGTTCATTACTCTGCCAATGAAGGGCAGAGTTATGTTTTTGCAGATATTTGCATGTTTGTCTGTTTGTTTGTCTGACTATTAGCAAGATAACTAAAAAATGGATGGATGGATTTGGCTGAAATTTTCAGAAAATGTTGATACTGGGACATGATCAGTGTGTGTGTGAGTGTGTGTGTGTGTGTGTGTGTGTGTGGCGGGGGGGGGGGGGGTAATCTGCCTTGGTGGAGTCTGCACTCTCCAAGAGCATTTCTAGTTTTAACATTGTTGAGGAAATATTGCAACATTACCATATCACTAGTTTTGCCAATATCATGCAGTCTTATAAACTCTACTATCAAAATGTGTATGAACTTTTCTGAATTCACTGGATAAAACATCAAAACACCAATATTTGACAGGTCTGTCTTTGCATGTATGATGATAAATAGGAAAATATAATATGTAAATCAGAGGGACAAAACACCACTATTGTAAAGTACAAACCGTTCTTCTATAGTTCTTTCCTGTCAGTACGAATAACACACATACTGTATATAGATGACATGCTACTGTTTAGTGCTTGTCACAAAAAGAGAACACTTTATCATATTTCCATAGAAGCAGCATCGTTACATCTGAGGAAATGTTAGCAACAGGTGATAATTACAGCTGCCAGTCACTTACAATTGCATGGTCTCCGCACTATACAGGAAAGAAATGACTATAATACTAGCAACATTAATGCATGGTTATATTTTATGTCATATATTTAACTAAAGTGAAACAACAATTTTAAAAAAATAAATAAATAGGTAACCACACTTCCACATGCAAGTGAATTAAATCCTGCTAAATGTCAGAAACACCAGTGGGATGAATTCCTATTTTGCCCCAAACCACTTGACTTACATACAACTATTGAGCGCTACAGTTTGATAACATCAATACTTATTTGGTCACTTATTCATTCCCTTCAATTTGACAAAATTATGTCATATTACAGGTAACCGCTGTTGGATAATCTATTACATGTATTATTCATATGATACGTAATGTGTTATTTAATTTAAGTGACATTTGTGTAAAGTAAAGGTTCATTTCACCTCTGATGGACTATAGAGTTCAGCCTTGCAAATGAGATCTGATTAAATAGAGGTTAAATAAGATAAACAAAAGTCACTGGAAGGAGGCTACAAGCAGAAAACTAAAGCACCTTTTATGTACATATAAACATGTTTTCATGGCCAGCAGCAAAAGAGGAATTTCATTCCTTCATTCATTCATTGAGTTGTGTAAATCCTGTTATGTTAACCTGCTAAGCTAGTGCCATTTGTGTTTTGACTATTTACATGATAAGGATGCTGACAGCACTTAAGTACATTTGTGCTTTGTTTGCATTAAGAGTTTTCATTATGATGTTTAAGCGTGGGAGTAATCATGATGTTGACATCGGTGGGGACATAATTTGACGACTTCCTTGCAAGAGACAGCAACAATAAATAAATAAAATACATAAATATACAACATACAAAAAACACAGCTAAAATAATTAAAATAATGTATAATTTTGCTTTTTGTCAACAAAAACTAAGACACATTTTAGGAATGTTTTTTATTTCTTAAGCCACTTTTTGTCTGGTTTTTATTGGTCATCTATAACTGCATTATATACTTAATTACAGTTATGTCACAAGACCGACATTTACGTCTAGTTTCATTTCACATGATAAAAGTTCATTGATGACAATATTTAGTCACTATAAGGCGCACTGTCAATGAATGGTTTATTTTTTAAGTTCTTCATATATAAGGCACACTGGGTTATAAAACGCATTGAGTGAAGTCAAAATGATTAGATAAAAAGTAAAAAATTATGAGATAAAAGTGAAAATTATTAGATAAAAAGAGAGAATTAACAGATAAAACATCTAAATCATTCGATAAAAAGTCAAAATCATTAGATAATGTCACAACCTTTCCCTTATATCCACACCAGATGCACCTGGCCTGCACTGCACAGCTGCAAGCCATTGCTGATCTGTCACTATATAAACAGTGAGGTTTGCAGTTGCCGGTGTGGGACCATAACCTGGACATTCATTCACCACCGCAAACTTTGTCTGATCTACACCCCCCCCCCCCCCCCCCCCCCCCCACACACACACACACACACACACACACACACACACACACACACACACACACACACACACACACACACACACACACACCCCACCTCACCTCACCTCATCCCTTCATGACAGATAAAAAGTCAAAACTATTTGATCAAAAGTCAAAATTCCCAGTCACTAATTGCAACCAGAATTTAACCACATATAAAGTGCACTGTGGTTTTTGGAGAAAATGAAAGTCTTTGAAGTGCACCTTTATAGTGTGGCAAATACAATAACCTTTTGTTTCCCAAATGTCCTGTAATTTCCCATCCAAATACTGGTATGGACACGTCCATAGTGGTAATTTCCCATCCAAATACTGGTATGGACACGTCCATAGTGACCATACACTATTTCATGCCCATGTGTTTAAGAGTTAAGAAATTATGGCATAATGACATGATGGTATGGTAACAACTGTAACTAAGATCTGAGACGTATATAAGAGTAATAAGCAATAAATGCTTGTTTTCACAGGAACTAGGTTTGAGTTGTACTAAAAACAGATACAGAGCAACATGTACCACCTGAATCACCTCCCTGTTGCCACATGATATTTATATTTGCATGAATTCACACTGAGCAACTGAACTAAAAATAACTTCATATGTCACTCAAGTGTTCAGGCATACACAACATGTCCACTATGCCATAAATTTGATTTAATTCTTAATATTTTTATCATGTCAACAATGGACCAGTTATTTTCTAGATATAACTATGATGGAGAGATCAATCACTTGGATTCATGCAGACAGTCAAAAAATATATATATGAAAGTTTTTTTTACATTATGGGTAAAGAAAGACTGCACCATAATTGTCCAAGACTATCCTAATCACCCATTTGTTTACATCTGTAAATGACATAGATTTCCATTTATGTACATGTATTTGTTTTTACTAATGGTTTTTGTATTTTGAGATCCAGGTTGGGTTGGAATGGGATCATCAGTTTTTTGGGGGGTTATACTTTGTGTCACGTCCTGTATTATAAAATGTGAATTTCTTTCTTTTTTCATATTGTCCTGTTGGAGATGCACAATGAAAATACTTTTATGTTTTAAATTCGGAAAATAAATGTAAAAAAAAAAAACTATCTCACACACACACACACACACATATATATAGGCCCACTATTTTTCAATAAGAAGCCATGTGTGCGCTGTGCCACTGTACATTTTTAATCTCCTTTCTTTTTTTTTTTACCTCCTAACAATTATATACATGCACCAAACAGTCACCCACATTATTTCTGATGTAAACACCTGCCAGTGATTCAGTAGTGAAACCTTTTGTACTGAATTTAACCTGTTTATTGATCATTTACTTCAGTAAATTTCACTTTTTTTATTTTCAAAACTACACAGGTAATGGGATAAAACTACTACAGGTGTAAAACCACCACACTGCATGCTGTAGCAAATGTATCCATGCACTGCAAAAATGTGCAAAAACACTTGAAGTGCAAAAATAATACATGGGTAAAAATTGTATGTGATAAAGCACCTTTCTGTGATAATCTGAAGATTATCACAGAAAGGTGATAATCTGTTTGTTTTTTGTTTTTTTGGTGTTTTTTTTACACAGAGAGGCTGCTAAAATAAAAGGTGAGTGTTTCTAATAAAATGACCCTGGCGTTAATCTGTTTATTGGATCATAATAGATGGGACACCACCAGTAGTTTCCATACAGGAGAGCTCTAGACCTGAAGTGTAGACCTGTGTACTATTTTCAATATTAATTGTTGTTATTAAACTATAAAATGCTGTTATTTTCTTTCCTTAAAAATGCAGAATTGTCTCGGTAGCCAAATAATTGTGATTAATAGTTTACAGTGTTATTCAATAGCTGCAGAAATTTTATTTTAAATTACCAAACTCATTTTATGATTAAATTCACTATAAACAACTGAGTTCCTAAGATTTGTTCCCAACTCCTGCAGGCATTACAAAAAAACAAAACAAAAAAAACCCATCAGTTTGTCAGGTAAAGATCGTTCCATGATTGTCATAACCTCAATGCTTATTAAAATAATGGTAAGTCACTTTGGATAAAAGTGTCTGCCAAATGCATAAATAAATAAAATACATAAATAATGGTCTTCGTGTTGACTCTGTCTGACTCGGAGTCAGACAGCAAATGACAGAAAGAGTCTCTTAGCACAGAAAAGTGCTCGCCAAGGAAAATGGAAGTGTTTAAAAATGGATTGCCTGTTTAAACAGCATGTAAAATTAAACAGATAATGAATGTATACATGGAGCACTCGTATTCACAAGGTCCTTCCCTCTCTCTCTCCCTCCCTCTCTCTCTCTCCATTACGTTCCTGTCCTCTCAACCCCTGCTGTTTTTTTCACCTCCTATTCCACAATAATTCAGTCTTTATCTCCGTCACACTGATTACTTCTTTTTGTTAAGACAATGACACGGGCTCACACTAAATGGCAAGTAAAGGACAAGCATATTTACAGGCTCATCGTCTCACAGCCTTTTCAGATTTAATTACTTGAATGTGTGTGTTATGTGTTCTCATAAACAGCCCTTTTACACACAGGATCTATGTGCAAAAAACCAAAAAAAAAAAAAAAAAAAAAAAAGAACATGATGTACACTGACTGACATGAGTGAGCACCACTGATGACGTCACTGCTACATGATGGTAATTACTTAAGATTAGACAGACTAGCTCAGGTCCGTTTCCTGGAAACAGAGAATCAGAGCTTTTGTGTTTTTGCAGAATGAACCTTTATATTTAGAGTATTATGCAGCTTTGAAATATGAAGGTTGATGAAAAAAGTCTAAATGAGAGGTCCGATTGGGCACCGATTATTCTAGGTAGGTCACAGTGTCATTATCCTAGCTTTAATAATCTCCCCCAATCCTCCAACTATTGGTTTTGTACTGGATAAATGCTTTTTTTGTTTGTTTTTTTTACTTGCAATGCAAACATCATCATACTATTGTACATGACAATTACACTGTGATTAAGAATAACTATGGATTGGAATTACTGTTAATTACAAGCAGAGCTTAGCCATGTGTATGAAGGAGCTGGTGTTTACTGCTGGGAGATGGAATTCTTAGTATTAGAAACTATTTACATGCAAATATAAACATTTCTACACATATGAAAATGTTTGTATATGGTTCTTCAACTGAGAGAAGTAATAAACACATGCATTTATTTCCTATATTGTGTTTCTTTGTGTTTAGGGAGCATTATATAAACCTAATATTAATGCAACTCTTAACCTTATTGACAATGTAAACCATGAATGCAATGTAATAAATACATAGAAAAAAACTAATTTGCCAGAAAAAAAGGCTCCATTATCCTTTCCTACAAACTAAGTACCTATAATGTTTACATTTTCGCAATAATAATTTTCTGTATTTCTAAATATACATTGACATGCAGTTGTGTCATATTATCAGTGTTTATTAGAAATCAATTCATTTATCCCTTTTTTGTCGACCCTGTGATGAACTGGTGATATGTTCATGATAGCTGGGATAGCCTGCAGCACCCCTGTGACTCTTTTTGAGGATTAAGTGGCTCATAAAATGAATAAATCATCACTTTTTGGCAAAGGCAAAGGTCTTTCATTAACAAAGATGATGCACTGTATGATCTGCAAACAATACGAACCTGTCCTTAAGTGGTCAGAGGTATTAAAATAAAATAAAATGATAATATTGACATTTTCATGAGCATATTTTATGACATTGTTTATGAGTCACTGACATTATTGCATCATAATTATCATTTGCTTTTTCCTTCTTGAATGTGTGTTATGAGATCTCACAAAAGACTGTTGAAAATGGGGGCACTATATTATTATTATTATTATTATTATTATTATTATTATTATTATTATTACTATTACTATTATTATTATTATTATTATTATTATTATTATTATTATTATTATTATTATTATTATTATTATTATTATTATTATTTATTATTATTGTTGTTGGTTTTGGTTAGTCTTCATATTGGCCTGATGGTTTTAGAAATATTTAACCAATGAAAAATGTTAAAAACAGCTTGTGACTACATCTCATAATTCCATTAATTTATTTAGAATATACATTATTTTTCAGTTTCCTGACAAATAACCATTTTTGACATAAGACATTTCTGCACAACAGTGATGATATAACATAGTATGTAAATAACTGTAATTACATCTTTATTTCTAATGAATGAATGAATAAATCTGAAAAAAATATATACTTTTATTATATTTTTTAATGTGTCTGTCAGAAATGATATAAATTATGTTTATATTCCATTACTTTCATTATTATTTTAAGTCCTTTAAGGTTAAGGAAATGTTTTCTATAGGAAAAGATACACCAATAAATAGCTCATAATGTATTTCTTAATATTATAGCAAAACCATGACCTTTCCCACATGACATCAATTCTGTTGGCAAAGTCCTGCATTTTCTCTCAGCTGCCTCCTACAGAGAAAAGGTTAAAGTCATAGATGCTTTGACAATGACAAATTACTCTGAAATTATGTCTGGAGAAATGTAAAACGGCAAAAAAAAATGAAGGAAAAAAACTATTTACAGGTGACTGTGTTGTGTACATTGGACATATCTATGTCATTCACAGCATCTTCACTAATTACTTCCAGAGGTGAGTGATGGAAATGGTACAAGTTCAGTGTCAGTGACACGGGGGTGTCCTTCTGCCATCTGTTCACTGTTCTCCAGGACACACACACACACACACACACACACATAACCACTGTCATAGACATCCATACATGCACATACACATATGTTACTCTCCCTGAATAAGGATCAGGTCAGTGAATTTCACAGCGGAGGTCACAGCAGCAGCAGAAAAGGACTCAGCGGCTCAAAATGATAGTGAGGATTGTGTTGAGTGACAGGGGAGTGGATATAGGCGCTAAACATTAAAGCTGCAGGAGCTGAAATCAGAGGATAAACACCTGAAGTGGAAAACACACACCTTCCGCCTATAGCTTGTCCTCTAAATCCAAATTAGAAAACTAAATGCAGGCTGTCCCATAAGTCTCCATACATTGGAGACTTATTACATTCCATACATATATGGTTCTAACATGTACTTCTTTACATTTAAGACAACCCAAAGAATGTATTTGAATAAAGAGTGATGAATTGAAATGGTAGTCATATAGAGCATATTATGTAAATAAAAATGGTTTATGTGAAGAAACATGTATGGAGACTTATGGGACACCCTGTATAAATATAGATGAGCTCACACTGCTCAAATACAGCTGTCAATTCCGTATTTAACCCCTGCCTGTTTGAAAACAATGAAAATCTCCCTTCATGCGGTAGATTTTAAACAGCCATGGCTTTATAAAAGCAAGTAGGATCCTTGTTTCCTGTCAGACCATCTGAATATGATGAAAGGTAATTATGGAAGTTTTGCTCAATGATGCCAGAAAACCATCAGTGCAGTTTTAACAGGCTGAAGTAATTCTATTGCCTTTCAAAGAAACAATAATGAAAACCTAATCTGTTCACATCCAGAATGCATTTAAGACCTTATGCAAACTCAAGTTTTCCCCAAAGAAATCATCTGACGTCATTTTAAAATGAAAAAAAAAAATATATATAATTTAAAAAAAAAAAAAAAACATGACAGGGTACCACACATGCAGTAACACACACACTTTCAAAACCAAAATTCAGTAAGTGTGACAGAAGGAAGACAAAGTAACAAAGATACAAGTGAGCCCTGAGCTCAACATCAATATCTTCTATTGATTTCCCTTTTGTCCTGACACAGAAAAACGAACAATTTCACAACAATAGACTGCTCTATTCAGTCGACAGCTCTCCCCTGTTCTTACCTCTGTTCATTTTCCTCTATAGACTTTTAT
The DNA here is from genome assembly GCA_020466265.1 of Siphamia tubifer. NCBI lineage: Eukaryota > Metazoa > Chordata > Actinopteri > Kurtiformes > Apogonidae > Siphamia > Siphamia tubifer. The sequence continues at coordinate 24,695,308 of CM035790.1, read as the reverse complement.
TGCAGAGACGGGAAAATAATGACATAATCAGCGTGGCTTTTGTTGCATTGCAGGGGGTCAGAGGTCGTTAGAGATGGAAGTTATTTCCTCTGAGAAACATCATTTTTGTGGCCCGTGGACTGATAGGTCTCAGGGTCAAGGAGAAACATCTAACTCACAAGTACTAAGGATGACATGGCTTGTTAGACCGTATTAATGTCATGTGTCCTCAAATCCCAGTGTTCACTGAGGTCAGCACATTGTTATCATAACTGATACAATGATAAGCAAAGACAACACTGACTTTTGCATTGACACTCTCCTGTATTATTTATTTACATCCTAATGGAACACATGTAAAAGGCTAGTCAGTGTACTGTTTGGTAATTGGATTTTCTTGTCCGAAACGAAAGGAAAAACTAGTGGTTAATTACGTTTTCAATTTAAAATAGAATAATTTCAATGTGTTTTTTTTTTTCTTTTTCAGTGTCAAAACAGGATGAGCCAAATAAAAAAAATAAGTATTTTACTACCTGACGGAAATGAATAAACTGTTTTGTGTTTTTCAATTTCACTCATGCCTATGTTACAAAGATTCTTACAAATGATGGGTTTGTACAAAATCTGGACATCATTGATATGCTTCCTCCATAAATGTGTAGAAACTTCCAATTTTGTACCAAAATCAGTCCATTTTTTAAATTTGCTGTATCTGTTTTGACACTGAAAAGAAAAAAAAAACATTAAAATTCAGTTTTAACTCTTCTATGTTGAAGCAAAAATCCAATAATTACTACAGTTTTTCTTGTTTCTAAAAAAAAATCCAAGTATCAAAAGATAAACTGACCTAGGATTATATGCTGCATTATATTTACTCATAAACCATCCATTATACATGTCTATTAGTCTGGCACATTGGATAGAGAGTGACTATTTTCATTTCTTGGTGGCAGGATTGGTCTGTGAGTTATTGTTTTCAAACACCCCCTTGTCACATTAAAGAACATTAACCTTCAAGTTTCAACTAATAACTATCACACATTTTTTTATGTGTTTTTTTTTTTAAGGATCTGGTTGTTTTTAAGCTCATGTGCACATGTAGTCTAACCTCACTGTCGCCCAATGGTATTTCACAATACTATATGGGACCCTTCTGCAACCGCTCCGTTTTCAAAGGAGGCGTCTTATCTAAAATCCTTGCATGTGATTAGATTAAAAATCTGTCCATCATCTAGACTGACGCTGCTTCAGCCACTCACGTTTAATTCAAGCCACTTAATCACGAAAATACACATCAACAGAAGGGGTTTAAACTTACCATTTATACGTGATGTGAACCTCGTCTACTACAATGTCCTCCAAGTTCTTCTGGTAAATGTCAGAGGAAAGCATGGTTCTCCATTTATCCTTCAGCCTTGATTCAGGGCTAACAAATACTAGCTGTGGATGTAGTTGTCATTTCTTCCTCCCAGTTCCATTACTGTCAGCCCTAGTTTACCAGCCTCTTTGACTTGGTCCTCTACCAACACAACCAGGGGGTACCACAATAACCATGGGCTTCTGCACTTGTCCTATTTCTTTATCCACCAGTGGAGCCATGTGATAGATCAAACTCTAGCCCAGCCCGGTCGGAAGAAGAGTGAAAATGTAATTTCCATTAACAAACGCTTCCAAAGTCGTTCTCTGTTCATCTATTAAGGAATGAACATGCGGTAGAGTAGACAAAACAGTGGAAATAGTCAAATCTATATGGACCCTCAGATACCTAATGCACGCTGCCATTGTTGTGTATCTGAATAGACGACACTGCCGTCGCTTCTGTTTAAAGTCACACCAGCCACAGCACTGCTAGGTAGTTTCACCCTGCAACACTGATTGGCTCCTTCATTTTGAAGTGAAATTGATCCTCATGGTACACAGATGGTTGTGTGAGCATAGCATAACGCTGCCAGATGATGTAAGTCAGGTTACAGGTACTCAGTTTAAAGACAATAATGATTTTGATACAGATTTTTATTTTTTTATTTTATTTTTTACAATAAATGAAGCAACTTCTTTCCAACATTATTTTGTCCTTGTGTTCTGTTTGTCAATGTTCAACACAAAACAAGTATGATTTGTTGAAGGAACTTTCCCAACAATCCATAGGGTTTTTGCCATCAAAAATATCATTTAAAATAATAGCTAGCATTGACTCATTTTAAGATGCCCATTGGTTTCTGCATTTTATCTGACTACACACAGTACCTAGCATCTAGCATTAGCGAGAGCTATTAGCATTAGCAGCACCAACTCCAACTTAACTGTGATGAGATATTTTGACTAGAAATTAGGAAAAATACATTTGGTAATAATTAGATTTTTTTTTTTTTTTTTTTAATTTCCAGTAGATACAGTCGAACAAGCACAGCAAGGAGTAAATACACAAGTCCTCTTTCTTCTCAGGCTGCTTAATTAGAATTTACTGAAAGGTAATTATAGAATTATTGGAACTTTTGCATATTGACTAAGTTGGCAATGTTATTTGGCATTGATGGTCCAAGTCTGTGAACTCTACAGAAGACACCATCCCTTCTAACTCCACTCCCTTATTAGATAAGACGAGTTGAACAACAAGTTTTCAAAAAAATCTGAATTTGAAGTCAATGCCAGTTCACATTATGGTGCAGGAGGATCTAGAGTAAGGACAGGGGGTACCTGGGACATTAACTGTTTCTTGTATTTCACTGATTGTTTTTTCAAACCAACTGTGTAAAGCCCAATGACACAACCTTATTGTGATTGTACATTCATGTCTGAGGAAATCTCAACAGTGATTAACTTTCTACTTGAAAACAACTGTGATCGGACAGATCTTCTGCAGAGGTAGAGTTGACAAAAAGAAGTTGAATACGAGTACTTAGTAACTCTGACATCCAATGAAGGGTATTGAACATTAAAAACATCAAGTATTTCAACTTACTACTGTTTACTTTGGGTTTTGAGCAAAGTAAACAATGTTTACAGTAATTAGGCAGTAATTTTACACTTCAGATTAGATGCTAAACAGTATTTTCAGCATTTTCTGGTTGAGCATTGTAAATTAAAATGAAAATATGAGTAACTATTTTTAGATACTGGGGTTTATTTTTTGAAGTGGGCATTTCCTGAGTATGAATGTCTAATTTCCTAGTAGTCAATGATTGAAAAACTACAACTATGCACAGAGAGTATAGGTGATTAGTATTCTCTTCAGCAGGAATACAGATGCAATAATAATGTGAAAATTACGAATGTGTTCTATACTTCATGATGTGTATTTTGTAAACTTTAGTGGAATATATTTCATACATAATGCTGCTTAGCTAATTCATCAGTTCCCTGTGGTTTATGGGCGGGAGCAGCAGCATTATACGATGTCCAGATGGTTTTGCTGGCCTACAAACATATACTTGTAGCCTCAAGATGAAGAGGCTCTTGGCTTTGTGTTTGCATATTTAGTCAGTCTGGGTGAGTGTTTGATTGGTATTCTAATAGCAAAGAGATTGAACACTGATCACCACCCCTGGAGAGATGAGAGAAGTGTGAGTAAAATCAAATTAGCTGAGAAACAAAGGGGACCCTACTGGAAGGCAACTGCATCTATGGAGACTGGCAAACAGACAAAGCCACTCCCCCCCAGGTCTCCTGAGAGGAAGAGGCAGGCCTTCCCTCCCCATGTGGTCGCAACAAAAACAAGTCCAAGTCCCGGGGACTTCAAAGCACCGGCGCACAAACACCACACACAGGGTCTGTCTGAGACATCTCCGGTCATGTGATTCCAAGCCAGGTGCACCCAGACCGGGTCTTTGGCAAGGCAGCGTGGCCACTGCCGGAGTCAGTCTTGATCGGTGGCCAATCAGAGGTTTCCCTTCTTTTGAGGTGCCGTTTTGGGGGCTAGGGGCACCTCCCACATTGGCTGAGCACCTGCTGCTCTCCAATATGCCCACCCGTTCCCCACAGTGTCTCAACAGGCTTCTCATTCACACTCCTCCAAGCCCCCTCCCTCTCTATCTTCCCCTGCCAGGTGTGTCCAAACACATGCCCGCTGTCTCGTAAACACAAAGAGCAGCGTTGCCCGGTTCTCTGCGAGGGTCCCGAGAGACATCCAACTATCACACAGACTTGTAGGGGAGCCAAATGGTTTAGGGAGGAGCTGGAGAGTCAATAAACAGAACAAATCCCACAAAACTTTAAAACACAGAAGCACAAAAGCAGCTGACAGACAGGCAGTACAAATCAGGATTATTTCCATTGTCGAGAACTAAAACTTGGAATGAAAAAATATTTAAAAAATGAGTTTTTCAAAAACAGAAGCACAAAAAGCTACAACAGGCTCTGCAACATCACCTAAAATGACACAGAAGTGCAAGTAAAATCAACGTTGTTTTTGTTCCCCCTTGATTTAGACTGTGGTAGCAAAACACGTTTAATAAAAAATGCTTCTGTAAATCATATTTATTGCCATACATTCTATCATCTTACAGTTGTCAGCTTCCATAAATCAAGACTTTCCCCATAACACCTGAAAAAACCACTTCATCATCAATAAAATACAAATAAAACTATAGGGAGTTGCAATCAGAGGTGGGAAGTGCAGCGAGTACAAATATAAATCCAGAAAAGGCAGGACAAATATAAAATGTACATAAGAATAGAATGTACTATTTACATATCTCATAAATCTACAGTACATTGTAGACTATAAAGTTATATACACTATTTTTTTTTTCACTTCTTGGCATACCATGCTTGTGACAATGTGATTTATTCTTGACAGATAAAATGTTATTGGGACTAAGTTGTACCTGGTTAAAGGTAATTACAGATGTGTATAAACAGGAATAAAAAGAAATAGAACCCGACTGATTAATTGGTATGTAGCTGATTTATTAGCTTTTTTTCAGCTGAGTTTCTGTCACTCATTGCTCCTGTGTGTGGAAAGTAAAGCCTGTCAGTTCTGCTTTTACTGTGTGTAAAGAATCCGAATCAGAATCAGAAAGAGTTTTATTGCCATTATTCGTATAATACACATGTAGTATACAACTAGGAATTTGTCTCGGTGTAACGCTGCAACATTCAACATATAGTATATCAATATAAGAAGAGAGAAAAAAAAAGAATTATATATATATATATATATATATATATATATATATATATATATATATATATATATATATATACATATAGTATAAAAAAAATATATATATCATAAGCATGCACCAAGATAGAATAAGATAAAAATAAATATAGTAAGAATATGTAATGTGCAATTCTGTGGGGGCAATGTGCAAGTCAGTGCAAATGAGACAGAGGTTTTATGTTGGTCATGTGTCCAGTGTTGGCTGCTGTACTTAGTGCTGGGCAGTCTGATTAAGTCCCTTGGTGTTCAGCAGCCTGGTGGCCGAGGGGAAGAAACTGTTCGTGAAACGGGAAGTTTTGGTCCGAATGGACCGTAGTCTCCTGCCTGAGGGGAGGGGGGAAAAGAGGGCATGTCAAGGGTGAGAGGGATCGGCCATGATCCGTCCTGCACGCCTCCTGGTCCTCGAGGTGTAAAGGTCCTTGATGGATGGTAGTCCGCAGCCAATCACCTTCTCAGCGGTGCGCACAACTCGCTGCAGCCTCAGCCTGTCCCTGGTGGTGGCTCCAGGGTACCACACGGTGATGGAGGTGGTAAGGATGGACTCGATGATGGCCGTGTAAAACTGCACCAACATCTTGGAGGGCAGCTTGAGCTTTCTCAGCTGCCGCAGGAAGACCATCCTCTGCTGGGCCTTCTTGATGAGGGAGCTGATTGTCGTCTCCCATTTAAGGTCCTGGGTGATGGTGGTGCCGAGAAAGCGGAAGGAGTCCACAGTGGTGATGGGGGAGTCTGTAAGGGCGAGGGGGGGCGGGGGGGGCAGGGGGGGCAGGGGGGGCAGGGGGGGGGCAGGGGGGCTGTGTCTTTCCTAAAGTCCACGATCAACTCCACAGTCTTCTGAGCGTTCAGCTGCAGGTTGTTGTGGCTGCACCAGGACACCAGCCAGGCTACCTCTCTCCTATAGGCAGACTCATCACCGTTCGAGATGAGCCTGATGAGGGTGGTGTCGTCTGCAAACTTGATAAGCTTGACAGACTGGTGGCTTGAGGTGCAGCAGTTTGTGTACAGGGAGAAGAGCAATGGGGAAAATACGCAGCCCTGGGGGGATCCGGTGCTGATGCTGACAGAGTCAGAGACAGTCTTTCCCAGCCGCACATACTGCCTCCGATCTGACAGGATGTCGGTGATCCACCTGCAGAGGGAGTCAGGCACACTGAGCTGGAACAGCTTATCCTGTATCCTGTATCACCCACACACACACACACACACACACACCTGCACCTGAAATCACAGACTGACACCCCTGCATTAATAGTCCCCCACTTCCAACCAGTCCGGCCCACATGCTCTGACATGGACCAGTACCCTGTCCAAAAACCATGGACTCCCCCCTTCCACCACCACCACTACCAAAAGCCCCTCTTATTAACTCCAACACACTCATCATCTACCTCCCAATTTATTCTGCAGATAATGTAAGGGACAATGGGGCCAGTTGTAATTGCTCCAATCAGGAACAACTTTGGAATAACCTAATTCACTCTGCACATCATTTTTTTCTTCATTTCTATACATGCAGAAAAAAAGTCTTTCCATTCCAGTTTAGCACAATATACAAATGTCACCACACCTGAAAAAACACATTTTGCTTGTGTAAAAACTTTTTATTGAAATATAAATGTTTTGGAAAATTTGTACATTTTCCATTAGGCTTTTTTTTTTTTTTTTCGAAAAGCGAAACACGTTGGGGTTTTTATAGGATTTTAATAGGTTTTTATAACTGAGCCAATTTAATAAAGGCTTTTTATTTTCACTTATAAGAGAGCGTGCCTTGGCATTTTTTCTTTTTTGGAGGCAATTTTTTATGTTCAAATTCTAGTTGTGCAATTTGACAGTCAATGGAAAGATGACTACAGTATTGAAAACAAGCCTGATGGTCTCTCCCCTCTTTAGTTTTATAGACATGATGTCCAGTTTCCCCCCAAAAAAAGCAGTTGATCAAATTAATTGTACAGTGTTTCTTTTTAGTTCTTGCCCTGTGTTCCCTCTGTCCCAATTTTTAGGAGAACTGTTGCTGCCGTCAACTTCAAACTTGCAGAATTTTTGTCTTAAAATTATGTATTTTCTCAATTTAAACATTTTGTGTATTCCATGTTCTGTTGTGAGCAAACTATGTGTTGCTGTATAAGGCATATAATCAATCAATCCATCAAATTTATTTAGATACCGTCACATCATCACAAAAGTTAAGTCATAAAACTTTACAAAAAGACTCTTAGACTGCACTTTCTCATAACTTTTTCATTTAACTTCCTACATTTTTACTCCATCAAATTTCAATCCAAGCTTCACTTTCAGTATATCTGATGGAGTTAGTGATTTGCTTTATTTTGCATCATTTTATGCCTTTTGATAAGACTCATTTGAACTTATATGGATGGACACTGAATTTTATATCGTACACATCAGATATGACAGGGATAAAAATGATGTCGAAGACAGAATAAGGGGAAACAGAAATGAAAAGGAGACTGAATCACAGAGAAAATATTAATTTTAACAGTGAAAACAGATTTGTGCATCAAGGCAGTTATTTTTTTCATTTAACCAAGTTCAAATAGTTTCACTTCCACAGAACCAGTGAGTAAAAAGGTCCGAAACAATTCTATTTTTTTTTTTATTTTTATACTTAAACCTTTCATACATTTTTCCAATTATTTCTGAATCAATATATTAAACGATCAATATTTCTTTTTGACTACAGACAGTACTTTTGACACCTTTACTTGTAAAACTAACTGAACTAAAATCGAGATCTAAAATGAAAGACTAAAAATAAAGAAATAAAGAAATAAAGAAATAAAAATAAATAAAAATAAAGAAATACCACTACAACAACTGTGACACCAACATGCATGAAAAATTAAACAGACAATAAACAAAGAAGGCAACAAAATCAAAGAAATACAGATGAATCATCTACAGAGCAAAGGATTAATAAATAATTTTCAGCACGAATGGACCCAATACACCAACTCTCCACGCCATATTTAGAGTCGAGAGGAAAGAACGGAAGGCAGGGGAAGAAATTGCTTTTCCCATGTGTTTGTTCATTCCCTCAAAACAGGCAATGATGACCAATATGTCTGACCATCAAACCTGCAAATAGCCGTGAGATGCAGGCAGGAGCAGTATTGGGAGGCAGAACTGAGCTTCATGGCCGAGTGATGGAGCTCGACCGACTCCCAGATGATGACAAGCACACAGGGGAAATCAAGCCAATCACCCACCACCACCACCACCCAAACCCCCACCCCCACAGCTCTGCATGCTGCCTTCTTCCCTTTTACCTCTAAATAACTACACTCCTTCTCTATTCTTTTCTCTCTTCCCATATCGCTCTCTCGGCCCTCTCTCGCCGTCCATCTATTAACCCGTCGCCTCTCAGCAGAGCAGCCTCAGCCAGCCAAAACCAATTCAACAGACAGTGTAATGCTCTCCACTTCAGCTAAGCCCCAAATGGAGCTCTTGAACTGGAAATTACATTTTCACAGCTTGCTAACACTGAATTAATGCCAATTATAATGGCTGTTTGAGATGAAGGTGCAGTGAAAACAGCGGCTATATTTTAAGCCAAAGGAGCACATTTGTCAGAGCCAAATGTTAATACCACTCGGTTTCTGTTTGCGATTTGTATTCAGAGCAACCAGTGACAATTTCAATATCTTGCTACCTCTTATAGTACTTACCACATTCTCCTCTTGCTCTTTTTTTTGTGGTTTTTTTTTTCTGTCTACTCATCCCTGTAAGGTGGCATTAAATAGAGTAAAAAATTGGGATCAGCGCCACGATTTTACCTGCGACATATAAGAATTATGAGGGAAATTAAACAAGAGAGTAGAGAACTAAAGTGGAAAAACGGAGCAGGAGAGGAGACAAAGTGTTGATGTGTCTCAAGAAGACAGAGGAAATAAATGGAGGGAAAATGATGGCACTTGGGAGTGAAGTTAATAGAGATAAAGTGCAGTGAAGAAGGAGAGAAAGTCACCTTAAATCCACATCGCTGCAGCTGCTCAACTGCCACCAAGAGGAGAAAATATGAAGTTATTGTTTTCAAAGTATACTGTCTTGCAGAATTTTTATTTTATCTTTATTTATTTATTTATTTTTTATCACCCCATGATGAGTATTTGGAGACAGATAAATGAGTCACAAAAGCTGAGCAATAACATTTTTCAGGCAATATACCACCATCAAACCTAATACTGTGAACCTAGAGTGTGGATGTTTTCACCTGAGGCTGTGGAAAAACTATAAAAAAAAACTCGCCAAACATCCGCACACTATGGATCATTTAAGCTTAGGTCAATATAAGAGGTGTTAGATGGGGTTTTTTTTTTTTTCTCTCTGCTCCTTTTTGGTCGTGAAATATACACAAGGAAATTGAACTAGTATTTTGTTATATATATCTCATACTCATGAACCTGTGACATGAGAAGTACTGCAATATAATATTTTTAATTATAGTTTAATAAGGCAATAATCATATTAAAATAAGAAATGTGTTTGTGGAACTGGTTTAGAGGGATTTGATTGCTTTTATGGAGTCTGTGGAAACTGTGGATACATTCAGCAGGGGTTCAGTTTATAACGGCAATATCTTAATTTATTTCAAAGAAGACACATTTAGTTTCCAGGTAAATTAATTTACACTATGATACTTTCAGATACTGTAGTGCATGCATATATCTTGGTTTAAGGAATTTCTGACACAAAATATCCTAATGTTGGATGTGTTTCCTGAGTGATCTGTTCTGCTGTTTCTTTAGCAACATTTGTCACACATATAAAATCATTGAATGCTGCTTTTGGCACTAGTTACCTATAACCGATTCATAGATTTGGTTTCTTACCATGTTTGTTTAATATACATTTGGCCTTAACTTATTAATTTAACCCTTTAACACTTGAATTCAAACATAAAAATATATAAAAAAGGAAATGCTAAATTAAGTAGAGATAATTCATTTGACTATATCACATACAATGAATAGAATATTTGGTATGTTACATATTTGCAACAGTAGGTGTTAAGGGGTTAATTGTATAATCTGAATGTGATTTAACTATTGACCAACTGATATTGATTTTTTTTGGATCCGGATTGTTTTTTTGTTTTGTTTTTTTACATCAGTCTTAGCTAATGACCCACACAGCCTAGCAATATTTGGAGCTGTTATTTATTTTTTCTGTCAAATGATAACAATTGTTAGAATATCTTCTTTATTTTAAAATAAACTTTTATTGAACTAAAAATAGTATTAAACTACAGGTTAAAAAAAAAGAGAGGAAAGGTAAGGTAGAAGAGGTGACATTAACATTTCACATAAGAAAACAAAGTGTTCAGTGTACTTAATTCTTCAAGGCAGCTCGTTCTAAAATAAACATCAAGGTGAGTTAGAACAGGTAACACTATCTCTAAGAACATGAAAGTGCTGTGAACTTTGCTTGTCAGTAAATCATGGCAAGAAAAAAAAAGAGCATATCACCCAATGCAACAGGCCGATAATGATAGAAGAAAAAAAAAATCTATTTTTTTCAATCTATCATCATATTTAACATTGACTTAAATGTTAAACATGCATTTATTTGTTGAAGGCTGACAGCAGTGACCCTTGATGTTTACAAAAGATCCAACATCTGATATGATACTTCAGTTTTGATGTAACAGTGGTGTCTGACGCTTCAGATTGGCAATACTTTCACTCTTCCTACAGTGCTTAGCGATGTGCCTCTCATTGATTTCAAAAGCAATCTATGTTCAGCCCCCCTCATGGTGTGATGTGTATCTGAAATTAGAGTTGAAATATCACACATTGCGGTGCTGGAGTATCACAGGAGTAGCATAATTCCCATCGATGATCACACCTGTCACAGACACCATCTGCAGCCTCTGCGTTGTGCTCTTAGATTCATCACTCCATCTCATTCCTCTCCCTGCTTGCATCTCTCTGTGTCCACAACCCTTACCTAGACTAGTGGTGTGTCCCTTTGATAAATCATTTATCAACTGAGTCAAGCAGGTCATGCATCATAGCCCTCTGGTGATTGAGAAGCTGCATGTTTTCCTTCCAAAATATCTATGATGGAAGGCAGATACAGAGTTGCTGCTGCTATAAGTTTCCTATTTAGAGCCACAGACTGTACATATTACTTGACTGTGTAATACTAATTGCATGACCTAAAGATAGCACACTGATCAGGAAAAAAAAGTTTCATTTAAACACATTACCAGATTGTTAAAATATGTTGTAGAAATCAGGCTTTGTTATGTGATGGCCCTTCTCTGGAGGCCGTGTTGTTGATGTACACAGCTCATTAAAACCAGCAGTGATTATGGGAACAAGCTTGATTATCTAGTTAATGTCATGTTGTTTCATAAAGAAACAAGGGAGCCACAGTGGATGGATTAACCGGTGTACGGTGCCACGAAATATTCAGATCCACCATTAGATCAAAGTCGTGGCACCAGTGGCAAATGAGCATTAATGATTTCATTTAATAAACAAAAGAAAAGGTTCAAGAAAAAGAGAAGGTCAAATGTAGCTGGTTCGACAGCAGGAATGTGATAAAACATTCATCATCATTAGTGTATAATCATGTCATTTTTGAATTAGTCCATGATTCTACTACAGCTTAGAAAGGATGACATTATAAAGATTTTATGTAGCTCAAAAAGAAGAATTTGCTCAACCTATTAAGATGGCCAATACAGCAGGTGACCCAAAAAATGGAAATAAAAGAGCTGAAAAATTTATTTATTTATTTTTTTTGCCTATTCTTTTGCACATTTATTTTCAGGAAGAACTTATATTTCAATATCTGGCTATTAATTATCATTAACTAATTTTCTGAAGTAATTTTCACTATTAATCCTCTGCATTTTCCAATAAAATGCAGGTATTTTTGTGTTTAATTCACCAATCATGTAGATGTGTATCAGTCAATGGATATTTTGTAAAAACACAACAGTGAAGAAAAAGTACAATTATGTCTCTGTTGAATGTAAAACAAGTATCTACAACCACTGTCATGTGTCAAACTCCATAGATTTTTACTGGTGAAACAATATTGCAGAAGATCATAGTTTGCTGTGGAGCTTCTGAACGACTATATGGGCCATATGTGATCAACCCAGAAACTACATTTTTACATGAATTATTTACATGCATTCATAGAATTATACTGTTCAGAAGTTATGAAATATTTAAACCAGTACATGCTTTTAGTTACTGGTGGGGCAGTGGTTAACACTCGTGCCTCACAGCAAGAAGGACCCTGGTTCAATTCCCACACCAGACCTTTCTGTGTGGAGTTTGCATGTTCTCCTCGTGTCTGTGTGGGTTTTCTCCAGGTACTCCAGTTTCCTCCCACCATCTAAACACATGCACTGATAGGTTAATTGATTAATCTAAATTGTCCATAGGTGTGAATGTGAGAGTGATTGTTTGTCTATATATGTTCAGCCCTGAGATGAACTGCAGACTCATACAGGGTGTACCCTGCCTTCACCCACTGTAGCTGGATTAGGCCCCCAGTGACCCTAGTGAGGATAAAGTGGGTTCAGATGACGAGATGATGATAGATTAATCCATATTAATGTGTTAATTTTGACAACCCTTGTTATATTGTTCAGTATATAATGTTTTATTCAGTAAGGTGATATAATTTGTTCCTTCTGTGAAATTCAGGTTTTGCTGACAAGCCAAAAGAAAATAAATTTTTTAAGAGAAAAAAAAAGTTTTTATACACCAAACATGTACTGAAACCAAACTGAAACCATGGGCTAAGAACTGGGACACAAACCTAACTGTGGTTACCTGTATTACTCCATGCCTAATGTTTACATGTCTGCTTTTCTTTATCTCTATTGTAACAATCATACATATTTAGGGTGATAGAGATGTGATTCATGGATGATTCTTCCTAATAACACCAGAGGTAAATTAATTAAGCGCTTTATAAATGTATCTGTTGTTTCTGATGAGAATAGTGATGTGATTCCAGAATCCAAATGAAGACGACATTTTTTTTTAACAAACATGTCTATTGATTCAGTGTACGACTATAACTGAAATAAACTGCTTTCCTCGTCATTACTCTCCATGTCTGCCTGGTGCAGAGCAGCTGCTGCTGTTTAATTAGTTTTCTTTTTATTCATTTTCTTAATATCAGTAATGACTATGACGTTTTGTAGCTTCATCATGCAACTGCAGGTGGTGCACAAACAACCGATGGGGTCGTTTTTTACTAGAGGACATTCTCCAATAAATCCAAGTGTAAAATGTGTCTCAAGTTGTGAAACTGATGAACTGAAGTGTGTTTTTTTTTTTTTCTGTTTGCTCAACAGATTTGTAGAATACAGTGCAAGAATCAGTCCATATTTGAGAGACATTCAGAATAATTTCCCTTTCTAATAAAAGTCGACATGTCTTCTCTCGGGGGTTTTTGGCTAATTGTGAATTTTCCTCCAGTTTACACAAGAGGCAGCAACAGGTTTCTGCAGCAGGTTCCTGTTGGAGGAAACACAATAAACTTCCACTGACAGAGCAACTGCAGTGGGCCAATGGCTGCGTGCCCAGGAGCAGAGGGATGTTTGTGTGTGTGTGTGTGTGTGTGTGTGTGTGTGTGTGTGTGTGTGTGCACCCATTTGCTCTTTTCCTCTCACAAAACCTCTATTGTGATTTTTCTGGCACTCTGCAGTAACATTTGACTGGGGGCTTCTGCCAGTCCCCCCCCCCCCCCCCAAACCCCAGACCTCTCCTGAGACTCAAAGAAGAAAGACAGGTGAAAAACCGCATCCTAAAAGATTTTATCCTGTGAAGACTGGTAAACTGAGATGGGCAAAATGTCAAATAAAATCTAACCGTTCCCTTTGATCCAATTTTCTTTTTTAATTTCCAAGCTAACGCGTCTTATGTAGTTAAAACATTGGTAGCTTTGTCACATTTGATATGTTAATACATGGAACCTTATCAGAAATCCACCAAATGTCTTTTAAATGTCACATTATTTCCATGTGCTTTTGAGGTGTATCATAACTAAGAGAAGTATAAAGTCTCATCATCATCATCACATCTTCAGCGCGATAGAGCAGTTGACATTTTGGGATGTCTCAACTGTCAGACTATTTTGTTTGGGGAGCGCTGAGCAGTGGGATCAAGTGTCAGCCCAGGTGACCGCCTCCCCTCCCCTTCAGGCATCTCCTGCACCCCACCCCCCGGCCCCTCACCTGTCAGTCAATCCCCCATCCTGCTGAGTGACAGCTCTGTCAGCGAGTGAGGGGAGAGGGGAGACCGAGCGAGTCCAGTCACATCTGTTGTTTTACAGGCAGCCAGCGTTCAGCCCCAGGGATCTCATTATAACCCAGCATGTCAAGAGAATCGCTCACGGAGCACTCAGCCACACGATACACACGCAAACAAGCCTCCATTCTCTCATAGAGACAGTGATATGTGTTGCTCATGTCTGCTTAATAAAGGCATATGGATTTAACCAACCTGCCCACCCACACATGCACATTCAGACAGGTGGAGAAATGAAGGCATCTACCAATTTAACACAAGTACTGACATGTTTTAATGCTATTTTTCTATGGTTCAAGAGCACACTGAAGAATTAGAATTGTGTCATTTCAAGGAGTGTGTATTGGCAAGAATCTGCTGATACGATACGAATCACAATACTAGGATCACGCTACGATATATTGCAATATATCACGATACTGTAAAGAAGGTGATATTTTTTGTGTTTTGTTTCAAGAAAATGTTAACTAGACCAACACATACTACACACATTTTTATTTGATCAGAACAAGATCGAATGCATCATCGCAAATGTTCCTTTGTAAAAACTTACCAAAGTGCACTTTTTTTTTTTTACTAAAAAAAAAAAGAAGTAAAATCACGTTTTGCAGAGATTATAGTTTAAGATCCTGCTCTATAAATAAAACAGCTTAATAAACAAAAGAGAAAACCAAAAAATAATGCTGAACCTCTGTCATGTCTGCATTTAAATGAATAACTAGAAACATTGATACACTACTTATTAATATCAATACAATATTGTGAAATGAAATATCATGACATATTGTGCAATCGATATTTTTTACAACCCCAGTCATCTTTCAGTTTTTGTAAATAGAAACAATTATTAAAGTATTGGGTATTTATAATACAGAGAAATATTGATATAACTATAGTTCCGTAGACTCTACCACGATGTCTAAGTACTTGCTATAACACATTTTCTTGGGGCGGAACGGTGGTGCAGTTGCGTCACAGCACGAAGGACCCTGGTTCAATTCCCACACCAGACCTTTCTGTGTGGAGTTTACATGTTCTCCTCGTGTCCGTGTGGGTTTTCTCCAGGTACTCCAGGCTCCTCCCACCATCCAAACACATGCACTGATAGATTAATTGGTTAATCTAAATTGTCCATAGGTGTGAATGTGAGAGTGATTGTTTGTCTATATATGTTCAGCCCTGAGATGAACTGCAGACTCATACAGGTTGTACCCCACCTTCACCCATTGTAGCTGAATTAGGCCCCCAGTGACCCCCATGACCCTAGTGAGGATAAAGTGGGTTCAGATGATGAGACGGGACATTTTCTTGGACTTTCATCACTTTATACTGTGAAACTAAGCAGCAGCCCCACCTCATCATCTGTTCACGTGAGTTCTGTGCTGTAAAGATGAAGAAAAATATGTCAAAGAACTACCTGAGTATATAAGTCATTTTCTTTCTTGCTTAAACTGGCAGGGACGTGCCCCCATGCTGCTTCACTGAGGTATTTTACGTACATCAGTTTTGAGTTGTCATTCAGAGATAATTTGGAAACCAAAGGCTGTGTAGACTGAATACAACTATTTTGCAAAACATATTAGTCTGGATGAGTCATCAATGGGTGAATATTGAAGTGTGGAGATGTGTGACAGGACTAGTTCAGTTTCATTAATATAACAGGGAATCACAAGGCTCTTCTACTGAACCATATGATATCCTGAAAGACTTAGTGTGAGATTTTGTCCTGGTTTTACACCACATGAAAACACCTGCATAAATGATTCAATACCTGTTGAAGTGTGCACTGTATTTTGAATGTTTACCCCTCTTTTAGTTGCTGTCATGCAGATATATCCCATGAGAAACTGAAGTGTTCTTACACCTACCAAAGTTTACAGACAAAAAAAGAGCAGTTCTGGAGCAGTGTGTTGTTGTGTCTTTGTGGTGTTTTATATGTTATTTAACAGAGTTACACAAGTTAAATTTAAGACTTCTTAAGACCTTTTTAACACTGTTTAGAACAGAATTTAACACCCATTTCAAAGCCTACATCATGGCCATACTGGCAAAAATGTCTGTGAACCAAGAAAAGAAAGAACATTCACTTCAATCTGAAGTAATGTAGACACAGACAAACTCCCCATTACCCCTACTTCTTTGCACTCTTGAAGTGGAGCAAGGGATAGGGGTTGAAACATTCCCCCATGAAAAAGGACAACCCTTCGCTAGGTATTACATCAATAACAGTCATTGATGCCACTATTAACAAATGTGAAAACTTTGTTAATGAAAGTATTCCCCATGCAGCTGCAACTGTCTCTGTTCTATGTGGTCATCTTTTTGCAGCTATCAACTATAAATCACACAAATGTCATCTATTACACATTAAAACGACATTAATGGGCATCTATGAAGAAAAAGCATACAATTGTGTGTTTCTTTCAGAACACTGCAACATTTATTTACTGTGTGTCAATGATTTGAACATTTATGGGAGATTTTTCTTTCTCCTCTCTATTTTGAGTGTGGCCCTAGTAGATCTCTGTTTCCAGGCATATACAGCCCTCCGCCTTAACCTTTCCTTCCATTCAATTGAGGATCAGGACAACACTATCTGTCCATGTGTTAACAGAGGTAGGGGAAAGGGGGAGTGCTAATGGGTGAATTAAGATTCAATCATGGAGTGATCTGAAAAGCTCAAGTCATCTTTATCACCAAAACGTGCCACATATATGTGCATTATCACCTGTGCTCGTGTTTTTCATTAAATCCCAGAATTCCATTGACAACCAGAAAACATGTATTAGTGTTTAGTAATACAATAACTTGACATTTGCAGATGCAAATAGAGCAAGCAATGCAGGGAAAAACGGTCTGTTCATTGCAGCACACTCCATGCAAAACAATATGTGACACCTCTCAGTATTCACTCGTTGTACTCATCTGTGTAGCTGCCGGAGCAGGATTAAACTCTACCTGCAAGCAGACACTAAAGGTGAGCAAATGGAGCCCTCAAAGTCAAAAGGCAGCAGTGAAGAATCAGTAAGGTGCAGAAACAGGCTGCCCACTGGCTCAACATCACATCTTGATGAGACAAAGTAGGCTGATTTACGTCACATTACTGGCTCTCACTGGCATGACGGGCGTTGTGCTCCATGCTAATTGCCACTGTCTGTTGTTTTGCGTATGTGTGTGCGAGTGAGTGAGTGAGAGAGATAGAGAAAGGAAGGAGAATGAGTGAGTAAATGAGAAAAGGGGGGGAAGAGTGACAGGCATGGTATAAAAACAGCATGCATGTTGGGATACGTATGTTGATGTGTACCATCTGGTTGTGTGTGAAGCATGCTTGTCTATTTACTCCCCACTGTAGTTACATCCTTTTACACAGAGACATTTTCAGACACGGTACATGCAAATTCTCTGACCTTTCAGCAGCTGTGTCCTTCGTCTAAATATCCACCGTGATGCTTCTCCATCAAAACCATAAGGATCATTCCATTTTATTACAAATTGTAGCCTATTACCTTTGCAAAGGAGGTTATGTTGTCATGCGACTGTTGTTTTGTCTTTCAGAAGGATTACACAGAAAATCTACTGCATTTATTTTCATGAAACTTGTTGGAAGGGAAGGACATGAGCCAAGGATGAAGCCATTACATTTTGGAGCAGATCCACAAAAAGGGCCAGAGGCTAGAATTGTTTTAATTGCTCTGAAACAATATGAGACAGGCCAGTGTTTCTAGGGACACCACTTTTAGAAAAGACAAACCATCATGACCTCATTCAAAGGCCTATAAACTGCAACAAAAGTGACTATTTTAACACTATTTCTACATCATATTATAATAGCATTTTGCAATGGAGGACGAGTAGCAATATATCTTGACAATAACTTGGAATATAAAATAATTGAAATATGATGCTAGTTGTTGATGAGTTACTTGAGTGCATTATAGTAGAAATATGTTGTGAAAAAATAAAAATATTTAACAGTATATACAGATCTAATGGATCAAACATTGAAGTCTTTAGAGAATAGATGGAAAATATGTTCAGAAAATCAACACAGAAGGTCTTGTACATCTGTGGACATTTTAACATCCACCTCTTAAATCCAAAGAAAGATAAAATGACACCTAGGTCCCCCTGACGCCTTCAGAAGCCTTTAGAAGCTTTTTTAGCCCCTCTCTAGGCCCCTGCCTGTGTGGCCTATAGGTAGAGCCAACCCAGGTCCCCCTGAAGCCTTTCGAAGCCATAAGAAACCTTCAGAAGCCTTTAAAACCATTTATTTACCTTTCTCTAGGTCTGGGTACAGCATTGGACATCTTTATTGTACAAATGTAATTGTACTATTAAAGAAAGAAAACCTTCTGGCACTTTTATCCAATCAGAGACAGTATTTAGATGGGAAGAATATTGATGGGATTTCCTGCTTACAGATAGCCTAGCCATGTTATCCCTATTCATTACATGTATAGACAAGTTTACACAACAAAACCATGGGCGGCACCATTGCCACCCACATATGTATTTTATTTCCACAGGAAGTAAGTTGTACAGCGTTTGCTAATGTAAACCGACTTCGATTGACAGCTTTTTGTTTCCTGGGAACATAGTTTAAGATGGAGTTATTATCCCCCACCTGAGAGGACGACGTGACCCCTGTAACGTACAGCAGGATTTGTGTGTATTTCGTGGACTCTTATCGCAAAAGTTATGGACAATCTGAAAACCTCTGAGGTCTATCAGTATCTGCAGAGCAACAAAGTCGGTTGTGTTATGTCATACAAACACGATCGTTTTGTGTATCTGAAAACAAATGTAGAGTATGTTTGGACTAGTGTTTGGCATAATGCTCACACACACACACACACACACACACAGCTCCACTGATCACCATCAACACTTAATCATTTGTTCCTTGTGTCAGTATGAACATGTCCACATCCGTCCATAACTTTTTGAGTTATGTTGTTAACAAACAGAAAGACACAGACAAGCAGATCAACACCAGCGATATCATTACTCTGCCATTCCTTGGCAGAGTAATAAGACCTCATTACCATGGAAAAACAACAAAAACAAAAATACATTTCAACTATGGCACAGTATAGCATGTCATTTAACTATTCAGACACTGTATATAATGTTTTCTTGTGAAAAGAACTTTCTTTTTTTTCTGTTACAACTGTAAAGTGGTTCCTATAATCACATATTATAATCAAAGTGACAGGAAAAAAAAAGCCACTACTTCATTATTCCTTATAATTGATTTATAATTATTCATTATAAATCAATTATTCATCATAATTGATTTAAAATTAGTCATTAAAGTTTGGTGGCAGATAATGACAGAAGGATGCATTGTTAAACAGCACCATGGTTCACAATATTATCATCTTTTACATCTTCTGCCTTGAATTATTTACACATACATTAAAATGTGTATATGAATTCTATATATTTATTTTGTGAAATGCGTTGCTGGTACTTTAAGAGTTCCTTGAAAGTTTTTAGGTAATCAGTCAATATATTTCTTTGCAAATCATATTTACATAAGAAGAACTATACCAAAATACTTAATGTAACTGCAAATAAAACATGAAAAACCATGAAATACGCCAACCACAACCAATGGAATCAGCATAATTAGAAAGAGTTCCTATCTATCTTATCTTTCCAGCACAGCCCCAGCACGTATAATCGAAATTATCTTTGACTTCTTCATCTTTATTCACCACTCTTCCTCTCAATAACCATTCAATAATTCAACACTCTCCTCGCTTTTAGTGAACACCACTGACTGCTGCTCCCATGCGTCTGTTATGTTGGGATAGTATGCACATGCTGGAAAAGTATGTCAGTGGTTTTTTAGCATTTCAGATTTTTTTTTTCCTGTCTAGCCACTGGGTCAAGATCAGGAATGGGCATTAAAATTCATAGAGGTACTCTAAATCTGAAGCCATGTCAGAGGCACAGTGTGGAGATGAGACGATAAACACACAAGCCTCAGGTGGCGATGCTCAGACAACAAGCCTGAGGCCAAAGCAGAGCCTGGCCCCCTCACCTGTGCTCGCTTCTGTTATTGAATGTCCATAGTGACTAGTCTGTCTTCTTCGACTAATATGAATGAGACACTGAAACCTGCAACATTTAAGTTTTTGGGGGTATTTAGAGTCACTGTGAGGAAACTAGGCTTAGACTGGAGCTTAGGGCTACGTGATTAATCATTAAAAGATCGCAATCTCAATTGATATATTTATGTAATCTCATTTCTAAACACACAATTTTTAAGAATTTAATTTCACGGACTGTATTACAAACAAATACCAACAAATGGAGAAGCACTGCTGCCACCAGCCTTAACTAATGATAAAGCATTTTTACAACATGTGAGTCTACTGCTGTCAGCTGCAGTTGGGTGAAGAAAGAGTGAATTACAACACAGGAATGTTTGCGGTGAAGAGAGTGAAATGGATAAAAATCCCATTGGTAGTGGTGAGTCACCCACTCCAACTGGTGCCTAAGGAAGGTCCACATTCAGCAGTGTTCATCCTATGACCGTCTTCTTTTTTGTAGTTGAGATCCAAGTATCTTTTGACTTTCACTTCTCTGACTTCTGCACTCTTCTTATTTCTTCATTTTCTTTGTTAGTGAGTATAACTCGGCCTTTAACCCTTGTGCGGTCCTTCGGGTCAAAGAGACCCGGTGGCTCACAAATGTACCTTTTTATACGTACTGTAGGATGCCATTGCTTACTATTGAAAACAGTAATATATCCTTGGGGGGTGGGGTGATGAGTCTATGGAACTGAACTTTGGAATCTGGGTTTTTAAGACCCGATTGTAGGACACAGCCAGTGTGCCTTTTTACGAAGGACCGCACAAGGGTTAAGAATCAAAAATCTCACCCTTTCTAAAAATGTAATATTGAAAGAAGAAAAACCAAAAAAGGATTTATTTCAGACTGTGTATATACAGTATATTGTGAGTAGAGTTACATTTCCTGTTGTCTTCTGCTCGTATTTGACTACATAACTTCGGATTTCTATGATTTTTATTGTTTTTACACATGCGTAGATGTAAAAGAATGACATAAATCAAATCAACTTTTATACATGCAGGAAGATGTTGGAGTATTGAGGAGAAATCCAGGTGTGTCAAGCTGATATCTGTTAATCAGATACTACTGTTATGTGCTAAAAACACAAATGATCTTGTTTACATGGTCACTTGAATACTCTGATAACTCCAGAAATCATATAATAATCAGAGTAATAATTTTTCAAACTTTATGATGTTTATCTACTGACTGAATGAATATCTGTAATCTTGAAGTTTTTCCAGCATTTATCTTAACCTGAGGATTACACATGCTGCCTCACTTCCATATGTGAACTACTATTGCAGTTGTTAAAGGTTGGCGTTAAACTCTGTTTATTATCCCTGTAAGAAAGTTCAGCATCTGCATTTTCTCACTTCTGATACATTCTGCACATCAGCAATAGCACTTAACCACCATTGAAGACACTCAGGGACCAACTCCAGATCCTTATTAAAGCCGTGGTCAAGGAAACATGACAGGGAAATGATCCTATATATATACTTGAAACCCACACAATGACAAGAAAAAAGGCAACACACAGAAAGGTTTTATTCGAACTGGGAATTAAACATGCAAATGGCTGCAATCTGAACCAAAATTTCAATATGATGTAATTATGCCATCAATTTAGTTTATGGGGAAAGTGAAGTGTTTAGATGGTTTTTATTCAACTGCTTAAAAGTAGACTGGAAACCAAACACAACATATATAATAATGATTTGTTCTATACATTCAAGTTCATTTACATGCACCTTAATAATCAAATCATTTTCTGATTTCTGGAGTTATCAGATTATTCATGTGAAGGGCGGTTATCTGATTATAAGAAATCAGATTAACACACCTGGACTCTTCCCCAAGAAGAAAGAAAGAAAGAAAGAAAGAAAGAAAGAAAGAAAGAAAGAAAGAAAGAAAGAAAGAAAGAAAGAAAGAAAGAAAGAAAGAAAGAAAGAAAGAAAGAAAGGAAGGAAGAAAGGAAGGAAGGAAGGAAGGAAAGAAATCACAGAAAGTAAAGGTGACAGTCAAACATAAGAAGACAATAATAGAAAGTTTGAGTGTACCTTTGAAAAACAGGGTAATTCACATATTATTGTTTTCCTCCTAAATAAACATGCATTTTCTTTTTCCTACAAAATGGACATTTCAGATGTCTTATTGGGGGTTTTTTCCACACAAAATATGACAAGCTATATATACATAACACAAAACAAATCTATTAAAAAAAAAGAAACCACCTGACATCAGTTGGAAACTGAAAATTATAAAAGGAAATTACAGCACTAGACAGAATGTGAAACTCATTGAGGTCAGAAGTTATAAGACACAGCAGGCAGCCACACATGAAAACACATCTACATAGTGATTTATCTATTATTATTTCTCTTTGTGAGCTGTGTACAAAGACATCACAGTCATTTTAGGTGGAAAATGACAAAGTTCTTCTTCATCTACTCTATTCATTAATGCATTATAATAAACATGAACAATGTTGTTCCTACAAATGAACATTTCAGATGTCTTATTGGGTTTTTTTTTTTCACACAAAATAAAAGAAGTTATTATACATAATGAAAAACAAATATATGAAAAAAGAAACCACCTGACATCAGTTGGAAACTGAAAATTATAAAAGGAAAATACAGCACTAGACACAATGTGAAACTCATTGAGGTCAGAAGACACAGCAGGCAGCCATACATGAAAACACATCTACATAGTGATTATCTATTATTATTTCTCTGTGTCAGCTATGAACAAAGACATCACAGCCATTTTAGGTGGGAAACAGTAAAACTCTTCTTCCTCTACTCTATTTATGAATACATTATGTGACAAAGCCTCCAGTACCACCTGCTGGTGACACAGCGTAACCTAGATTATTAGCTGCAGTTCAGTTCATGGAAATGCACATAATTCAAGCGTTTGCATCTTTCCACAGCTGACTTCAAAGTCCCTTGATATTTTACAGAAACACAGCTCGTGATTACTCATGTTTTTGTCTGAACACAGGGTTCATGTGCCCTCTCAGATACATTTTTCACGTCTTATGAAGAGAGCGTTTCCTGTCGGCTGCTCCAGCTACAGCAGATTAACCTGCCTGTCCAAGTGAAGAGGAAAGCAAAAGTTTGAACAAACTCAAATCCTACTTTAAAGGACTTTTAATCCGGAAACTATCTTAATAGTGTACAGGCTGAAAGTGTCCTTGATCTGATGCATGGCTGCAAGGCAAGCTCCAGCACAGTTTCCTATTTATAATATAATCTCTCACCAGAGGCTACACCAGCTTAGACAATCCTTTTTAACCAGTGTTTTATCCAGCCTCTTGTCCACTGTGCTAGTCATTTAAATACTCTTTTCCTCCTGTTCCTCCCAGCAGAAACTTCAGCATTTCTTTGGCTTATAATTTTCTCTACAAAAACAATGTCACTATACCATTTAAAGAGAAAGAAATATGCAAGCATGATGGCCAGAGCTGAGAAAATAAATGGATTAAGAAAGAAACATCCAGTGGAACAATCAGGGAGAGTATTGAAACTCAGACATTCAGCTGTTAAAATAGTAATATATAGATAGAACTATCTATAAATGTGCACGCAATGTCACCCTGCTGATCCAACGACATAGTAAAAATGTCATGTACACTAAAGAAATTATATAATATGAAAGAATAAAAAGTCCTTATCTGCCTATAGTTGATAAGGTAACATTTACATTAATATTTAGCACTGTGCTGTAAAGGACCTGCATGTCTTATCAAATATATCAAATTCTAATTTCACCCTGTGCACAGTACAAGGGTTTTTTTTTGACACTGATCACAGACCGAAAAACTCCAGATGGAGAAGACAGATTTACATAAAATGTCACAGTGAGCGCATCGATGTGTGTTGTCATTATCTTAGTCACTATCAACTGTGCAAGAATGAAAGAAACAAAAAATACAGACATGAACATTTATTGAAAATTGCATGCATGCTGATAATAGACATGTAGAGGATATAAACATGGTGAACGCTCTTCATTGTTAAACAGTCTTATGACGTTTTAGATACTGAACACGGGCAGAAAATATTAAATAGTGGAAGGATTGTCAAATGCCTCTTCAATTCACACTTACTTCTTCTTTGTTTTTAAAGGAGTACTCAAAAGGGTGCATAAACACGCCCTATTCCTAGCCCCGAACAAGCCATTTGATTGAAAATATCTGCTTCATTCAAATACAAAAAAAAAATAGATCCTAACTCTCTCATTCAAAAACCACTTTTGAAAGTTTTAATGGCTGAGGAATTGCCTTATCCTGCATTCTTGTAACAAATTGAACAGTGGAGGTAGATAAAATCTGCAGTCAAAATAAGCCCACTACTTTGGCGCCACATGAAGCGGTGCCGTGGAGAAATTACCTTTATTAAGTCTACAATGACCTTATTGATTTTCTGTTGTGTGTCTGCCATAATAATGAAGACAGCGGATGTCACTGCGGACACAGTGTAATCAGTGTACGCTCTGACAGCCTTTCTCCAAGTGATGAAGAGAAGAAAGGGCAAACTGTGACATGTAGCTGTCTGCTTGGCCTGGAAAAATGACAAGTGACTTAAACAGTCAGTGAAACAAATGAGCTTTTAATGTGAAAACACAGATTAGGATGTCAGCAGTGTGTACAGCCAACATTTAAGGAATACAACACATCTTAGTTGGCGTTGTAAAGCTCAAAGAAAATACCCAATGTAATTATTTTAACACAAACATAAATAAGTATAAGCTTTAACCTATAAATGGAAAAGAGCTCGCTGTTTGCATGGCTCTTCTAAGTGTAGGTCAAGGTTGAAGGAAGCTGGTATTTAATTTTAATTAGGGAGAATGTTGTTGGGTCAAACATTTCCACCTTTATTTTTCTAAATCGACGCATAATAGACCAAAATTCATACAGTTCTATAGAGGAATGTGATAACTGACACAATATATGACCTAATGTGTATGCTGCCATAGCTACGAGTGATGTCCCTATGCATAGGCCTAATACATATAAGGCAATAATTCATCATATACTGTAATTACGCCTTCTGTTATATGGGTATAGTATGTATATATAACATAAAATTAGTTTTATAGTTTTTTTATTAGGGCTGTCAAAATGAATATATTAATACAGATTAATACATGGTCATAATTAATATGAGTAAAATGCAAATTAATGCAATTAACCAATCTGCAATAACCTAATCCTAGTAATATGCAGCACATCCAACCCATAAATGGAAGCTGCTAAATAACACATAGGCCTTCTTGATAAGGAATTTGAGAGCAAAACAAACCAAAAAAAAACCAAGACAGAACTGCTGATTATTATTATTATTATTATAAATGATTATACACATTCTGCAAGAAGGACGTTTCTTTTTGTTGAAGCACTTCCAGTTTAAAATACCATATGTTAGTTGGGAGTTTCCCATCTTGCAACAAACCCGTTAACTGCTTATATATTCCCATCTTTCTTGAGCCTGTTTGCTCATGCAAAATGAAGCATGATTAATATAGATTAAACTGAATGATCTTTAATCATGATTGGTCAAAATCAATCCACAGAAACCCTGTGATTAATCTCATTAAAATGTTTAATCATTTGACAGCTCTATTTTTATACAGAGAATGTCATACACAGAGGCAGTTCAATACAGAATTAAACTATTTAAATAATTAAAAGTAACATGCAGAATAAATATAAAATGATCGCAAAAAACAATAAAATCATAACAAGATTGGAAGATATACAACACAAAAAATATTTTAATTTGGGCTATTCATTAATGAGCTTTTTCCACATTTACCTTTTCCACATGTATGTTTTCACTCCAAATGTATTTCATAAACACCATGACAAAAGAACTGTGACACCAGGGGCCTGGGCTACAAAATAATAATGCCATATATGTACGTATCATAATATAAGAATATAGTGTGGTAAATATTAACCCGATAAACATTTACATTTTGTCTAAAGTTAAAGTAGTAAAAAGTTGCATTCCAGAACACAATGAGGATTACCAAAACCACCGACAAATCAATGCTATGTATCCACAGACTGCATCACCCACTAAATAAAGTATAAAGCTCATTCTTTACAAACGTCTGTGTTATGGCATCATTAAATGTTCTTCAAATTCAAACTGTTATTTTTACATCTGGTCAAAAAATATTGTATCTCATGGCCTTCACACATCAGCAGATAGTTTACATTATATAGCTTATATAGCTTAGCTTCATTTAGAGACAGAAAACAGCCACGGTAAAGCCACAAATCATGTCCCTTTTCTGTACAGTTTGGATTGTCAGTAGCTGCACCAAATGTGTGTTTGGAATTGACCAAATAATGTTTAGAACTGTCACAGTTTAGTCTGAACCATGGATCAACAAATGACACCTTAGCGAAGATAATAATAATCATAATAATAATCACATAATAACTTCATACCTTCATAAACATCCTAATTAAATTCAAACAAGTAGAATAAATGCTATTTCAGCATCAACCTCCATCCTCCAGTGGAGAAAACAACAACAGTGTTTGAAAAACAGAAGTATTTGAAACACTGCTGTACATAGATCACCTTTAAGTACAAGTATTCAGAGAAAACCCAATCTCAAGTTTCTATGACAACCTGTTCTTGAGTTAGAGCCAAAATGTTAATTTTGACCTTTCGGCTAAATACAACTTTGACCTTTGACCTTTGCTCAAATGGATCATTGCATCTGATGCACATTAGCTATATGTATATGCTATTGTAATTTCATGGTGATATCTCAAGCATTTGTTGAGTTATAGCATGATATATCTCTGCGGACACACACACACACACACACACTGATTACAATAATCTCTCCCACCCAGTGTTGGGTGAGATTAAAAAACAACCAAGGCCAAGATTCTGTTCACTGTGAAAAAGACTATTACAGTCATCTGGGTACTTAAGAAGATCTTTGAAGAGTGAGAAGATGCAGTGAAACATACCAGTGTACTTGACAGAGTGAATAGGCAGTGTTTTAAATGTGACGTGACACACCAGGCCCAGATCAACACCTTAAACCTCTTGAACGCTCAGACGGAATCAGCTACAGAGGGATGAAGTGAGTCAGGTCACAGTGAAAGGCTGAGCTGCAGAGAGACGAAAAAGACGAATAACAAAATCAAGAAGCTGAGACGGAACAGAGCTGGCTGCCTGTAGTTCACAGAGCGACTGTCTATCATCTCCCAGAGAGTTAGAGCCAACACGCCACACATCAAGGTAGAAGACGTGAGACTTTCTAACGACATTAAAAAAGCTTTAGTGGAGCTATAAGTCACACAGACTCAGCATCTCTGGGAAAATATATCATCCATTGCTGAACCTTCACTACTGCGTCACAGGCACTGATGTCTTGTCTCCTCCTACTTTACGTTTTTTTTTACCTTCTAAAAACTTAGAGATAAATGACAAAGTGCACTAAGTTTATGTATGGAGAGTTAAAGTAGTAAAGTTGCTAGTTTCAATTTAGCTTCTACTCCAACAATCACTACGATCCCCCTGCTCCAAAAATCAAGGACCTCTATAACGCTGCTCTGACACAGAATTTAATACGATTATAGCATTTTAATTATCTATTTAATTATTTAATTATCAATTATCTTTATGAGATAAACAAAGATGCCACTGTTAACTCACATGTTCACCATTATCTAATATTAGACTATATATGTTGTGTACAGTATATTAATGTTCTTATTTCATATCTCGGCCAATATATCAGTTATAAACGCCCCAAAAATCTCACATTGGTTGCGTTCTAATTCACAGAAAAGAGAGATTCAACTCAGATCAAATGTGACATTCACTACGTTTACATGTTCATCGAAGCTGAGCTGTTGGCAATAATCTCACTCTATCATGTCAGACAAAAGTCAGAAATGCTCATTTCTCCTAAACTGCCCTTCTTAAGATCCATTTATTTTATTTCATTTCTCTGCAGAATTTATTTAGTTCTACTCCATAAATATCATTGCCTGAAATGCATCCAATGGTTAAATAAATAAATAATTAAGTATGATGTCATATGAGAATATGATGATTTTGTCATGAAGTAAAATTATATTATTATTATTATTTATTGTTTACATACTACACCTTTTATTCTAATAGACCATGTTGAAAGACAAATTCAGGTTCTCAGGAAAATCCCCAATTAGCAATTAATCATTAATCAATCAATAAGGTTAACTAACTAATGACTCGTGAATTAATCATTAATTTGCATGCCTATTCTCTACCATAAACAACTTGTATAAAACTTACAAAAAGCAGTTACACTGGGATTAATCACATATTTATTAACGCCAGATAAGTTCATTAACCAATTAGCACTGGTCCAGTTACGTCGGCCACTTCTTAAGACTGAAATTTGATGATTTCCTAAAATTATAATTGGAATGAACATATCTAGGTATCAGTGATGCATGGACTGACCCAAAGTGAGTGGGCGCCTGCAGTCACCCGCAGTGGCGGATCATTGAAAAATATTTGAAATTATATTCGGTCAGTTCATTTGAAAAATAACCTGGTAAATACACTTTAATAACTGAATTTCTGTGAAGGCGACGTACAACATCAGAAGTATCCTACGGTATGGAGGGAGCAAGACAGAAAGTCACGTTGGGAGAGTGGAAGCTCTGGAAACATACAAACAAAAGTAAGGTTTGGGACACATTCACTGAGATATGTAAGATGGGTTTACTTTTCCGTGGAAACTGGGTTCAAATGTCTCTTTTGGGTGTTACAAGTTGCCGACCCCTGGTTTAGATGCTGCACGCAAGCAATGACATTGGATTTTAACATTGAAATGAATGCAGGTATGTGAGTAAGGTTATTTAATGTTCATAAAGACCATTGACTACTTTTTAAAAATGTGGGTCCAGAAGGGGGTCAGGTCAATCCTTTTCAAATATATTTCTTGTCGTCCATGTTGTGGGCAGGCTTGGTAAAAAAGTGCAGGTCATTTATACATCAACCCTGGGTATTGAACATCTCAAATGTGTTTCTGCCATTATTAAATATCTTTTCATCTGCTTTCTGACGATCATTAATAATAATAACATTAGTAATTATAACCGTCAGACATGAACAGTTTAAATGTTTTAAATAAAGCCTGATATTATATAACAGTTCATATTTTTGCTCCTCCAAAACCTAATAGATACACTTTCCCTGCTCTCTGAAAGTTACATAATTACACTAGAGTAATTAACACCAGATGTGATATTAAATTAGTTCTCTTGAATCAATATGTGGTTCAAAATTACATAAATACATACTGCGAAGACACAGAAAAAGAACAGTTATGTAAAGGTTAAAAAGCCTGTTTCCATCAGTGGGAAAACCTAAGATCAGTCTGTGGTTTGGTATGTTGGAGTGTATCTAATCTGACCACCACGTGCCTCCCAGCCAACGGTCTGGTGTGTCCATGTAGTCCGTGTGAAAGGCCTCTTTGTCGAGCCGTGTCATCATTTGTATTCAGTTGAATCAAAGTCTCAGCGGCTGCTTTAAAATTTGTCCTGTGGCTAGTGTTGCCAGAGCAGTGAATGACAATGTCAAGGGATGCAGAAGAGCTAAGAATTTACATAGAAATGACCCTTGAATGTGTAAGGAGCCAAATCAGAGTCTACAATTTGGGACTGTGTGGGACTGTGTGGTATCTGTGTCTGCCTTCTACATGCCTACCTCTGCGTTTTGTGTGCACATGACTAATTGTGCTTCTGTGGAGTGTGTTTGAAACAGATCTGAAGGGGTTTGTGTGCATTCTCTTTCATTAATTTGAAAACATTTTCCTTTTGTACATTTATTAACAGTGTGTCTGTGTTGTACTGGGAGCCATTTGTTTATTGACATTTGCAGATTCTAAATAGGTTGTACAGTGTTGAAACTGTACACTGTAGATTTTGCAGTGTTAATGTGGAGACAATGGGACCAAATACACTCTAGAAGAAGTTAAATAAACTCTCTAAGTGTTGATTTAACACTGCAAAATTTACTGTGTAGATGTGCAGAAAAAAAGGAAGGAGCAAAAGGGAATCCCATAGAATCTGCTCTGCAAAAATCTGAATCTCACCAAGTGTATTTTTCCTCATTTCTTGTCCAAATATCTTTATCAGACTTAAAATAAGGCATAATCACCTAAAGAGTAACTTTTCAGTGAGATACAAGAACTTATTTTTAGACAACAGATTTTGAAAATCTTGTTTCAAGAAATTTCACCAAAATAATTTGCACTTCTTCCATTGGGAGATTTTTTTTTTTTCCCTTAATTCAACCACAAAGCCATAGATACATGTGGCTCCTTTGTGGTAACAGTAGCAGGGAAATTATTGTATTTGACACAGGTGGGAGACCAAAACCAAATAACTAAAATCAATAGTAAACAACTCTTAAAACAAACTTTCACAGTTGATTTCGTCAACTAAGGTGATTAATCATGGCAGCACTAAACAACACATTGGCCCTCCCAATGGGAGTACAAAAAGATGGGACAGTTTAACAGTATAAAGTATTATGCACACTCTACATGGACTTTACTTTTCACCAAAGCACTTCCAGCTTAAAACACTACATTAACGCAAAGCACACTTTTCCTGCTAGATTACTAGTGTAAAATCTCAGTGCGTGTGTGTGTGAATAAAATATCCAGATCTGCTGCATTTTCTTCCAATTGTGGAAAAATCTTTGAGCATGAATTTGGATGATGACAGGACACTTCATATATTGTTGTATTTAAGTCCCCATAGGGAAATGTTGCCACAGCTACAGGAGTCAATTTGAGCTAGTACTAGAATTGATTTTTTTTTTTTTTTTTTTTTTTTAACCCCGCTCCCGAAGGGGAGAGGGGTATTGTTTTTGGTTCAGTTTGCCTGTCTGTCTGTCTGTTTGACTGTCTGTCTGTCTGTTTGACTGTCTGTGTGTCTGTGTGTCTTTCTGTCTGTTTGACTGTCTGTTTGACTGTTTGACTGTCTGTCTGTCTGTTTGTCTGTCTGTCTGTTTGTCTGTCTGTCTGTTTGACTGTCTGTCTGTTTGACTGTCTGTCTGTTTGACTGTCTGTTTGTCTGTCTGTCTGTTTGTCTGTCTGTCTGTTTGACTGTCTGTCTGTTTGACTGTCTGTCTGTATGTTTGTCTGTCTGACTGTCAGCAGCTTTTTGCAAAAACTACCAATTTCCATGAAATTTTCAGGAAAGCAAGGTGGTCTAGAATAGTAGAATAGATCCCATTAGGTATGTAGGTCAAAGGTCATAGTTACCAAAAATGTGTTTTACAATGATAAGAGATAGGGCAAGTCAGGTACAATGTGTGTGAGGGGGACATACTTTGTTGTACCAGACACCACTTCATTACTTTGCTTCCACATGCAGACTCCTGTCAACAGTGTCATCTTAAGATCACCTTGACATTAAGTGTAAATATATACACAGGACAGTGTTTACCATGACATTTAGAATCCTTAATTATGTTACATATTCATAGTATAGTGGCTGAGATCCAATCTGTGTCCATACTCAAAGTCACCAACAAACACACAACCTAATCCCTTATACTTATTATTACTGGAAAAATGAGAAGGTAATGATGAAACTTAGATTCATTATGTGGACTCAAATATTGGGGAAACATTCATGTAGGACTTCCATTCCTGTTGACTGTCAATATTATCATGCTATAAAATGTTCATATCAGTTGTCAATAATATTTATTCTTCTGCATATTCACACACACCTCTCATAACCCAATGAACTATGGATAACTCTGTGGTCTGCAGAAGGTGCAAACAGAGAAATCAGTCATAAAAGGTCACTTCACAATTTTACCTTGAAACCCACAGACTTCAAGGCTTTGTGAAGGTGGACATTGGGTGTGGGACATAGCATAGGGTTTTTTTTTTTTTCTCATTATTTATGGCCTGTTGTTGTGACTTACTGAATGTACTCAGCTGGAAAAAGGGTAGGAGTTATGTCACTCTCAATTCTTCCACTATTTGCACTCTATCACCTTGAAACTCCTTTCTACTGTGTGAAGAGGAACATCCTTGGTGTGACAACTACACTGAAAATTGGCATGTGATGTGTCATTTTGTTGTGTAGGCATTTAATAATACTGCCACAAAACACTACGCACATGTTACTAGAGCAACTTCTCCCATGACAGTAATTCTGTAAATCCATTGTATCCACCCTGTTGCCAGTCCTGTACAAAACCTCCAGAGTCCATTTCAAAAAGGCAAGTTATGGATGCCAGATATATCTACTGCACTGACACCATGCTAATAAAATTTGGAAATAGGTCTGACAATGCAACACCAAACACAGCATCACTATCAACCATTTCCTCTGAGGATCCTGTCTCCATAGTCCCTGTTTTCAATCTTATTAGAAGTGACTCCTCTAAACAACAGAGCTACTCCAGTAATGTTTTGCCATTTCAATAAACACCAAAGTGAAGCTGAAATTAATTAGTTGCTTCTAAATTGTAACATATTAGAGTTTTGTTTTTTTTTTACTGTTATTTAAAAGTAATTCCTTATTGTACAAAACTATCTGTGCTATTGATGATAATGTATCAAGTCAAATATTACTGAAAACTGATCATTAATGCCTTACATGACTGTGTTATAGTAAAAAAGGCATTTGTTATTGCAATGTATTACTTTTGTAAGGTGTTTCTCCCAGCACTGTAAATAAGCCACTATCACTAGTCACTTTTTCATTCACCCTCACATTTTGTCAATATAACTTACACATGAAAATTAACCCAATGGGAAAAACTCGTTTTTTATGCTGGCAAGAGATGGTTTTTCAGACATAGTGTAAATGATATATTACATAAAACTGTGATAGAAAGCCTAGAGTCAAGTGAATTCGAAAACACTGGATGTTTCAACAACAAGTGAAGAAGAAGACTTTTAAAAGAAACATGAAATGATATGTGTGGACACACCAGTAAACCAGGTTTTTTTTTTTCAGTAGGATAGAGGGGTAAAAAAATTATATTAATGAATATTTCTGTCAATCAACATATTTATGTTTGTCCCCATGTTTATGGAATGACTTATTGTGATAATAAATAAATCATTATGTTTGTGATTTTATGGAAAAACCATCATTATACACTTCTGTTTTGTCATAAATATTGGTAAAGTTTTGTGTATATATCCAGTTTGAAAGATACTACAGTCTTCATTCATATTTTAAGATGCTACAGATTTCAGTAAAAACCAGCAGTTTGAACAGAAGTACAGAATCAACAAAGAGTTCTTGCTCTGTTGAGGTTTCTGAACTTTGCAGACCACAACATTTTCATCACAAACCTTTGGTCTAGACTTGGCTTTACAGTTGAATGTATCAAAGGCCAAACGGATAAATTCTTGATTTTAGGGACAAACCAGTGCCTTTTGCTGCAAATGTTATAAGAAAATAGTTGACACATCCATGAACCATCCTGGATGACAAACTTACCCTTGACACCAAAACTGATTTTATTCAGGAAAAGATGAGTCTGACTTTTTTGCTGCAGCTTACAACTTTAAATAATGACTTTTCCTCCTTGAAAATGTTCTATAGGTCTTTCTTAGTATCAGCGTTAATGTTTTCAATGATCTCCTTAACTGGAAACCTCAGTGATGCAATATACAATTGTGAAAATATGCAATAAAGTTACTGTACCAGGTACCATCTCCTTGATACCCAGCATACAGTATGTAGGTATATATATATATATATATATATATATATATATATATATATATATATATATATATATATATATATATATATATATATGTGTGTGTGTGTAGGTAGGTATATATTCATTTATTTATTTTGTAGGTCTATTCCTTCAGCTTTTGGATCTTTTGACAAATTTGATCTTTTATTTCTGTAGTTGATTGTGTTTTTTTAAAGCCCTGTGAGACGACTTTGTTGTGATTTGGGGCTTTGTAAATAAAATATAATTGCATTGATCTACTTTCTGACTAAAATTTAGATCCATTTTTTCTCTGATTGTTGACTGAGATTTGACAACTGCTGCAGCCCAGGGTCAAGGAAGTAATCAATACCATATTTGACTGCCTGAATATATCTAGGGAAATTATTCATTGGAGTGGATATTATCTAAGGGGGTGTTTAATAATTTAATCATTAATGTATTGCTGTAGAGTTCTCAATAATATAGCCAAGAAAACAATAGATGTGGACAAGACTAAAAATAAGGAAATTTCGACAAAAAAAAAAAGTAGCTTAAGGAATTAAGTGAATAAATTATAATACAATATAATCACTGAGGCAATAACAGCTTGGAGCAAAAGAGAAAAATTCAGTTTATTTCTCAATTATATATTGTCAGTTTGATCTAACCCTCAATCATCTTTGTGAAATTGGCCCCTGGAGTCAAACAAATAAAAATAGGATGTAATATTAAGGTTCAAATGTTCTCAAAGTGTCCAATCAAATTGCACTAAGGGTTCAGTGTGAAAAGCAGTTCTGTTATGGTCATTCATTTAGGGTTCTGATAAGTGAAGGTGTTTAATAAGATTCCTCCCCCAGCTTCTACTATGGTGGCCAAAGGCTTGAGAAACAAGTTGACTTTTTACACATACAAACAAAAGTTATTTATTGACCAATAAAATCTTAACATTGTTTTGAGTGTCCTTTTAGAAAGTTGCTTTTTATACCATTATCAATGCATATTGTGAGGGACTTTATGTTCATCCTTTACTGTTATTTGGGCAGCATTGTATACAAGTGATGATACAGATTATCCACACATTCATATGGTTGTCAGTTTTATCATTACATGCACATGTTAAATACTGTGGTTTATTATTTTACTTATATTTGTGGCATACCTCCATTTTTCAACTTTAGTTTGTAGTTTACATACACATACTGGTTAATATTACAAAAACAGCCAGTAGTGGGTAGACTGCATATTTATTTTAAAAACTGTTAAATGTGCAATGAAATATTAATCGTGCGAGTTGAGATGGATCTATAGCGGAGTGCCAGTCGGGGTGAAGCAGCCAACTGTCCGAAGCCCTCCCTCAGCATCTAGGAGGTGGGCTTTTATAGAGTGAGCCAATGGATGAGCCTGATACTGGGCCCAGGTGCAGCACAACCACTGATGACATGTCCAAATAACCACCCCTGCCTAGCGACAATCCTGTGAATGACACAAGGAAACACAGAAACAGACCCACACACCCCAGTTGTGTGGCGGAGTCATAACAATATATAGATATTTTTAAAAACAGCACAGTGTCACTTCACTAAACTCATGCAAAATTACATTTTTTTTCCTTTACATTTTGAAGATATAACATTGCTGAACCTAGATGTGATCAACTGAACCAACCACAGATCATAACACTGGCCTCACAGGCATGTACTTTAGACACTAGGCATGATGGGTAATCACTTCACCCACCTCTCCTCACCCTGATGGACCATTGCTCTTGAGTCTGAAAAAGGGTCAATTCATTCATCAGACCACATGATATTTTTCTCCATTGAAACACAGTCCAATCTTTAGGCTGACTCCAAATGTATGATTGTTTAAAAAAGGAGCATCTGTTAGAGTTAAAGAAGTTGTTGCAGCTCAGACATAATAATGACTTCAGTAATTATCCAAAAGATGACTCTTTTGGCTGAATGCAATCCAGGAGATGAATTAGTTTTCAGCCAGACTGTGAATGAGGAACTCAACATCGTGGTACATTCTTCACATATTAAAAC
The DNA here is from genome assembly GCA_020466265.1 of Siphamia tubifer. NCBI lineage: Eukaryota > Metazoa > Chordata > Actinopteri > Kurtiformes > Apogonidae > Siphamia > Siphamia tubifer. The sequence continues at coordinate 24,658,980 of CM035790.1, read as the reverse complement.
TTTTGTCTTCATTTGTGACACATTAGACTGATGGCCTCTATTTAACACATGCAGTCTAATGCCAAATAGAGGCAATGAGGTAGGAAAAATAGAGACAGATTCTGAACTCTGAGATCAGCATTTGATGAAAAACACCAAAGAAGATCTCACTGATTCTGACTAGTAGTGGGCCGTGATAAATAAAATTTGCTATAAAATATTCATGGACTCAACATTTGCAGTGATTGTGTTTGTTATTCAAATATTTCCATTTAATGACACTTCTATTTTTGACTCTACTACATTAAACATTGTACTATTTAAGGCCTTCACTTATTTTCTTTATTAATTTTCTAAATCCGCTTTAGATTAGGGTTTTTATATGTGCATCATGTTTCATTATAATGTATACATTTTTGGGATTATTATTTTATTGTGTATTTTATTGAATTTTGCGAAGCACTTTGTCTGTGAAAGGTGCTATATAAATAAATAAACTTTGTTAAAAATGATCCATCTGAGGAAATATGACATTTACATTAAGGTAAAGCTCTGAATATCACCTCCATCAGCTAATCTAATATATCTACTGTTGTTAACCATCACAATATTTCATAATAATAAGTGAATCATCCTTTCTGAGTCATACTTCTGTTACAGTCACATACATTATTTACTTAAGAAAATGCAAAAGCAGCTCTGTTATAGTCAATGTCTGGTGAATTTTAGTCCAAATAAATATAAACATAGATAATAGTGGGGGGGGATTCAGGAAATGCTGATGCCATTCGTCCCCTCATCATGAAGGCTGTGACATTCTCTTTGGCACTGACTGGAGCAAAGACCACCTCATTAATAAGTGTCACTACTAGAGGGCAATTAGCTGTCAGATAAAAACTTGATAACTTTCTACCAAACATTCACTTCTTGTAAACATCGCTGCCACTACTTTGCAGTTAAGTAGCTCTTCCTTATTCAGCACCAATACACTAGCCCTCATCTCTTCACCTCTTCAGGCTTACTCCTCTCCACCCCTGGCTCTCAGACAGTGAAACTCATTATAGCTAAGGATTAGATCGATGAGGACGAGGGGGGTGGGGGTGGAGGGGGGTTTGCCCAGTGGAGAGCCAGCATGCCTGGGCCAAGCAATTTATGCCAACAATGGAGATCATCTCAGTATATCCTGCCTACTTTACCCAAGAAAACAGTCAGCGGCTAAGGCCTGAATAAAAACACATACAATCACTCATCCTCAAAGAGACATAATCATTCATTCTCATTAAATGCACATTAATTTTACTTCCATTTATTTCAAGTAAATAGATTTGGAATAATATTTATATTGTCTGAAACTGTAAAATTAAGCAGATATTTAAAAGATATTACATGTCTTAAGGTTCAATGTTGAAAATTGATGACAATTACAGAAGAAAATGACAATATAATGTTGTGTATAAATAATGATCTAAATTAAACCAAAATGATAAGGAAAATGGCTTAGTTTTATGTTTTGGCTGATTTATTTCATACATAAACTAGTATTTGGCCTGGATATCTTTTTCATGGTTAATATTTTTTAAGCTGTGCCAGTTTTACTCTAACAGATGGTAGGATTTTACCCATCTGCGTTGCCAACTCATCCAAGATTGTAGCAAAAGTTGAGAAAAAAAATGTAGTCCCATTTTAGTTACTTTGAAAATTATACCATACCTGTTCTGATCTTGTTTCTGAACTTTGTAAAACAGCCGATGATACAACAAAAGAAAATAAAACTTTAACTACAAATGGGATTAAAGTGAAGAATTTCTAAAAACAACATAATCTTGCTAACTGACTGAAAAAACTAATTAATGAACTAAAGGTAAATTTTAAAGTGAATAATTCAAAAATTAAAAAAAAACAATATTTGAGGTGTCCACAATCTTCATGTTAAAATGTGTTCAGGCAGTTCTATAAAGTACAAGGATTTATGAACAAAAATATATTCTGTGACATCACAAAATCTAATCACTTTACTCTAGAGATGTCACCGAATTTGGCATAAACTTCCACTTTGACTTGATGCAACAGACTGATGTGAAGTCACTGCCACCTTGGACATTGACCCTTGACCCTTGACCCTTAACCCACTAAAGTAATTTCTGTCCAAAATAAACTTTACACCAAATCTGAGCAAATACCTTCAAGCTGTTCCTGTGACATTACCTTCTTAGGAATAGGACATATGTATTTGATTCTGAAGTCAGTAGTAATACTAGTAGTAGTAGTAGTAGTAGTAGTACTAGTAATAATAATAGTAGTAGTAGTAGTAGTAGTAGTAGTAGAAGTATTAGTACTACTCGTAGTAGTAGCAGTAGTAGTACTAGTAGTAGTAGTAATAGTAGTAGTAGTAGTAGTAGTAGTAGTAGTAGTAATAGTAGTAGTAGTAGTACTAGTAGTAGTAGTAGTACTAGTAGTAGTAATAGTAGTAGTAGTACTAGTACTAGTAGTACTAGTAGTAGTAGTAGTAGTAGTACTAGTAGTAGTAGTAGTAGTCGTAGTAGTAGTAGTCGTAGTAGTAGTAGTCGTAGTAGTAGTAGTAGTAGTAGCACTAGTAGTAGTAATAGTAGTAGTAATAGTAGTAGTAGTAGTCGTGGTAGTAGTAGTAGTAGTAGTAGTAGTAGTAGTTGTTGTAGTAGTAGTAGTCGTAGTAGTAATTTTGCTCTGGTAATCAGTAACCAGAAATCACCCACTTTATCAACATCAAGTAATTTTACAGTTTTATTAATGCAACCTATTTAATACAACAGCTGTCAGTAGAAAAAAAATTACATTTTATTAAAAGAACAGAAGCTCTGAATGTCCGACTCAGCAGGTGAGTGAGACGTCCAACAGACATGTCAGTCAAAGCCCAGCACAGCAAACCTCAAAGCTTCCATATACCCCGAGTGTCACGGATCGGGGTGAGGTGGAAGGAGGACTCCATTGCACAGTACTGAAGGGCAAAATAATTTAATAACAAAACAACATAAAAACCAGACAAACACAACCTGGGGGTGGACGGCCAGAGTCCGTGGTGATGATGAGTGTCCGGGTTATGGTGATTGGGGAGATGGAAGCAAAAGTCCGGGTTATGGAGGTGACATATCTGAATGGTCCTGCACTGGCAGCTACAAGCCTTACTGCTTATATAGCCACCGATTAGGAACGGCTTGCAGCTGCGCAGTGCAGGACCAGGTGAGTGTGGAGATTGGGGGAAAGGTCACTGGAGCGAAGGTCATGACACCGAGGTTCAATTAAAGGAGGAAAAATGTATAGATAGACCATTGGATCACTCATTAGGAGGTTCCAAATATAAGAGGATGAGCCCAGGGGTAAAATGTAGTGAGGAAAAAGAAGGTGAATACAAGTCGATGGGTTTTTTCTAGTCACTGCAGGAGGCTTGCAACTTTAAGATACTTGTGCTCTGGCATCATTTCCATGGAATAAACAGATATGAGGTCACAGCAACCTTGACCTTTGACCTTTGACCAGCAAACTCCTCTCAGTTAATCCATTTGTGAGATCTGTGCCAAACATGAGCCAATTCCTTTGATGTGTTCTTGAGGAACCACATTCATACAAATGGACATATTAGAAGGCCACTACACAATGGCCTTGGCCTCTGACCTTTGGCCACCAAAATAGTTATTTTTTTTCTTATGTGTAGGTGAATACTGCATAGATGACAACCCTTTTTATGATCAACCATGACCCATTTGAAAACTAATGACTAATGACAAAGCACTATGAACCTATGGAGGTCAAAAACAGATATATTATGGGAAGACAGCAGTTTGTGTGTGTGTGTGTGTGTGTGTGTGTGTGTGTAAACTGCCAACTGTAAAACTAACTGTGCAGTTGTGCCTTCTATAGAGCCACAGGCCTAGAAATGTGCTGCACAAAGAGAAAAAGCTCCAGGTAATGGAGCATTTTTTCCTCCTATAATATTTTATTTTCACAGCTGAAATGTTCTTATAAGTGGGTCTGGCTCTGCAGGAAAAGTAACACCTCCTGTCACTGTTCTGGTAACCAACAGGAATAAACACAAGAGTGATTGGGTTGTTGCTCAGTGGCCTCATCTCACTCTTTCTGCACCCTGGGCCTATCTTCATTTCCCAGAGGGGTAATATTGGCTGCAGTGCCTTATTCCTCTGACTCAGGGATCTTTGCCTCCTCCAGGTGTGTGTGCAACTGAAACACACATACACACATGTTCCTGTGTCTAATATTGTGAGGGTTAATAATGGATTAAGCATCAAAGCAATGAACATTGCAGCAGTCGAGCTAAATTAACTTCACCTTTTGTCTGTACTTCTTCCTTATACGTGGCTCCTTATTATTATTTTAGGGTAGAAATCCATGCAAATTAGCTAATCCTGTCCCTGGTTAGGGGTGATAATAGTACCCTTTGTTGTTTACACTTAGGAATTACCATTTGGCATGTGGAGAAGTGGGCACTGAGTGAAGTGAGCCTGTTTCCCTTTGCTTAAACTAAAGCAAAGGGTGGTTTTTACTCACACAGAGGCAGTAGTTGAACAAAATAGTGTCTTGGGGGGGGGTGCAGAAAATTAAAAAGGCGTCTAAAAATGTTTGGTATGAAATATTTTCTTTGTTGTTGTTTTCCCTCTGCTTCTTTTGTTGCTACCACAACCCTGAAAATACTACTACGACAACTACTACTACTGCAAATACTACTACAAAACTACTTTATTTTATTTTATTTATCCTTTATTTAGGATTGTCCCATTGAGACTAAGTGTCTCTTCTTCCTGTGAGACCTGGTCAAAATGGCAGCAAACAATAAGTTTCAGACAGAGACAACACAATAAGAAACAAACAAACATAACTGCTTTTTTTTTTTTTACTTTTTTTTTGTCTGCATTTGTTCTCATTGTTTAACACCACAGAGAGAGTGTCAACATTGTTTGAGATCAATGCATTTTTTAGTCTTGCAGCCAAATATTTTAATATGTAGTGTATGTGTGTGACCATCATCTGTCCTCCCTGAAAGCTGAGCAGACATTTATTAGAACTCTCTATTATAAACCAGGGAGGGCAGTGCTACACCTCAGTGATGTGTGGGGGAAACAAAGACTGGACAGGATGGACGGGGAAAGAAATTAATAGGCGGTGCTATTGTAGTTAAAGATTGCAAGGTGGTGTGTTATTCCCAACAATAACTGTCTATCAATAAAAATAAATAAATAAATTGAAAAAAGAGAAGAAAACCAAACCAGCACAAAAGAAAAAAAGATTCAATAAATAAATAATTAAACAAACATAACTGTTAAAAAGCTATGTGGAGTAGATCTAAAAACAATGACAGTCTCTCTCTCTGTCTCTCTTTCTCTCTCTCTCTCTGTCTCTCTGTCCTTCTGTCTCTGTTTCTCTCTCTCTCTCTCTCTGTCTCTCTCTCTCTCTCTCTCTCTCTCTCTCTCTCTCTCTCTCGTGCGCGGGGAATTGAACCTACCATTCCATACCATATGTCACAATGTCGCAACCCTCCTTTACGTGCACCTACACCATAACTACTCACTACCTTTGAACTTTTCATGTGGCTCACTCACTCCTCTCATTCAAAATAAAGACATTATAGGTTCTAATCCCACTTGAACTCACATGCACAATTTTTTTTGTAAAGGTTTCATATTACAGTGTACAACTGTTGTTCCACCAACTATGTACTTTTGAAAATAATCTTTTTCCTACTTTTAATGTTATATCCTTATGACTTAATTCTCTACATATCAGTACTTGTTGGTGCTTTCACAGCTGTTCCAGGGTACCTTTCACTTACAGCTACACTGCATTACCCTAATGGTTATGTTTGCTACTGCACACGCGATTTCTTTTAGAACAAAAATTTCTAACATCAACCCCACACTCTTGATATAAAGGCTTCCTCCATAACCACTACACCATCACATAGGCTAAACATGTGCTGTCTTTATGCAGCTAAATATGTCACTGCTCAGCTTTCACCTGCTCCAATACCTGAACAGGTAAGTTGCTGTTAACTCTTCGTGTGACTCACTTGGTATCTCATCACATTTATATTGAAAAATAAGTGCAAATATAACAATACTATTCTTGTTACTAAACGTTTTGTGTATTTCTCAGCCACTATGATCTATAAATCGTAATTCATGTGCAAGTTATAAGGGGAGGCATAATATTGTAAAGAACAGCAATTATTTTCTTTAGAAATTCAACATTGTTTGTGGATGTTTATGTTTTTCAGTTTGTAGATGTAAACATTTTCACAATGTCATTTGAAATATATCTAAAACATATACAATATTTGAAGTCAATATTATTTATAATAACTTATGCTGTTGTCTTAGTAAAGTAGAAAATGGATGTTGGAATAATGTTATTTTGTCTGTCAGTATTGAACCATATTATTTTGCACAGTTCCTGGATCAGTTTAATTTGCTCAAATAATAAAAAAGGATTTTCTTGATGAATTAACACAAACTGTGTTGGACTTCATTAGAGCCATTAAGGATGCTAATTGCATACCTGAAAAATGGCCAAGACACATCACAGCCCTGTATTGAAACCAGCTTCCCCAGAAAGCACACATTTGGAACAGTGTGCCCATAATCCCTTTCACCACATGGTTGTCGTCCTTGGCCTGAGAAAGAGCAGCATCCCGCAGGCAAGACATGTCCTCATCTGCACAGAGGAGATAACTGCACCACACCCAGGATGCAATGCTCCACACCTACGCTTCCAACACCACTTGCCTCTGTACACCATCCATCCAAGTGACCCTCCATGTTTTCTTATTTACAACCGTCCCTTATGACGTGGCCGCGTTCACAGAAAGCTAAACCAAAGCGCTGTTTAAAACTTAGAGAAAAGATAGGAGAAAGAAGAAAGACAGGAGTTCAAATACGTTTGGACAGGAAAGCCAGAGCAAAGCTTGTTTTATTTATTTTTTTTTTTTTTCTCCTTCCTTCAGCTCTAGCATTGGTGCTCAATGTGTATTTCTACTGATCCAGTCACTTTGAAGTGCACAGGCTTTGATTTGGACAAAGATTAGGGAATTTGATCCCCATTCTAAGGGAGCTGGCAGCCAGGGTTGTTTTCATGGCCATAGAAAATAATTTTGACTAAAAATCAATGTCCGATTCCAGATGGGGTCCTCTTGGCTGTGAGTAAACGGCATCGTCTTTGGGTCTATCACTGTTTATCAGGCGACCCACTGGCCAAGTAGATTATTATATTGACTCTTCTCTCAGTTCAAGGGGGTTTGGGAATGATAAACATCTAACAGTGTATTGAAAGCTGTTATATTGCATGACGACACAACAGTAGCAATATGAGTCAAGACCCCTTAAAGGTTACAAGAACACAAACATCACCTTTTCTAAGTTGACCTCAATATGAAATACAGCAGGTACAGCACAGGTACAATGTGACCACTTGTCAACACAATACAACAGGGGTGTCCAAATGTCCTCAAGGGCCGGTGTCCTACATGTTTTATATATTTCCGTCTTCCACGTGATTCAGTTTAACCCTTTAACTCCTGAAATTTTAGCAGTTCCACAGTAAAAAAAACAATTAAAATAAGCAACAAAATGAACAAAAATGACCAAAGTCATCAATAAAATGAACAAAAATAAATAATAAACTGACAAAGAAAATTCGTAACATGAAGAAAGTAAGACACAAATGGGGCAAAATTACAGAAAAAAAATATAAAAAAATAAAAAGTAAAATGTAGAATAATAAACAATGACCAACAAAATGAACAAAAGCGTTGTATCTTACTTTGTTCATGTTACTAATTATTTTTTCAGTTTATTATTCATTTGTTGTCCATTTTATTGATGACTTTGGCTAATTTTGTTCATGTTGTTGTTTATTTTAATTGTTTTTTTACTGTGGAACTGCTAAAGTTTCAGGAGTTAAAGGGTTAAACTGAATCATGTAGAAGAGGGAAATATCTAAAACATGTAGAACACCGGCCTTCAAGGACTGGATTTGAACACTCCTGCAATACAAGAAGAATCTTGCCAATCAGGTAGATTAAAGGTTCACATTTAGGTTATCTTTGTCTCTGTCTCATCAAGCAGAGAGTTTGGGTCATAACTAATAAGATTTCTTAAGGAAATACTTTTAATGAAAACTAGGGATCTGTGACATGGAGCAGGATTAAGGGGTTAGTGAGGTAACTTCTGGTTCAATCTTAGGTTTTTAGTATCATGAAGGCTTGAGACAAAACAAGGGTTTCTATCGACTGTAAGTCTATCACAAATTTCAACAAAATGTTCACGAATTCAATTGAAATAATTATGAATGTATGCATGTTTCTATGTATTACAACAACACCAAAGTGGACATTATCTTAGCATATCTCTCAAAAAATTCCAAAACCATTATTTTTTTCCCAGTATTTTTAGCACCAGACATAAAATGACACTTTTGCTATTTTTATATTTAGTGACATATCCAGAAACCAAAAGGTGCAAATCCATGTCACAAACACACATTTATTATTATGATTTTTATTTTCTATGAACAATCCCATTGTAATACAGATGACATAACCCTCTTGTCATTGTTTACTGTCAGGGCACTTGACCCTCAAACACTTGACAGCATCATAACTGAGCAGAGAGAAAAATATTACAAAGTGAAGTGTCTGGAGTCCAACTCTTGTAACACAGACAGTTTGAAGTCCAAATATATTACAGTTTTTCTTCCTGATGGTTCAAACACTAAGCAAAAAACCTCACACCAAACCAATAAAACATCAAACATCTCTTGAAAAATGTATAAGCAGAACACAAAACATAATTTGAATAAGTCCACAAAACATTCTCTGTACTGAAATGAAAAAACACTTGTGGAAACAGGGAAGTTTTCAACAAAAAAAAAAAAAAAAAGAAAGAAAGATTTGTCAGACAGTTAGTCAAACGTGTGAAACATAAATGTGTGTGAATGTAACATGCTATCAATACAAATAAGAAGAAAACTTCTTTTTTCCCTCAGAATATTATAAAGCTATATGAACATCAAAAGCACAATAGAAGAAAATGACTTAAAAAGAAAGATGAGAAAGGATCAAACAAAGCAGAGAGCAGCCATTCATTTGAATCACTTGGTAAATGTAATGACTACAAATGTTAGTGGGTCTATGTAGTTTTGAAATTCTAAACTCTCAACAGCAGGGGGAACCAAACTACTAAAGCTACAGACTAAATCACTCACAAAATAAAGTATGAAACTCATTGTTTACTCACGTCTGTATTATGGTATCATTAGCTTCAACTCTGAGCTGCATAATTTTGACATTTATTCAAAGTATTATTAGTATTATCCTCACACACTGAATCCAGAATCACAGGATCTCTTCCAGATCATCACTAAAATCTAATCATTTGTTCCTTGTGACACCCCCCCCCCAACAGGTCATGAAATTGTCATCAATATCCTTCCATAACTTTTTGAGGTAACTAACAGACAGACAGACAGACAGACAGACAGACAGACAGACAGACAGACAGACTCTGGCAAAAACACAACCTCCTTGGTGGACCTCTCTTCATTCGGAGGGGGGATGTCTGAGCTTTTCTAGTTCATTATTATTATTATTATTATTATTATTATTATTATTATTATTATTATTATTATTATTATTATTATTATTATTATTATTATTATTATTATTATTATTATTATTATTATTATTATTATTATTATTATTATATAGTTGTTCATGAAAAGTCACATATATCAAAACAGACAAAATTGAAGCAAAAGTGACTTTTTCAACAGAATCTATCATTAACTGAACATCCTCTGTCATTGATTCAACTCTATGGTTTTACTGGTGAATAAATGTTGTAGAAGATGTTGGTGTTTCCACCTTCAGTAAAGAGCCTCTGGATATCCAAATGGGTCATATGAAATAATGACAAACTATATTTTACACCAATTATTGTTATACATTGACAGGATTAGTAGGTTGACAGGGATTAAAACTTTTAGATCAGTAGATGGTTTTAGGCACTAGTTACAGTTTGGGTCTTCAAGTTCAAATCTCTACAATTCAACATACAGACATCTGTGGTAAAACGTCAGTGCTTTTTATTCTTAATAATAATAATAATAATAATAATCTTTATTTGTATAGCACCTTTCATACCAACACTGTAGCCCAAAGTGCTTCGCATTGATTAAAAATTTAAGTAAAATTTTAAGACAAGGTGAAAAATACATTATACAAAATAAACTGCTTATAAAATGTCAATAAAGTGCTTCACATTGATTAAAAATTAACATACAATTTTACAAAATAAACTGATTATAAATAAGAAATAGATCAATAAATAGAATAAATAAAATTGTATTATAAAATGTCAATAATTAAGAATAAACTGATTGTACATACATTATACAATTTTAATAAAGTAAATCAGAAATATATTAAGATTTGATTACGCAAAGAGTATATCAAGAAAGGGGTCACAGAATTGTGACTCTATTCTTTATCTCCCTTCAAAGGCTGATGAAAATAAAAAATATTTTTCATTTAGTTTTAACATTCTAATGACAATTTTACTGTAAGTAATTTTCAAAATTAAAAATAGAAACACAAAACATTTTAATGATGAGTAAACTACATTTCGATTAAAGGTGTGGGATGAGATCTTAGAAAAATGGTTTGAGGAAGCTACATTTTTAAAATACACTCTTCAAAAGTCCAAACGTCTTTCTTCACACATCCTCCCCAGAATACTGACTTGCACAACGCTTGTTCCAGAGAGTTCACAAGCACTGTGTAGCAACAATTCACCCTGCTCTAATCCATGCACACCTCCTTCACTCTCCTCCACTCTTACAGAACAGCCACAGTTCATATCCATCTATATTTCCTAGTGATTTATGTTAGTGACAAAACACTTTTCTGGTGAACTTTACATCCTAATATAGCTATCCAAGATCTAGCTTCATTTCCTGTACTAGTTCTACTTCTGAGAACATACGATTCCTGCGGGGGTGGGGTGGGGTACAAGCAGAGGAAGGAGGGACCGACGGCACTTTAGTTTAATAGACTATATCAGCATTCAATCATTTTGAGTGGGTTCTCAAAATGACTTGGTGTTTTGTCAATCCTGTCCATTCTACAGGTGACTATATTACTTGTTAGAACATTTAATTGATTGGTTGTAATTGAGACGTGAAGGGGATTTTAAGCAATAAAGTAAAATAAAATTGTTCCAGGAAAACATCTTGTACCCTGTCTTTAACTCTGGACTTGGACCAAAACATTTGCACATAAGGATTCAGAGAGTATAAAGTGGAATGAGCTGTTTGATAAAAGACTGCACAGTCAGTCTCATAGATTCAATTTTGTACAAGAAGCAATTAAAAGCAATTGATTATATAAGCCGACAGCAGCTCAGGGTGCAGAGTAAGTCTTTATTGGGCAGTGTGGTTTCAAAGGAGATCATTCTACTGCTGGTGTTTGTTGGGATCCTACGAGTGCATGATCTTACTCCTTTCAAAACACTTTCTCTGAATTCACTTTTTATTCTCTCTCTCTCTCTCTCTCTCTCTCTCTCTCTCTCTCTCTCTCTCTCTCTCTCTTATGGGTAACCTCAAATTTGACAAAAAAAGTGACTTGATATATATGTTATATTGATATCGTCTGATATGAAAAAATATATTGTGATATACTTTTTCCAATAATACCTAGCCCTCCCTCTCTCTCTCTCTCTCTCTCTCTCTCTCTCTCTCTCTATCTCTCTCTCTCTCCACTATTGCCAGCCCAACAGCTGCTTCTCCTTTGGCCACTTTCCAAATGGATGACTGAGGAGAGTGAATGGGTTTTTAATTTCACTTGTTAACGCTGCTTTCTCTCTGCTTCCCCTCCTTCAACCTGCAGTACAACCACTGTCGAAATAGGGAGAAAACTAGGAAGTGGGAGGAGTGAGAATAAAGAGTGGTTTGTGAAAAACACAACTCGAAAACCTCAGAACTAATAAGATATTGATTAGGCAGGATCTGATCAATGACAGATTCCATTTGATGTCTTTTTCTTTTAATCACCCAAGGGTCTCTTTTGAGGATCTAAAGGAATTAAGCAGTAATATTGTTTTGTTTTACCCAGAGGTGAGACCTCAGATGCCACTGTCTGTCTTTGAAATCCAAACCACTAGCAGGTGCATTCAAGACGCCTCGGGCATAGTGGCTGTTGCCTAAGCAATCACTGTTGTACATGTGCAAAGAGAAGCCCAGGCCACCCCCAAAATCCTCCTCCTGACAGCATTGTTTTCACCTCATATATCAACTGTACCTGTGAACGTGACCTTTGCGATGCATATGTCAAAAAATGAGAGATAAAGATATGATAGGTTACTAGTAATGAATACTGATACAATGAAGTCTATAAAACTGAAAGGTAAAGGGTGAAATGGCAATCTGAGGTGTGTGGGTCAGGTCATCTCATGATGAAAAACTACGGAGACCTTCATAAAGGACTCATAAAAACAGTGTTTCCGTCACTCGCCCACCTGAAATATTCAAGAATATGATGAGCTTCATGATAAATGCTGTAAACAACACAGCAGCAGCATGTAAATAATTGACATGCTTTAAATAAACTATGTTCCCATTAGGTTTTCAATGTTAAACATGCCTTGATAAGTAACTTGTACCACAAAATGTTATTGAATAAAAGCTGTAAGAAAGGTTTATTTTCAACAATTCCCAACAAGACAAGCACAAAAATGTCTTCTTTCGAAATTGCATCACAACTTCAACATTATGCTTAAAATGTGTCATGTTGGTAAAAACAATTCAAGGTAAAAGAAAAAAAAAAAAAAAAAAAAAAAGGAAAACACAACCTTTCCTGCTACAGCATTCTGTCCTTAGTAGAAATCATGATCTTAGATACAGTATAAATGTAGTTGAACATGACACTATTTCAGGTAAAGCTTATAGAGTAAACAGTAGAATCACATATAGGTAACATCTGATCAACTCTCATCAATAAAAAACACCTGTCAATCATATATGAATCCCTCTACCTGTTTGAACACCTCTTTGAATGGCCAGAATATCCATCACAGGGTTCTTTATTGCAAAAAAAATAACCTTCTAAAACAAAGCAAATGGTGTCCGACAGAACAAATCCCATGACTTGCAAATAGTTAATCTCCTTCTCCTTCTTAAAACATGACTTTCACAGTCGCTCAAGGTCAAATGTCATGATGCCATTTTGGAGCCTACATGTAGGTTCCTATCTGTCACCAATAGTAATCGAGTACTTATCACTTTTTTTTGGAGTTACAACCATTTAAAATCATGTGACCTTGATTTTTATCTTTTAAGGTCACTCAAGGTCAAAGTTAGAACTCAATTTTTGAAGCCCATGCCAGGTTTCCTATCTGTCAATAATAGTAACACTCCACTTATTTTTTCCATTATAGTCCATTTTAGTTTTTCAGGTATTGACCCAGTGACCCCTGACCTCTTGGATCAGCAATATGTCAAAATCTATACACACAAGATGCAGAATTGAAAGACGAGCATTATGATGCTCACTGGGAGTCGCTAAGATGAATAGTTCAAAAGTGTGATCCAAAGTTTGATTTTGACCTTCATTGTGATCTTGACCTTTGACCTAGAGTCTTCAAATGTGTCCTTTAAGATTCTAATATCAATGTATATCAACAATAAGAGCAAAAAGGAGGTATATGCAAAACTGAGAACATGCGATCTCTGATCATTGTGAAGACACATTTATGGTGACATTGACCTTTAACCTACACTTACCAAAATTGAATCTGATCTATCCTGGACCACCTCACACATTTCCTGAAAATTTCATGGAATTTGGTCCAGTAGATTTTGTAGTGAAGCTGCAGAGAGACAGACAGACAATAAAAAAAACAAAACAAAAAACAATACCCCTTGTCTCCTCTTTGGGGGGCAGGATAAAACCACCAAGAAACAAAATCTAGACAAGTGGATAAAACTCTTGTTTCCTCTAAAAACCACTGGAACTGTTGCACTATTTCATTACAGTGAACAATAATGATGTATAACGGATAATTAGCCCTCTGCAAGTTGACCTATTAGTTTGTAGGTAGACGATAAGTGTGTACTCAGTCAGTTGTAGTAAATAACATCACCACTAGAGGTCAGTAAATATCACAGACTGAACCTTTGCATAGATGGATGATGCGTGTTCAGCATTATTACTGTCAATATTGATAGTATTTTTGTATTGTTAATGTCATGGTATAGTTTAGATCAGTGTTTCTCAACAGGGGCAGTACCACCCCCCAGGGAGTGTTGGAACACCTTTTTTTTGGGGGTGGGGGGGGGGCATTGGCATGTCAATGGCATGGATGTTATGTCCATCATATCCCTCCTAGGTGCGAGGGGGGGCACAACCTATTCTACATAGCTCCTCGCTCCACAACTTTTTCGGTGCGGGCACGGACACGACAAGGAGGATAATGACGAGGTAATCTATGGAGCACTCTGCCCCCATTGCAAACTGTTTATTCAAAAAAGGTTGTGAACCACTGGCTTAAATGCACCTTTATGTTTTATGCATTTTCTCCCTGAACCATGTGACCCCATATCATTCTTACGTCTCTTACTATTTTTCACACAAAATGACACTCTGGCTACAGAGTTGACCTTAAAATTAAACATAAAGTAGAATATAATGCTCAAAAAGTAAACCAAACTTCCTCTGGGATACTTTCTATTCACCGGGAACACATTAAAAACTACAAGTGATGTAGTTGTGAAACTTAGAAACAACTGCTAGTGTGCATATATCCTGAAAAGTCTAAACTGAGCGCCTGCAGTGGGTAGTTGGATGAGTTGTGACACCCATCCTAAGTGAGATGGATTACACTGAGCCAGTTTGATTTGAATAACAAGCAATTTGCTGGCTGGGTAGTGAGGCCATGAGCTCCCATTACACCAGGTGTTTGGTTTAAAACATCCACGTGTCTGCATTTGCGTCTGTTTTCTGTCCAACTTGGGGATGCAGAGAGTGGAGAATAGATTATTGCTGATGTTTCAGTCTGACACAGTAGCAATATTAGATTTTGAGCCAAGAACAGTGTTGTTTGTGGAGCTCGTTGCACATTTGGGATTTGTCAGAGGAGCCAAAGCAAAGCATCCTGAAAATTTAGACTCCAAGAGTATACAACAAATATTACAACAGTATGAACCAACATCATTACTATGACTTTCAGTTGCTTCCTTTTTATTTATTTACTTTATTGCTCCACCTCCCAAAGGGGAGGTAAGGGGTATTGTTTTTTTTTAGTTTTGGTTGTTTGTGTTGTATTGGTTGAATTCATTCCACATTGGGTTTATATATTGCCAGTGACTCATTTTGACAAAATTATATTTAAAAATGTATTTACTTAATAGTTTTATCTCATTCTATGGGCAGATTATTATTATTATTATTATTATTATTATTATTATTATTATTATTATTATTATTATTATTATTATTTGCTTAATTCAGGCAAAGAGATTAAGATTTCTTAAAATAAGATTTATAATAAAATAAAATAGATTCTTTATTTTTCCCCGAAAAGGCACTCTTTCTGTGATTATGTCTTTTTTTCCCCAAGGTGTGATGATATATTTTGACTAGAAATCAGTAAAATACACATGGTAAGATTCAGATACTTTTTTAATGTAGACTCACTTTTTAAATAAAGTCTAATTCATGCAGTTAGTTTTACACACTCATAACCGTAAAACTAATTAAAAGTTTCATGATCGTTCATTGAAAAAGATGGATTTTATTTCAGGTATAGTTGAACTCATACTTCAGGTCAAGCACCATTTTCTTTAAAGCTGTACTGTCTTTTCTTCTACCTTTTGTGTTAATTGTCACCTTCATTCACTATTATGATAACATGATAAGACTTCCTGCAGTGCAATAAAGTCTAAATAACATTGAGACGCTGTACTATAATTCATTCCACAACAGAGCGAGGCTTTGGAAGTTAACAGAAAAAGTGTACTTCAGTTTTTCGGGGCTTAATTTATTTTAATTGCTGCAGGAAACTTCAAAGTTGTTAACATAGTGCTTCCTCTATATACAATAGCTCCTGTTTTTCATGTTCTACCTTAAACTTGCTTTAATTTCAGCAGAATTTTTTAAAAGTTATGGAGATGGTAATGAATTAAACTTTTGATTTTCTGTGACAGAGGAAGCAAATTAAACCTTGGATGCAGGATTACACCCACTAAGTATTACTTGGACTAAACATCACTACAGGATGTGTATTAATACATGTTCTATAAAGATCATAAGTCACGCCCCTTTCCAGTCGCCCTCATATGACCTAAGACCGAGAAAAAAAGATAGTCAATGTGAAGATAAAAGATATTTTCTGGTCCATATCACTATATATATAATGTACAGTGTAATTGTAATTTAAATATTAATACAAATCAAGGCTGTCTTTCTCATGTAATTAGTTATTTATATACTGTACTTTTGAAAATAAGTTGCTAGTTAGACTATAAACCAATCGTGGCGTAGGTGACGTCACATCAATCACTCACAGTAAACCTTGTAGTTTCTTTTCACATACAGTGTATTTCGTTCCAGAGTGCCACCACAACAGCAATAGTAACTAGCTAATGTTAGCTAACATCAGTTAAATAGTCACCGAGAGGTTGTAGAGCTTGTCCTGCATATTGGCTCTCATGCGACCAACAAGCTCTCCTCCACCATAGGTTGCTCTTTCAACATGACCGTATTTTTGTTGTGGTCTTCACCACGGTTAATTCTGGAAAAATGCCCTAAAGCATGATAGGCAAACCCATGTTTTCTCAGTTTGATGGTGACGGAAATATTATGAGATGAACGTTGTAGTGGGGAGCTTAAGACTCCGCCCCTTCCGGGAGGCTCATGAGGACTGAGATCGGAAAATTAATGAATGGTATTCAATGGGTAATAAAATGCTAAAACAATACTTGGTTTGTCATGTGCCCTGAATCACACACATGTTGTACATCATAATAAATGATAATTATTGAGTAGTATTTCAACTGCTTCTGTTAACCAACGGCTGATTCATTTGTGAGTAAAACCTGTTAATTTGGTCTAGATGTCTGGTACACATGTGACGTCACCATAGACTCCACTCAGCTGTTGTGTGGAGTCTATGGTGACGTCACATACACGCATTATCAGAGATGTTCACAAGTCACTTTTTACAAGTCCAAGTCAAGTCTCAAGTCTTTGAGGGCAAGTTTACAGTCAAGTCACAAGTCTTTCTTTGTGTGACTTAAGTGTGACTCAAGTCCAAGTCTCAGACTCGAGTCCCCATGTCTGCTCTTTGTAGTCTCTTACTATAAGGCCACATAAAACCTAACATCACGTTTGCTTCACATCAAAAACAGGTGGTCTGCCGATGCCACATCAAATATTTCTTATTAACTGTTATCATATGTGAAGTTCAGAGCACTTGTCAAATGGAATCAGAATTTAGCTTGACTAGCTCCATTCACTCCCATTCAACTTTTTTGTGAGCTAAGCACCCATGGACCCGAAATAGAAGGATGTGATTTAGCCTCCCCATTCACTACCTGGTCCCACACATAACCTAAAGTAACTTTTGGCAGCTGTCAAAAATGACTTCTCACTCGATGTCAAAAAGTGTTTAAAATTAGCAAATAAATATAAAAACCAGGGTTCTTTTCAAATGCCACCAGAAAATGATTTATCTCTCTATTGACTTCCATACAAATGTTTTAACCGAAAGTAGATGGGCGTGACTTAGGATCTCTATTGTATAAATCAATTAACAAAAAAAATATTTGCCACATTTCAATATATTTGTAACTGTGATCTTTGTGTGAATTAACTCATTATTTAAACATGATGAATGAATGAATGGTGAATGAATGAATGGTGAATGAATGAATAAATATATCTCATTAGTGACACGTGAACACAAGAGGAACATGAGATATTACAGGAGGCAAAGGGTGCCCTCTGGTGGAAAAAATAAACACTGTAATGTGCATATTCATTCAAACTATGAAAGTCAGATTGTGTGAAGTAAGTTAAAAATAAGTGTGTATGAATGGTTTGTATTGATGCTTTGTGTTATTGGAAAATAGACAGAAAAGAGTCTGTTAAGGCAAAGGAAGCAGAATTATTAGTTTGTAAAAAGGGGATGGGAGTCAAAAGTTATACTTTTAAGAGTGTTGAAGCATTTTGTTAACCATGTCAGATGGTGTTTTGTTGTCTGATCATTTTATGTGCTGGAAATAAAACTTAACTTATTAACTTTTCCAACAGTAATTTGTTAAATATAACTTAGCAACATGGCAACATTGATCAGGCAGATTAAAAATGCAGACATTGGATTGTTTTACAGAAATAATCTATAAATGACTGTGGAAGATGAAGCATTGAGAACATAAACTTTATTCATTTCATATAAAACTGACACAAAATTTTTCCAAAAAACAAACAATAACAGGTGCTTCAGGTAATCTTCACAGGGACAAGAGCCAGTCTGTGGTAAAAAAAAATAAAAGTAAACAGAGGGTTCTTGCACTTTTGTAAAAGCAGTCCCTCTACATGTGGGGGCTTTGAAAGGCAGACCTGTACAGTCAACCACCAGCAGAGGACAGGGTTAGTCCGGGACAAACCACCACTGTAGCCTTCGCTCTCCTCCTTTCCTGCCTTCCTCTGACTCCTCCTCATACTCCTCGCCCCCCCCCCCCACACCACCACCTCTTTTTCTTCTTTTTGCTTCGTCTAGTTCTTTCTTTTTTCGATCTTCCCTCTGACCCTTCATGTCCCTGAGCCCTCCTCCTCTGATTGGTTCCAGACGTGCCACTGAGCTCTTCTTGCAGACTCAACATTCCACAGCTGGAGACTCCACACACACACACACACACACACACACATACATACACCTACTTACCCCCTTTTGCCGCTTCCCTTCCCCCTCTATCTTAGTCCAACTCATGAAGCAAAAAAAAAAAAAAGCTCAGTGAAACACCAAAAGCCTCAGACTAAAACGGCTCCAAAGCATTCCTTCAAGCAGGAAGACAGAAATGCACTCAGAGGCAGGAGCTGAAAGGGAGAAAAAAAAAAAAAAAAATTCCAGGAAGAAATTTAACACTGAAAAACTGCAACTACACTGCTTAAATGTGAAATCTTAAAGAGGTTTTGCTTACAAAAGAGTGAATTCTTTGGCTCTTCTATGTACAACGGTGTCATTCACATGAGGGATGTTTTCCTTTATAGAGCAATAAGAGGTTGAACTGCTGGCAATTATCCCATAAAAGCATCAAACTTTCCAAATGTCTTTACCATTTGTTCTATAGTCAAAACTCATAATGAAACCAGCATCATTAGAAAAGCAAAGATAGCACAAAAACACAAAATGCAAACTTTAAACACAAAATGCTGATGCAGCTTTAGATGAAGAGACAGAAGAATAAAAGTTAGGAATCACTGAGCAGCAGTTTGAGTTTCAGCACTGAAAAAAAAAAAAGTAAATTGCATGACTAATACTGAATTAACTTGAGATACTGTAATAGTAGAAAGTGCCAAAATGTACACAAAGTCGTGGATGCTGAAAGTCTGATCATCTAATGACAGCCTTCAGTCCTGCTGCGCTAAAAAAGACAATGGAGTCTATTTGAAGGCCAGCTTTCGATACTAACTTCTATTTATGTGCATAATTCTAGTGTACTGCCCTCAGACGGTTTGAGGTCACCACTGGAAATGGTCCCTGTCACCTTCCCAACACGTTTCACATTTGGACGTCTTCCTCCTGTCGTTGTCTGACAGTCGGTGCTGACGTGTCAGATCCGGACGGAGGAGAGAGGCGGGCTCACATTAAAAAAAAAAAAAAAAAAATTAAATGTGACATGCATCATCAGCAACAGCTTTCAACAGCTGTGAAGATAATAACAAATCAATGGAAGTAAAATGGATGTAACACTGTAAGATTAGAGAAGTACTGGATAAGAAATAAGAGATGAAAGTTGGGTTTGGTCCTGAAAAACACTGTGGATACATACATGTACAGATAGTCAAAAGTACACATTGACTTTTAGTCAAAAGTCAATGTGGACTTTTTATGCTTTGTGAGAAATCTGGAAAAAAAAAATGTCAAAAACTTTGGCACCAGTGAAAACAGCATGGACTCATTTCATAAAACTGATTTCATGTCAAACTGTTCCAGCTGCGATAAAAACAAGATTCCCCAGTGAATGAATTTATGGCTGTTTTTTTTTTTTTTTCTTTAGTTTTTTTTTTGCAAAATCTGTACAAATTGAATATCTGATTGTTCTGTGAAGCCAAAGAGTGAAGAGTGAAAATCCAGAGATTCATTTTCAAAACTAGATTGTCATTTGCTGCGCTCTGCACAGTCATTTAGCACTTTATATCTTTTTTCTCTTTTTTTTTTGGTTTCAATAGAACAAAATATATATAAATGTGTTTCCAAATCTGAGTCAGCACACCGAAATCTGCCTCTCATGGGTCACGTCAGGTCCAGTTCCACGTAGTTGGCATGTTTTTTTTTTGTTTGTTTTTTTAAATGCTACTCCGGCTGCTCGTTCAGCTCCATATCAGACACTAGGATGTTCTTCTCTGCCTGTTCGGCCGTATTCGAGTTAGTGCGGCTGTAACGAGCTCCTTCGTAAGACCCTCTGGACCCGACAGTTCGCCGACGATACAAGTAAATCACACCGACGATTAGTGCCACTAGTAACAGGCCTGTTACCATGACAATGATCAGAGTGGGCAGGTGTTCGCCGTCCGCTGAGAAAAGAAAGGGGAGAGAAAAAAATACAAATAAAAAATCAGCATAGGCAACTCAGTTTGGGTAAAAGAAAAAAAGGAAACTGAACAATATGACATTTACCTGTTGCAGGTGATGGTTCAAAACCTGAAAATAGAAAACATTTTATAGTTAGTGAAGTGCAGTGATGTGTAATTGTGAAACAGGTATTGCTAAAAATAACTACAGTAAATAGCAGCATACTTTTACATTGTTATTCTTCATAATCCATGACTCTTACCAACACCAACATCTGCAATTTGATTTATTTTTGATGAAATGTAACTGTAACTAACAACTCAGTATATGATAATTGCACTTGGTCAAAGGTGATTATTGATTTGTATGAATAGGAATAAAAAGGTGAGAAATGTGTCGGAAAATTAAATTATGTCAACGTAATAGACGACATTACATATACAGTTTTGGGAGAAAAAAAATGTTAGACCACCCCTTGTTTTCTTCATTTTTTAAAAAAAAAAAAAATTTAATACCTGGGACAACTAAAGTTTGGACAAATATAATGATAACAAAAATAAATAAAAGTTTAATTTCAGAGCTGACATCTAGCCTTTTTCTGTGTTTTTTGATAATAACCAAGTTTTCACTTCAGTTCTTACATCAACATCTATGTCATTGTGTCTGTGCTTTTAGACTTTCTATGTTTTCTTTTGTCTGTTTCACATGAAATACACAGGAGTTAGTACTTGATTGTATAACCATTGTTTTTGATGACTTTTGATGGTCTAGTATTTTTTCCCACGATACAGGACTTTATAAGAGTCTGAGTTAACCTTTAGCTTTGTTGTTTTTGCAGGGTTGTCATGGGCACGTGTCTTTATTCTTAGATGAAATATAGAGGAAATATATACACAGTATTGAAACACTTCTGTAAGTAAAGGCTGTATTTAAGGTGACCTCCATTTAGATTCAGCAAATATTCAACAGTTTGGAAGTTTTAACCCATATAGACCCAGTACTACTTTCACAGCAGTTACCAAATTATATTTTCACTGTATTTAATCTTTCGTGAGCAATTTATAACCATTCATTAGAATATTATACTCTATTTGTGAAAACCAGGTATCTTTTTATATTTAATTTAGCTGATCATATAATTTTTCATTAAAGCCCAGATTAAAGTTGAGGGTCGGGTCGTCAGGGCCTATGAGTCTGTTTATGCTGTGAAAACATTTGTGTCAAGTTATTAAGAGGCGGGACGTGTTATCACCTAACTGGAGGCATCTGTTTTCACTAGTACTTAAAATATCAGTGTCTACCTCATTCCAGTGGGACTCTCTCCAGGCATTGGACTGCAGTGTTGCAGCTCTCTATCCAGGTTGAATATAATAAATAGAAAAATCAGTGTTTCATTAATGGGTCAATAACAGGGTTCAGTTGGGAGAGCGGGTCGTCCAGTGACCAAAGGGTCCAAGGCAAGACACTGAGCTCTACATTGTCCTCAGTAGGTCTGGCAGCACTTTGCATAGGAATGGGTGAATGTGGGGAATTGTCAATTGTTTTGGGCACTGTGGAGGTGTGTAAAATGTGCTCCATAAGTTCAGTCCATTTACCAAAAATAGAAGAAAACTGAAGAAAAAGTGATATCCTGAAGGCGGCTCTACATGTGGGTGTGGGTGTCTGCCCAGTTCATTGTTTTTACTCATAGTAGCCATGTATTAATAAAGCCTTTTTATAATGTTTTAAATGAAGAGTGCCTTGGACCCTCTTTTTTTGATTAGGAGAAAAACTGACTTTTTCACCAAAATATATCAATAATTGAACATTAAAAACAAGTATCTCCATCCACTATCATTGATCTAACTATGGGTTTTACTGGTGAAATAATGTTATAGAAGATGATGGTGTTTCCACGGTAAGTATGGAGCCTCTGAAGATCCAAATGGGTCATATTTGATGACTTTGAAAAGATAATGAACTGCATTTTACACCAATTATTCATATGTATTAATAGGATTAGTGGATAATCATGTGTTAAACAGTTTAGATCAGTAGATGCTTTTGGTCCATGGTGGATGTTTAAATCGTGTTATATTAGACACTGTCTGGTTCTGTCTGGTTTAGGCCAAATCTAAATGCCCAGTGTGATGGGATAACGTTTGTTATGGTATGATGCTATATAAAAAAATAAAGTTAAATTTGAATGTCCCAGATGTTTTCACAGTCTTACCCGTTTTTCTGTCCAGAGGATCCCAAATGACTTAAAATATTCAGATTATTTCTGAAATTCATGTATACATTTTCCTATCTGCTTTTATTTCAATAGATGTACAGTTATATGAAAGTTCCTGGGATGTTTTGAAGGTGTGGAGTAGAACACAAGATGATTTAAGCAAACATCCAGACAGTTGAAGATTTACTGAATCCAAATCACATTCATTTTGACTTAACCTGCAGAAAGTGTTTAGGTGTGTCAAAACTGTCTGTATATTTCCTTATTTTATTCTTATAAAGACTCAATTATTTCAACCCTGCAAAAGCAACAAAAGTAAAAGGTTTTGCACAGTACTCTAAATACATAATACCTTCATACCCACACATATAAATGTATACGTTACTAAATATTGTGAGACATGTATAAAAAAACAAACCCCACAGTTGTCAGATTCGACATTAATACAACAATTATGAGATTCTAACAGTTTTTATGGAACTAAATGAATAATTATTACATTTCTAGATTTGATGATTGACTTATAATCCCCAAAGCGGCTAATTTAGTTTCCTTGGTTTGTTTTATCGCTGCTGCACATTGAAAGATTATTCCAAGTCTGTAGTACGATAACAGCCTTATCTTTGCTTTTATATCCATGACTATACGACACCACTGATTTATACTAACCCCACATGACCTAAACCTCCACTGAGTGATTTTCCCAGTTTTCCACCAATCTACAAAGCTATATTTTGTCTGTGGTATAATCTAAGAGATCCCATCAGTGTCCAGTATCTTCAAAACATTACATTTTCCGACTCGTCTGTGCTCAGTCTTCAAACAGGCCGAAATGATTTAACTGTGTGTTTGTGCTTACTGCGAGGCCGTTTGCAAATGACTCCGTGTGTCCGGTTTCTGCAGGATCCTGGTTTCCACATGCCGCTGTTACTCTGAATCCAGAAGCAGGAGTTTGGAGACAGGACGGAAAACGCAACGTCATGTGCTTCCCAGTTTGTGTAGGTCATCTCTGTGTCCTCAGTCCACACTAGACCCCGACCTGCAACAGCAACATATACATACATGCATACAATACAGTAAAGAGACAGGCTAGAAGAGTCTAAAAGGTGTCAAACCTAAGGCAATGGGCAACAATTACACAGAAGATGTTGATAGTCAAGGGTGTCATTAACCCTTCCTGTATATATTTTCACTCCTGTATATTCTGTATAGTGTACATAAAATATAGTCTTTTTTTTTTTCTTTTTCTCTATATCTGTGTTTTGTGTGCACATACTTATTATGTATATTTGGAAATTTTCAATCGTATTGTGTTTTTGGTGCCTAAAGAAGAATAAAAAGTTCTCATAATTCTTGCATGAAAGGGTTAAGTAGGCGTCTTTTGAACTTTTACATCTGTCTGTCTATCGTTTTACTCTTCCCCTGTGTACTGTTTATTTCCAGGGAGGTACTGTACTCACTTAAGCCTTTTTGGCCTCCGTCCTTTTCTGCACAATTCTTTGTAAATTGTACCGTTTCTTATTTTCTTTGCTATTTATGATATGCAAATAAATACATTAAATTAAATGATAAGCTCAGACATATTAAAATTGTACTTACTTTGTTTATGAAACATCAGGTTGTTTATGGATATTAATTTTATCCATACACACATACATATATATATATATATATATATATATATATATATATATATATATATATTTTTTTTTTTTTTTTTTAAAGACAGTTTCCAAATCTACATATTTTTATGTTAGTTTCCTTTTTTTCACTAAAACAAAGAGAAACACTAGGAGTTGTCATTATTTCTCGGTTTTATTTTACTTGCCTTGTCTGTTGGAGGCCAAATTGGGCTGTGTGGCTCCTAAATTAAAATGGGTTTGACATCCATTGTCTAATGAACAGGTATCAAACATACACACAAATGGCTCGGATACAGCCGCTAAAGAGTCCAGTCTGACCCATGGGATGAATTTGTGGCATGAAAAAAATGACACTGAAGATATTAACAATCAAGGACGCCAAAATCAGTTATGTTCAGGAGGGACCAAATACAGAACAATTCATCTGTAAATAAATGATAAAATGAGGGATAATATTGTGAAAATTACACTTAGTTTTCCAAAGACATTTCAGGTTGTTCATTTTTGTTGGGGCTATACCAATTTTCATCCTGTATTTAATTCAATTTTTGTACTTAAATATGTGGAGCCATCATTATCTGTAAGATATTATGTAATTATTTTACTGGGTTAATGTGTCCCCTCAGCTAAAATAAGATTGACATCTAGGGTCTAAAGAACCATATTTTTTTGAAAAAAAAAACATTCTTCCTAACATTTCTCTTAATTAAAATATACTTTGTTGAATACTTTGGTGCAGGTCTGACTTCTTTCAATAACATTACCAAGTATATTTCAGTGAAACCTTATCTCACTGCAATGACAGACAATAAGGAAGAAATTAACTTTTCCAAATTAATGAACCTGACATTATCACATTTATTTGACTCTCTGTAATTACTTTCTTAATGATAATTATAATCAGTGAAATTAAAGTCATGTAAATTTGAACTAATAGTGAGAAGAAGAAAATGAACAGACTTGAGAATGATGAAAAAGAGCATGAAGTTCAAACTGTGCTGGTGTAGGGGGGTGTTCTGAGTCTGTTTCTGAACCTTTCACGCTGATGCCCAGCCAAGCTCCATGTGCCTGTTCTGCATAGCTCTGGATGTGTTCCCATACAAATCCATTCTCCGTTTCATCCAAGATGGAGAGAAGTTCAGCTCCCACTGGAAAGGAGGAAAATGGAAGAAATAAGGCTAAGTACAGTAAAGCAAACCTAATAGACATGGACAGACTTTGTCATTTCAGATTTACATCTAAAAATTAAATTTCAATGCAAATGACTCAGGAGGCCACAGCGATAAATAAAACAGACACTATATATATACACAAGATAAACTATATATGGGTGCTTCTATAAAACTGGGTTCATTCTGGTACTTGACAATTTGCCAGCTTTTTAGGCCCAGTAATAAAAGACAAATTGAGACATTTCCCTCCAGGATGTGCCTAACATCCTGGAGCGAGTACTCTTGCTCTGAGCCACCCCAAAATTAAATTTGTTTTAGTAAAATAATTGGATGTGGTGTTTTTCGTGACTCTGTTTCAATACAGGTTTCATGTGTCACCCCATCGTGTCCACTTGTGTTACATGTAGAACCTGCTCATTTCAAAACAAATAAATTGTAAGTAATTTCTCAATAGTGGTCATTTTTTTTCTCCCTTGCACAATTACTTTGAGTCACAAAATGTACCTGCAATGTATTTTTTGTGTCCTTTTGACCATGTTACATGCAGATTTTTGTGTAAAAATAATAGCAAAATGATATATAAACACATATATCATTTTGCTATTATTTATCTTTAACCCAAAGTGCTTCCAAAATTGTTTCATAACATTAGATTAAATCTAGTTTGAACTTCTAGCCCCATGGTCGGTTTTTAGGACCAGTTTCATAGAAGCACGCACGCACATGCATAGAATAGAAATAACTATAGCCAGCCATTCACTATAAAACAGAGGTCCTAAACATGTCCTGCAGGCCAAAACATGCCCATGGGGATGAATTTATGAAATGTAAAAATTACACTCACAATATCAAAAGTGCAAAAAAATAAAATAAAATAATTTCAGGGACTACATACAGATCTATGATACAGATCCATATGATCTGAAGTGGGCTGGACCAGTAAAAGAACATAATAACCTATAAATAAATACAACTCCACATGTCTCTCTTTGTTTTAGTGAAAGAAAAGTAAAATTACATGGAATTGTTTACATTTACAAACTATCCTTTCACAAAAAATGCGAATCACCTGAACAAATGTAAACAAAAAATGTCTTTAGAGACGTTAATGTAACTAACGATATTACTAAATGTTTTGTATATTTGGTGATCCACATGCTATAATGCACATATAATAAGATGAGACATATTTTTCTTCAGAATTTTCAAGTTGTTCATGTTATTTACATTTTTAAAGGATAATGCAATTTTTTTTTCATAATATAAGTTTAGAGTTGTCCTTATTTATATGCGTTTATGTTATTATTTACTGATGTGACCCACTTGAGATCATATTGGGCTGAATGTGGCCCTTGATCCAAAATGACTGATATTCTTGTTATAAAAAGAGGTTTAATGATGGTTGTACAACCTCCAATAAAATACCTCAAAATACACATTACTGATGCATTTCCTGGATTATGTTCATGATGGTGAGGACATTGTAATCTAATGGCTCGTATTTCAGTGCTGTACTGTTGAATTCTCTTTTGTACCTTTCTTGCAGGACAATTTTGCGTCTTGTTGCAGTTTCAGATGTTGCAGGTTAAAGGCATAGCAGTGGTTTCTGAAAGGTACCCACGCCCAGTCGCCCAGAGAGTGGGGACACTGGCCAGGATAGACCCACTGGTGAACCACCGGCTCATCTGGTCAGAAAGATAAAAGGAATTATCACCTAATTTTGTCATTTTATTAAGATAACACACAAAAAAGCATGCAAGGACAGTAAGCAGATTCCAAAATGACATCTAATATATATTTTTGTCATGTTCCTGTCCTTCCATAAACATATACCTCGGTGAATAAACAGATAGATTGAAATTAATGAATAAATATAGGACACCAGCAGGAAAACTTACACAATTTAATTACATTGAATGCTAACAGGCATTCATTGTGTGTATAGTTCTTATATCATCTGAGCTACATACTATCATTGTTTTATCATTTTTATAGATTCAGTTCTTTTTCCTTCTGTGTTTTATTTGTTTGTCTTCTAGCACTTTCCTAAATAAACTTCATACATACCATTAATTTGGCAGAGAGCTGTGTTGACTTTAGCATCACAGGGTGTCATAATCCACTGGCCATTAAGGGTCATGTGACCACAGCCAAACATATGATTGGGCTCCCCATCTTTCCAGTTTAAGTATGATACTTCTTCTTCACCGAGCCAAGTGAAGCGCCGACCCTGAAAGCATAAACACACTCATAAGGACCCAGTGTGACTTTTGTGACTGTTTCTATATGAATGTTCATCTTTATTTTACCTTTTCCAAGTGATTTGTCTTTATTTTTTATAGTTTGTTTGTTTGTCTGTGACTTTATGCAAAAACTACTGGACCAATTTCCATGAAATTTTCAGGAAAAATATGGGGTGGTCCAGAAAATATACCATTAAAATTTGTATGTAGGTCAAAAGTTAAAGCCACCAAAAAATTTGTTTTTGCAGTGATAGAAACAGGGCAATTCAAGTAAAATGTTTGGTACAAGATTTGTTGTGCCTGGCACCACTTGTTATATTATCCTCTAAATTTTCTATTCTTTTTTCAGTGCAAACCATGCATTTTCCTATGTTTAACCGATCATCAACTGATCATAACTCTTCATGAAGCCTTACAGTAAATTCAAAGGTTATTCTATCAAAATAGGAAAAAAAAACTGTGGGGTGCATTTTGAAGAATTGCCATGGAGCATTAAAAAGCATTTTATTTTCACACAAATCTTACAATGTGCCTTGGAATATATATACTTTTTAAAAAATCTTGCAGGTTAATGTGGATTTTTCTTGACTTCAAATAGAAAAAAAATTATGTTTTCAGTAAAATCTCTCATTAACTGAACACAATCCCAATGTGTCCATCCACTGTCATTGATCCAACTTCATGAGTTTTACTGGTAAATCAATGTTGTAAAAGAGGATAGTGTTTCTATGGTAACTATGGAACCGCTGAACATCCAAAAGGATCATATCTGATGACAATGAAAAGATGATTAACTGCATTTTACACCAATTACTGACATGTATTGATGGGATTAGTGAATCAACAGTTTAGATCAGTAGATGCTTTTGGTTGACAGTGGATTTCTGAGTCTTTTTGGGTTAAAATGTGAATAATTTAACTATAACTAGTCTGTGGGTCTGCTCACCCCATAGTTGTAGAGTCCGATCCAGGCCGGTTGGCGCAGGCTGTTCATGAGTAGAGTCAGGTACCCCTGCTGATACGCGTCCTTCACTGTGGCCAGAGTCCCATTCAGAGATTCACAGACATGCAGAGCACCGGTCCAGTCCAGGTTCTTCTGCACCACTCGGTACGTGACCCCACCCAGTTCCACGGGTTTGGACAGGGAGGCAGGAATGAGGGCAGAGGCTGGAGGGAGACCCGGGTCTGAAGGAGAAGAAATAAGACTAATTATCTGAGTCGATGCAGTTTAGTGTAGAAGAGAGATGTCAAAATTGTTTTCTTTCAGAGGCTGCATTCAGCCCAATTTGATCTCAAGTGGGCCAGTCTAGTAAAATAACCTAATTAATAATACGGGGTGTCCCATAAGTCTCCATATATAGGAAAAATAAACATTTCTTAACATAAACCATTTTTATTTATATAATATGCTCTCTGGCTGTATCCTCCACTGCTGAAGAACATGTCTAAGAACATCTGGAACATCTGACATATAAAGAAATAAATATTAAAACCATATATATATATAAAATGTATTATGTCTCCTATGTATGGAGACTTATGGGACAGCCTGTATAATAACCTAGAAATAATGACAACTCCAATTTTTCTTATTGTTTTACTCCAAACAAATAGAAAAAAAAATATGGACATGTGCAAACTATCCACATGAAAATATGTTAATAACCTGAAAAAAACTCACATTTCTTTAGAAAAATAATTGGCATTTAAACAATACTATGCCTCAACTTAACATGTATACATGGGGATTACAGATCACAAAAGCAAAAAAACATTTACTAACAGGCAGATTATTATTATTATTATTATTATTATTATTATTATTAAAACTACACTTTATGTTCTTTAGACATTTCAGGTTATTCATATTTGTGTAAGTTATTTGTATATTATT
This sequence comes from Siphamia tubifer, assembly GCA_020466265.1. Lineage (NCBI taxonomy): Eukaryota > Metazoa > Chordata > Actinopteri > Kurtiformes > Apogonidae > Siphamia > Siphamia tubifer. The sequence continues at coordinate 24,629,003 of CM035790.1, read as the reverse complement.
GTTAAAAGATAGTTTGTAAATCTAAATATTTTCAGAATGGTATATTTTTCACAAGAAAGCAAGAGTTGTCATTATTTATAGATTAGACTATCGTTTTACTTGACCGACAATTGGTCTGTCTGTGAAACCTGAACTAAAACCAGCTCGACACCTTTAACTGTCTTCAGTGTAATTTTTGCACTTTGCAAATTCATCTTGTGGGCCAGTTTTGGTTCGCTGGCCACATGTTTGACACCCATGATGTAGAGCAAACATTTTTGCAGACAATAACGAACAATAAAGGGAGAAATAGTTTGCATTAAAAACCTTACTTGGACCCTGTCTCTGATTTTATGGGTCAAAATGTAACCAAACCTTATGAAAATCATTGTCTGCTGTTGTTTTAGAAATTGCATTAGCTTGGTTTAACCAGCTCCTCTCTCTTGTAGTTAACACAGTCTTTCTTAAAACCTGAGAAAATCCCACTCACATCTGTACATCTATTTTTTAATCCCACTCCAGAATTTGTAAATGTATGATTAATAGGTGTGGTTTGTTGACTCTCCCACACTAGTTAGTTATGAAAGAAATCTCTATTATGGTTGAAATATTTAACCGTATATTCTCATGCAGCTTGATGGAACTGACTAGAAAGTAATCACTAAGTTTTCTTCTTTTTAAAAAGTATTAACATATTTTTCTTTTTTTTTTTATCTGTTACCGTTTCTGTATATGTCACCATGCTCAGGTAAACAAGAAAAAAGAGCTGATTGTTAACAAAATCTCAATAAAACTTCAACAAAAAATAATGTTTAAATATTATTACTTAAGTCAAAGCTCACATAAAACAAATCAAAGTACTTGTGGTACATTTTTCTGCTGTAATGATTTGATTAACTTTTAACTGTTTATACATATTTAAGGCCGAGTTCATTTGACCTATTTCATAAACTTTTGGTTTATAAAAATGGTTGGTTTATATAATATGTCCTCACATTTCTGGGAACCATGTAGCTCTAATAAGTTGAAAAACATTCCTGTTTCCACATCAACAGTATCAACATTATCTGGATTTAAGTGTTGCTTAGTGTGTATGTTTGTCCTGTCTACATTAAAATAATACCATGTCCATGAGTATAAAAAGGTGGAGGAGGAACTCTGATCTATAATAACAATAAGAATGTGTAAAAATACTCTGAGCTGCAGCTGTGAGTCTTCAAACTGCAGCGACTGTAGTTCAAATATTAAGTCATCTTTACCAAAGGTCAGAACAACAGACCTGTTTTCACAATGGTTTAATGAAACAAGTCAGAGAAAAAGGGAGGAGAAGTTTCCCAAACATTTAATAATCCACATTATCACAAACATCTACCCATCCATTTAGTCTGTGCGATTGCAAAGAGGTGTTTTTGATTTTTATTCTTCATGTAAGAACAGGTTAGTACAGTAGGCGGAACTACTGTAATTTTAGGGGTGTAACAAATTAAAAACTAACAAACCCACAACTATAGTGAATTCTAACTTGACCATACAAACAGAATAAGTCTGAAGAATGAACAGAAATGAGCAACATTTCTATTATTACACAGCTTGTACATGTCATATCTCTTTCTTCTGTTACTGCTTTCTTCCCTCGTCTTGACCTTTAACCCGGTTTCAGCTCATCTGCATCACTCACCTCACCTGTGAGCACAGCTGTGGCTCATTAGGTGAGGTGTATTTATTTACTCTTCTGCTGTGTGTTCTTTTGCAGGATTGTTCTTTGTGTTTATGTGACACTATCCAGCGTTTACTTATCCAGCTTATCTGTTTTGACCTGGACCATTCCTGACGTGTATCTGCCCGTTATCCTGACTCGTCTTCCTGCTCAGCCCAGGTTTCCAATTCGCCTTCGTCTCCGACTCTGATAACAATTTGTCTTCTGCCTCAGTCCTTCCTGGTTCTAAGATGGTGTCTCTGGTTCCAACCTCTTGTCTGTCCCTGTTCTGGATTGTGTTCTTTATTTTAATAAAGACTGTTAACTTTATTAGCCCAGCATTTGGATCCTCATTGTACCCATCTTAGTACAGTTCATACCTTATTGTTCTGAGAATATGTGCAATGTACAACAGGCTCATTGCAGTCACTGATTTTTTTAAAATTATTTTTTTAACTGTCCTAGAGATGTGCATAAGCATCATCTTGGACTGGTGTCTGCTGAACAGCGTCAGTGACCAGTCAATCACAGTCCATGCAATCAAATGTCTCCATCATTGAAACAAGTTACCTTACATGAAATGGGTAATAGTGAAAATTCACTACAGGTACCCTCTACGGCCCTGGGGCAAACTGCAGCCTGTGAGATGATATTTTGGGGCCCCCTACTTAACAGCCCACATGTAGTCCTCAAATGCGTATTTTTGGTGAGTCTTACCACATTTTTATTTGACCCTTTAACCCTTGATGCATTCTGAATTTCTAATGGATTTGAAATATTCAGAAAAATTCAACTGTTTGCTCATCAGTTACACTTCCAGTCATTCTAGTAGAATAGACCTGGTTCATTCCATATAAATTTAATTCTCACTGTTTTCTCAAAATTCAGATTTTTAAGTCAAAAATCAGTGTTTCTCAGAATTCATATTCAGACTGTTGTCTTATATTTCCATGTTTTTTTTCTCTCTGAATTTTGACTTTAATTCTGATTTTAAAATCATGAAATCTGTCTCAGAATGATCCTCCCCTCCTCTCAAAATTTGGGCATTATTTTTCTTAGAATTCTGACCGTTTGTCTCATACTCCTCCCCTCAGAATTGTGACTTTAATTCTGATTGTAGTGAATTAAATCATTTTGTTCTCAGAACTTGACTTTTCTTTTCATATTTCTACCTTTTTTTTTCTTTGGAATTCTGATTTCAATTTCAGAATTCCATTTTTTTCATGACAAAAAGGTCATAAATATGTTTTTCTCATCATAATAATTAAAAAAAAAAAATTGGACCTTAATATTTATAGTTTTCATCTCAATGACCATAATCTTTATAACTCCTACATATACAAAACAGTCACCACAGACTCATCAGGAACTAAAGAGTTAATCACTCATCGGCAACAATAGATAATCTGGTGACAGCTTCCTGTGACGTTTGTTGTCAACGGTTGTCAAGCTACCCAAGCATGAAGTACCTGCTGAAGGACGAACATTAGTCACTTAGTGGAAACATATTCTGGAGTGACAGCAAGTGGACAGAAAATATCTGGCATCACCCACTTCCAGTCATATCTCTGTCAAAACGAAGAGAAAAGTTGGCAACGACCACAGATAATTTCAGGAAAAGTGGGAGACTGAATATTATTTTGTCGAGCACAGGGGCACCCCTACGTATATTGTACTGTATGCACAGAGAAAGTTCTTTCAGGAATACAGTGTTTAATATTATTGCTCAACTAGACATGGTAAGGAGTTTACAAAATACCATGAGATCAGAGAAAGAACTGGGTTGTCATATTGAAAAAAAGTCTAATGAGGAAACAAGATTTATTCCAGAAAAAAAAATAAAGAGAATGAAGCAGCAGTTGAAACTATGTGGTGAGTGAGATCATTTCTAAGGATGGAAAGACGTTCATCACAAAGTGCATGTAAGTAAAGTAAAGAAACCCTATTATTCTGCAATACATAATGTGGCTCAGCCTGACCTGGACTCTACCTCCAGCAGCCCCCCAGGTCAGTTGAGCTTTAGACCCCTGCCCTGCTTTAACCTCTTACCAGCCTTTTGTCCTGGAACATAGAGGACATTATTTTACATTTACTATACAAACAGCTCCCACATACGAATATGCCTCCACTTGTCGAACATCGAATGAAAGTGATCAAACTTCCAATTATATAAACCATTCTGAAGTGCAACAGCAACACCACATACACAAAAGGTTGTTCTACAGAAATGAGTCATTTGGCTTTAGGCTTTCATCTAATCAATTGCCGATCGATGTTCCAGCAAATAGGTCACATTTATAATCTGTGTTGACAATGAGCTGCTGAACACCAGGATGTCTGACAATAGTAGTTTTGGACCAGAATACTAGTTTGGACTTGATTTTATGATTAACAATGGTAATTTTGTACGTAAAATATTTAATTTTATCAATTTTTGCTAGGGTGTGTATTTAAAGCATTAAACGTTTTAGGTTTTTTTCCCAAAAAATTCCAAATGTAGCCAACTTGGAAAAACTGATATTTCCCCAAATTTCCCCTCTGTAAAATGCATAAATAAAATTGAAAAAAAAATGCTCTAAAACTGACATTTTTACAAATAAAGTTCTCGACCTTAAACTGTAAAGTGCCAAGACATTAGTCTGTTGACATATACATATCTAAAAAATGAAACCTTATACACCTTTGTAGAAATATATTTGTGTTTCTAAGTCTACAGCTTTTTACCGGTTAAATAAACAACAAAAATGAGCATTTTAGTCCAAACTACAGGGTGATTCTTGTATCTGTACTCCAAAAGGTTGAAGAACAGCGGCCATTTTAATTTGGAGAGCAATTTTTCAGCTGTTTTAAGCAAAATCACCCTGGAATGGTAAGGGATTAAGTACTTCACATCTGACAGACGAGTCAAACTGTTTTAATGTTGCCGAGTTTCCCACCTTGTTTCTTTTGACAGATGTAGCCATTGTTCTCCATCTCACAGGCTCGTGAAGCCCACATGCCCGTGTTCTTCTCTGGGTTCCCATGGACCATCACCACACAGTTTCCCTGTGATTTGACAGCACAAACATTACATTAAAACAAATTTGACATGTAAATATGGTGTCGATCAGTGATAGATGCAAGTACCGGTGTGCGGTTGTGGTAGGGTCCACTGTTGTCCAGTGGTTCTCCTGGAGCCCAGTTGGTGTAGCTGAGCAGACCCGGCTGGGCCCACTGGAAATGACCTTTAGAGTCCGAGGTCAGGCCCACCCAAAGGTCAATGCTGGTGTTGTATAACAGGGTGGTGACGAAGGCTGTAAAGAGAGTTGAATGAAGATGCATGAAACACTAAAGTCACAACAAACAGAGCAAATGGATGTAAATATGATCATGTAAACAGACTCATGTGTTGTATGATACCACTTTCAATATGACCACAAACAAAAATATAAATAATCTAACCTCCTGATGTATAAATCTAAGTTCAATATGTGGATGTATTGTTTTTTTCCCCATTACCTTGCTCCAAATGATTGGACACCACTGCCAGTACGCCTCCATGTGTGTCACATTTCAGTTTGGCTGCAGACCATGTGACCCGGTTTACCTGATCGAACACTCTGTAACACTAAAGAAAAGCATAAATAGATAGAAATAAAACCTCCTTCTTGTTAATAAAAGGAAAGTGAGAGTTTTATCTTTTTTGCATTAAGTAATTGTTTTGATTGGTCACCGCATAATGCAACAGGTTCTTCAAATGCATTATTTAGTTTTTAAAACCTTTTTTGATTTTTTTTTTTTTAATTTATGGAATAGCAGTTTATATTACAGAACATAACATGGATAATATCAGGAGCAGTTTTGGACTCATCTCCATTCATATATTTTAGAATTATTATTATTTTTTGTATTATGTATTGTATTATTGCAATTCATTTATTCTCTAATGAAATGTCCGTTGCAATGGACAGCTTTTTTGAGTAGAACTGTGAAACTTTTGTCTCCTACAGAGGACAAATATGCATTTCTCAGGAGTATACACACACATTTCAATCTATTTATACTGCAATATCCATCCATCTAATCTATTTAACTCAAACACAGTTTACAGTTATCCTAAACTGTAGACAGAGCTATATATAATTTATCATGGTGCGTCTCAACGTACCTTATGCTGATAGGAGGACCATCCATCGGGGCAGCCTGAAGGTGGGAGGGGGGACGCAGGAGTGGGTGGGATGGTCCCTGTAACGTTGACTCTTTTACAGATGTACGGCAGGTCCGAGTGACACTTCTGATCAGCCCAGCCTGATTTAGACGGGACATTTGATGGATCAGGAGAGGATTCTTGAGGTTATTGCTCCTCTTTATGGACTGTTCTTACCTTTGCCGACGGACATGTGGACACATTTGCGATCGCGGCTGAGGGCGTGTGGTCTCCCGAGGGCCCACGACACGTAGTTGAGAACAGAGTGGTCGGACCAGTGGAACCGGCCGTCGTTTTCGTAGGTGTGAAGACCCAGCCACCAGTTGTCACCCTCCACCTTCACCATCTAGAAGTGAGAGATGAACTGTGAACAGGCCGGCCTTGGACATGTCGGACTTATTTTTAGTTATTATAGTGAGATGCAGAGAAAAAAAATACAACAATTATTACAAGTTCTGTGCATCTGCCCACAGTTTTATGTCATCTCTTCAGAATGTCTTTCATTGTGCAATAGTACTATACAAACACTATCACTTCTAATAAGATTGGATAAAAATGTAATTATTCCACCGTGGGGAACCTCTGCAGTTATAGCAGCAAATTTACAGTACACTAGTTACAGGTAGAAAGAGACGAAAAACAACCACAAGAGTAAAAATAAAAGACAAATGAGGAAAAAATATGTTTATATAAGTATGAATATAAATAGAGAACATAGATAAATAATTAAACATTCTTAGACTATAAAATAAAATAAAAAAAAAACAAAAAAACAAAACAAACAAAAACGTTATGGACGGATCTTGATGAAATTTTCAGGGTATGTTGGTAATGGGGAGATCTGGAAATTACTACATTTTTGTGGTGATCCAGAGGGGGGGGGGGGTAACTCAAAAACTTAGATTTTGAGGAAATGAACAGGTTGTGTTGGGAGTGCCACAAAGAACAAATTATTAAATTTTGTTGGTGATCCGGAAGACATCCTGGATCACTTTGAAATGTATTCTTCATTTACCGTAATGTAAAATTTCAAAGTGATCCAGAATCGAGGATCTCTTCTGGACTTCCACCAAAATGTAAACATTTGTTTCTTGTGACACTCCCAACAGATTCTGAATATTTCATCAAAATCTGTCCATAAGTTTTTGAGTTACCACCCCCCCCAAACCTAACCCTTTTCTAGTAACTAAAATTTAAAAAATTACACCCATACTTTCTTAAAAATAAACTCTACAGTCCACACATAATGGTTAAAAATTACATTTTTGCAACTAAATTATCCACATAGGCATCATCTGACTCATTCAGATGAAAACACTGATAAACTTTAGTCAAAACATCACTATCTGTAGTATTTTGTTTACTTTTTTTTTTTTTTTTTAACATGTCTCTTCGACGTTCAGGTCCCAGTACAGTACATCTACTTTACAGGCTTTAACCAGTGCAGTGTATGGTATTTTTCATGTGCATATGTTGCTGATTTTAAGTATGTTTTGCATTGTAAATAGAGTTGTTTTCTCAATCATTGTGAAATGTCTCATTTCAGGAAAAAAAACATGCTGTGTTTTGCAATAAGTGTGGCGCAGAATTGTAAAAGTAATATGTTTTTGTGTCTTTGCTAGATGCGTCGCTCCAAAGGTTCAGGTTTTGTTGCTCACAGGATTAATTTTTAGTGTGTAAGTATTCAGCAAATAGTGTAAGTCTATATATAAGATGACAGATTCGATTTCAAGTTGCTTCCTCTCCAGAGAATATGAATCCTGAACTGTAGGTGCTTAATGTGATTGCTGTGCAGAATATGGAATATAGACACTATATTAGTTATGAACTCACACACACACATACGGGTCTGGACTTGTTAGGTATTTCTATCAAGTTTTACCCTGATAGAGCTCAAATAGCTGTCAAAATGCTTGTGTTGAAGTACATTTTCTGGATTAAATTAACTCCACAAATTAAAATGAACTTTTTGATTGGGTAAGTCATTGCCTGATGTAAAGTTTTGGCCAGGAATTCCCCTTCTGCAGCTGAGTGGACGGATGCCAGCGATGAATCAAACCAGGAGCAAATCCTCTGGGCCTGGTCCCAAGTGGTGCGGTGGTCGAAGAACTTATAGTCAGCCTCCTGGAAGCCGATCCACTCCGGTGAACTGGCGCCTGACAGATACGAGATAAGAGGAGCACAAGAGACAGCGATCAGACATAATCAGAGGGTTTTGCAATAAATCCTCCTGAGAGATATTTGAATAAGATGGTAACAGACCTTCAGCATCTTCTGGATCCTTTTCAACAGCACCTAAAAACACATGAGGGGGATTTGTGACATGTAAAAATGTGAGAAAATCAGTGTGTAAAATAAATAAATCTAAATATTAAGACATTAAACTTAAGTAAAAGTACAGATACAAGTAAAAAATAAATAAATAAATAAATAAAACATTTAAGTAAAAGTAAAGTGAAAGCACTGAAGGCGTAGTGCTTTGGTATAATAGTATACATACACACATACATATATATATAGTTATCCTATATTGGTATTTTGCTTTGGGTATTTGCTTTAGTGACTGTATTGTATTTTTCTATATTTATTCATATATACAGGTTAAGTACTGTTCCCTCTGACATCATTTGATTATAAATAATGAACCATCAATAATATGAGAGAATGTTAATGTTATTTTTGGAGCAAACTTGGCCTATTTTATAATCAGTTTTATAAACGCTGGTAAATCTGAGGCTCATCGCATGATTAATGGTAAATGAAAGAGGGAAAAACATCTGGATTGGGCCTCAGTTTTTAGAGACATATTGGATGATCTGAACAGCTATTGAAATGAAGCCAAGTGAGAAGTTTAGGACAGGACATCATTGTTTAGTGAAGCTACTAAAAAGATAAAAAACATCTGAAGTGTGCAGATACTTGTAAAACAAAAACAAGAATTACAATAAACACTGTCTATTTGAGTATAGTTTTGTGTGATGATTTGTTTTTGTTTTTTTACACACTTGTTGGACAATTGGCCTATATCATACTGAACCATATCATATCATAATCATACACGAAGCAACATACACTGGTACATACTCATCTACAAGGCCCTCCTGGGTTTTTATATTATATTTCTATATTTAAAGGTTAGAACTTGCATAAACATTGTTAGATTCATCATCTTATGTCGTCAGCCAGTGTGTTTTCGTACCTCTGGGGATCTTGCAGATCCAGTCTAACTGAGAGTCACAGTTCATGGCTAGCCACGTCATGGTGCCCAGATCTGCGGCGGCACACTGTCGGATATTGTAGTAGTTGCGCCCGAAGTTCTGGTATGTGAACTGAGAAGTCATCCATGTTAGAATGCGTTCATGTGTCAGTCCGTGTTACATATGTGTAGGTTTTACTCACTGCCAGTCCGTCACTCCACTTCCAGCTGCCATTATCCATAGGGTTCCTGCGGTTCAGTCCGATCCAAAACCAGTGCTGTTCATGATCCTCAGACTCCCTGTTGACCACATCCCCATCATCATCATCATCATCATCATAGTTACTAACATGATAACAGTAACATGCGAGTCCGTCAGGGACACACCCACCCAAAGGCCTCGTTGAGGATCTGCAGGACAAACTGCTCCTCATCTGGACCGCTAATGCTCAACAGGTCGGCGCCGTGTCTTCGGCAGAACAGGTGAGACTGGAGCCAGCTCAGCCTCTGGTCCGTCTGGGACAAGTGAAACACCTGCACACGACACACCAAAGGTCAACATACAACAGTTATGAAAATAAAACATATATTAAGTGTTAACCCATGAAGACCCAAACATCCATCCAAACATGTGTCTCCTATAGACGACAAAAATACATTGCTGTAATTTGTACCAATCTCAAGTTTCTATGACAACCGTTCTTGAATTGGAGCCAATAATGTGATTTTGATCTTTCTGCTAAATGCAACCTTGACCTTTGGCATTATTGATAATTTCCTTATATGGATATATGCGTCAGTGCGTGTAATATTATGATAATATAACCAGCATTGATTAAGTTATAGTGTGATACGTCTATGCTTGACAGACACACAAACGGTGTTACAGAAGTTAATTTTGTGACATGTCACCTTTGACCTCCAGAGATCTCAAAAACTATTGGTCGTAGGTGATAACACCATTTATAAGAGTTATAGAAATCTTCATTCTGCATTGTTTGGTACCAATCTGAAAGTTATGTGACCCTCCGTTCTTGAGTTATAACCAATAATGTGATTTTGACCTTTCAGTTAATTGTGACCTTAACCCTTGACTTTTACTCAAATGGATCATTGCATCTGATGGGCATTAGCTATATATGCTATTTAATGGTGATCTCTCAAGTATTTATCGCGTTATATTATGTGTCTCTGCAGACACACACACACACACACACACACCGATAACAATAATCTCTCCCAACCAATGTTGGACGAAAACAATTCCGTACCACCTGTAATTACATTTTTATTTACAGAGCAAGATTGGCACTACTACCACTACTACTACTACCAGAGGATAAATCTGAAAATAAAACATTCCTTTTATTTTTCTTGGTCAAAATCTGTTATTTTCCTATGACCCTGTAATAACAGATATTCAGAAAAATCTCATAATAAATGCAAAGGCTATGACATAAAATCATAGAAAACTGGCCCAAAAAAATTAATTTGGAGACTCAGAATGTCCAAATCCCTGATGACAATGAAGAGGTGACAAACTGTATTTTGTTCATTTTCTGATTGTTCCTGGTTAAATAAGTATTATAGCATTAATGGCAAAACAAAAAAAAAACAGTGTGGTTTTACTTTTTTTAAAACAATTGTGAAATTAATTTTTTTTTTTACTTTTACTTTTACTTAAGTAAAGGAGTTGAATCAGTACTACTTTTACCAGAGTATTTTTTCACACCAGTAGCTGTACTTCTACTTAATGTGAGTACTTTGAACACCCTGAGGTGTGTTTTGCAGTTTTCGGGTGGATGGACCTTGTAGCAGTAGCGTAGGTTGCTGTTGCTCTTCCAGCCATTGGGGCAGGCGCCGCTGAGGCTCGGTGTTGGCTGTGGCGCCGGCGGTTCAGGGCTCAGAGACGTGTCCTGGTTCTGACGGCAGATGAACTTCGCCTTCGACGATGTGCACTCCTTCACCTCCCACAGGCCAGTTTCAAAGCCCGTTGCCATGGAGACACAGCCACCATTGATGCTGACTGAAATAGATTGAGAGTGAAATGTGGGTGAGGCTGTGATGATGAAACAAGAGGAAAGAGAAGAATCAGAGTCACAGAAACTGTGCTCTAAGTGTAAAATCCTTTGAACTGTTCAGTGAATCAGCAGATTATTATCACCCCCCCACCCTGAAGAGGACGCAAGGGAGATTGTTTTAGGTTTAGTGTGTTTCTTTGTTAGCTTCTGAACACTCTCGCAGCAAAACTGTTGGTTGAATTCATACTAAAAATTGTGTTTATACATTTTATAGTGACCCAGAATAGATGTCATTACCATTCAGGAAAAATAGATCAAAGAAAAAAAAAAAAAAAAAAAAAAAAAAAAATATATATATATATATATATATATATATATATATATATATATATATATATATAGGGTTCTTGCTAGGATTTGATGTTTGTCTCCCTACTTAATTCGGCATTTCAGCTACATGGGTGGGGTGGACGATGTCAACGGGTGAGGGGCTACCTCCCTACAACACATCTTCAGTTGTGCGCCGCGGCCTCATGGGGATGTTTCGGGCCCTTATCACAATACACCCCTCCGCCGTGGGTGGCACCCCCCCCAAGTGGATATACATTTTTAAAATACATTTTATTTATTTATTTTACCTAGGAAAACAAAAGTTGCTTTAAAATTAAATCAAGATATCAGTCTTTAAGAGTAAGGCTGTAATTATATAAAACACATGGGTCCAATCAGCCTCTTTGTGGATTAAATCCAAGTCTGGCTCTGATTCAGAACTGATGTCATGGTTTTTTTGGCTTCTGAGAATCTTCAGCAAGATAATAGGTGAAAGTTCCATTTCCTGTCAGGGCAGTGAATGCATCACAGGAACAATGACAGACTATTTTTATAAAGGCTTTCTGAAACTGGACGCTCTGAGACCTGGGTGTGTTTGACAAAATTCAAATTAGGGACTCATTGTAATTCACTGTGTAAATAATAACTTAATTCATTAATGAGCAGTGTATAATTATAGTGTAAATTCTCCTCATAGACAACATTGTCATTTTCCATATCTTCCTTTTTCCGAGTTTATTTAATAGGGACCATGCATATGTATGAACATTATTCTATGATCCTTTTTTTTTTTTACCTTACTTTTAATGTACTTTTTTTTTTAATGATTACTTCTTCCCTTGTGTCTCTAATGTTGGTTGTCTATGGGATTGTTGTTTTTTGTTGTCAATGCTGTTGTAACCAAGTGTAAACCTTTCTGAATGGTTTTCTAGTTTAGTTTTTTGTTTTTCTTCTTTTTACCAAAAATCCTTTGTATTTGTTTGAGTCCATCCGATCCAGCCACATCTTTTGGAAATGCAAAAAAGATTCTTCTGTTAATATTTCAGATTGTGTAACATTTTAAGGGTTCCACCACTGTATGTATATATAGTATTTTACTTTTCCTTTATCATATCTTGTATTTATAACTGACTAGAGAGACAACATGTAATGGCAGAGAAGTCCTTGTATGAGATGATATCGATTTTAAATCTTTTTTTTTGTCAAATGTACCTTATTCCTCAGATGTGAGGAATAAGGTACATCAGCAGTACAGTCGGTCAAACATTCATGTCCCTTCAGGAAAGTGAACTTCATGACCTACCTGGCTGGTCTCGATTCCAGTTGGTGTATGACACCTCGTCCCCACTGAGCCAGTGGAAAGAACCGGGGCTGGTCTGACCCTGGTCATGGAGGCCAATCCAGAACGAGTCCCCAAAACGGCCGAAAACCAGACTGTTCGCAAAGGCCTGTTCAAACCTAGAAAATAAACTGTTTTCTAGGAAGACAGCTCTGAAAAAACACACCGTCATGTCTGTAAAGTGCTGGAAATGCCTGCTTTGGCATGTTCCTGAACGCACCTGTTGGTTATGGTGACCAGGGCAGCTCCATGTTCCTCACAGGCTTTTCTGGCTTCATCAAAGGTGAACATATCTTCTCCGACCCAGTAACACGCTGGACTGTGCCACTTCCAGCCCTGGAAGGAAAGGACAAGGTTCTAAAGCCCTGAGATGACTTCACGGTTTCAGAAAAATTACATAAGGCAGCCAGAGACGGCAGGCCTCCGCCAAACCTTGATTTTTCATTCACACGTGACGTGATCGAGCCATAGGTGTTGACCCATCTGATGTCTGAAGGTGACACAAAGTGAATGAAAAAAAAACCCATGAGATTCTATCTTGTCTGAATCCTGAGATACTGATGTGCTTTAGCTATTGGCCTTTAGTGTGACCTTGACCTTTGACCTTCACTGCTCAAAATCTAATGAGTTCTTCCTTGAGCTTCTTCCTTTCTAATCCTTCCTGATAGTTTAATCAAAATCTGTTCAGAACTTTTTGCGTAATCCTTCTGACAGACAAACTGACTCGAATTTAATATCTCCTTGGCAGAGGTAATAAGTCTAAATATATTTTTTATAATTTTTCTTACATTTTTTTCCTCTTCATCTGGCATCATTTTCATTAATTTACTTGTTTCGAGCAAATTAAAAAACAAAACATTGTATTTGTACAAGGAACTAATAGAGAAAATACATTAAAGGGGATGAAGACAACATAGCATGAATGTTATTTTATGTACGTTAGCACTAGTATGCTAGTAGTAAAATAAAGTCAACATGTACTGCAAAATTTTTGACCATCTAGGAAAAATAAACAAAAATTTAGAATTTTTCCCTATCCACTGATGTCAGATTATAGGGGTCTTTTTTGTTCATCGGTCTTGGGTATATTAAAGATTCGTTAAAAATATTGGCTTTAGTGCATTATTAGTTTTTGTGTAGCACAAAAAAGGAAAAATGTCCCATTATAACAAGTTTTTTTTTTATATAAAAGCTTTTAATCTCAAAATCATGCTGTAATTTTTTTTGAGAAAAAAGATTAAACTGATTGTTCACAACTAAGATTTATCAATTTGTCAAATGTTTTTCAATTCCCATTGTGTGTGTGTGTGTGCAGTGTCTTTGGCAGCAATATTTTGAGCTCATTATTTGCATTTCTTGTATTTATTTGTATATTTATGATAACTTCCTGTTTGGGGTGTGGTCTATTCTATCTATTCCAGTTCTAATCTGTCAGTGACTGGTTTACTGTGTGTGAATGTGAATTCTTTTATCTGTAAAACCTGATGACGAGTTGAAACGTTTTCCTTTTCCTCAATTTTTTTTTTTTTTACCTCAGCTCCAACTTATCTGACTTAACCACAGTAATTTCATTATCATTAGTCATAGAAAATCAGACAAGTGCTCAAAACTTCCTTATTTAGGCTACCCACATTCACACATGGAAGCGCAGGGAGCTCCCAAACACAACTTGTGAAGCCCAAATACTTCCTTTTTGATTAAATCGGTTCTGACATAGCTCAAATAACTGCAATGAGGCGAATAGGTATCAACTGTGACAGGTCAACTACAGACACATGAGCAGAAAAAGTCTCTTCTGTTATAAACACCTGCATGAGTAGCAGCTGGAACTATAAAACCACTGGAAAGTTATTTCTTTTTAATATATAAAACAATATTTTTGTAAAGAGCACATTTGCAGCCCAGATCTCTTCACACAGGTCATTCCTCATTCCAGAAGCAGCAATAAATAGTTATGAATCAGAATCCAAACCATGCATAACTTACATACAGAAATGTTAAAGGAGTCCTATTTTGTTATTCACAACATATATGCGGACATCTAATGGAGGAGTAATACTAAGGTGATTTTAAACGTATAATTAATTAGCTTTCTTAGATTTATTTCCCTCTTCATTGACAGTTTCAGTTCATTTTTAGCACCAATATTCTATATTTCTACCACAGGTATTGTCCTTCCTCAGTTTGGCTGGCTGTCATCATATTAAACCCAAGCTCATGACACTATTTTAAAGGTCATATTTTGCCGAACTCACTTTTATTAGTTTGTGGTTCATTTATTTTTGTATTTGGATGCTACGTAATAGTCCATAAAGTTTGAATTCAAACCCTCCAACTGCTGCAAAGTTACTTTTATATTAATTTCAGCAAAAATTGAGTGGATATCTACCATTTATTTTAATTCCTCCTAAATGTATTCTGTTTTATAACTAGTTACATCACAACACTTGCACATATAAGGTGTAACTTCAGATGAACATATGAGTACACCATAATTGTTCATCAGCAGGGGTTGTATTCCATACTGAAAATGTGGCCAAATTTTGAGCCGATTACCTAAAATGTTCAGCTATATTAACTAATGCAAGTGGCTGAATGGGATAGAAAGCAGATCAACAACTTGGAGGGGGCGGGGCCTATAGGAGCTCATCTGCATTTAAAGGGCCTGTGCTCAAAACCACCTTCTTGGTGTCAGTTTTATTATTAGAAATAGAGTTGAAGATGAGCCTGTGGAGGTAAATTAATGAAGAATTCAGACTCAAGCAGAGCATTTTGGCTGAATCCCAGTTTACCCCTTGCCCCTCCCCCTCCATTTTATATATTTACAGGAAGGGATTGTGTTGTCCTGATTCTCAGTTAGATGGAGGGAAAGGGCAAAGGTGAAGGTAAGCCCATGAAAAGGTAACTAACCAGGACCACATTAAAAAATGAGGAGTTGGAGAAATTTCCCATAATTCTCTAAGAATCATCAGCCAGATAAAGGAAAACAGCCAAAAAGTGCAGCGGTGATGAAAGAAACGTGCAAATGTATGTGTTCCTCATAAACAATGCTCATTAATGCTGTTTTAATGTGTAATAGACAGCATTACAGTAGATAGCTACAAACAGGTGGTCGAGGAAGAGCTGCTTACTGCTACTGGTGTGTGTATGGTGAATACTTTCTGAAACAAAGTTGTCACGTGTGTTAATAGTAGCATCTATTGCAGAGTTTCCACTACGCAGACCCAACTATACCACAGGGAAATGTTTTAAAATGCATAATTCTATTTTTAAAAGAGGCAAAATGTCACTCCTTTAAGAGAAAAAAATAAATATTGCCAGATGGAAAACATAATTTTGTGAGCCAAGAAACTTGACTGTTCTGGCAAAGATAAAAAAAAAAAATATCTAGCTTGGTGGTACCCGGCTGAATGGACTGCCTCTCTTCTACCAAAAGACATCCTGCTTTCGCACATTTTTTCTCTCAATCTTTAAGACTAAGGTGAAAAAGTATTAAAAGAGGTGAAATCCCGACAGTCTGGTCGTGTCGAAGCTGTGGAGACACCCACAGGCTGAACAAGTCATAGACAGAGACAGTCTTCTAACTCATAAAGACCCAGTAATGCTTTTGTGTCTGTTCCCAAATTATTTTTTTCTTACATTTTAACATTTCTTCAGCGATGTATCACCATTTACAGTTGTCCCCCATTTATCTCAGGGGTTATATTCTACATTCAGCATAGTAGTCAGCTTTACTTTTTACAATTATATCTGTTTTATGGCTGTAAAACATCTCACCACACACCCCCCAGGTCACTCTGTGGCTCAAGAAGACACAGAACACAACGAAGAAAAACCAAGGATACAAAATTGCACTATCCAAGAAATCTGTGAAACACTGAGCACAGGAAAAAGCCGTGCCGTTTCACAGCGACTATTGTATTCTAATATTCTGCATTTTTAAGAGAAAATCTGGCATTTTCCTGTATTTAATTTAATGCTTATGTAGATGTTTGTTAAACCTCAGATTAAAGTTGAAGGTTTATACATCGTCTATATTTATTAATTAAATTTTATTTACACAGGGCATGAATGCCAGGGCGGCACGGTGGTGCAGTGGTTAGCACTTGTGCCTCACAGCAAGAAGGACCCTGGTTCGAATCCCACACCAGACCTTTCTGTGTGGAGTTTGCATGTCCTCCCCGTGTCCGCGTGGGTTTTCGCCGGGCACTCCGGTTTCCTCCCACCATCCAAAGACATGCACTGATAGGTTAATTGGTTAATCTAAAATTGGCCATAGGTGTGAATGTGAGAGTGATTGTTTGTCTATATATGTTCAGCCCTGCGATGAACTGGCGTCTCATACAGGGTGTACCCCACCTTCGCCCATTGTAGCTGGATTAGGCCTCCAGTGACCCCCGCGACCCAAGTGAGGATAAAGCGGGTTCAGATAATGAATGAATGAAATTTTATTTACTTATGCATTTGGCAGATGCTTTTATCCAAAGGGACTTACAGGAGAAAGTGAGAAATCAAGCTCTCCAAGAGTAAACCCACTGTTTCTATCCACTGTCACTGATCCAACTCCACGAATTTTACTGGTGAATCAAAGTTGTAGAAGATGACGGTGTTTCCATGGTAACAACAGAGCCTCTGAATGTTGAAATGGGTCATATTTGATGACCATGAAAAGATGATGAACTGTTTTTTACACCAATAATTAACATGGATGGACGGGATTAGTTAATCAACAGGCATTTCAAATTCTACACTAGTTTAGATTTTGTTCAGTGGATTTTTGGATCTTTATGGGATAAGCAGATCATTACACCCACTTACACCAATACTCCAATCATGATGAAATGTCTTATTCAAATGATAATGTGATATATTTTATCAGTGAACAGCAGGTTATCGTTAGTCATTGTTAGTTCAGTACGACTATTTGACAGCGTTTGTGTTTCCAAATCCTGGCCTCAGAGTATGGGATGAGCTGGATTTGTGTCCAGTGAGAGTGTAAGTTATGACATATACAGCCAAAGGTTTTGCTCCATACCTCAGATTCGGATTAAAAGCTCAATTGTCAAGTGTGTTACACATGATTTCTGAATGACTTGTTCCTAGATATGTAGCCTGATGTTTCACCACACTTCCATCTGTTCAGCAGATTCAACACATGAAGCTCAACACATTTGCAGGGTTGACTGATGACTCACACATTTGTTAATAATCGGATTTGACTGTAAACTCCAAACTTAGTCCTTATTTTTACCAATGCTTTTATCCAGAATAAACAGAGAATCTCTGGTCCAAGCATGCAGAAGTAAGTCCTCCTTGGCCGTGGTTTGTCCTGCCAGCTCATGCACTGTTGTTGTGGACGTGTACAGGTGCACAGCCAACACACACGGGGTCACTAGGGGTGATATTTTACACAAGAGTGATGTTAAAGAGACAGTTCGTCTGCAGCTCTGTGTGAATAAGCCCGACCTTAGGCTTTGAGCTCGGCCACATTTTGGCAACTGCACAGAAACCTCAAAGGACTCAGCTGCTGGAAAGGATCGATCACTGCAAACTTGCATCTCTCTCACAATTTCTGCTTTCCCTTTTCTGTTTGAAAGTCACGAGATCGCAGGCTGTCAGAGTTGCATATCCAACAGCATACAAATTGAGATTCACTGAAAAGCCTTATTTTTGTTTTCACCACTTTACACATTTATACTTTCAACTTACTGAGAAAGACATGAGCTAAAAGGTTAAACTGGGCCAACGAAATGGGATTTAGAGTATTAAAGGTAATTTAATACTGGATTTTTATATTTGTCAACTGAATCCGCTTTATCTTCACTAGGGTCATGGGGGTCTGTGGGGGCCTAATCCAGCTACAGAGGGCAAAGGCGGGGTACACCCTGTATGAGTCGCCAGTTCATCTCAGGGCTGAACATATAATCAGTCTCACATTCACACCTATGGACAATTTAGATTAATTAACATTTCAGTTTTTCCATGAATAGCTATGGCATTGTACTGATAAAAACAGTGTTTTTAGGCATTCCATGTTTTCTTTTCTGTTCTTTTTCTCTGGTTTTCAATATTATATTTAGTGGGATTTTTACAAGATATAACAAACAGAAAAGAACAAACAAACAGATAAAAAGGTACATTTAAAATTGATGTTTGAATCCATGAGAGTCCTTTCAGAATACAGCATATGATAGTGGACTTCCACAGGGAATAATTATGGTGCCCCAGATACTCGAAACACATCAGTCAAATCGTTCTTAATATAGTTACTGAAATGGGCCCATGCTTTTTCAAAAATGTCTTGTCTATTAAAGTGTCTGATTTTTTCAAGTGGTAAACATAAAGACACTTCTCTGAGCTGCTCTGTTCACTGTGCAAATGTTTTTCAGTGATAGATCTCTTTACATGTAATATTCCAAGGTTCATGGGGACTTTCTCATTATTAGGTTTTCTTTTCTGTCTGTTTTAGTCACATGGTACAAACAGGAGCTAGTCCTTGATTTCATAATCATTGTTTACGATGACTTTTGATGGTCTAATAATTTTTTACGCAACTGTAATTCAAATTAGAAAAAAAAAAAGAAAAAATTATCGAGGAATTTTCTCTGCCTTGAGGAATCACTTATTTAAATGTAAAGCTAAAAGCACGGCATTTCGCATGGACTACTTCAAGTAGCACAACATGCTGACGTCACACACAGATGACAGAGGACGAGGAAGTGTTCAGTTGATATAGCAGGAAGATGGAAGAGACGAGCGAAAGCAACAAAATAAAAATTTAAAACACTAAGACAGAACATGTTGAATGTCAGACTGCTCACCAAGGTAAACACCAGGACATGTAACATGGCCATTCTAAACCACTACAGCACATCTCTAATAGTAGAGCATCTCATCAAAAGACACAGAATGGAGCCGAAGACCCGAGAGAAAATAAAATTAAAGTAGTGCAAGTCAGTGAGATTAATGTTAATGCATCTTACCAACATAACATTAGCCCTGCGGAGGTCTAGGATTCTGTTAATTATGTCAAATGTGTGGCTGTTTATTATGATAAGTATACATTGAGGCAGCGAGCCGTTCAACTGGGATTTGTACAGTTCATTTCCTAAAGGCACCAACAAAATGGGGCACTGCTTGAGGAACATTCTCTCTTACCTCGTCACAGCCCAATTATGACAAAATCTAGTTTTATTTGATGACTCAAAAGAATTCAGAGTATAGTGGGTCCCTTACTATAACTTCACTACTCAATTAGGGAATCTGGTTAACTTGTATGTAAGCTCCACATGTCATTTTTGCACTGGTTCATTTTGCACCGTTATGCTACCAATATATTATTGTACTGTCCCATATTTATTTCCACTGAATAAAGTACTTCTATCTATAAGGCAGTTCACCTTTTGCGGCCTTGCAGTTTTACAGATTTTTTGAAGAATAATTTTGCATGTTTTTTTTTTTTCTTTTTTTAACAACGTAAAACAGTGCATTGTGTTCTCTGTCTTGATTCATCCTGGTGGAGAGGTGCCCAGGGTCCCAGCGATACTAAAAGGTGATGTATAAACCCTGCAGACACAGACTGGTTCAACAGTTGTCTCTGTGAACCGCCCCTTTACAAAATACAGATGCGAAAGGTGACAGTAAATATAGTGGCACATTAATCCACACAATCACAGCTCAAACTTACACCATGTTTGGCCCAGGAGAGTTACTCTAAAGTTCAATAACAATTCCCTGAGCAGACGACTCAGAAGTATGCACTGCCCCGCTATGATGTCTAGGTGCTGTAACGTCAGTACCAGTGGTGGGAATAATGGCATTACTAACGCAGCCACATTTTGAGTAACGGATTACTTAATTACTTTATCCATAACTGTATCGCAGGTACCGTTACTCTGGAAATAATGCGCGTTACAGGTGTGTTTCCACAATCGGAACTTCCGGTTCTTTGGACGTTTGACTGGACCATGAGTTAGCCCCGTCCTCTCAGGCTTGCGTCTCCATACAGAAAGGGCCCTATGTTTTTATATCGCTATGGTAACGTCACTAACAAAAAGCGTCAAAACAAAGCAGCAGCAGAAGAGGAAATCACAAGACTATAGGGATGACGAAATGCATTAAAAAAAATCTTGACCGCCTCACTAACCGGTCACTGAGAAAAGAAAACTGTTGCTTTGTCGGCTCTCACACTCACACACACACGCAGGCGTACACACCACGGCGCTTTTTAAACACCAGTCACACTGCAAGGTTGAGCCGATGTTATGTTAAAAGCTCATTTTAAACTGTAATACAGAGAACATATTTGATATTCCAGCAAATTCTGCTCCTAAATATGGTGTAAAAAAAACCCTTAACTGTTGCCATCAGCCTGCAGTTCTGCATAAACTCCTTTTACCGTAGTCCACCAGTCATGTCATTTTCAGTAGGTCTGTCAGATGGATAACAACTCGTGGTGGAATGGCTGCACAGGCCATTTGACTTTTTCAAAGAGTCAAGGTCACCTATTTATAATAGGTTTCTGCTCTGAGCCAAGATGTATCCACAGTATAAATGTAGTACTGATATCGCAAAGCAATCTTCAGATACTGTGTTTATGTCATTGAATGGACAGACAAACGACAAAATGATTACAATACCCCTTTTGAATGAAGTTGGCCGAAGGGTAAATCCTGCACCAGAGGGAGTTTCCATTACCAGTAATTACCTCTGCGAAGGAGGTTATGTTTTACCTCGCATTTGTCCATCTGTCTGTCTGTCTGTGTGTTTGTCAACAGTCAAAACACATAAGTGCTGAAATCTCAGAATCCAGACAAGATAGTATTAGGCGTTTATCTGCATTCACTTCATCTTACCTTTGGACATCATATGAGAGAACATCGATAGGCTTGATGACGTCATTGCATCTGATGCACATTAGCTGTATGTATATGCCCATGTAATTTCATGGTGATACCTCAAGTATTCATTGAGTTATAGCATGATATGTCTCTGCGGACATACAGACAGACACACCAATGTTGGGTGAGATTTATAAAATAAATGAAATTATACCACAAGTGTGTTACTGATAGAAAAAACAAAGTCTTAAATGGTGGTTGGCTCAGGTTTTCAAGGTAAGTATTGGGTCAAAATGTAAAATTCTTAGAATTAACCATGAGAATAGGTTTTAGTCAAAAAGAAATATTGGTCTCAGATCTACTTCAAAACACTGTCTGCACATAATGATCCATTCACTTTACAGGTTCTTCCTAGTGGAATATTCACAAATCCATTGTATACATGTAAATAACCATATATGTAGAATAACACACCATCATATATATTAAAAACATGAACTAACCAACACTTTTATCATTTGTTTTCTGATTCATCTTACTAAAGTATGTAAAATTTGGCGCATTTAATGTCTTAGGCAGATAGTTTGTAACAAATTGTAGAGCAGTATTACAGCCATCTGTAAAATACACAGTCCTTTATTTATATTGGATCATGTACGGAACCAGTGCCGTTGGTGTGAAGTGAAGTCGTGGGATTAAGGCGAGCTTCACCACCGCAGGCTCCTTCAGTCAGCGGGAGCCATGTCAAATGACCCCTGTCCCATTACCACCCATGGTGTCTCTCTCCCCATGGAGACAGGCCAAGATTCATTACACTAAACAAATGGTCCACCCATAGAGAAATCTTTGTTGGATGTAACAGCTGAGAATCGGCACAGAGCTCAAACTGAGATCATTTACAACATAAATCAGCTCTCAGTAAAATGATGATACCGATGCAGGACACAAAAACACAGTCACATCTTATTAAGTCTGAAAATGAGCAAATGTGCATATTTTATAGAAGAAAAACATTGAAAATACACAAATACTGAACATATTCATCTCACTTTCTGCATTTAAGAATCAACTTGAGGACATTTTAAACAGCTTTTCTTTTGGGTGAATTTTTTTCCTACTTTATTCATCTACCATTTCCTTCTTAAATCTGTTACACTGCCAAAAAACCTCTTTATGTCTTGCTTGGTTAAAAAAAGGGAAAAAAGTGAAAAATTGCATCTATAAATTAACCCTTTAATATAGACTATAATAGAATAACTTTTGTGGTGACTTCTAAATAAATGTTTCTCTATATTTAATTTTTCCAAACTGTTTTATCACCATTTACTATATTATTATTGTTCCTGCTTTGCATTTTTTCTGTGAAAATCAATTTTTCAAGATTTAATTCACTGACCATGTAGATGATTATTAAAGCCCAGAGTACATTCAAAGGTTATCATCTAAAAATGCCTTCTATTTAATTCCAGTTTTCCTACAAATATAAGTTCATCCAAAGGTTATTATATCAAAACGGAAAAAACAGAAGATAAAGTGACTTTTTCAGCTAATTATATCATTAACTGAATGTAAAAACAAGCATCTGCACCCGCTGTCATTTATCAAACCACATGGGTTTTACTGGTGAATCAATGCTGCAAAAAATGATGACGTTTTACCAATAAAACCCATGTTGTTTTATAAATGACAGAGGTTACTTACTGGTGATTTATGTTAATGATATATTTTGCTGAAAAAAAAAAACAAATCTTTACTATCTCTGTTTTATACAATACTCTTTAGATTTACTCAGGGCTTTTATCAACATCTACATAAGCAAATTAAATACCTGATTTTTACTGAAAAATGCAGTGAATAATAATAATAATAATAATAATAATAATAATAATAAAATACTTCTAGTTGATTAAGGGTTAAATACAGTATATGGGGCTTTTTTCCCTCTCCAAAAAACACAAAAACATGAGGATTATGTTGAGCTTTTGGACAATATTCATCACAGGTGGAAACACCTCAGGTATAAGATGCCTTAAATCTCACATGGATTGAATCATGAAGTGTAAAATCAGATCCAGATGTAGATAGATCCTCCAGATGTGACTTAATTCACCGTGTTGGTATAAGTAGCAGGCCTAGGAGTCCACGTTAAGACTTAAACTCAAATATCTTTAATGCAATCTGCTATTTTTGGTGGGGGGGTTTAGCCATGGAAAGCTGTTCTAACCTAAAGGGAGTGAGTGTGTGTCCATTGTTGATGTTTTGTGGGGTTTGTGGTAGCGCTCCAAGTCATCGGGGAGTGATTTATGTTACAATTGTGAACGGGGGTGGACTAGTGGCCTGGCGGAAGGGTTACAGATGGAGGAGAGCTCTGGAGGATGGGGTCAAACGGTGAAGGAATCACTGAAATATTTACAAAAATGCTACAGCTGGAATGTAAGAGTCAGGGTTTGTATACATGTTTCAAGCACTTTTAAGGGTTATTTTCACAGTTGTCCAATATATATATATATAAACATATCTACTGGAATACATATGCTCCTGATAATTTTTTACACTTGTTATAACAACAATGAACATTATATTATGCTACAAACATTTCAAATTATGTTTGATAATAGCAAAAAGTTTAGAAAGTAAAAGGAGATTTTTCCCCCGTAATAGAAGCCTCTTGGCATTCTTCAGACACTATGTTCATTTAGCCTTGTACAAACCAAAGATTAATTACCATTTCATTCCATTAATGCCTATTGTCGCTAATTTGTATCATACCCAAATTTACGATGTTCCAATTAATAATCTCCACTTAATTCAGTCTCTGTTTTACAGATATAACTACTACTACTATATTATTATGTCTCTCTCCTGTACTAAATTAAAACATGATTGGGATTTCCTGGTGTGTCCATATATACCACACTATGTTTATTTTAAAACTCTTCTTTGCTTTTTGTAATGACTTTCAACATCTGGTTTTTTAATTCATCTGAATCTAGTTGTAAAAAAAGAAAAGGATTTTCATTACAGTTTTGCATAATATACAATTTGCACTATGCCTGAAGAACCACATCTTACCAGATAAAACGACTGTTTTGTCAAAATTATGGTTTTTGTATTCGGTACATTTTTATGCTCAAGTTATATCTGAGGGCCAAGAGAAAAGAAAGCATTGACAAAACAAAAAGTAAATCAAAGTAAATCATCATACTTGTTTGCAGTCCTGGTGCTGTGGTTTCCCATCGATCTTGGTTCCTGGTTTCTTACAGATGGAGGGCAGGGTCAGATTACAGGGGCTGTCGTCCCACCGACTCTCCTACACATGGAAGCACACGCCCAAACACAACCACAGAACACAGCTGTTAAACATACACACACCCTGCACCGAGTCTGTTAGCGGAGGCGGCTGAGGGGTGGAGGGGGTCAAAGGTCAGTGGTCACTCACATGTCCCCACATGGACACACAATCCTCCTGGGTATTGCGGAAGTTGTTGGGTTCAAACGGGTGCCAGTAGGTGAAGATGACGGGCGTGTGGTCGCTCCACTGGAAGTCCATCTGCATGTCTGTGTCGTGGAGTCCGATCCACAGCTGGTCAATGTCTGACAGACGACAAACGCCGAGGAGAATTAACGGAATGCGGTCAACGGAGTCATTATGTTGACTCAGTTAAGAGTCGGTTCTTCTAATCGCACTGTTTTGGTTCATTTTGTAGACACCAGTGTAGATCTTCTGGGTTTTTTTGTTCAGTTCACACCACAAAGTTGGCAGTTTTCAACTCTTTTTGGTTAAAGTATTATTCCCAACTTGAACTACTGCAGCAAATGTTACATTACATAAGTCTTAACAGAGCAGAGCCAGTCCTTAACACTGTTCAAATGTGAGCGTACTGTACACGTAGCAAGGCCTCATATTGCACAATATTACAGTGATGCAATAGTACATTTTTTCACGTTTCTTCCATGTTTTTTTGCGTTTCTGCACTTTTTTCACGTAACATATTTGTAGACTCTTCATGTGAATGCTTTCTATATTACCAAGTTGTGTCTTAAAGATGACTGCATGTATACATTTTGTTGAGTATATTGTACTGTGTATTACGTACATGTATGACAATAAATATCACGTTGTATTCTAGGTATTGTTTTTTTCTTTTTTATAAAACACATCCTCAAACCTTTGAAAAATACATGTTTCACTTTGCACCCGTTTCCCTCATGTTTTATGGGAACTTCTGTAAAAAACAAATTCATGTATTTATTAGGGCGACATCATTTCTATTTCACTAGTGGGGACCTTTATTTATATATAACCCTCGTGGGGACCTAAATTTTGGTCCCCATAGTGTCAGAGGTCCCCATGGTGTGACTGTGTAAACAGATCAATGTCCCCATAAAGATAATACAAGCACACACACACACACACACACAGGCCACTTATTAAATTAGAGCAGGTGTCCAATCCTGATCCTCAACAGCTACTATCCTGAATCTTTTAGATGCGTCTCTCTTCCAATACACCTGATTCAGATGATAAACCTATTATCAAGCTCTGCAGAAGCCTGATAATCAGGTGTGTTGCAAGAGGGAAACATCTAAAACATGCAGGACATTATCTCTGCAGGACCAGGTTTGGACACCCTTGGATTAGAGGGATTATATTATTTCTCACTGACCATACTACAGTTTAACCCTTTCATGAATAGTGGTCACGACAGTGGACAGCTGTTAAAAGGTGTTCTATTGTATATCTATGAATTTTGTTGTTTTAGTTCCATCTCACCCAACACAGTGAACACTTATGCACCAGCCTATACATTGTAAGTCATGCCATTATGGTAAATTTGTTGTACAAGGTAAACCTGATCTGCAGTAATATGTTTGAAGTTTAAAAAACTGCTAATTAATCTTAGACTGAAATGAACAGGTTTTTTTCCATATTATCTCCATGTAGGTATGTTTAAAACTTGAAGACAAATCAGATTAACAGCATTAGACATGTTTTTATGTTATTATTTTATCGTATATATATATATATATATATATATATATATATATATATATATATATATATATACACAGTATATCAGTAAATACATGTTTCTGCACTCTTAAAATTAAACAAGGTGAGGGGAAATGTTCATAATTCATGCATTAAAGGGTTAATTCAGATGCTTTCTTTTTTAGAATTATAAAAACCAAAAAGAATAGTAGTGTTCATGTAAACAGAGACGTAATATTAAAAGTCACCTTTCTTTATGTTGCGCATAATGAACTCCAGCTCAGGCAGGGTGTGAATGCTGACCAGGTTGGCCTCCATTTTCTGACAGGTTTTCTGAGCGACGTCCCAGTCCGTCTTCTCTGATGTCAGCTTATAGCATCCAGCCTGAAATGCCTGCCAGCCCACATCACACTCATACTTCTCATCATCTGCCCATGAATCTGTGAGAGCACAACAGACAAAACCATCACATTCTGGACTTCGGTCCCATTTCAGGTGTTTCTACGACATGGACTGGTGCGTCTTCAGGTCCACTGACCTGTGGTGAAAGGGTCTAAGGTGGCGTTGGGTCTCTTTTTACAGACGTATGGGAGAGCCACAGAGCAGTCTCGGTTCTGCCAACGGCCCGATGACTCGGTTCTGATCACAGCGCAGTTTTCCTCGTCAGCGTGGTTTGGCTGGTCTGGGGAAAAAAAAAAGAAACATCTCTCATGACAAGATGCTCTTCTTCAAGGCACTTAATCTGAAAATACACCACACAAAGGCTGTCAAATTCACTTTAGTTCAGGGGCCACATACAGTCCAATAGGTCTGACTAATGAGGAAGGCCATTTATTCCGAAACGCGTTGGGGTTTTTATATGATTTTATAGGTTTTTGTAACCAAGCCAGTTTAATAAAGGCTTTTTATTCTTCACTTTTAAGAGAGTGCCTTGGAATTTTTCTTTGTTTTTGCTGTTTTTTCCTATCCAATAGAGCACCTCTAATTATTATTGCTTATTTTGAGTCCAGGTAGCGCTCCTTAAGCAAACTTTTTTTAGGATCTGAAGTGGGCCGGACCAGTAAAATAATTACAGTGAAAAAAGTTAAATTGTACGATGAAAATCTTTGAATCTACAAAATGTCCTTAAACAACATACACAATGTGAAATTAATGAAGAAAAATAAGAGAGAGCAGACCTCTGCCAAGGTTTATTTTTCATTCACACACGTGATGGAGCCATAGGTGTTGACCCATCTGATGTCTGAAGGTGAGACGATGTGAAAAGATTCTATCTTGTCTGAATCCTGAGATATTACCACTGATGTGTTTTAGATGTTGACCTTTAGTGTGACCTTGACCTTTGACCTTTATTGCTCAAAATCAAATGGGTTCTTCTTTAACCCATTATCTATCATTCCTGAAAGTTTAATTAATTATGCTTAATCCTGTTGACAGACAGACGGACTCTTAGTTAATACCTCCTTAGTGGAGGTAACTATTGTCTGTCTCAGTTTATTATTTTTACATGTGCATTACAGCTTACATTACAATTACAATTACATCAAGTATTTAATCACAGACAGAATATTGTTGAAGTTACACTGATTTCTCATTAGACATTTCATGTTGTCATTCAAATTTTTGGTAAAAGAATCAGTACCACATCTCTTTAAAGGGGGACAAGTGGGACTTTTTGATGCAGTTGGGTTGTTAAAACTCTAGCAGCAAAACCATTAGTTGATTCATACTAAACTGTCTATTATAGATCACTGGTTATCTATATACCCAAAGTTACATTTCAGGAAAAGTAGGTCAAGCTTATCATTTTTGTATACATATTTTTAATAGTTTTTTCCCCATATTCTTACAACGAGCAAAATTTCAAATGTCTATAAAAATATAAATTTCATTTCAGTTAACTTCAAACTTATAAGCTACGATATGCGTGTGGGGTGGGGTGACGCTACTTGTAAATATACTCATGCAGTTTTACTCTTTTTAGCCTAACCCAGTGGTTCTCAAATCCAGTCCTCATGGCCCAGTGTCTTGCATGTTTTAGATATCTCCCTCTTCATTTTTTAAATAAAAATAAATAAAAAAAAAATTAATTAAAAAAAAAAAAAAAAAATAATAATAATAATAATAATAATAATAATAATAATAATAATAATTTAAAAAGAAAATAAAAAAAATTAAATGAATAATGAAAAAAGTTTTGGAAAAGAAACGAAATTTTTATAAATAAAATCAAAATGTTAAAAAAAAATTAAATTTTAAATTTAAAAAATATATATTTTTTTTAAGATTAAATTAAAAGAAATAATTTCTAAAAATGTATCTGTTGCATTACATCATTATCAGGCTTCTGAGGAGCTGATCAATAATTTAATTAGTTGTGGTAAAAGAGGGAAATAGGTAAAACATGTAGGATACTGGGCCACAAGGACCAGATTTGAGAACCACTGGCCTATGCCAAAGAGAAACTTTGCAGCTTTGTTATTTAAAGGATATGCTAATATTTGACTGGTCTGATCCACTTAAGATCGTTTTGGTCTGTGTGGACCCTGAACCAAAATAATTTCGATACTATTGATTGTTAATATCTGTAGTTTATGCATTTCACATTCATTCCATGGTTTAGATTGGACCCTTTGGCGGGCCAATATAGGCCCACAGGCCACATGTTTGACACCTGTGCTCTACACACTCATGGGTAAAACACAATGGTTCCACTGGAATATGATCAAACAGCCTATTTGAACTGAGCAGAAATAACAGACTACACAAATGTAGAGCTTAAAAAAAGACTGAAGATGCAGTCTGACCTGGCTCCCAGTTGAGATATTTGAGCGGTGAGGAGTCTGCCCACTGCCAGCCCCCATTGATGTCCAGGTCATTGAGGCCAATCCACAAAGCAGCACTGTAGCCGGTCAGTAAACCTGGAGCAGCACAATAACAGCAACAAAATATAAGAGCAGCAAAAAGCACCTACGGTACTACACAAGACAAAAGCTGAGGCAGGGTTTCCATTTAGCATTTAGTTGGACATTATTTCCACTGACAAGATGGAAGAATAGTTACATAAGGATTCTGAGAATGGCATAATAATAGCAACAGGGTCACAACATCCTAAAATCAATTCTTCCTGTTTGGAAAATCAATAAAAACAGCAAAGTCTGTGTTAGAAAATAAGAGGCATGGCTTAAAAACTAAAAACTTTCTCAATTTGTTTTATTCTCTGATAGATATATTAACAAAGAAACACTTAAAGAAAAACTGTTAGTAACTTACGAAGGTCATATTAAGATTAAAACTGAGGTTTGATCGACTTTCACTAAAAGTCAAGTAAACATTTTATACAGCAAGGTTACGTCGAGCTGTTAACAGTGGAAGTAGAGGGGGGGGGGGGGGGATTTTTCATCGTAGGAATCAAGAAAGTTAAGGAATAAAATGCATAAATACAACTAAGAAGAATAATAAAACCAGATAAGATCCAAAAGATGAATCTGTATCAAATACAAACCTTGAGTGCGTTTGCTGCTTTTTTAATGCATTTCTGTGGTATTGATTTATTTGTCTCTGGCTAAGAACGCCAGCATTTGTCATATAAAACTTTATTTAATTCTAAATTTAAACTAAGTCATTTTGATTTGTATCCATTCAACATTCAGTACAATTTATAATAAATGACTGCATACAGATGAAAAATTCAGTTGCAAGATACTTTTATAAGGACATCAGAAGCAGTATTCCGCTTATAAATGAGGCCCTTTAACATAAAATAAAAACACAAGTTACATCATCATCATGAACATCCTTCACATGTATGAGACTGTTTTTTTACACAACCGCTCATTCTATTTGTATATTTACCGATTCACTACATTTGTAGATAAAGGCTTAAATACATTGTTTTTACACTGAAAATAATTTTTAGTGCATTTTAAATGGACCTGTACATATGTATCCAGTCTGTTATTTCTAGACACTTAAGCATGTTCCACGAGTGAGTCTGAGTTGTTCTTTGTTTGGCAAGATCCCATAATTCCATCCCAATGCCAATGCCATCCCATAATTCACTGCAGCCGTAATATTGGCCATAAACTGGATGCACATTTTTATACTTTGGTCTTAAATGCTGATGTGTTTTATACTTTTAACTCCTGTTGGTGCAAAATGTTAAGTGTAGTTTGGTTTTCTAAGTGTGTAGTTTTTATCACAGATTCATTTTCTTCTTAAATTTAATAAAAGTAAACAGTGGCCTCCAGCAGTAGGAGGTGTATGTGTGGGTGGAAATGTGCATATGTTAGCATTTTACTTATGCGTGTTTAAAAACATGTTTTGTTTTTAAAATGTGTTTATTGTAAAAGAGTGTTTTCTTAAACATGTGACTGTTCATATACGTCTGTAACATGCACTGTCCTTTTAAGCTGCTTTTATGCACATTTAAATTGTCCCTCGGGGATGAATAAAGTGTTTTTGAATTTAATTGAATACAGATGATGGTTTTAACTCAGGTTTATTTTAGACTGACAATATGCAGACTTGGTACTGTAGATTTAAAACAATTTATATATTTATGCTGATGTGTTTTTAAAATGATTGCACTATTTTGATTAGTTTGCAGGAGTGTATGACAGTGACCCATGGGTGAAGGCAGCCTGGATGTGTTCATAGAATAGAATAGGCATTTATTGTCATTATTAGTAGCTCTTTTTCCTTTTTAAAGTACAATCAGAAAGACCGTATACAAAAAAAAACGAAATAAAAATAACACTGAACATACACTGGAAAAATCTGGCCATATACAAAACACACACAAAAAACAAAACACCAATATACCAAAGCCAAACTCTGTACCATAGACAAACGTAATGACATATAGACAGAATCATTCTTTTGTTTTCTTTGCCGATACATCATTTTTAAGAATCTTTGGATCTTCTCACACTGATGGAGAGAAACATTATACACTCTAAATACATCAGAAAAATCAGTGTAAAAGACTTGACTAAAGTGAGCTTTGCATGACTGATATCTTGCTTTATTATTCATTTATTTGTCAGAGTAATTTAGTTTAGTAATACTTTGTCTCACCTCCAGTGGATTGGATTTTTACTTTGGTTTTCTGGCTTTTCTTTTCTTATATATATTCAATTATTATATATAATATTAAATAAATAAATATATATTAAATAAAAATGTGTATTAGGCGGTGAAGACAGTGAGGAGATGGTAACCTGTGTTTGTTTATAATCCAGGTGACTGCATACATGAATGCACATGCGTGTAATTTAGTGTTTTACCATTGATGTAGGTCTGTTCATGTAGTTTGGTGATGCTCAGCAGGTCTGCCCCCTGCTGCTGACAACTGATCCGAGCCTCGCTCCAGGAGAGGGTCGCCTGGAAGTTAAACTGGTAACAGCTGTCCGTGAAGGGGTCAGTGTCCCAGAATGTCTCACAGCCTTTACCTTTGAAATAAGACGTCAGTTAGACCCAGTGTTAGGAGTAACATATTAGGAAAATTAATGCATTATAGGAACGGATTACTTTTGGCTGTAATGCAGTAGTGTAAGGGGTCAATAATCAATTTTCAGTAATATTTTAAACACTTTTTGCCCCTAAAATTAATTGCTTAAAATGCCAAACTAAAGTTCTATTTCCTGTTTGTGGCCAATGGGTAAAGATGGAAGAACGCAGTACATTGTCAACATGCACATGATCATTACTAACCGTAATCCGACTAACATTTGAAATACTTCACTTTACAAATTTACCTAACAGTGTCCTTAGTGCCACACCCTGTTTGAACATGTAAAGTGTTGAAAAAAAAGGCAAGCATTCCTGTTGGGATTCAAACGTCACAGATCAGTACTGACCTACAAAGTAAAAAGACAGTAACTGCACAGACACCAAAGTGAGAAAAATTACCTTTTTAAGTTTTATTGTTGTTCAGCCTCAGTAGTTGTAGGTAGATTATTGGACTTGAGGCAGTATGTCTGTATATTACCTAGTTCTGCAAAAACCACAGTGCACCTTATATATATATATATATATATATATATATATATATATATATATATGGATCAATTCTGATAGTGCTTAGTGACCGCGAATTTAGACTTTTTATCTAATGATTTTGACTTCACTTAATGCGCCTTATATATGAAAAAACATTCATTGACAGTGCACCTTATAGTGTAGAAAATACGGTAATTCCATAATCTGTTTCAGTCCAATAAAGTGATTGACTGTAAACTATTGGGGCAGGGTCCTTAATGGACATAGGTAAGAACACAATAATGGTCTTTACTGCCATTTTACTCGTACTTTTTGCAGTTACTGTACAAACACTCGACAATTTTCTCTAAAACGACATACATTTGAGATGAGATATTTTATTACATGACAAAGGATGATTTGAATGTTGGAAAAAACACTAACTTAAAAAATTAAGTTACTGCCTTTTTGCTTTGTAGGGCAGAGTAGTTCCCAACCTTCTTTGGCTCGTGACCCCATTTTAACATTTTGACCTCAAAGTTTTGGCTAAAAATTTATTTGTTTTTTATCATGTAATAGTTTGCTCTACTATGTTGCAAATCAACATTAATTTTAGATTACATTTAGGCTAAACAATGTATATTATTATGAACGGAGGCAGAAAAGGTGTAGATTACTGTACAAAGTGAGAATTTTATTTTTTATTTTCCTTGGTCAGGATATGTACAGTCAGTCCAGCTTGTATTTTCAAGGCTGACAATTAATACTGAACAAACAATAAACTATGAATTATGAAAGAACTCCAGCATCTGAAACTGACCACAATGAACATGGAATAGATAAACAGTCACAGTGCTTTTTTTTTCAGCTCCACAGTTTGTCATGTCTTTTAAGGGATTGTAACTGTCTCTACTTACCAAATAGTTTTTATTAGCAAGAATTTTTTATTTATATATATATATATATATATATATATATATATATATATATATATATATATATATATATATATATCCTTTTCTAGAAATTTGAGGCACCCCATTTGAACTCCAGGTGACCCCAAGTGGGGCCCCAACCACAAAGTTGAAAACAGAGCATTACTACTTACTGAGCTATCCACATCCATATGTATGTAAAGGTGCATCTCTTGTGTTTAGTGGTGGTGGTGGTGGTGTGGGGGGGGGGGTTCTACTACACTTGCAACATTTATGATGACAGTCTGTATATAACTCAAAAGTAATACAGGAGTCATGTAACGAATTACAATTCTGTTTTAAATCACAGTAACTTGTAATCTGTAATGGATTACTATTCAGAAGTAACTTGCACAAGACCGTTTCGGCCAGAGGAAGAGACAGGTGCAACCTAAAGTGATGGGTGATGAATGAAGGGAAACTATGGTGAAGCTCAGTGGATGAGAAACGTCCTGACTCACTCTTAACAGGACAAAAACCCCAGCGTTCATCTTTGCCATAGTCGTAGGTGGTGGCGCACCACAGATGAAGGTCCTCACGGCCAATGCTGGTGCAGTTATGGAACCACTGGCCGTCGTAGAGGAAGGGCAGGTAGCAGGGACGGCCGTGAGAGTTCCCCTGGATTGTGTAGATCTCTGGAAATACAAACACAAGACAGGCTGTAAATCATTGCAAATGCCTGAGACCAGCCTTGCATGAGCTTTCTGAAGTCACGACTGTGAAAAAATGTGTTTGTTTTCTTAGTAACTTGTAAAATCAAACGTGTGGTAAAACCGGAGGATGATGTTACAGTTAACAGGAAGGAAGAGGCGTAATAAAATAAAAAATATCAGCAGGTTATTGAGATCATTAAGTCTTTTATTATGAACTTTGAAACAAATAAAAATGTTCCAGAGCTGGCTCTTTAAACATTCCACATATAAGAACTTGTACTTATCAATGTTATTTATTTTTTTAGGCTCCACATTAGTTAGTAGTGCCAAAACTACTATTCTTCCTTGAGTCCATACAAAAACAGACAAGACATTGTTCATCCATCACTGAGACATTTGAGTTTTACTGATCACACTTCAACACTTTAAGGATTTCTTCACAGTAATCTGCTCAAAGACTATTTTCACAAAAATGTTTTATTTAAAAAACAGCTCTAGGCAAAGCAAGTTTATTTATATACCGCAATTCATTCATGTGGTAATTCAAAATACTTTCCAAAATAAAAGACAAGTACGAAGAATAACAGTAAATATTAAAAACAGAACAGAATTTTAAATGACATGTCCTAAAAAGATAATAGTGCATATAAAGCCATATGCAAACTGAAAGAGGAATGTTTTCAACTTGCACGTAAACGCTGCCGGTGTTGGAGCTTGTCCAAAATCATCATATATATAATATCAATATACTATTATACCAGATTTTGGCTGCATACATCTGAATTGGTGTTTCTACCTGTTTAGTCTACCAATGGGATTTTTTTTAGAAAAACATTGGCAATTTATGGTAATTTTACAAGTGTGATGTGGAAACCTATACCCATCAGTCCAAAAAGACTGAAAGTGGAAACATCTGGTATCCAGGCACTTCAGAAATGAACAATATTTGCATATTGAGAGATTCCAAATTTTTCATTTCATGTGGAGGGGAGGCAAATTCATGCATTTTTAATGGAAAAAGCATTAAACTCACATTCCATGCAGATTATTCTTATGACTTCTATTATGACTGAAGGGAATCTGAAAGAGTTCACAAGTGCATTTTGAACCATTTTAACTAATCCAACAGATAAATAACTTCTGATTCCTTCCCCGAGCTCCTCTTCTACTTTGTGCAATGTGAAGAAAAGGGCAACAGTCTGAGTGTGTACTTTTCCTAAAACACGATTAGGCCAATGGAAAGTAGGGCAGACATGTTAAACCAGAGAGGAAAGATTTCTGAAGCTCCAGCGCTGGATGACGGGGCTGCAGAGGAGCTGCTCCTCGGCTGACTAATGTCAGAGGCATTTGTCTCCAGCAGCGAGTTGACTTCACAGGCAAACTTGTGAAGATCAGCACTTGAAAGCTAAAAATGTCAATGCACCCAATTCCTTTGCCACAAGAAAGTAAGAGACTCGGCAGAAGGAGGATAAAGAGGGACGTAAAGGGAGATTTTGTGGTCTTACATTTATGGCAGATCTGGTTTTAATTGCCATCAAGCGGAGTCTGTTAACTACAGACTTGCATGGCTGACTGAGAATGCAGGGTAGTTTATGAAGGAGCTGCTGTGACATGTGATACTTGTTCGACCTGCCCTAACAGCGGAAGTGGGCTTTAACTGCCAACCACCTCGGTAAGATTTAATATGGACCAAAAACTATATGTAAATATAAATATACTTGAGGGCAACAACAATTCTGTGTGTTTACTGAGGTTTACAAACACGGGTGATGTTTTCCTTGGTGTTCCGAGTGGCACGGGGCCAAAGAGGGTCCCAACCAGCAGCGATTTGCTCCATGTGTTTGATCAAATACAGCTGTGGCATCCACAACAGTAAACCTATCTGCCACACTGAGGCAGCACAACACATGGAGACACAGAAGAAGAGGCTCAGGAGGAGCACAGGTGGACGGCTGGAATCAAACTGCAGCCACGATTCATGAAGGGACACAGCATCTATGATCTCATTAATGTCACCTAAGGATTATTCACTTCATATATAAGATCCTTTCTGCATAAATATTCTGGTGATCCCTGTTTACCACTGGGGTCTGGAATTAGCTGCTGCCTTGGGAACACCTCGGGATTCCCCTGAAGGAGCTGGCTGGGGTGAGGGACGTCTGGGCTTCTTTGCTGTGGATGCTGCCCCCACGACCCAGACCTGGATAAGCGGGAGACGACGACAACTTTCTTCTTATTCCGTTCATATTAAAGTCAAATAGATGTGATTTGACACTAGCTTAATTGATTTGATCTCTCTAGACCTTTAAACTTTAGTCATAAAATACAATATCTTAAATGGTAGAAATGCATAATTAATGTCAGAAAAGGATTCACTATAGACATCCAGTGTATGTTTTTGGAGATAGTGTGGGTTCAGTCAAGTAGAAAGGGTAAACTGTGTTTTGCCGTTTATAAAACTTCAAAACGTCAAGTGTGTTTGAGTTGAAAAACACACATTTCATGTGTAATTTCTGCATTCTCCTTGATGGTAAATAGCAAAAAGTCAGTAAATGAAATACTGTGTGACTTTTAAAGGTCAATAATCATTGCTTCTAAAAGCTTAAAAGCAGACATTGGTGCTGCCATAAAAAAAACAAAAAAAAAAACATATCATGCTTGACAGTTTTTTGCGTCACTGAGAAAAAAAATCCATAACCTTCCTCCAGCGTCTAATTATTGAATTGTTCTGAGATGACAGGTGACCTCTGCATCTACTTTTTGCTTGTTTGTTCAGAAAAATCAACCACTTGATTCCCAAATATTGTCTACTCACAGCCGAGGTTTAAAAAATATGTGATTGATGGCTATAATTATCAATCTCTGATCAGATTCGGTCAGATTCCACCTGGATGTGACTTGACTCCTCTACATGGAAGCTTAAAAAAGTGGCTTTACTTTTCTAAGACAATATTAAACTGCAGCACGTTCATCTATATTTAGTATATTACCTTTTCCCCTCTGATTTCAGCTCCAGTGGGTTTAATTAGTATATTTGAAAAACATTTACTGTTATTTTGAGGTGAAATAATAACTACCTAAATTAAAATCAAATCAATAACTAATGTGATAAAAGCAGCTAATCACTACGTCTGAAACAGAATATCCAACTGAACACAAAATGTAGGTAATTTTAGGTACAATTTAAATTTTTTTTAGAGATTCATTCCTCTAAAATCAGCTATTATAAAAGCCAACTGGGACCTCAGTGTGTGTGTGTCCGGAAATTCACACAAAATCAAGAGGGAGCCAAGTGCCGCAGTTTGCCAAACATACTGCATGTATTTTTGGTCAAGGAAGAGACTATTAAAATGGTAAATTGACAGGACCAGCATTTTGGAAAATATTAGTAATTTTGGAATACAAAAACCTTACAATACGGTCACACCAAACGCGAATTTCCGCGCGTGCGATTGTAACGCGCCGCCTAAACACCAGAGTTTGGATGCTAGATAATTCACTGTTCTGGAGGTACCATATGTCCAAGGCCCAGACACAGTCACTTTTGGATTCACCTGCACAAGTGTCTGCAGCAGAGGGCATTCCACTACCTCTTCTAGGAACTCCGTCTGGATGAAGTCCGCTTACAGGCTCAGGCTCAGTTTTTCTTTCTCCCGCCTTCCGGGTTGGTCAGAGCGTCATACGTCATTCCATCATGACGTAGGCAGCATCTCAATGCTGATTGGCTTTCACAGCACGGTGTCACGCGACTTCGCCTGATAAGTTCAATATTTATAACTCCAGCGTTTACGCGGGTTTGCGGCAAAACGTGCAGCTCCGCACCGCAGAAACTCATCCATCGCGCCGCAGGAAAGCTTCCAACGTGCCGTCACGGGTGAATCTGCATCAAAACGTGTCTCTCCATTCACTTTGTAATCTCGACGCGCGGATGTGAAAATTCGTGTTCGGTGTGGCTGTACCATGAGGACGCTCTTCCATTATTGCGGCGCGTCATACCGCATCGAACGCATTCCATTTATTGTCTATATAATCCGTCCAAATGCTGTTGCCGTACTCGCCAAGGCCTTCTGAGATTGCAGTACAGCAAGACTGAGATGAATGGAGCGTCAAAACGTTTATGCAAAGTACTGCGGCGACCGTATGTCCGTTATCCAATGGCAGTGGATCGTGGGGGTGTGTCCGTGATGAAGGCACCGTGAAGAAGAGCCACAAAAAAAAAGGCTGAAAATGGAGCAGTTCCTAATCACTACTGTCAGCTGTCACTGCACAGTTTGATCTTTCCCTCGCCACGATCTGTGGACACTGTTGACACTTTTAAACAGCAGCTAAATACCACGTGTTCAGACTGAACTTTATTTTTTTTTTTAGGTGTTTTTACTGTTGTAGGTGAATGTCTATTGTTTTCATGTCGTTTCCTAATTTTTCTGTATGTTTGATGCCTTTTATGCTGCTCATGCATTTTATTTCTCTAATGCTTTTGTAAAATGCCTTGTCATGTTTATTATATTATTATTATTATTACTACTACTACACAGAGACACATCGAAAGGACGAGGCATGAAGGAAAGTGGCTGAAATGGTTGGTCTCCCTGGTGGGTTGACACATGTTATGTGTGTGAACTGTACAAAACTGTACAATACTACTGCAAACACTGGTATGTGTGTTAATGTAATGTGTCATTTCGCCGGCTGTCTTTGTGATTGACAGCTGGATATATTGTATAGGAAATTAATTAAACAATTGGGCATCACTATTGAAGTCTCTTTCCTTCTTTATTCTTTCCTTTTTTGTAGTCACCCATGAACATTTCGGTGTATGCCTTCTTTATCATACCAATGCAATCACGGGTGAATGAATAAATAACGGAGAACGTTCACATGTTTGTACACTCCCATACACATGGCAGCTTGCTATATCAATACAGCAACACCATGGGGACCTTTCCGGCATGTTGACATGTTGCGCCGCAATAATGGAAGAGCACCCTCACAGTCACAATGCTATTTCCAGAATGCTTTGGTGGTGATTGATGGACATATGTGGCAGAGCATTAAAAACTATCACATCTAGAACCAGTGGATCCCCACAGGTCAGCACCAGTTTCATTAATGAACATGATTGGCTGTTATTGGAAACAAATTATACTGATACTCAAATAACATCATATCATCACCTTCTTAAAATACAGTTATTGCCTTAATATTTTTGTTTGACAAATATGATTTTTTTGTGTAAATCATGAAGTTATTAAGTTTTTCTGGTTCCGTTTTTTTTTTTTGTTTCCTCAAAAACCTGCAAAAAAATTGTCACGACCTTACCCCTACTTCTGACAATGTCCACCTGACTCGCACCGTGCGGCTGAAAGAAATCTCTAAACAGTGAGCTAAGCAGTAAGCAGTAAATCTTGGGACTGTTCAATATTGTCACC
This sequence comes from Siphamia tubifer, assembly GCA_020466265.1. Lineage (NCBI taxonomy): Eukaryota > Metazoa > Chordata > Actinopteri > Kurtiformes > Apogonidae > Siphamia > Siphamia tubifer. The sequence continues at coordinate 24,589,385 of CM035790.1, read as the reverse complement.
TCCATAACCCGGACATTTACTTATCACCACAGCCTCTGGCTGATCTACCCGAGGTTTTATTTGTTTCGTTTTTTTGTATTCCTTTGTTCTTTTCATACATCTTGGTTTTGTACTGTAATTAAATCCAACCTGTGTATCCGAGTCCGCCCTCCACCACCCCCCCCATGACAAAAAGAAAACGAAACAGAAACTTATTTTAGCAAGGTGAAGAAATAGGACTGCATGACTCAGTGGGGTAAACTGTCTAACTAAAGATAAGACTGTTACTCCCACAACAGAGATATTTGTAGTGTTGATCAGCATAGTGTTAGAACTATATGTAAAAGTAAGGATTACAACAATACAATGTGTATCATATAGTGCATAAAGGCAACAAATATGTACATAAAATATTCATAAAACAGCAAGGTATGGACTTCTATAACCGCTCTTATACTTTGCTGAAAGTCAAATTTGTAATGATAGTATTTGGGGGGCAGCCACAGCTCAGTTGATAGAGCGGGTTGTCCAATTTGAATTCGAGGGGTTGGCAGTTCGAATCCAGCTCTGTTCTAGTCAGTTTGTTGTGTCATTGGGCAAGACACTTCACCCTCCTTGTGTCCAGTGCCACTCATATTGGTGTATGAATGTTTGGTGGTGGTCAAAGGGGCCGTAGGCACAAAATGGCAGCCACACTTTTGTCAGTCTGCCCCAGGGCAACTGTGTCTACATGTGTAGTTTACCACCACCAGAGTGAGAGTGAATGAATAATGGATCACTAATATAAAGCACTTTGAGTGGCCAAAAAAAGCACTATATAAATTCAATCCATTATTATTAGTATTTGCAGAACATTTCACCTAACATTTAACTTGAATACTTGATTGTGAGTGAATTAAAAGTTAATAGAAATGTATATAAAAGGTCAAAAAGCATCCTAACCTCTGTACGTTTTGGAGCACAGGTCCTGATCAACACCATACAGCCTCCACCTGAGTTTGGTGGGATTGGAGGTTGAGGTGGAGGAGGCGTTCCAGAGCGATGGCGATGGAAGGTAGTTGTTAAGGTTGTCCAACACCTGGCCACAGCTCCAGGTCCAGCGGACTCTGGGAGGCTCTCGGTCACATGTGTAGGCGCCCAGAGGAGACCGGTCCCATCTGGAGCTGAAATTTCCAGTAGTGACGCCCAGACACAGCGAGGCGCCCAGGTTGAACAGCCGACCCCGGGTCACCCACTTCCAGCGCTGGTTGGCATCCTCACAGGAGGGTGATAGGATAAGGGAGTGATCCCGCACCCCCAGGCACCCCTGACCCCCCTCATGGAAGAACGCAAAAGTGTCAGAGTCCGGCGGCGCTGTGCAGAGAGAGGCAAACAACAGCATCAATCAATTTGCCTGATGAACATAGGACGAATGTGTGAACATGGATCAATATTACCATTAATGGGATTCACATCTGTGTGGGGGGCGAATTCACAGTGTCCCTGTCTAATCCACTTCAGACCTGTGACATTAATCCTCTGATAATTATGTAATACCCCCAAATCCTGTGTATATGTAACATTACAGGCATCTCATAATTGCACAAATGTCATTAAACTGTAAAAAGTGGTTACACATGTTTGCCCTTAAATGCATGGTTGCTAATCTCTGTTGGAGTACCCCCCCCCCATCATGCACCGGGTGTCAGGAATTCACCCCATTCTACTACTAGTCTGACCTGGAATTGCCTCTATGGTTCATGGTGCCTGTTTTTCTTGCAACAGTTGGTGGTTTTTGCCGAAGAAATTAAAAAGGGATCAGTGTGAGGATTCCGTTACATTTGACTTAAGTCACCGCTGGTGGAATGTGGCAAAAAAAAAACAAACAGCATACTCCAGTACTGCACATAAATAATAATTATACTTTACTTGTGTATTTCCATCTGATGCCACTTTATGCTTCCATGACATCTCAGATGCAAATACTTTAACCTTTTAATCCACAACAGTCATCTGCTTTCCTTATATTTTACATCACAGTCTTATTGCCTTCCTGTTCAGTGAACACCACAAATGATAATTCTGAATGTTTGTGATAAACTGCAGGATTAACTCTCCTTTATGAGCAACGAACTTAAACTAAACTAAACTATTAAAAAAAGAAAAACTTTAGTTTCACTGGAAAATGTCATGAAAGCTGAAACCAGCACTGATTTTTGGGGTCATGAAAAGCTGCATTTTATGTTTTACACTTAAAGAAAATGATACATCACTATAAACTAAACAAGTGGTGCCTGGCAAACCCCCCTGCAAACAGTTTACCCCATTTGCCCCATCTCTTATTATTGTGAAAACACATTTTTGGTCATTTACCTTGACCCTTGACCTACATTCACCAACATTTAATGGAAGCTGCTCTGCACCTTTCAAGAACATTTCATGGAAATTGGTAAAGTAGTTTTTATGTAAACCTGCTTAGAAACAGACAGACTGACTCAAACACAATCTCACCTTCAAGCAGAAAGCAGTTCAATCTTAAACATCTACAGTAATAAAATGTCACAAACATCTAAATGCCATAATGAAATTAATCAGAAACATCATAAAACACTGAGAGTCTAACTGACATTCCAGTCATTGTGTTGATACCACCTTCATACTTCCATAAAAGCTGGGGCGCTGAGTGAAACTTCAATAAAACAGGATGCAACAAGTGGTGCCCGGCACAATAAACCCCGCCCACTTGCACACATTTTACCTGATTTGTCCTATCACTTATCACTGTGAACACACATTTTTAACTACTGTGACCTTTGACCTACATTCACCAACATTTAATGGGATCTATTCTGGACCACTTTGCATCTTTCCTGAAAATTTCATGGAAATTGGGTGTCGTACTTTTTGTGTAAAGCTGCTGACAGACAAACTGAACCAAAAACAATACCTACATATTCACATAGAAAACAAGCAGTGAAAAGCCATACTTCATTTGATGGCAACAACGTGACAAAAAGTTGGGATGGAGGCAAGAAACAGTAGGGAAAGAAAGTGTGATATTCATGAGTAGCATTTATTTGGCAAAGCTATAAATGATGAGATGGAGCTTTGCACACATTGCTTTCTTTCTGGAGAACTCACTGTAACTGGTGCTCTCAATATTATCTATGCAAACATCCAACTGGCACCTATACTAATGTAATGATGTAACTCATCTGTTCCCATGTACAATAAACCTGGTCTACTGGTGTGATCTGAATAATACAAGTGTTACTAAAAAAAAACAGCTGCTGGATCTTTTTGCCGCTAATATGGTTAAGCATAACATGAGTGAACATCTTAGAAAAAGCAGACTCTCAGAAAAAAAAATGTGCAGAGATTCACCAGTATGAGAAAAACTACATATTGTGAATAATGTCCCTCAGTATAAAATTTCAGTCTTAAACATCTCATCTTCTGCACTAGGTAGGGTGACCACCTCCTCATGAGTCCAAGGGGGGACAAAGGGTATGTTTTTGAGGGACAATGTGGGACGCTACCCCTGCTGTACCACCCCCGCTGCTGGCATACTCACAGATAGTGGATAGCACTATATAGCATATACACCAAATGTGCAATTTTTTTGTAAATAAACGTTCATAATATTTTTAACATTAAATTAAATGACTAAACAGATGCACTTCCACTTAGGATTTACTTAAACTACTCAATTTTATTTATTAATAATTTGTATCAGTTTGATTTATTTTCCATTAGAATTTATTGACTTTAAATGAATCATTCGTCTTTCTCCACTGCATTTCTCCATACATTGCACGTGTTCTTCACAACTGTCTGTGTGCGTGAGTGCATTGTCATTACAACAAAAACGTTTACAGTGAGGGGTGGGTGTGTGAGTTTGTCAGTTAGTGACTGTGGTGTGCAGAAATGTTATGTAATGTTTGTTTGGCTGCCCGGGTTGCCTGTAGACATCGTCACCCCCCCCCCCCAGCAAGTATCAATTGCAGTACTTCTTTCCTCTGTGTCGATTATGTGGGACATATTCTGAATTTGCAGGACGCAAGAATTGGGCTTCAAATGCACTTACTATGTGGGACGGTTGGTCACCCTAACACTAAGTAATACAATTAAAAGATTCAGAGACTGTGGAAAAAGTGGGAAAAGGGACAAGGCTGAAAATCAACATTGATCTTCAGGTCCTCAGGAGGCAGTGCATTAAAATAGACAAGACAAAACAAAAACAAAAACAAAGCATAACTCTGGTATGAAAATCCCTGCATGGGTTCAGGAACACTTGCATCATTTATGAACCTACAAATGCAGTTTAAACCTTGGGTCCTCTTCAAATGTATGACCCTCTGGTAGGGGTGTGACGAGACACTCAGCTCACAAGACAAGACACGAGATTGGGTTCACGAGATCGAGACGAGACGAGATTTTAAGAAAACTAAATACAAATAATATGAATGGACAAGAGACTTTCATTTAAATGAGTTGCACATGTATTTTTTAAATCTGTAAGCGTTAACTTTTAATGAACTTCTTAGTGAACGTCTTCCTCTACAAATTAAAACTAAATAAAAATGTTATAAAAGTTCAAATAAAAATAAATTAAATTATATATTTCTCTTTTTTTCCACGTGCAGACAATATGTGAAAAAACGTTCTTCTCAGTCAATACAGACTGAAAATAGTTCTACAGAGCCTGACCAAGTATGTCACTGACATGTCACTTCTTCCTCTACAAATTGAGGTAAAATAAAACAAAAGTTAAAATAAAAGAAATAAAATTATATACTTCCCCTTTTTTCAACATCTAATCTGGCACTTCACTGTGGAAGTTGAAGTCCGAATGTATTGAGGTCCGAATGAGGAAATGCACCCCCGCCAGGTGCATTTTCTCTGCAGCGGCGCACAACCAGCTCCAGGTTTTACAGAACCCTCCACCCAGACTTCGCCACTTCCTGGACTTGCTGCGCCTTCTCCCCCAGGGTGCCAACTGCATCTCCAGGGCATGGACCGGCCCACGTATAACAGGTGCCAGGGGTCAGCTGCGATGTCGGCAACCCACCCGACCCATCTTGAAAACACAGGAGTCTAACACACACGCGACTTAGAGGGTGTCCCAGAAACCCCACAGTGGCCGGCATGTGCCGGCTAAGGTGGGGTCCCGGCCTCGCAGTGCCCGGACGCAGCAGCAAAATCAATCCTAATAAACCCGATGTCCAAAACCAGAGGGGGGGTTTCCAGTATTATAATGCCACTATTTTCCGACGTCATCCTGTCTGCTTGCTGGATAACAAATCTCACGCAATGAGAAATCTTGCCAAATTACATCTCGTCACACCCCTACCTGCTGGACACCTTTGTGGCAAAAATATCTAAAGAAACTGCCAATCAGACAACATTAATGAAAAAAAGCTGATGTACAATGGGGGGCAAAATGTGAAGATGTGAAAGAGTAAAACCATTGGATTTCCAAAATGTAATCACAAAAAAAGTTAAATTCATGCCACTCGCTGTAACAGCCAAGACGATTACCAAAAAAAAAAATCTAATAAAATGTTTAAAAAAATGACAAAAACAAACAAAACTGCTCATGGAGGGTATTAGAGTTAAAGCTCTATCGTGCAAAGAGGAAGCCATAGATGAACATAATCCAGAAACAAAATTACCATTTAAAACAACACTGCTCTGTGGTTGGAAAAATCGAAATTTGCTATTATTTCTGAAAATCAAGAGTCAAGAGGAACCATCCTACTTGTTATCAGTGCCAGTTCTAAAGCCTCTATGCATGATGGTATGGGGCGTATTGTTTCAGAGTCTATAGCAACATGCACACAGCAGGTCTTAATGCACAATTCAGATTTTTTTAATGTAATCCACTCTTTTTGTGTGTGCTCGCTCATATTACATATTAAATGTGAATTCAGTTTTGAGTATGAACCAAATGTGGTCCTGAAGTGACAAAAGAGGTCGTGAAGTAATATGCAACCATGCAGATACACACTGTGTTTATGGAAATAAATGTGTTTTTTCCTGTCATTTCTCTTGCAGAATTGTGATGTTTGTAATATTCCAATGACATAAAGATCAGATTAATGCAACATGGCCATTCAAACCATAGATATGGGAAATATGGAGTATCGAAATCCAATATTTTACAAGTTACTGCATTAACTTAAAGGATATTCAGATCAAAAATATAATATCCACGAAAGTCCATCTCTAAAGGAAATAAAGTTGTGGAAAAAAATTATTAGACCACCAAAAGTAATCAATGGTTATACAATTAAGTACTAATTCATGTGTGTACCATGTGATTAAAACAGAAAAGGAATGAATAAAAGCCCTGTTTTTGTCAGTACAATGACATAGATATTGATATAAGAACTGAAGTGATTCTGGATATTATCAAGAAAACCATGGGAAATGAATAGATACCAGCTCTGAAATTAAACTCTCATAGGCAATTTTGGTTTTTATCATCATATTTGTCCAGAAAAATCTACTTTTAGTTGTACCAGGCATTAAAATGAACAAGAAACTGAAGAAAACAAGTGTGTTCTAGTAAATTTTTTTCTGCCACTGTGCAACTGTGTGTAAAGTCTTAATCCTCAGATCCATGATGTCTTAAGTGTGTCATAACTATACAAAATAATATTATCAGAAAATAAAGCGGTGTTTTTAACAACTTTCCTAGATCCAGATGGATCAATGCCAGCACGAGTGACTAAAATTTCGGGAACTAAACCCAACTGCCCTTTTCAAAAAAAGAAACATTAAAAAAAAGATGTGGTTTTCTGTTTTTTCTTTGCTAGTTTTTCTTCTTCTTTTCTTCTTAAATGGCTTGGTAACGTAGAAGCGAGTACTTTCACAGCCCAGCACTGTGAATAACTTGCGTGTGGTTGTGAGAGAGTGTGTGAGGGTGGGAGAAAAAGACAAAGAAATACATGTCAGGAGTGTAGGAGTGAGTCTAAATTGGAGCTCTGTTAAGAATATTAAAAGAACTACCCCAAAATAAACACAAATCCCTCCTCTCAGACATGAAAATCAGAGGAGAGGAGTGAAACGCTCAGCATTCCTACTCGGCGGGCTCCTGTGAGAGGCCAGGAAGTGGGGTAGGTGGGAAAGATCACCGGGCATTTGGTTGAGAAAACACAGCTCTAGTATTGTGGGTACTTGAGTCGGCTCAGTCTGCAGCAAACCCCTCGTTTCCTACGTCCCAGCCAGAGCCACTCCAAAAACCTCCTGCACCACTTTTATGAACAAAGAGACAATAGAGTCCCATCGAAAGCTTCATAAAATTCCCTGTAATCTAGAGGAGACGGTGGACACGCCCCTTTTCTAGCACTCAGCCTCTGCGGTTGAGTTTCTCAGAAGCAGTGTTAGCTCAGTTGGGTCAGTAGCAGATGAGGTTACACAGCGGCTCAGCGCAGTTAGAAAACACTCTGTACTGCATAATCACCTATATAATTACCAGCTTGATCTTTTTTTTTTATATAAACCTATCTGTCTTAAAGTAACACCCAGCTGTTGGGCTTGTTTACTGACTGATATCGTCCATGAAACAAGGAGGAGATCCTAGTACCGACACCAATAAATGCAGTTTTTAAGAGAAACATCCAAGTCAGCTTGACTTTTCCATGAGGTCGTTTCCAGTCAGCGTAATTAATGCAACATAATCCACAGCTGGATGAACAGTTGAACAAAGACCTGTGGAAAATCGCAAGTGTGTTTTACACCAAACTCTTCTTTTATTTCTTAAACAAAGGAAACACAAAGATTAAGGCTCCAACAAATAGCTATATCTAATGTTGATTTGTGGTCGATATAAAATAGTGGAAATGATGAAAAAAATTCTCCTAACATGTACGATCACACACTGACATTTTTTTTTATGGCCTACAACCAACAGTAATCAGAGAAATTTGGCTATTTAAAACATTTCTCCTACAAAATGACACAAACTGAGCAGTGAGTGTCAAATAATCAAATCAGTGTAATCATCGGAGTTTTGCAAGGAAACACAAGTAGACACAACATGAATAATAACCTTGGATAAAAGGTGTGAGAATGTTTCTAGTTTGTTAAAGTGTCATTTGTTACCCCAGTCCCCAAAAAGGGAGGAAAGGGGTATTGTTTTTGGTTTGTTTTTTTCTTGGTCTTTCTGTTTGTCAGCAACTTTACACAAAAACTACTGGACCAATTTTCCATGAAATATTCAGGAAAGATCCAACATATCTAATTAAATTTTGGTGAATATAGGTCAAAGGAAAAGGTCATGGTCACCAAACATGAGTTTTCACAATGATCAGACATATTCAAATCATGAATTTCCTTTTAATTCGTGTATACTCAGTTTAGAATATAGATTATTTTTGCTCTCACTGTTAATGTGCATTGACTTCAGAACATTAAAGGACAAATTCTCTACATCAATGGTGAAAGTCACAATAAAGGTCAAAATCAAAATTTGGATAGCACTTTTAAATTATTACTTCAGATTTTCAGTTAGTGTCAAGTAGAAAAGTGACTTAAATGGCTACATTTAACTTTTATATTTTGAGAAAATTCACTGACTTCACTTCTACTTTAATAAGGACTAATTATGTTGACTTTTGCCTCATCTGGCCTCTACAGCATTTCACATATGGAAAAATTAAGAGTTTTGAACGATATAAAACATGATGTAGTTATTATAATTAGAAAATTACACATAATTATACAAAACTAATTATGCTGCTATGCAAAATGTTAACCACAACCAGGAAAGTGCTAATCTCAATGTAGTCAGTTATAGAAGTTAAGATATACAGTACATGCTAGTAAAATTTGTCAAAGAGAATCTGAAAACATGACCTAAAATGATCATTAGAGAATTTAGAATAAAGAGTTCTGACGTTCTGAAAAAAGATGATGCATTGGTTTGTATAGATATGAACTGAATCTATTTACAGGGATGAGCTGGGTGAATAATGTGACCATTAGAAGGAGTAGTGAGTCACAAGAAGGAAGGAGGAGAACCGCTAAGAAACAACTTTTAGAGTCATAGAAAGAGACAAAGTGATAAGACACAAGCACTGTTGATATTTTCTTCATTGGACACAGCTCTAAATGAAAAAAATGGAGTTTAATGCTGAAATAGAATTTATTTTATATGTGGGAGTTTGATTATGAGGCTTGTGAAGGTATAAAGGTATTAATGGATTGTATTATCTTTGCTAAATTGCTGTTTGTTGAGCCACAGTTCAGATTAAACTGACAGTTCTAACGTTGTACATCAGGGGTGCCCAATGTTTTTTTTTAGAGAACCAGATCTGATAATGTGGATATTACCAGGGACCAGTGATCTATTCTGACATTTTTAAACAGTAAAAGTACAGATAAATCCACAGTTCTATAACAATTGTATCTTCATTGTTACCAAACAAGTGTTTAAAATAGCAATGTAACTAAATCTAGGGCACTCAGGTGTGAACAAATAAATAAAAAAGACTTCTGCCTTTCTTTTCCCTCAGTAACATAGAACAAACTGGAGGAACTGGAGTTGACAAAAATCTAAACCCCATGAACATGACTTATATGATGAATCATTACTTATCTATTACTCAGTGCAAAAGCTGTTCATATTTAAGATTAAAACATGACTCTTGCGCTTGCCTTTTACTAGATCATTCAGAAAGTAATACATACAAATACTTAACACCAGCAGTTATAGGTAACTATTATGGAAACTCCATAGGTTTGCTATAGTAACGGATTAATTTAACTCACAGGCTCGTGTTCACTCCCTGTTAGCTTCTCGTAGGTTAGCATGTTTTATCTGGTAGTGTATCTTTACATTGACTTTGTTGAATAAGACAGCAGTTTCTGGACAAATTAGACAAACACAAGTGCCTTGATTTTCAGCTAAAAAATATTGTAATCACCTTCTGTCCTGAAAGCAACAGTCCACACTGTCAATTATCCTCTTCTTATTTACAGGCGCCATTTGCAAGGCAAAGTCAGAGTTACAGTGGTGCTGCCACCATCAGGTCAAATAAGGAATTGCATTTTTAAACTTGTGTTGGACAGTCTAAGCGGCCCATAAATAACACGTTATCCACCTTTATTCCACTGGGCACTCATGGAAAATCGGTTATGGGTGTAACTTCCATTGAAGCACCGGAAGTAGTAGTAAGGTCAGGGGGTTCTGTTATTCTTTATGTTCACACGATCAAGCCCAGTAGCATGTCCTTGCACAGGTCAGGACCTTGTACAGTTCATGGCTGTACAAACAATCAAACAAAGCTCAACATGTGGCTACGAGAGCGATGTTTCGCTAACGAGTGCATGATGTCCCTGTCTTTCCCAATCTCAATTTTAAGAAAATTACCTTTTTTTTTTACTAAATTAAACAAAACCATGTCACGTCATTAAATGCAATGGAAGTGATTATTCAAACTACCACAAAAATATATATTTACCTCCATGGCAGCAGCACAGCTGCAAGATCTACCCTGACCTGCAATACATGAACACCCTGCTGTTTGAATTTCACCTGATGTTGACACTAATACCCAGTACTGATGATAAGGTACTCTGAGGCTCTGGCTGGGCTCTACATCTGCCTTCAAGTAAATAAGACTGTGTCCCATCTCTTTCAACAAAACACAACCAACCTTATTACTGTCCAAATACTGGTATGCTTCGGAGCTGTTGAAATTATTCATTGCCTGACCATCTGAAGCAACAGAACAAATGCTACTGTAGGTGATTCTTTGGCCACTTTTTCATATCTTCCTCCCACCCCTCGACACTAGAAGGCAGCAGGATTACAAAATGATCTCGCCTGAGCTACGTCAGTTGATGTTCCCACATTTTTGATGTCTTTAACTGGGTTCCGCTACACTCGTTATTAGCACCATCAACTGTACACAACGAACAACAAATGCCGGTTCATAGTGGAAGTTGTTTCCATAATGCACGCAAGTGCTCATGGGGGCTCGGAATAAGGGGGATAACTGCAGGACCATATGAATTCTGACTAAGGGCTGCGATTGGCCCCCGGGCCGGACTTTGGACATGCCTGATGTACATAAATAAACTACAATATATGTGTAATAAGTCATATATGTTAAAAACATGAGCTAACCAGCACTTTTGTCACGTTTTCTGATCCATCTTATTAAAGTATGTAAGATTTAGGACATTTAATATCTGAAGCAGATACTTTCTATAAAAAAAAAAAAAAAGATATACAGTACAGTGATATCAGTACTACATGCAAGCCATTTTATGATGTATTTTTTTTAAATGCACTAATGCATCTGTAGGAATATTCTCACACTAACCCCATATGAGTAAAAACCAGCATTACACAATTACAGTGTGTGAAAATAAGAAAATAAGCTGAGCGTTAATATGTTGACAATATAAGACATGGGTTGTTAAAGCTTTTGAAGCCCTCGATAACCTGCAGCTGAAGTCTCCAGGCACACGGAAGCAAATTCAAATAGAAGTTTTAATTCCAGACTGGAGGGGACACGACAAAACGTTTGATGTGAGAAAACTCGGGGGCAATCGGAGAGAGTGCAGAATTCCAGATTAACTTTAAGCCATTGAGCCCTGTGAAAGCTAAGCCACAACAGCTCTCCTGCTGTGATCTCATCCTCTTCTCTGCCCTGTCACCCCGTTTTTCAACACTGAAGACAGTTTCCTGCAGAAGACAGAGGCCAAGAACAAGCAGCTGAGAGGCAAATATTCCCAGAACCATCACTTTATCAGTCCAGTCATCTGTTGGACCTGTTTCACAGACAATACCCAGGAATGTTTACTGTACAGTGTTGTGCAATTTACTTCCAAATTATAATATTTGACAGATTATTTGTTCCTATTATTTTCCTAACCTTACAATATTACCACCTCATGTGTTACATGACTCCTGGATTACTTTTGAGTTACATACTGACTCTTGTCATAAATGGTACATGCCCCCCCCCCCATACAAGACATAGGAGAGCCTTGGGACACATAAATTTGTGCAGCAAAGTAAATGTGGACAGATAACTCACTAAGTAACACTACAGTCTATGATGTTCAAATGCCAGCAGGAACTCTTCTTCTTCTTGTATTTTCTGACAGACCAGACACTACGTGGCGTATTACTGCCTTTCACAGTCAGGAGGTCACACCACTTGATGGTAAGCTTACAATTTTACATGCAGCCCAACAGGAGCACTTGCATTTTTTACATTTTTAATATTTGATATGTTCAAACAGGGGGCACAGTGCCAAGGACATTGGTAGAAAAGTCTGTAATGGATAAAGAATTCCAACTAGTAATTGAAATTTTAACTTAAGTTGTCATTGCTGAATACAGAGATCATGCTAATGCTAACTAGCTTCTGTAAAGCAGGGTTAGTAATGAACATACATCCATGTGGACAATAGAGTGAATAAAGCCCCCTTCAAAGGAGTGATATTTTGCTTTTTTTAAATGGAATTATACATTTTTAAAACATTTCCCTGTGGTCTACATAAACTGTAAATACTATGCTTGTGTCTGAATTCTTCATTAATTCAACTCCACAGGTCCATCTTCAACACTAGTTCTGATTAGTGACACTAGAAAGGTCGTTTTGAGTGCTGGCCTTTTAAATGCAAATGAGCCAATTAACACCCCACCCCCTTTAGGTTGTTGGCTGTGCTGCTCTTTTCTGTTCAACCAACAACTTAATATTTTTGGTAATTGTCTTTATTATTATTATTATTATTATTATTATTATTATTATTATTATTATTATTATTATTATTATTATTATTATTATTATTATTATTATTATTATTATTATTATTGTATTGATTATTGTTGCATTCTGCACATGTTCGAAATCAAATCAAATCTAAGTTTAGACATAATTTCATTGCGGACTACAACTGCTGCTGCTGATAAACATTTATGTGGTAGTCTGAGAAAGGTTCGCCAGGTGTCTTGACCTTATATGTGTAACTCTAGCTAGTTATAAAGCATAAAAAATTAAACAAGACTTAAAACAGGTTAATGAAATCCACTTGTTTTTTTTGGGTTTTTTTGCCAAAACGAGTCTAAAGTCAACTTAGCACCTGGAGGGTTTCAATTCAAACTTTATGAACTATTAGGGTCCAAATACACAAATAAATGAACCAAAGACTAATAAAAGTGAGTTTAGCAAAATATGACCCCTTTAAACTAATTTTGTTTTGGTTTATTTTTTCATTTGAGAAATTCAGTTAGTGGCAAAAAAGTATGTTATTGAGTAAAATATTACTGAAAATAGATTAGTACGTAAAGTTACTGTCATGCATTACTTTTATAAACACTGGTACTCGTTAACACTATGCTCTGGCTTGAGATATTACAACCTCAACCTCTCATCTAATGTAAAAGGATCTGCACCGGCTTCTCCTGGAACCTCTTCTTATTTTGACAGAGGTCTGAGATTAACAAAACAGACCTTTAGCTGGTCAGTGGGACAAAATGGTAACCAACAAACACACAGGAAATTCCAGCCTGCTATGTTTGTTTCTTTCGTGTTTTATGGTGGTCTGGACTTTGAGGCAATGGAAGCTGTTGATGGGTTTTAATCCAGCCGAAAAGCAGATGGGAGGAGGGTGGGATCAGAGAGGAGGGAATATTTGCATTTCGCAGCCACACTCAGAGTTAAGTCCAAACTCTGGGGAAGTGTATCAAATTTAGAAACCAGAGTAAGAATAAGCGCGACCAAAACTTTCCATCACTCCTACACTTATGACCTGTATGAGAGGAATAGGGAATTTACTGTAGTGGAGGCAAATTAAAGTAAGAGTTTCTGTCTGTAGTGCTCAATTTTAGGTCTGAAAATGAATTTAAATGGGTATTTTGTGAGTTCACCAAGAGTTGAAATCCCTCCAATAGCTTTCCTTTTAAGCTACCGACAAAAAAAAAAAAAAAAATAAAAAATAAAAAAAAAAACACCAGAGAGCACAATAAGAATGAAAACACTGCACGGTGTTAGTCTGAACATAAACACTGACGAACAAATATATCAGAGTAAGAACAATCAAAAAGCAAATCAAAGCTATTTCCTGTCTCACGTAACAAATCCAGAGACAACATTCAATATAACAAATCAACAATGATTGCTTCCCCCTGAAATCCTTTCACGTCACATTTATTTGGTCTGAAAGTGATTGAAACAGGATCATAAACTTTTGGAAGCATGGGGGAGTTTGACGGCAGATGGATCTAAATCATATCAAAATGAAGAAAACTAAAGCCACTGCCAAAAGAGCTGCAGATTATTTAGGATGCGTATCTGGCCCTGTGTGTTCATATGAAATGCAGAATAAAACCACATAATCCATGAACGTCAAGATTAAACACAAAGAGTTGAATCAACATTGAATGATGTGAGTATCACAGGTTCTGACTATAATAGATTTACTACAAAGATACTTATTAAGGTTGGAAATGGGTTTATGCTGCTTTTTCCATCCTTTTTTTCTGGGACGATAAATGTATTAGAATGAAATACAAAGCAATACTAGTACATAATGGGATTAACAGTGTTGTCTGTATGGAAATATACAGTTGTTTAAGACATAAAATGGCAACAAAAGGCAAAAAATGACCTTTGATAATGATGGGGAAGATGCAACTCATGATATTATTTTGTAAATTTGGATCTAGAGGAGACACAAGATCTATATTTTTGTTCTGGAGCTGTGAAACAACTGGATTAAAGAGTTGAAATACTGCTTTTATTTGTACTATTTATCATGTATTCTCCAGAACAGGACACTTTGTGATGTTCAGGACCAAAATATTTTGCATGTTTAGACAAAAAAAAAATGGTCTGTTTATGGATGAGATAAGCAATAATTATGAATGTATTGTCTCATAAGGAATTAGTAGAAATTTATAGAAGGTATTATGTAAAACTGTGACAGATGCCTGTGTTCCAAAGTGCAAATGAAAATGATGTTTCAGGATTTTACTATTTTAACGTCATGGGCAGAAAGTAAAAGTTCTATGTCGACATCTTTAAAGGTTGATTATGGTAAAAACTATTTAATCTCTATTTTTATTCAGTTTTATAAATGACACTTGTCTACAGGAACTGAAGACAAAACATGACTCAAAACTGCACTTTCTATACTAAGACAAATATGACTGAAGAAACACATTCGCAGTTTACTGTCAATTTCACAATGTAGACAGTGAAAAACCCAAATTAATTTACTTAATTTGATCAGGACTGTAATGGAAAAATGTTCACTTTATGTTTCAGATTTTATTTTTACGAGATTTAGCGAGTTTTACCACTACAACTGTACATTTTCTCTCTTCTAAACCCATAAAATTAGGCTATTTGGTGCATGACATGGAAATAAAACAACTCATCTATGAAAAAAAAACAACATTATTAGTGTGATTAACTGATAAAAGTGCTGTGAATGAATCTGTTCAGTAGTTGGTAGTGCATTGGGGGGTCTTTACAGCTTTGAAATAAATGACTTTATTCTCTTTCTGGGCCAAAACACATTACATTACTTCACCAGTGTTGCAACCTACTTCATCATCTCATTCAGTCCAATAGAAAAAGGAGGAAGGAGAGAAAAAAAATCACAGAAAACAAAGTGAATTAAGTTTTTTTTTTTTTGCTGCAAAGACAAAAGCTGCATTAAGGTTTATAGGCATTGGGGTAGATTATAATAGTGTAGAGGCTGTTTGAGGATTGGACTGAATGTGTTAATTGCAGTCTGTAACAGGATGTAAAGGTCACCTCTGCCTCCAGGGTGTCAAATGAAGCGTCACAACACGTCACTTTTACAACACAGCCTTAAAAAAAAAGCCATCCGGCACAGAAATAGAACAAAGAAATCCCAAAACGCGCGATTGTTTTAAATAGAAAAACTTAGTGGAATTAAACAAACATCACAATAGAGGAGTCAGATCCTGCAGCTCCGTCCTTCCTCCTCCTCCTCCTCCTCCCTACTTTTTCTCCACATCTGGTTCCACTCACGGCTCGGACTTTTGGTTCGTGGCATACCAACCAAAAGCACCGAATCCACAGTACGTGTAAAATACCTCCTAATATATGTGCGTTTTCTAACCCAAAAAAAGCTGATTGCAAAAACACAACCATGCACAAAAGATCCCTAAAAGTCACAGTGATTTTTATTTTTATTTATTTTATTTTATTTTTTTTACTTTTCTGTGAATGAAATGAAAAGAGTTGTGTGTGTGTGTGTGTATGTGTATGTGTGTGTGTGTGTGTGTGTGTGTGTGTGTGTGTGTTTTCTTCCTCACCCGTTGCGCTCCTCTTCAGTTCCAGACTAAAGATGAATAAATATAAAGTGCATTTGTAAAACATATATTGCCATGATCTTCTTAATTCCTTGTTTTGGTAATGGTCGTTGCTTTGCATGCTCACGCAAACACACACGCGCAGAAAAAAAAAACAAAAAACACAACAACACACACTCACTCACACACGCACACACACACACACATACGATGCAAAAAGGTGGAAAAAAAAAAAACCCCGAAGTGAAGCCGGATCAGCAGTGTGTGAGGAGAGGAGGATCCGGAGTTTGACCGCTAGAGCTCCGTCTGCCTCTCACTTCGATGAGACGGGAATGAATGGAGCAGCGTCAACTGCGTGTGTGTGTTAGTATGGTCCCCAACATGAGGTCCGCGGACCCGCAGGCGGCCGTCAAAAGCCCCCTCAAATGGCCGCCGAGTGTGTTTGATGGAGCTGTAAATATGAGCTGGTTTAGGAGTACAGGAGTTTTACACTGAATTATTGGATTTATGAAGATTATGTAAAAGCATGAGCGTAAAATTGCATATGGATGTGTCCATAGCAACATTTTGATTATGAAATTGCATGATATTTGGTAAACAAAAGCTTACTGTATTTTATGGACTATAAGGCGGACTTAACATACTTTCCTCCAAACACCACAGTGCACATTATATATTGATTAATTCTGGTTGTGCTTAGTGACTGGGAATTTAGACTTTTTATCACATAATTTTGACTTTTTATTTTATTATTTTTACTCTTTATCTTATGATTTTCCTTTTTTTTTTTTTGGTCATAATTTTCACTTTTTATCTAATAATTTTGACTTCACTTAATGTGTTTTATAATCCAGTGCACCTAATATATGAAGAACCTAAAAAATAAACCATTCATTGACAGGTTGCTTTATAGTGACTAAATATTGTCATCAATGAAACTTTATTACGTGACAAAAACGAGATGAAACTAGACGTAAATGTCGGTCTTGTGACGATAACTATAATTAAACATATCATGCAGTATAGATGACCAATAAAAAACAGACAAAATGTAACTTAAGAAATAAAACATTCCTAAAATATCTTAGTTTTTGTTGACAAAAACAAAATGAGACATTATTTTAATTCTTTTCGCCATGTTGTTATTTATTTATTGTTGCTGTGTCTCACAAGGAAGTCGTTAAATTATGTCCCCACCAATGTCAACATCATGATTACTCCCATGTGTAAAAGTACTAATACTGTTTAAAGGTTTAACAAGGAGAAGTTCTGTCATCAAGAACTCAGAAGTAGAATGTGGAAGTGCCCAAACTTTTATCTTGTAATTGTAAGATAATTGTTATAGTTTGACTATGAATGTCTTGTTTTGTTAGTTTTTTGTGTGTCTTCCTGTTCTTTCTGTCATTGTTAGTATCTGGGCTTTTATTTTGTCATGTTGGTTCATGTTCACTCTCTTCTGTTTTACTTCCTGTCACTGGTGTTTAGACACGCCCCTTTCATTTAGCCTTGATGTGTTTCACCTGGCGTCTGGTGCTTAAATATGTGTGTTCCCCACAGATAGGACATAAAATTGTTGTTGCTTTTCATGCACCAAATGAGTGTTTGGCTGATGTTTTGGATTCTCTCGGTTATGACCTGTTTGTTTTTTTGGTTTTTCTATTTGTCTGCCTCTCATTTGTTGTGTCACATCCTCTGGCCTCCCGGTACTGGACCCTGTTTCTGACCCTGGCTTCAAACTCATCGATTGGACCTCTCTGGCTTCACAGACCCTGGCTCTGACCCTCTTCTTGTTTTTGGTAACGTTATCTGGATTGCCCTGTTTATGCTCTGCTGCTTTTCTGGGTTTGACCCTGTTCCGTGCCCTGACATTTCCTCTGTCCTGCTCCCTAGTTGCTATCGCTCCAGCCCAGTTGATCGGCTCACAGACAGCAACGCACTACATTTCACCTGTTAGTACTTTTAATAAACTGGTCTTTAATTCTACCTCTGTCTCAGAGTCTGCATTTGGATCCCTCAGTGTTCTGAAAACCGTATCAATAATTGCACATTTCCTAATTTGATTTGAAACATATTGTCTGAGGGAGCTGTTGTATTGCAAAAATGCAAGTAATTTTTTTAATTTGCACAACAAATTATTCATGGAAAAGCAAGAAAGTATTGTTAGAATATTGATTGTTTCTTTTAATAAAATTCTACTTGCACCACTGGGGGGTGGACATATTTTTGTCCTCCAAAGGGAAGCCAGACAGAAAAAAATTGAGAATGAGATGAACACCCAAATATCTACTTTGGACCACAACATCTACTGATACAATAGTGGTTTTTGGACGCTCAATGCATTTCCATTACATTGCAATAAAAAATAATTTTGAAGTCCCTAAAATCTCCCAAGTATTATTCCCTTCTCCATACCCACATGCTTCCTTCTGTATGTGCTCTGTTCTGTCGAGGTCAAAACTGGATGTTTCAACAGTAAAATATCCAGTATGTTGAATGGTCAATTTTTTTCCTTATAAATAAAAAAAAAAAAAAAAAAAAAAAACCCAAACCTTTGTATTCGTTTGTCTGATGCAGCCACATATTTTAAAACACAGAATCATATTTCTATGCAAATATATATTTTATAATATTGGAAATTTTAAGGCTTTTCCATGAATGTATAACCTGTTTAATAACTGTTCATCAATTAAAACTGACATATAATTTTCTTTTACTTAAAACAAACAAACAAACCTGACATCTCATCATGAACACAACCTGCACATATGTAATAAATCTTTCACTGTTTGTGCACATGTTTGCTGCTTGAGGATTCTGTTGCGTGTCTGTAAATTGGTCTCGTTCTTTTTTTTTTATCAGCTCTATATGCAAAGTTTCATGAGATAACTTCTGTTATGATTTGGCATTATATAAATAACATTTGATTTGATTTTGCCATTCAAAAAAATCCAGTTTATAGGATTTATTTAATCATTACAGTAATTTTACTCACACCCTGTTTTTTTTCACTAATATAATAAGAATTTATAGACGTCATTATTTCATCACTACCTGTTCACCTGTATATTTAAATGCAAAGTTAAAGAATAATAACATTTTGAACAAATTCAAGTAACTTTCAACAAATATTACATTTTCAGTATTTAAAATGTATTTCCTGTTAATAATCTATTGCAGGTTGCTTAACTTTTACCATTGATAATATATAATGTGTTATAAAGATCTTTGATAATGTTTTTAAGGAAGCATTTTAAATCACATCCAAAGTAAAATCGAGAAAAAGGAAGAATACCCTGTTTAATTGTTTTGTTGTTTCTTTGACATTTTTAAGCAAAAAAAAACAAAACAAAACAAAAAGTAAAGCAAAAATATATTTCCTGGTAACTAATTACTTTGCTAGTGGAGTAACACAGTTAGTAATGCAATTACTTTTTGGGGGAAGTAACTAGTAATTGTAATTTATTACTTTTTCAGAGTAACTTACCCAGCACTGGAGGTGACAAACCACTTTCAAAGGCAGCATGTGTTGGTAACTCAGGGTGACCCATCAGATTCCCAAAGGGGTGTAGAAAAGTGGTTTACAGTGGAATGACACCTTGGGGGGAAAAAAAAGTCCAGGTGGACCATCTTGAGTTCAGGGTTAATCTTACATGCCATAGTTCAGGACAGTTCAGACAAAAACCATCACCTCTTCAATCTGCTTCCCTCCAGACTGTGCTACAGGTGCACCATGGCCAAAACTAAGATTAAAAAACTGCTTCTACCCCAAAACCATCACAACACTGAATGTGAGTATAAACTGATTTTACTCATATATACGTTTTTTTGTTTTGTTTTTTTTACAGTGTATTAATGTGTATTGTGTTCTGCACCCTTATTGGTCCTTACCTTCCCAGCAATACTAAAACATGACATATAAACCCTGCAGATACCGATTGGTTAGACACTTGTCTGTGATCCGCCAGTTTACAAAATACAAATGTAGAAATTGACAGTAAATAGATCAGTACATTAATCCATATGATGACAGCCCAAAACTACACCATCAGGACCATCAGGTCAGGAGATTCAACTTGGTGACAAATGAGAAAAACTCAGATGAGACAAGAAGTTTATCAATAATTCCTTGATCAGATGACACCACAGTAACGTACCACACCGCTATGACATCTACGTAAAGTCACTACTATCCTGTCAATGGAAACACTACTTTGTGCATTTCACTTATTGTAGGTTGGTTTTTTTTTCAGAATGTAACCCCTGCGATAAACGAGGGTCCACTGTATATACTCCTGTTGTCTCATTTTGTTAAATGAGTTTTTCTCAGTTCCTTTGATGCCTTAGTTCCTATTATCTTTTTAGAACAGTTCTGTTATGTTGACCTCTTTTATACACTTAAGTGTTAAAACTATCATTTGAAATTGTTTTGGAATATTTTCTGGGTGAATAAAAACCTGTAATAGAAACTTTAATCCTGTCTCCCTAACATATATGATGAAAAAGTCCAGTAAATTAACTGAAATTTATACTTGAAAACAGTGCAGTTTTCAGTTACATGATCCTAGAAGTAGAAAAACTTTCAGTGTTTATTCACCTGCTTCATAAAACTCATTAAACTTAATATTTGTCTTAGAGCCTCATTTTATATAACATTTAATCCTGGCTTTAGTCTTGTATTTTTCACCTTTAATAGAGAAAAAGTTCTTTACCCTGGAAAACCCCGTCCACATGAACATCAGGGGTTTTTGTTATTTATTCACACACACCTGTATTGACAAGTAATCCCAGTAAATCTCACATATCTGATTTCAGAGGTCACTATAGCTGAGTCATGAGGGCTCAGACATGTTAAAAAGTCTTTTTTTCTATTTAAAAAATCCCATCATTATCTAGTCATGTTTCAGTCTTGCACACATCAGCACTTTTCATGGGTGCTAAAGATTGTGAATCTTTGCAAATCATCTATTTTTCCTGCATAAATACAACCTAAAATGCCATTAGATCCTCACACTAGTCTGAAAAAATAACTGAATGAGACAAAATCCTTTAACGAATTTATATATTTATGTTGAAAATGACCTGATGTTAAATATTTTTTTATGGCAATAGTGTATGAACCTGTAGGATTATCAGTTAATTTAAATGATCTTAAAGTATTCAGTAAATAGGTTGTACGTTAATTCTAGAAGAAAAATCTGGGTCCAAGTACTAGAAGTGTGTAATTTAATTGGTGCTGGAGGAGTCACATATATTGCACATTTATTTTTCATAAATCTGAATTTCAAATCATTTTTCAAAATAAATGAATGCTTAATAATTTTTTTTTAGAATGACCTCATCATGGCTTCCACCCATAGGTCTTCAGTATGCATTTCTCCAACAGTTCTATGTAAATTTAAATACTATTTTTCCCAGATAAATAACTTTAAACAGTAATTATTTGCATTTTATCTTTTCTGTAATATTTTTTGTTTTAATATAAACCTATTGAGCTTATTAACTGTATTGACAGTTACCACTAACTCTGATGATCACATTTTTATAGAGGTGGAAAAAAGCTTTTGAATGCAGCATCCATTAACCCTTAAAGACCAAAACCATCTACTAATATGAAACAGTTTATTACCTGTTGATCTACTAATCTTATCAATAAATGTAAATAGATTAGTAAATGCTTTTGGTTGCGAGTAAAGGTTTGGGTTTTTAAAAGGTTAACTCAGACCTTTTATTAACTTTAGTTTACATCTTTCCTCATTTTCTGCTTTTTGTTTTTTCGTATTGTAGGTTCTGTAATCATCTGCCCATGTACTGATGTCGATACTATTGTTTGTTTTTTAATCTTTTAAAATGTTTTGAATTTTATTTAAAATGGTTTTAACTTTGCGGCATATTACATTTGGCCCAGGGACAGCAGTTGAAAGATAACTTTTTTACTAACACTGACACAGTGATGTTTATTAATGTGTACGGTCCCTGTTAAATGTTGTTGTTGTTCACTGCCGAGTTACACAGGACACAATATTACTACCATGTTGATGTTACAATCCATCTCCACTGAGCAGTGAATAAAGCTCACGTGAACTTTTCAAAAAAAAATTTTCCCCTTCACCATTACACCATAAGTCGTCATCATCATCACTGGTCAAACATGTTGTATTTATATTCAGACTGTTGTACAAAGGCACTCTGAAGCTCATCACAGCCATCTAAAGGTTAAAAAATTAGAAGAAAATAACTCTCCAAATGGAGCAGTCATATGTACCAACTCCCTTTTTAGGAATGCCACATCTCCAGGACAGGTCCTTAATACCTGTGGACTCTAACAGTCAGTAATTATATTAACTATTTGTAACACCATGATTATTACAGCAATTTCACAACCTGAAAGAGTCGTGATTTCTGTCTGTACTCTCGTTCTATTCTTTGGTATCATCTACAAATCATCCATTTCCATTTGATTGACTGTGTTTTAATGTCTGCCAGTATATTTATGCAGAAAAAGAAGGTTTTGTAGGGTTCTCAGAGTTTCAACATCAGATGTGTTGTAGTTGCTCCTGAATGAACACTAACACAGGAGTGTTAAACTCATTTTAGTAGATCAGACCAAAGAAATCCAATCATAAAAAGTTGTAATTAATGACATTTTCAAATATATTTTTGGTTCGGTGCAAAAAAAAGCAAGAGTAAAATACAAAAATCTCAATTATAAACTTCAACCATGAACCTGAAATTTCAGTACGATTAATATTATATCTTACCTTATTTATACACGTGCATTACAGATTACAGTGGATCTATAGAGGCGTAAAACATTCATTAACAGGTGTAATATTGGTAGAATTTTAGGATGAATTTAGGTTATTCTGCTTTACTTTTACTGGTCAGATCAAAATTGGGTTAAAATAAACAAACAACATTGTGTAAAAAAAAAAAAAAAAAAAAAAACAGGATCACAAACGCACAGAACATCAACCATCTTTTAACCAATAGTATTTAATGGTTTATGCAACTCTCTGCTAAGGCCCAGTCTCCCCCCAACAGTACTATAAGGTAAACCAGTCCCTTGCATTTTATTGGCCAAAAATAAATTCAAACATACCTAAATAAATATGTGTTATGGTAGGGGGTCAATCAAAACAATAACAGTTCTAATTAAAGGCAACTTGAAAAAAACAACAGTTTTGTCCATAAAACTGGTTAAAATGAAAAGTTTTTTTGTTTTTTTTTTAATGTAAAAGGGTCTAACCTCAACAGCTTCCACCCCATATCAAGTAACACAATTCTAAAACCATTCATTATAAAAACGGAGGTGGAACACTGCCACCAGCTGGAAGTTATAAGCTTTGGTCACAGGAGTATGACGAGGAGGAGTTAGGAGGAAGGGGATAACAGAGGGCGGCTGCTTCTGTCCCTCCTCGTCACAAATTATCTGGGTCTGGAATTAAAGTGGGGCATGGGATCCCAGAACAGCGGTTTGGATGGCGTAGCGCCATAGATAGTTAGGGTTCAATACAATAACAGGCCAGACTGGTTCTCTCAGTTATGATCAGGGAGATGAGAACGAACAAAATGAGATCAGACTACCTTGGAGCAGAATGGCTCATGCATGTGTGTGAGTGCATATGGGTATGAGACCGTCTGTTCCTTCTGGCCAAGCTGAAGCACGTCCACACTTCTTTGAATTTTCTTTTTTAAGCAGAAAAAAAAAAATAACCCAAACACTGAACCCCACTTTTCACCAACACAGTGCCAAACGCTGCCCCTTCGCTGTACGAGACGTCCAGGGCTTTGACCCCCAGAACCGTGCCACCCTCACGAGAAAACAGGAAAGTTAGGCTGGGGTGGGTGGGCATGAGTGGGGGGAGGGGGATGGGGGGGGGGGTGACGTAGGTCTCCCTTCCAAACCTGCCCGTGGTTGCTCATCCACCCCTCTGCCGTTGTCGGACCCGTTTCCCTCTGGCTCTTCATGGCCAGGTGGGATGACGTTAAGAGAGGGGGTGCCCTGTGGCGCTGCACCCCCTCACACCCCTCACCCCACATGTCAAATGGTCAAGTCAGTCTGTTTAAGGGGCGTGGGCTCAGTTTGAGGCGCTGCTGTTGGAGGAGCTGGATGTGGAGGCCACGGCCATGCCTGAGGTGCCGGAGAAGGCCACCGATTTACGGATGTGGGGCATGAGGAATGGGTCACTGGCCAACTGGTGCACGTCGATGCGGTCCTCCTTACGGTACACTAGACAGCGCCTTATAAATGCCTGTGAGAACAAAGAACATGAGTGAAATGACTGAACCTGACCTGTAGAGGTCTGATAAGCATTTATAGAACTGACATTTTCTGAACAAATATACATCCAAATTTATGTCATATGATTGTGTAATGCATAACTAAGGATCACAATGGTACATTCACATCATTATGAGGGACAAATGACAATGACATTCTCATGCATGAAGTTCAGTAGAATATAAACTCAGATTGCTGTACATGCCGGTCCCAGTTTAATCCATTCTCATGAGAGACCAGGTTTTTATTAACCCTCTGCCTTGACATTTGAGATTCTCTTCACAGCGGTTCAACAAAACCCCTGACATTGCTTCTTTTAATAAACCAATACTGTCCTTAAGGTCTGCCTCTGCAATGGAGATCTAATCAATACTTCATTTCTCAGGTATTTCATTTCCTTGTGTCATGAAAATCTCATTCTACTGATGATGATCTTTTACATGGATTTATGTGCATGTGCATGCATCTAAAGACCACAGGCCATTAATCACAGCTGTTTTAACAGATAGAGGACATGTTATTATGGAGTACCAGACTTACAAAAGCCTTTGACAACATTTAGAGTTATACATAGATGACACAGACTACAATTGAGTCATTATTTGATTTGGCACATTTAATTTTTGTAAGTGTGGGAAGAAAACAAAGCCACAGTGAATTACATGAAATTATCTGCACTCTTATTTAATTAACAATTAGAATTTTTTAAAAATATTGTGTAATTTACCATTTTCAATCTTTATTGTTGTCTTTTCTTTTTGTATAGCACTTTGAATTAAGTGTATTTGTTGTGTATTAGTTGCCTGTGGTGAAGCTGTAAAACTTGACAGCAGGACCATTAAAACCATCACACTTTAAACCAGGGACAAAATCTAGAAGACGGGATGAGTTTGACTTTTCAGTGTACATATTTCAGCCCAACATCTTGCCGGGCTGAAACAAACTCAAATCTTGACTGACTTGGAAATACAGGTTTGGGGATGTGACTATATCTTTACAGTTTTTAGTTTATCACAGTTTAAACACAAACAATATTTTCATAGTAAGTTGTGGTGGTCATCTTTTTGAGAGTATAAATGTCATAACACAGAGTTAACTTGCTGAAACATTCTCAGACAAGACATGACACACAGTGTGTATTTCCAGGCACTGTAGCTGATTTTAGTCTTTGGCAGTGCGAGAAACACACACAGCGAGCACCTGCCACAGTGACTGGACATTCTATAGTCGCACACTGTTCTGATACAATCACTAATCTGAGGATGCTTTTCTCCAATGACACAATTAAAAAAAATTAATGGTGCGAACAATGATGTGGTAAATAAGTAGGAAAATATAGATATATATTTTTTAAATGTCATTGCTTAATCAGCTGCTTAGTGAGCCTCTGTACTTTTGTCACCAGTTTCTGTCTTTGTAAGCATCTATAACATTTCAGGAACTTCACTCTTAGTCACTGACATGACTTTATTAGCTCCATGTTGCTGATGCAGCGTCAGGCAACAATACACTGTTTAGGATTATCACCTAGTGCACTGTTTGTTGTTCATAGATACCAGGATTATCCTTGTTGCATCAGTCATGTCAACAGTTGCATGTTCATAAGAGAGTAAATAAATCTACATGACTTAAAGTGTGGACTGAGAGTACAAACTGGGGCCGTCTCAATCTAACATAACTGAGTTACATTCATAATAACAAGTCATGAAGTCTGTGCTGGGCTTGAGTGACATATGACTATGAAGATTATGGACAATAATCCATATTACCACGCCGAAAGATGAATCTCTAGCACTCCATAAAAAATAAAAAAAAACTTGATGGGGGAATTCAGTACCTTAGCTTCAGGTGTGACTACAGGTTTAGGGGGAAATTGCACATCCGTCGCCTTCAATATGGTATTCTCCTGCAGAATGTCCTGCTGGGACTGGTTATGCCCAAAAGGCTGCAGAAGAAACAAAATAGATCGAGTGTTATGGGACTGAATATTATCTATAAAGTGGTAAAACACATTAACACCTGCATAATGGTGCTAGATATCTACTCCACAAAACATTTTCCTTAGAATCTGACTTTCTAGGATACAAAAGAAGCAGAAGAATTTCTTTATTACATTGAAAACATTTAAATCTCACCAAGTGTATTTTTCTCATTCCTCGTCAAAGTATCTCATTAGACTTAAAGACAAGAATCACCTAAAGAGTAAGTTTTCAGTGAAATATATCAACTTATTTTTACACAATGAATCTTAAAATATCTATTTCACAGAATCTTACCAAGATAATTTTCACCTGGTCCACTGGCATATTTATTTGCTTGAATTCAGCTTAAAATAAATACATAAATCTTGAATTAAGCCAATGGAACAAGTGAAAGGTATCATGGTATGGTCTATTTGTCTAAAAATAAGTTATTTATATCTCACTGAAAAATTACTATTTAGGTGATTGTGTCTTATTTTAAGCATGATGAGACATTTTGACTAGAAATGACAAAAATTGGTAAGAATTTGACTTTTTCAAAAATACACTGTAGGTAAGTGAAAAGGCGTGTTTTTTTTTTGTTTTACCAATTCCTGGCATACTTACATGGGTGTATTTTGTATACAGCGATGTTCGTAGTCCCCATCAAATGAACAAATGACTAACTAAATAAATAAGTAAAAGTAACATCTGCTTTTGTTTATTTTATTTGCCAAGAAAAATGACAGATTTTAAGGTGTCTAAATTACGTTACAATCTGTTATAGCTAAATTCATAATAAATGCGACTGGTTATATTGTTCTTCTGGGAGTTTGTCTTACCTTGCGACCATACAAACACTGGTAGAAAATGACTCCTACAGACCACACATCCACCTTATTGGATATTTTGGGTGGTTCTTTCCCAACCACGAAGCACTCCGGAGGCAAGTACCTTAAAGCAACAAGAGGAGACACGTTAAAAACCAATCAGTTTCTGTTTGTTCTGCAGACAGAAGACAGAATATAGTATTGGTATCATGATCCACAAAGAGACCTGATTCAGATTACTTCATTTATTCCCTAGGGGCAATTCAGTTGGCAGACACTGGTCGCAGCATGACAGAACATTAAACACACATTCCACAATGCATTTCACACGAACCTGTCAATGGTCAAGACAGCTTAAAGGTCCAGCAATAAAGTGCAACAGTATCAATAAATGCATAGACTACATTTTAATACATTTTTTAAAAAGTAGACCAATACATATAAAAATGCAGAGTACCCTACTCTACACGTTATCCAGTGTAATTTAAAAGGCTGATGGCAGAAGGAATAAAAGTTTGGGTATCGACTCGTTTGTTTGAGAGGAAGTAAATCAACCGTTCCCCTGTGTGGGTCTCATTTAATACCTTATCCCCTACCACATTATTGTCATTAGTGACATTTTGTTACCTGCATAAAATCTTATTTACCTACTGACATGTTTATGGTATGTCACAACTGGAAAATTGCTTGCAAGTACGCGCCACCAGTGCAGCTACAGTGAAATCTCTTGGGAGTAGCTATAAAACGGTTTAGCTGTTAAGTGCTGCTTCGAGCAAAACTAAATCTATCCAGTGCCTTGTCAGCCTTGGTAATGATATGGGGCAAGACCCTGCTGTGTGTTTGTCAGGTACAGTAAAAAAAATGTGCCAATTACCCCCCCCCAACTGTTTTGAAGAGAACCAAGCTGGTTGTAAAATGTAGGGCAGTCGTTTCACAGAAGAACCGTTGATGAAATGTGGAAACTTCATTGAGAGCTCATCAAGGATACTGATATTCTGCTGCTGCTCGGGCTGGGTGATGAAAACATAAGGATATATTATCACGAAATAACTTCTCTTCCCACAAAAATACGAGACGTGCTCGATACAATTTTGACAGAATTTGTTCATCCATGTTTTAATGACTGAACAGCCAATCATAATGAAGGTCTAGTTGGGTTGATGCACACGGTACAAGCATAAGTGCAGCCACAGCACACAAGCTAATGTTTGGGCTGCAGCGGGGAGGTAATCAGTGTTCCCTCAGCAGAAAATTTGACTGAAATCTCAGGCGACCAGGTTACCGACAAGTACAGTGTGGCAAAGACACTTGGAGTCGACTGTTCAAAGCACGTCAAGTTTCATTTTTGGTTTATCCTGTGGCAGTATATACCCTCAGCACTGTTTGGTGAAGATGGTCTGTTTTGTTCACGTTCCGTTTTAAAACATGAAAGCTTTTGCCCGCTGGTTAGACTTTTAGTTTAATTTTATATATATACTGTGTGTGTGTGTGTGTGTGTGTGTATATATATATATATATATATATATATATATATATACACACCTGTTTTATTGATCTGAAACAACCGTGTAATGCGCTTCAGCATATGTCACATTCAACTTGACATAAAATAAATCTTATTTAAATGAAAAAATAACCTAATGTCTTCACAACTAATGTAGGAGTAACAGAAGATGGAAGTTCACAAACAATGGTAATTTGATTTATATTGTGATGCATGCCGATATCGTCAGCCCTAGCTGCTAGTGATTTATCTATCATAGGTTGATAAGTAGATGTAGTATTTCTGCATTGATTACATCTTTAGAACATTTGTATTTTAGCTTGACAGTTTCTCTGCCTCTAAAAACCATTACTTTGTTTTTCATTCTTACAGTAAAAGGCCCCCAAAGAGCAAATTGATGACTTCCTACAAATGCACTTTGGTGCAGGAGAACAGTGAGGCATAAAGAAATGTCAGAGTCATGAGTACCTAAGATAAATCTTGCCCTCCAGAACCAAGACTCAGCGGTAAAAACTAAATATTACTATTAATTTTCGCACAGATATGATGGCACCTCTGTGGCTGAGTATCATATTTCAATATAAATCTTACCAGTAGGTTCCTGCTCCCTGTGACGTCAACTCCATCCCATCCACTGAGTTGTAGCTGTCATCGTCCATGATCTTTGACAAGCCAAAGTCTGTGATCTTTATCTCCCCACATGCAGTGCCGTTCACCAGAAGGATATTACCTGAACAGGGTGAAAAGATGATTTACAGCAGCAAAAAAAAAAAAAAAAAATGTCAGCATGGCTCATCATTCATGAAGCCAAGAATGTGAAATATTCACAGCGACATTCCAGCTTCCTAACGTAAAACTCTGAAGACATCTCTAATCTTAACTATACACAACTGAAGAATTTTAGAATGTGAGCCAAGTTCATGATTGCTCCTGGTGTGCAAAGGAAGGGAATATAAAAACGAAACATGCAAGCCACTTAACACACACACACACCAGGTTTAAGGTCGTAGTGGATAATGGGTGGTCGGATCTCATTGAGGTACTTGAGGGCATTGACAATCTGCATGATGATGGAGCGACCCTCTTTCTCTGACATAAGTTTGTGCTGCTTCAGGTAGAAATCCAGGTCATTACCCTCACAGTATTCCAGGACTGTGCAGAACCTGCAGCAAAACAAAGCAGCATTTAGTAGATTTGCAAAATTTGAGTCCATGTAGTGAATAGACCATTTGAAGTAACAACATTATATATTATATATAAATATATATGTAAATAAAAAGAGCCAAAACTTACGAATCAGTGTCAAGCGAAAAGTAGTCGTAAAGTTTAACTATTCGTGGGTGGTCCAGCTCTTTATGAATTCTATATTCTCTGCATGCATGTCTGAAACAAAGGTCATAATAAACATTTAAAGGTGTGAAAAATATGCATATTAAATCATTTAAAATAAATAAATAAATCACAGCTCATAGCCAGTAACAAGTAGCAATAATATATTAAATTGCAGAATACTTACTTGTGATAATTTTCCTTCTTCTCATCCCTCCAGTTCTTGTTTAACTGGTGGATTTTAACTGCAACATACCTTTGCTCTGTCAAGTCAAAAGCCTGGAAAATAAACATGTCCCATTAGTCAGGACTACATTTGGAAATGCAGTGAGAGTTGCTTCACATTAAATGGCTGTGTTTGTATATAATTTCCACAAGGGTGACAGCAGATTCTTGGAGCAACTCTGAAATCCTGGCCAAGTAATTTACTGCGAAATGTGGATGATGTCAGAGTAATGTAATGAAACGCACATTCTCAACTATATTTCACAAGTATGCACTGTTCAGCCAAACCAGCTACTTTTAGAACATAAATAATTAAATCTGTATCTCTAGTTGTTGTGCTTAGAGAATTCTCCTCTATGTTTTGGTCAAGGTTTATAGTGATTCCAAAATAACGACACAGGACTGGTTTTGTACAACACAAAATTGACAAGAAGAATGCAAGCAATGTTACAGCTGCTCACACTTCTCAGAATTGGTTTTGCTTAATGTTAAAGACACCGTTACCTTGTAAACTTCACTGAAACCTCCCCGTCCGAGTAAATGGAGTAGTAGGTATCGATCGTTTAGCGTAGGGTGATCTTTGAACCTGGACAAAATCAGGAACAATTATAACTCGTCTATTTACACAAAGATCGATAAAAGCGAACATGGAGAAAACATAATAACCAAACATACTGAGAATTATCCTCATTGTGGATCCGTTTCAGCTCCCGAATGTGCAGGTTTCGCACTCGCTCCAACCTCTCCAGCTCCGCCTGGATCTCTGCCTCCTCCTGCAGAAGAGAACAAGATCCATATTAGAGGGTCGGCAATTAACGCAGCACCTACCAAGGACCACACAGTGCGAGGGCGATGCATTTACCTTCTTAAGATGGCCTAGTCTTAGCTTAAAGATTTCCTCTTGCTCATGGTACTCGGCCTGCGATAGCCTGTGAGGACAGAAGAATCCTCAGTGAGACCAAGTATTTACACTGATGTCAAATGCATAGTAAAGATAACAAAATGAGGATGCCGTACGCTTCACTTTCTGTTCCATTGGCCTTGCTTTTGCGTTTGTTTTGCTCTAAGCTTGGAAGGGGACTCTGAGCCATAGAGGGTGGCTTGCGTTTAGCCAGAAGTTTCCTTTGCCTTTCGATATCTTCTCGCTGGGAATTTATCCTTTCTTGTTGTCTGGAAACAGATGGCACATTGAGATGACATGGAGACCAAATTTATTTATCAGTCTGTGTTCTAAGTTCAGCTCTAAGCCCTCTGGCCGATTGCGATGCTGCCTTGAGAGAGTGCCTAATGGAAAATGATTTTCAAAAGACAGAGATTAACTCTGTACTTCAATTATTCCTTTTCTGTAAAGTGCAAATGGCTCAATATACAAAGCAATCACATTATGTGTACATAAGTGCAGCTAATATTCAAAGATAAACAAAGTGTGACCTGTAATGGAAAACACCAATATTCTTACTTGATAAGATTCTGAAAGGCATATCCATCTGTCCATTGTTCTGTGAAAGACGCCCCATGTCTCACTGTGGTGAAATGGCCAAGTCGAAGCCTGTCCTGCATGCTTTTATCCCGGCAAGCCATCTTTTCCTGTTTTGACTGGAGAAAATAGGCATCAAGAAAGACAGGTTAATTAACAGTGGCTGCCAAAAATAAGCCACAGTGCTATGAAAGAAACAAACCTTTTCAATCAGCAGCTTCTTGGACATTGTAACGCATTTATTCAAACGTTCTTTGTACCGCTCGAGCATCCTCTGCTGTTCATCAATCTGTCTCCTCAAATCACAGTTTGCCTGGGGGAAAAAAACTTGTTACATGCATAGACAATATCAATATGTACAGAGTGAAAACCAAAATAGAGAACAAGATATTCTAATCAATACTGAAAATGGATACAAGAGTAGCACTGATGAGAATGTAATGAAGCTGGCTTTACCCTTAACAAATCATCTATTCTGCCCTCCTTCTTCTCCAGGTCAGAGTTCTTGTTGTTCTCCATTGCTGTTAGTTTCTCTATAGTAAGATCAGACTGAAAGGACAAAAAAAGAAAGTGCTGCCGTGTTCGTAATGGACGATTTTGTATTATAACAATAATAGTCCTTGGAATATTGTGTTTATCAGACTTGTACAACTACTGATCACTTACAGTTTCCACACCAACCATCTATCAATAATAGAGATAAACCAGATGAATGACCATGTGAATTACCTGTGTTGCTTTGTGGAGCATGTGAAGAGAAGCAGGCTTCAGTGAACACGATGAGTGCTCTGTATTGGACGAACTAATAGAGGAGGGGCTTCCCTGCTGCACCTTGAAGGCAGAAACATCTGATAAAGATTGGCTAAAAGGTATGGGCTATTTTATAGTGCAGGTTTCAAACACATAACATTGAAGACTTTAATTGAGGACTCCACCTGTAAAGCCAATAGAATACATTGGAATAATTAACAAATGTGCCACAGCAGAACAGATGTAACAAAACTAAATATATTAAGTGTTTTTATGTTTATTAAAATCATTCCAGAACAGACTGTAAATTTTGATTGCATGTCTGTGGTGGCGAGTTCATACTTCTACAAAATGTGTCCTTGTTATAACAGCTACTTCGTTGTGGCACTGTTGACAATGCTGCAATCCAAATGTCTAATATGATCAATCTAATGTTACCACGAACAGTCTGAAAATAAATGCATTTTTCCATCTGTGCCAGCGTCATACACCCAGTTAAAAATATGAAGTCATTATGCAGCAACTTGAGAAAATATGTGAAAGAAAAAAATTTAGGACTTGCCAAGTCTGAATTAACAAAACTTGCAATGAAAGTGCCCAAAGGCAAGATACGATGGGACAGAATATGTTTGCTGTGAATGAACTGTGATAGATCTGCCCAGCATAATGACAAAAGTTGTACTTTACACAAGTACATACATCAGGTTTGGACAGTATCCAGTACCTGGATTATTTTGTCAGATATAGCTGTCGTATGGTGTGTAGTTGTGTGACATTTAACAATATTAGTCTTGTTAATGTGCGGTCAAAGCATGCTTAGACTAATATATTGCCTCTGGCTTGCATCCATTATACCATGTATATTGCATACAGTACATAACTCTGAAGCACTAAGTGGGAAAAGGTCCTCAACTGCCACATGTATTTCACACCCTGCAAGTAACCACATACACTTGTATGATCTCCCCATGCAGATGTACCTCCACACTCCACTGTGGGAGACAAGCAAATCTCACCCATCAAAGTTTATACCATGCATGGGAAAGAGAAAAGCAGGACAGAGTGTTAAAAAGGTAAAAGGGCATTAGAAGAGCAATAGAGCAAACATGCTCACCGTGACAGGGGGGTTGGAGAGCGAGTGTTGTGGGGAAGAGCGGACCACTGGTGGAATTCCCCTAGCAGGGCTGGTACCAGGACCGCTACCTCCCGCAAACTGACAGACATGTAAAAAGAGGAGACGAGTAAAGCAATTCAGTCGCAAGACCGAGAGAACTAAAACAGAGGAGTTAGAAAGACGGAGTGAAATGTGATGCACCCAAAACTGAAGATGTGCTCAGCTGAGAGACGATCGGAGATAGAAATATTTTCCACTACTCACCTCAAAATAATCA
This sequence comes from Siphamia tubifer, assembly GCA_020466265.1. Taxonomy (NCBI): domain Eukaryota; kingdom Metazoa; phylum Chordata; class Actinopteri; order Kurtiformes; family Apogonidae; genus Siphamia; species Siphamia tubifer. Next base: position 24,555,367 of record CM035790.1, on the reverse strand, counting down.
CTAATTTTGTGTCCTCTTGCTCCTACTTTGCCTAAAAAAAGAGAAGGGAGGACTAATGTAAGGGGTTTTCTGAGAATATGAAGAAAGAGACAATTGCAGCACCAACAACCTTACCTTGGCTACTGTCAAAATGATCTGCTTTCCTTTTTCGTACTCGCTGGTCATTTGCCTTTTTCTCAGGAGTCTGTGAGCAAAATACAACCAATCAGGCTATCAATCACATTTACTGCACAGTGACACAGAAAAATATTGCTTATAACAAAGACTAACCTCTAGCTCTTTGTCACTGAGAGAGCCCACGCTACATAGGCTCTGATTGGATGACTCATTCTGATTTTGGCCTGACCCCTGTTAAAATAAAAATACATTACCACAAGATGCAGTTACACTACATATAGACAGAAAACTATATTTGCAATGCATGCATTTTTATTACTTCTGTTTGCATAAATTTGGGAGCAGAGCTGAGAGTCAAAAACCCTAAATAAAATGGGTGAAAACTAAGAGAAGGGATGCGGAGGACTGGCTTAGTGCTGTCACCATTAACTTCCCACTGAATCTAGACCTGCATCAGTCCTAATGCTGGTTCCCTAGGTGATGCCTGTCAGTCAAATCACATCAGAATTCAGGAAGCACTGTCCAATCAGGGAAAGATACTTAGTCATTCAGAGCACACTAGAGCTCTCTCACTGAACCCTCCTAAAATGGCTGAACATTAGGCATGCTGCTGGGGATGTATTCCTCCCTCTGTCTGTCACCTTTAGATAATGTCATCCATTTTTCTCCAGTTCACCATGAGCTTAACCATTCTTTTCTTCTCCCTCTAGAGAAAACAGCAAAAAGATGCTTTTCTTTAAAAAAATAAATTAAAAAAAAGTATGCCAACCTAAAAAAGGCTTGTTCTTTGAAGTTATGTGGCAAAACACTCTCCAACTACTTGAGTAGGCCCAAACTGTCCCATTATCAAAAGACATGCTTGCTCTTTCTCTTCAAAGAACAACAATTTTCCTTTCTTTTATGCCAACTCAGTGATGACAAGAAGAACAGCAGTTCCACACTGCTGTTCAAGGTCAAGATAAAAACTATGAGCTACTCTGTGACATTGAAGGGCTTTTAGACCACCAACCCATATTTCTTCAGTCATTTGTTGACACACTACTCTTTCACTCACCCACTCCACACACACAGCATCTCTTGTCACACAGGGTAGCCGTGGCATGATGCCTTAGTAGGAGCCGCCATTTTCTCTGCGGCAGCAGCCATGCCATGCTCTGGGCTGAGCTCTGCCTATGGCTGGCACAGGGCCCACTCCTGGCGCTGACTCTCACTCCCGAACTGTTCCAAGATCACCTTCCCCAAATACAGCTCCATCAATGTATCAAACATGAGGTTAGAAGGCTAAATGCTGCCTCCACTCACACCTGGTCAATAACTATTCCTGCATTCCTGTTCTGGCCTCACTCCTTCTACCACCCCTGTCCCGTCTGTGGCCTTTTTGGCAGGCACTGCTGCCTGCATATACAGCCACTACATCATAAGCCAGGGAGAGATGCCATATCATACCAGCCAAAAAACACAGACACAGCTCAACATACTCCAGAGACAGACAAAGAAAGGAGTAGGGCCAAGCTTGTCCAAGGAGTAAAGCAGAATGACACTGAAGCAGAGTGGGACAAAGAAAGGAAGACATTTACAGATGGTGTAATGTTGAAAATCAGTGATTATAAACACTTGGACATGACAGGATTCCCAAGCATCACCTGTGCAACATTGCTGTAACACAAACCTTAGCTACACCAACCCCAGTGAAGCGAGCCTCCAGCAGCTCCTGCCGTCGGGGGTCCAGGCTATGCAGTTCTTCCATCATGGCTGCAAGAGACAAGAGCACAGATTAAGGAAGGCATTGTGGGGTCTGGTATATTCAAGTGGGAGTGACACATTGCAGTTTCAAAAGGCCTTCACTGTGATGAGTCATGGCTGTTTTTAGCTATATGGATGTGGAAAATTCCTGTTCTGAGTCATCAATAATCCTGACAATAATGTTTTGCCCTATCATGTATAATCAACAAGCACCAGCCAGACACTTGAGCACTAAGTCCTGCACTGATATGCTCAATTTCTCCCAAAATGGGACAAATACGGAATTACATACATATCAAATGCATAGGCCAGATGTGTAGAGTCACTGCCTGGAAAATTATAGCATCATGTGATAACGCCCTGGTATTATAGGCCAAAGTTACACTGCGCTGAAGTTCTGAAAGGTCACTAATGGACGAACTGCCAAGTCTACTCAGAGCAATGGAAAAGAGACAATAAGTAGCCAGCCTATTAGCTTGAGCAAAGGTTAAGAAACACGCCCAACATCAACCGATATGTCTCTTAGATATGTCTTCCATACATTTAATCATTAGTGAAATATACAATATGTGCCCATCCAAGAAAATGACACTAGCCCATTTTTTTTGTTTACTGTTACTCGGTAAAGGCAGGTGATTTGATCAACATTAAGGTGATAAACGTGACAATTTGATCACACTAGTTAATAATCAACAAGGTGGTTAGCTAATGTTAAATGAGCTAACAAGCCTACCGATGTTGAACATCACTTAGCATTGCAACATCAGAGCTAACGGTTACTTAGCTAGTGACATTACACTTTATTATGCCAAATAACACACCTATACCAGTAAAATTGTACCCCATGTTGCCTGGGTTATCGGTAACAACTAAAAATGTTCGCAACTGTGAATTGATTTAGAAACACGCATTCGGGCGCTAGCGTTATGTAGCCACCATGCTAACGTTAACAGACTGTCAAAAGCAGCATCTTATTGGTTCTGTTGCCAGTGCTCGTGCCACGACGGCTCGCGGCAACAAGAAACCCGTACATGTCGGGTTTAAGTACGACATCCCAACGAGATACTTACTGCAATGTGATATTTTTCAGTCCTGATATTAACCCCGGAGACGTCCCCGTTGTTTCCCCAGATGCTCGACAGACCCTCCCAGGCTAGGCCGCATCCACAGCCGCGTCCCTTGCGTGCTGATTGTTAACGATCAAGACACGGGAGCGCGCCGTGAGCTCAAGGTAGACGACGGAGGATTCCCTCGGAGGCCTCTACCACTCCGGGTATCCCAAACCCGCCTTTCTGTATTGCCTAGGCGGGGATCCCCATTACACCCCTCTCCCCGAAGACCATTCCGTGCAAATGTCGGATGTCTCGCTCCACACAATGGCGACCCTCGAGATTCTCAGTTTTTCACCTGGTGGAATTGATGCCTTACAGCTAACGTTAGATCCCCCTATCTTTTCTCCCCCGTTGGTGAGATGAAATTTCGGGTCCTGGCTTTCGTCTACATCAAAACAAAGTTCGGCTCTAATCTCCTTCCTCGCCGCAGGGGAGAAACCAATCTGTTTCGGAAGTTGTGCAGTTTCAAGCGTTTCAGTATAATCCGGATCGATTCGGTTCGGTTCTCATGTTTTTGCAATGTAAACAATAATCAGTAAAATCTCATATTTTCTCGTGAGATTGTTCAAGTATTTTCACCTTCGTCCAGTCCACGCCTGCACCAAATCTCTTGTCTGGACCAATGGCATATCTTTGTGTACACAATACAGTTTAATACCGCCCACCCACTCAACCACTAAAATGATCACTTACCACAAAGTTGCAATCCCCCTGTTGTTCACACCCACATACTATACTTACATAATGTCAATAAATTGCTATATTCCCATTGAGACATTCATTGAAGCTAATTTTTTTCTCAAGCGGGTCAAACCAGTACAGTAACAGCAGAATAATGAATAAGTAATAATGAACACAGTGATCTGTAAAGCATATACAATTAACAATACATTTCACACTGATCATGTTTTGTTGTGGTTTTTTGCAAAAGTATAGTTTTTAAAAAGAGGACCAGCACCTAATCACTCTGCCAAGTTATGTTTTGCCAGTGTTTATCTGTCTGTTGGCAAGGTAACTCAAAAAACTACAAACAGATTTGGCTGACATTTTCAGGAAATGTTGATATTGGCACAATGAACAAATGACAAAAATTTTTTGGTAGTGATCAGTGGAGGTGTGTGTGTGTGTGTGTGTGTATTCCTATTTTTATGGGGACATTGAGATGTTTACACAGTCACACCATGGGGACCTCTGACATTATGGGGGCAAAAATTCAGGTCCCCACAAAGGTTATATATAAATTAAGGTCCCCACTAGTAAAATACAAATTATGTGGCCCTATAAATATGTTTTTTTTTTTAAAAAACGGAAGTCCCCATAAAGCATGGGGGGAACGGGTGCAAAGTGAAACATGTATTTTTCAAATGTTTGGAGATGTGTTTAATTTAAAAAAAAAAAGGATTTTCTGTATTTTTAGTATATACTTTATTTTTTCATATATATACATATATATATATATATATATATATATATATATATATATATATATATATATATATATATATATATATATATATATATATATATATATATATATATATATATATATATATATATATATGTGTGTGTGTGTGTGTGTGTGTGTGTGTATAAAAATATTTATTTTATTTATTTTTAAATTATTATTTATTTATTCATTGATTATTAGTTATTTTTAATTTAATTTTCATATTTTTATCATTTAAAAAAAAAATGTGTTTACACTCGCTACCCAATGGCTGCTTGATTATAAACTTGGTCCTCCTAAGACATGGAAACGAGTGTGTGTGTGTGTGTGTGTTTTTCAATCAGGGCAGACAGCTACTCGCAGAAGTGAAAATGAAACCTATTGCTCATTTAGGTCATTTAGGGGGGGTTGATCTGGCTTGGCTGAGTCTGGAATGCTTTTCTAGTTGAAATATTGTTTTCTGCAAATAAAGTCCATCACAATAATGTGGTACAAACTAATACCCCCAACTGTGGATCAGTGGGCGTGCACCGTGGAGATCTAGGTTATGTAGACCTGCACACAAATGGAGACTTCAAGAGTCACAATTTGATAACAAATGGGAAAAATTGAGAAATTACAGAAGGCAATAAGAGGACACCGCCATTAAGGACATGATGATTCATCACCAAGTTCACTACTCAACAATGTATGTGATTCACCTTTGCACTGTAATGCTTCAAGAAAATTAATAACAAAAAAAAAAGTTTTAAAAAAATCATAATTTAGCTGCACTTTTTTCCTCACTAAAATTAAGTAAAAGGGTAAGATTTGGAGTTGTCATTATTTATAGGCTATTTAACTGGTCTGAGCTGCTTTGGGATGAAATTGGGGCCCTTGAACCAAAAGGACTTTGCCATCCATAGTTTAGATATTTATTTACTGTACAAAAAAAGGAAGGACGTTTCCTTAAAAGTCATAGCATTTATTCCAAAACCAGATCATTAAAAACACCTTCTGGTAAAATACAAATATTTAACCAGGAATAATGAGTCTTATCTCAGAAAATAAGAAATAATCACAGTTGTAGCTGTGATTGCAGCGACATGAGCGATACAAGCAGTGAAATGAGTTTATCAATATAGTCAACTGATAATGCAGTACATCACTGTCCAGTTGATTCTTTTATCACAATCACATTGGAGCTCCTCATTTTCATAGAAGCCAGAATCACTTCGGTTTCAGCTCAGTTGTGATTAAAGGTCAGACTGGCCCAGTCTATTCTTCCGACTCAGCTTTGTGTCTCAGTTGGTTTGCGGTACTTGCACTGGATCCACACTCTGTACATGGTGAGCTGCTTCCCTCTGTTCACCTGCAGCCTCCTATCCACGAGATTCTGCACTTTCTCAAGTCCTGCCACTGTGAACAACTCATGCAGCTCATCTGAAACAACACAAGAGGTACAGGTTTATTTTCATTCAGTAGAACAAATGTACACAGTGATGATGGTTTTAGAAACAAAAAAAACATTTTACCTTGAGTGAAGAAATATACACGTGTTCCATCACCACGGACGTAAAAGTTTTCTGACAAACACCTTCCTAAGATCAGGAAAAATATATAACATTCATTATTCGAAAATAAAAACACAGTTCTAGTATGTTCAAGGTGTTCATTATGGATATTAAATGTGGCAAACATCAACAATAGATGCACTGATTTGAATTGGCTCAGAATATCATAATGTTTTAATGACCCGTTTTATATATATATATATATATATATATATATATATATATATATATATATATATATATATATATATATATATATATATATATATATATATATATATATATATATATATATGCCTATTGTTTTGGGGAAGCAAAAGGCTTGTTGCCTCTAAAATAGGACAAATACAATCATACAATCAGAAATTATTAGTATTGTTGCATTCAAATATTAACAAATGACCTAAAGTCATCGTTTAAGTTTTTAGAATAAAGTTAAAATTCTGCTAAAGAAACTAATGTGTTGGATTCTAAGGATATGCACCAAATAAAGTCACTGAAAAATGATTACTCCAGCCCTTGTTTTCTTCAGTTTCTTGTTCATTTTAATGCCTGGTACAACTAAAGGTACATTTGTTTAGACAAATATAATGATGACAAAAATTTAAAAAAAGTTTAATTTCAGAGCTGATATGTATCCATTTTCCATGTTTTCTTGATGAAAACCAAAATCACATCATTTCTTATATCAATATCTATGACAAAAATTAATTATTCTCCTAGGAATTCCATGTTTTCTTTTCTGTCTGTCACATCATACACACAAGCGTTAGTACTTGATTGCATACCATTGTTTTTGATGACTTTTGATGGTCTAACAATTTTTCTGCAACTGTATTAATTAATTGTATTAATGGGTCAGGAGATTTAAGTGACCACTAGGGTGAGTAGTGATTTACTAAGGAGAAATAATACTGAAGGGCCTTTGACCAAAGCATCACAAAATGACAAAATGGGATGGTTATCATCCCAAAAAAGTGACAATGATAAAAGCTAGAAGCACCATTGTTTTCTCCACTGAATTCAGCTATAAATGAGAACAATGGAGTTTGATGCTGAACTGGCAACATTTCTTCTACACAGATGAGTTTGATTATGAGTTTTATGAAGGTATGAAGTTATTATGGGATATTATCCTTGCTAAGCTGCCGTTTGTTGATCCACGGTTCAGTTTAACTGTGACAGTTCTGACCTTCTTCGTTTGATTTTAAACAGATATTTCGTGCAGTTTTTGATAACATAAACCAAACAGAAAACAGAGGTGGTGTGCAGTTTTACTGTGGTTGTTTTCTCTTTAAAAACAGAGATAATGTAAAGTATCAGCTGATACAGCGCGTGAGGATTTTTAAAAACAAATAAACAAACAGTATTATTTTTAGTCACTGTCAAAATAAGCAGCTGTGATTTTTAGTTTGTGGAAGAAAATGTAGTGAAACCATAATACACATGTGTGTAAACAATGAGTTCTGTGCTTTATTCAATGAGTGATACAGTCTGTGGATACATAGAATTGGTGGTTTTGGTCTGAGGTGTGTTTTGCTACAACTTCCTCCTGATGTTGATAATTTGAAATATCAGTACATCATATAACCTCTAACAGACACTGTCATCTGCAATTGTCATATTATCTAGTGATAACAAGACTGAGATTATGATATTGATTTATATATCAGGGCATCCTATGCACAGCCCCTCAGGTTCTTTTAAGGGCAGGTGACTGAGACCAAAGCAGCTTTATTTAAATTAAACAAATTCATAAAGTTGCTCTGGAAGAACTTTATTACCTTCAGCAAAGTAGACACATAGATCATGGACATTTCCGTTTTAAAACATAAACTGGCCTTTATCCTAACTAAACTAACCTTTCTTGAATCGAAGCTGTGCCATGTCATAGCGCCCGTAGTCCCTGAGCAGCATCACTCCCCTGGGTTTCAGCAGTCGTGCTAATCTACTGATAGATGCCTGCATCCTGGGACGAGAGAGAAACTTTAGAGCCAGTGCAATGCTTAATGACTCACACTGAGTGAAAATCAAAGAGAAGAAAAAAAAAAAAAAAAAAGACAAAAGGAGTTTGTACTTGTTAGGATGCAACGCTGATAGCACAAAGATCAGCACTAGAACATCAAGGCTTCCATCGGGGATGGGGTAATTGGCTTCCACATCACTCAAATCGTGAACAAAGGCAAAGCAGCGCCCGGGGTCGTACTCTGGATTAGTCTGATGACAAGATGGCAATGTTAAATTCTCATCTATTCCTCAACCCTAGAGATGAATACAGCTATCGAATTATTTCATTATTTCCACGACCTCACCTTGACCAACTCGACAGCAGTGTTGGAGAAATCACAGCAGTAAACAAAGAGTCCAGGGTCACTGTGAGAAGCAAAGCAATGCAGTCATTACAGATTTCAGCAGTGTTTCTCATGCAACGTCTCAACCTCATACAGATTAACTTACTTGTTGGTTTTCAGAATTGGAAACACGGTGTTGCCCACACCACAACCGACCTGTCAGATGAAGAAAATTTCATCTAACACTTGTAAAACTGTGTATTAACATGAAGTACAAATGCTGAAAAAAAAACTAGATATTTTGTTTAGTATTCATCTTGAAGTAAGGTGGAACTTATTTGACCTTTTTCCCTGAGCAGATATACATAAAACATCTGACCACCTTCTGATGACAAAGGGCTAATAATGATAAACTTTCTACTCTTTTATAAATTCTTACGGATAAGAACTGACGTGCAGTACTTGTGTCTACCATATGCATATTTCTGTTTTATTGCTCTTTGGGTTACATGCTGCATATTAACCACTCACCTCCAGAATGCGATATGTTGCAGTGGAGCCAGGAAAGTTTCCGTCACTGAGTGGAACAGGTTCCACTTCCTGCCTCTGTTCTTGATCCTCAGCACTGGCTGCTTCAGATTCTTCAAGATGGGATTCTTGTTTAAGGCTGAACTGTGGAGCAAGTTCTGGGAATTCTGTGAAGAGCCAGTGACGATCTTTGAAGAAACGGTTCTCGTGGATCGTGTAGAAATCATTCCAGTACTCATTTGCCCTGGTGTCGTATTCATCTGAAAAGATCCAGGAATGGAGAAACAGAAAGATTAAATTAGAATTAGGGTTGCAGTGATTGCAAAAATCTGGTCTCATATTGATACTTACATTGATATTACTTTATGTTTACTCTATTTTTGTGGTTCCATACACTCTGCTTATCCAAAAAAAACTTCAGAATATAATATACATATGAAAATAGTTCACAATTTATCTTGGAGGCCTTCATCACATTATCTTTGAATGCCCACAGATTCAGACATACAAATTTATGAAAAAAACTCTGAACATAGCACAACTGATACATACTTTCCATCACCATCAGGTCACTTCAGTTAAGCAGTTTGCATATATGGAAGTGACATATTATTCTCCATTCATCCTAATGCTCAATACACCTTAATTACACTACAGAACACTTAATTAAAGGTCCAGGAGCAGCAAAAAAAAACCTAAATTGGCCATTATCTGCAAATGCTGGTTTATAAATTTCTACATCCCTAAGGGCCAATCCCATTTCTATTTTGAACCCCTACCCCTTGCCCCTTTAAACGTAACAGAAACTAATAAAACTTAATTAAAAAAAAAAAAAAAAAAGATTAGATTGACCACAGCCAGTTTAGAGTGTCTTTAAGCTGAATGTTTAAGCACTCATCCTCACGTTTGTGTACATTATGTTGCATTTTACAGTAACAGGAGAAACAAAAGTAGACAATCTAATGCAGAAAAGCCATTTGTGGGCGTTTAATTAAATCACCACTATAGGAAATAATAATAAGAAAACTAAATCATAAATACTAGGCAGTGTACTCACACATGACGTCACTGCAGCTGTAACATGGTATTCAGTCTATTAGTTACAGATACATTTTCCTGCTGGTGGTCATTCATAACACTAACCTTGTTTCTCTTGGGGCAATGGTTGATTGTTTTCTAGGACTTTATTTTTTGCAGCTGTTTCTTGTTCTTCAGTCCATTCTACATTGTCCCTGTTGGTTTAAGAAATAACGTTATGTGGAAAATAAAACAAGCATATGCTCTTATAACTCACAGACTGTAAATTTTTAGAATTTAACCTATAACGTATAGCTTACAAACTGCCAGAACAGGCATAAATAAAACAAAAATAGATACATAAGACGAGTAGCAGATGCAAATGTTGATTATTTGTCATTTATGGTGCCATGAATCCTGTCAAACTTTGATTTTTCCTGACGTTACCGACCATGCGTTATGCTGGAAAACCTGCCGCGGGTCTGTGAGGAAACGGGTGCCGAACTGAGGTCGTTTGTCGTCTCCGCTGGATGATGAAACAGGTAGAATTAGCTCTGTTTCCCTGCTGCCTCCATCCACTCCATCCACAGCATGGGGCGCCGCCATGTTGGAAATGACGCGACGGAAGAGGGGGCCGCGCATACAGACGTGAGGCGTTCAGGGACTGTGGGAAATATAAGCTGGATGGTCGATCAAAAGTAGTAGAACAATGTAACGTTCATGAAAATAAATAAATAACAATTAAAAAATAATCTTCAGACGTAGATTTTCTACAGTGCTGACTTTGAAAAGTGAGTAAAATAAACCATCCATAAGTATTGTTCGTAAAAGAAGCTAAAGGATGCAAAAATATAAAACACTGTATGAAATGAATGAATTGTACATGTATGATATGTTGTGCACTATTTGGTTGGACTTTTGTTTTTCCACTCAATTCCACTCATTTTGCACTATTATTTGTTTTATTCAGAGGTTTCCCTTTTGTTTGACTTGAAATAAAAGCCTTAAAAGTATTTGACTGCATTGGACTACTTTTATTTATGATCAAATAGGCTATTTAAGGTCTTGTATTTGAAGTTAAAACTGAAAAGATTAGTTACTCTTTAAAAAGGTGGACTTGCAGGACTTTGGCTTGGACTTTCTAATTGAGCAAAATGTAATAACTGGACCTTGGCGGCTTTTAATTGCCCCCCCCCCCCCTAGACCTTCTGCCTGACAGTTCCAACCTCAGTATCCTACTACCAATACACTGACTATCCCTCCTCTGTACATGTCCACACAACGTCATGTGTCACAATTAACTTACTAAATTGACTTCCATTTCTGAATAGCTCACAGTGTTTATAGCCGACACTAGGGGGAGACACACCATAGGGTTTTAAAAATCAAGTCACTCAGGGTTGAACTTTGATAGCCTAATCAGACTACATTTACAACAGTTGACCACAGTCCTAAAAAGCCCATCAAAAGAGATATTCACTTTTAGTTTAATCAGCTAAATATGTAAAATGAATGTGCATATGTGTGTGATAGATTTGATGATCTGATTCACCTCAGAAAAATGTGATGCATAATGACAATACTGTGATAGGCTTTAACAAATCATTCAGAAGTGTTGCACAATCTCCAAGAATTTGATTTTACACAATGCTAACAAACACACACACACACACACACACACACACACACACACACACACACACACACACACACACACACACACACACACACACACACACACACACACACACACACATTATAGAGAGATTAAACATTATAATGATAAACAGAACTGCACATTCTCTGGACGTGAGAGAACATGACTGCAAAGTATTGACTCATGCATTTTTTCATGGAAATGAAATACATACATGACAGCTCCTGCTAAGATTCTGATTAATTTTAGAATTGCAATATTTTTTTTTATTGCATATTGTTCAGCAGCATAATCTACAGCTCTTTTTTTAAAATTAGTAAACCTCTGTTTGAGACATATGGCTTTTGTCTTACATTCATAAATGTTACAATTACATGTATTATTAGAGTTGTATTTTGAATATTATGCTGAAACGTTCCACTGACACAACCACTCTTTGGTATAGCAATTGGGCTGCATAAATAAAGCTTCAGACCACCATGTTACTTCTATTTTTTGACACCAACATTTGCCCACAGACTATTGTGAAACTGTACAGTGTGGTAGTGTATCTGAATTGGAAATACAATTTTGTTTACAACATCAGTTTTGCAAACATCTGTTTTTATCATTGTGGTCTATTAGGAAATACTTTGATGGTCAGTGGATTTTTTTTCATGGCAGTACTTCAAGTACTGCCATGAAAATTGAATTTAATCAAGTTTGACTAAGTGTGAGTGCTGGTCTTATGTCCATCTCTAAACAAAACACCCATGGTTACAATCTACTGTAGTAGAGAAGTAGATTCTAATAAAGGAACTCCATGTATTTTACATTAACCCTTTGACGCATATACTGGTCACTGTAGTGGACAGTTATTCCACAGTTGTTCTTTTGTATATTCATGGGTTTTGTGGGTTAATGCATCATCCAATACACTGTAATTCAAACAAGGACTGTAACTTTGCTGTTTTTGATGGACAAAATAATTTTTTTTTTTTTGCATATTATTTCCATGAAGTAATAAAATTGTATTAGAGTATATTCAAATGTGAGAAAACATCAGATTAGATATATATACTTTTTTTAAATTCACCTTTGATGTTGATTTTTAAATACAGGTTTCTTTGTAATTCCAGGAAAAATAGGTAAATATAAAAAATCATTTTAATCACATTGAAATTTTGTCTAAGGTTCTCACAATTTATGCACCAAAGAGTTAACTCACAATCTTTCTTTCCAGAAATTTAAAAATATGGATACTATGCATTTTACATAGAATTACAATGCAGGTAAAGTTCAGAAAGTTAATGGGGACTAAGGAAAGTGTTACAGCCATACCTGGTTTCCCCTGTAATCTGGATGTGACTGTCAAAAAAATAAAATTTTAAGGGAGTATTTTTATTTCTATTCCTTTCATAATCTGACTTAAAGTTTTCACTTTAAGTCAAAACTCATTTCTGATCTACTGTGAATATAAATGCATTAACAGGTGTTCTTCAGAAGAGTATGGAATCATAAGAATATCATGTCAAATCATGCTGCAATAGTACACTTAATGTAAAGGAGCATTAGTAATGATGGTTTAAATTAACAGAAGTATAGTGAGTGAATAATTTTATGTCAGAAGTTAAGTGAAGTACTGATAAACTGAAAGAAGAAACAGCTTAGAATATCTGTGTCACCAGGCTGGCATGAACAGGATGTGGTTTGGTCGACCCATTTTACAAAATACTTGTTGGTAATAGATGTCGAAGTACTCTGTGTGAACTCTGCCTACTGGGAAATACCTTTCAGATCATCTGAGAATGAATATGTTTTAGTTTTTGGCTATGAGGGGTCGTGTAGGTCATATTTCATTATGTTAAATATTTAAGAATTGCACAATAATTAATAGGAAATTTATTTTGCATTACATTGCAGGTCTGATTTACACTCAAATTGAAACATACTTTACATAATATGTCCTGGAACATTCATAGGTTTTCTTACCATAGATTTCAATCACTTATAGAAACTAATCTGCATATTAAAAGATAATGTTCATCATCACTACCTTCAGCTGTATGTGTGAATGTATGTATTTATAATGGTAAATATAACATATCATGGACTATATTTTCTGACAATATGTGACAGAATGAAACATGAAGTTCCATAATGAAACCCCCCCCCCAAAAAAAAAATACAGGGGATATTTATGATCAAGATAAAACAAAACCACATCCTCACAGACTAAATACAGAAAGAGTTAAATGTCTCTTTCTTTTACAGACATGTTAGGCAATGAGGCCTGCAAAGTTGTTTGAACTTAACTAATAAAACTGATGATGAGTTAGATTAAATGAAAAATGACAGAAGAGAAGGGTGTTAAGGTTCTACACAGTACATTTTGCAGTGTTAATTTGGAGAAAATGGGACCAAATACACTCTAGAAGAAGTTAAATAAACTCTCTAAGTGTTGATTTAACACTGCAAAATTTACTGTGTATCAAGTGTTTGTGGTTTTGGTCACACCTCAATTATGACAGAGCTGTAAAAAAATAACCTCATAGCAAAGAAAACTGAATCAAGTCATGTTTAATGCACTCTTATGCGTTACAAACTACAGACAAATCCAGGCATCTGTTAAACAACTGTGCAAAAAGCAGTGTCCTGATAAAATATAAGGAACAAAAGATTAAAAGAAAGATAAAAAAAAAATTAAAGATAAAATAAAGGTAACAGAAAAACCATCACACTTTACTCTGATATACCTTAGAAAATGTAAAAATAAATCCTGTTTTTATGGCAAAAAAAATTGGCAGCAATCCTCTAAAAAATACGTATTTACAGTTTAACATATAGATTTAACATTTTAAGCATGTAGATTTAATGTAAACAGTAAATGAACTGCTCCAAACATAGACCTGCAGGTACCCACAGTGTTTTCTAAATCCACCAGGTCTAAGTTTGGAGCAATTTATGGTTCAGTGTCTTCAGAGTTTTGCAAGGACTCTTTATGAACAGTCAGAGCTAGGATTCAAACTGCCAACCCTTTGGTCATTGGACAACCTGCTCTACCAACTGAACCACAGCCACATGTTATTTTATATATTTAAAATCTTACATTTACTTCTTTATTACTTTTTTTTAATTAAAAAAAAGCAGATAGTCTGTTATTTTAACATTGTGGTCATGTAATTTAAATGGCACCGCATTGTTTTTCAATTTACAGTTTTATTTTCTCAAAACAATACAAATACATCATTTTAACTGTACATATACATCTGCTTTTGTTCACATATTCTTCCTGTAAAAACTACAGCTACATTTGATTTAATTGCAAACACAAAAATCTTCTCAAATTAACAGCTTTGCATTGTATTTTCACTTAAAGTATTTTTGTGTTGCAGTTCTACAGCTTTTTGTTGTTAATTCTACAGTCTTTTTTTTTTTTTTTTTTTTTTTTTACAGTGAAGAGGTACCTAAAATTATTATTTTTTATTAATATCTACAAGTCTTTAGACTAGGGCTGGAAGCTCGATGTGCAATTAAATCTGCTCATGTACACAAATACAATACAGTGTAAAAACACAAACACCTTAAACGATAATAACTCAGTCATTTTTAAACAATTTCACAAATTAAAACAGCTTTAAAAACACCCACAAACAAACACGTCATATTGCAGAATAAAGAACATGTTACAGGGACATTTCCACATGCTTTTCTCGTGGGTGCTCATTAAAAAAAATATACAGACACAAATACTACATACAGAAAAAGACAATCTTTAAATGTCAAATCTTTTTTTTTGTATCGTTTTTATTGACTTACAGCTACTTGTGATTTAATGTGGTCCAAAATGTGCATAAAAAAAGTTGAAGCGACAAATATTGCAGTGGTAGAAAAGCCTCCCAAATGTGGCAGCAGCAGTTTCCCTCATTGTAAACCAGTAATAAACTCGGAGTGCACATTACATACAGTTCTCCGCAGATCAGGAATTTGGTCAAAAAGAAAAACTTTCAGTGAGTTAACATGAAAAAGCTTTGGTCAGCATTTTTTTTTTTTTTTTTTAACAATACATACAATTGCTGCATCTTGTTTCTGCTCCTGCTACCGTTCTGCTTCAGTAGCCTTTACGTGACAGTGTTGAGGATTGTACATTACATTCCGTCTCTGTCTTGAGCCCTGAGATTTCTTCAATGTATTCAGCCTCTAGTTGCCTCTGTATGCTACATTTGTGAAGGTGGACGTGGCTCCTTTGTACAGTGGGTTGTGAGCCTGAAATAAAAGAAAATGATTATGCAATTTATGTAATTCCACATTAAAATACAGTCTTTTAAAATACAACTTAGACTTCTCACTTTAAAGGGCAGGCACATTCTGTTTGTGGAGGATTTAAAGTATTTATATCATGGATGTTTAACATATGAAAGGTTCCAATCTGGCCCACAGGATTAATAACACTGAAGATATCAACGGTCAATAGTATCAAAGTTGTTTTTATTTCAAGGACCACATAGAGCCAAATATGATCTCAAGTAAAATAATAATTAATTTTTCTTTTCTTTTTTTTTTTTTTTTTTTTTTTTTTTTTACAATGCAACAGATAAAAAAATTGTTATTATGCAAATATTTTATTGGTCTGACTCACTTGAGATCAAAACCAAAATTGAAGAGCTTGGCTCCCAAATATTATATATCCATTTTCACTGTTTCAAGAAAAAACACTTTTTTTGCATTTGGAAACATGTGATGACTGCAATTCAATAGTATCCAGTTTAAAACTTCATTAACCAATTTATTAAACATAAAAAGTATGACATTTAAAATTGTGAAATACTTGAGATTTTAAATTAATCAAATATACATAGAGGTAGACGCAGAATCTTGTATATTTTCATGTGCTTTATCACCCACATTGATGTATTTTTTTTATCACAAGTGAGTCTATATGAGTGTGTTAGTAGCTGACAAACATGTTTTAGTGATATTATCATTTCAGGTGAAAATGCCAGCAAATACAACCTTTAAAATGTAATTCTGGACCCATTCTGGAATGTGGGAAAACAGTATAAAATGTCTTAAATGGGTCATATTTTGTTAAATCCACTTTTATTAGTCTTTGGTTCATTTAGATTGTATATTTGGACCCTAATCATTTGTAAAGTTTGAATGTGAATCCTCCAGGGTCTACAAAACTAATGACCTCCACTAAGGAGGTATTACATTTGGGTCTGTGTGACTGTCAGCAGGATTACACAAAAAGTTCAGAACAGATTTTGATTAAACTTTCAGGAATGATAAATAATGGGTCAAGGATGGACCCATTAGATTTTGAGTGATGAAGGTCAAAGGTCAAGGTCGCACTAAAGGTCAATAGCTACAACACATCAGTGGTAATATCTCAGAATTCAGACAAGATAGAATCTCGCGGTTTTCTTTTTCATTCACATCGTCTCACCTTCGGACATCAGATGGATCAACACTTATGACTCAATCACATCATGTTTTGACGTCATATGACGCCATATCAAGCCTTGGTCTGCCGTGTCTGACTGTCTTGTTCATATTGATTTTGGCAAAAAATAATTGTATTTATTGTATTTAAGTTCCTGATTAATTTGTTGCATCTGTAACAAGTTACATCAATACATTTGCACATTTAAAGTCAAGACTTAGACACTTAGACATTAGATAATCACATAATTAATTAAACTTCAGTCTAGCTCATATGTAATCTTGATTTCTGGTCAGATATTGGATGATTCGACCATTTACTGAAATACAGTGAGTTGCTGACTTCTCATAGACAAGTTCCATGTTTATTTTTGTGATATGCAGAGTTCAAACCACAGGAATGTGGTGGTTTAATAAACTATGTGCTGTGTTTTAAAACATGTTTCATGATCCATTGAGTGAACTCTTCATATGAGCTATAGAATTAAGGTAATGGAGTAAAAAGTCCCATATTTGCATATAGAGTACAAGAATAAAGTATATTAAATGGAAATACTCATCAGGGCAGAGACAAGTTATCATGTCATACATTAATCCATTTCCATTCTTTGGAAGTGTTCTTTTCTACAGTTGTAACTTGCATTAACCAGATTGTTTCTATATTTCGTACTAAGACATTTGAAGTGCAGTCTGTGGCTATAATTTGTCTATGAAAAATAATTATGACAAATATATGTCATAGAATAATGCAAACACAGCCACATATTACAGCATAGCACTTCATTAGCCTGACAAACTAGAGACCCTCCTGTACGTACGTCCTCGAAAAATATTTGTACATTTTCAATAAATCTCTGAAAAAGCATTTTCCTTTCTTTCATCTCAGTTTAGGCGCACAAGGTCACAAGGTAGGCAGAGGATAAATCATTTTCCAGAATAACTTAACCAATTTTTCATATGTTTTTCACGACGGCAGGGTTTCCAAAAATCCTGCTTGTGTAACATGTGACCTACATTCACCAAAATGTAATGGGATCTATTCTGGATCCCCTCGCACCTTTTCCGAATCTTTCATAGAAATTGGTCTTGTAGTTTTTGCACACAGCTGCATACAAAACAAACAAACAAACAAACAAACTGAACCAAAAACAATATCCCTCTCCCCTTTGGGGGGCAGGGTAAAACATATTTCAGTAGAAGTACTTACTATCAGTTCAGTATTCTCATACTAATCTCTGTAAAAAGCTGCACATGTTTTCATTATGATCATTTCTTACCGTGTCCCATTTGGCTTTGGCTCTCTCTTCCTCAAATTTGGCATACTCTCTGCGATCATGGATGGTGACCAAAAGCTTCCAGATAAGGAGCCCAATAAGCCCCAGTAACAGAATGGCTCCAGCCACAGCCAAGAGCACTACCAATATGTCAGGACCCTCAGGACACACTGGGAGAAGACAGACAGAAACGAGGATGGTGATAAATAAACTGATTCTGTAATGTGGTGGAGTGGAGCTGTTGTTAACGGACAAATGATGAGCTTTCAACCATTAAGGAGCCACCGAGTTCACACAGTGTCCTCTCTGAAGGAAACTAACCATTCCAGCCTAATAATAAATGCTGTCTGCTGAATTAATAGTCCTCTTCATGCACATAAACTCTTGCAGTACCTGGCTCTTTTACCACTTCCAGGATGGAGTTTCCACTTTCATCTTCATAATACTGGAAGTGCTGCACACAGTCATTTTCATCTTTGTATGTGCAGTTCACTGCGTTTTTGCCTTTGAAACCTGTGGAATAAAAGCAGAAACAAAATAATGTCATTGGAATTTATACAAGAAAATGCACTTTCACTACAAGCATTTCTTTTATAAGCCACAGAATAATGGCAAAAAAAAAGAAAAAGAAAGAAGAGTTCATACCCACTGCATCCACTGATTGGATTTCATCTCTGCAGATTCTATTACAGCTGTTGTCTTTGGTGTATTGTCCTCTTTTGTAGTACTGACACTCAACACATTGTCTGCAAGTAGAGTACCACATGGTGTTATTGTATATAATGTAAATGTATGTGGGTCATTTTATGATGATTTGAATGAAATAGTGTTACATTTATTTTTTTTCCTCTTTCAAAAGGGTCATAAGAATTGACAATGAAGAATACATGTATATATTAAATATTTTATCTATGACATTTATATAAACTAATATAGTTTCTGGATCACATAAAAATATTTAAAAAATGTATATTATTATTATTATAAAGAGCAGATTGTACATTATATTTATATTGGTTTATACTGAGTAGATTATGATGCAGATCTATATATATATATATGAATGAATAAGTTTTTTCTTCAGGCTAATAAATATTGTGGACATTATATATATTTATGTATTTATTTATTTATTGTTCCACGTGTTCAAAAAATAAATGTATTTATTTATCAAACAATAAAATTACAACTATTTTTGTTTTCTTGTTTGTGACATCCATATAGCCACTGCATGTATTGAAGTGACGGCCAGTGTTAAAATAATTCAAGCTCCAGAAATGTAGTGTAGGTGCTGGAGGTAATAAAGACAGAAGGATCTTTGACCGGGTAATGGCTTTGTTATAAACATAACCCCTTTTTCTCAGCAATCTTAGAAATTGCTCTAAGATCCTCTCCATGTCAGAAGCTTCAACTTCGGTAACTGCTATCAGATGAAATTGTGTAATGTCACTTTTAGAGCTATTGATGCTGTGAACTGGAAATATCCATCTCCCCCAGGGCAGAGCTGTCAGGTTATGTCCAAGTTGATTACTTGTGTTTTAAAATGAGAGGAAAACTGGACAGTACACGAGAAAATATGAACAACTCATCTTGCTCATTTCTTGAAGGATAAAGTACTATATGTTTTACATTAATGAAAAATGCTAAATATTCACAACATCTCTGTGGATGTCTGATGAGACAAGAGCTGATTTTGAACTTATAAATAATGAATTTTCTTAGATTTATTGACAGTTTCAGCTCATTTATCTCAACTTTACTTAATTTGGCTTAAAACCTAAACCATTCTCGTTGCAAGAAGAAAGTCCAAATAAATATCTTAAGGGACACTTCACACCCTGGACACTCATTGTTTGAATTACTGCCATCTGGGAAATGATACAGACTCATCAATACCAGGACAAACAGATTCCAACACAGCTTCTACCTTCATGACACAACTTTAAATGGGTCATATTTTACTAAATTACTAAAACTGAATTTTCACTTTTACTTACTTTTATTAGTTTTTGGTACATTTATTTGTGTATTAGGACCCTAACAGTACAAAAAAGTTTTAATTGGAACCATCCATGTGCTGAAAAGCTATATTTATATTGTTTTTAGCAAACATTTGTGTAACCCACTTCAGTTCCTGATTAATTTGTTGCATCTGTATTTATTGGTTATGTGGATGTCAGTTAAAGCTCAAATTAAACTTCATACTTATTAAATATATTGTAAAAATTTAAAGAAAAACTGACCTTTTCAGCATAATACATCATTATTTGAACTTAAAAACAATTGCATCCAACTGTCATTGATCCAACTCCATAGATTTTACTGGTGAATCAATGTTGTGGAAGTTGCTGGTGTTTCCACATTCATTATGGAGTCTCTGAACATCCAAATGAGTTATATTTAATGACCATGAAAAGATGACAAGCTGGATTTTACATCAGTTATTTATGTGTATTGATAAGCTTACTGATTAAATATTTCTTAAATATTTTTGATCAGTAAATGGTTTGGTCATTGGTGGCTGTTTGGGTCTTTATGGGTAAAAAATATATCATATGATCATATTTAAAGACATTTCTGAAAATGTGAGTCATTATAACATGTTGTCCATTCTCCATTTCAGAAATTAACAATAAAAATCACATTTAAGCTGTTGAAGCGTCATCTGTATATTTTTTATGGCAGTCTTATATTAAATCCACTCTTTACAGAATGTTACATGTCCATGCATGCACATCTGTACAGTGTTTGATTTTCACAGTTGATGTGATGGAGGTTTTTTTTTTTGGATGGTTGAGCCTGATTTGATATATTTTTCAAGGGGCCTAGACAGTCTGCTGACTATCAAAGCCATGGCAGAGCAGTGACCTATTTTCAATGCAACTGTATTTGTTTAAGAATTCTGTAGGAGTTCGTTATCATGTTGGCATGTGCCGATATCATAATGGAGCAACGATTACTTGGAAACCTTCAGCTAGCTAACCTGACTGCTTTATTTGGTATTTGATGTTTTTTTTTAAAAACCACCTTTCTCATTTTGAAGGGGTAATTTATATGTACATTTTCAGACTCTTCTTATTTAACTCTTCACCATCTCTTCCTCACATCTCTTTATGAATACGTATCTCATTTCCCTAAAATGCTCATTGATGAACAAAGACGCAGCAAGTTGACTCTTAATGATTGGATATTTCAAATCTGAAGTTTAACCCTTTCACATGCATACTCAAGGATGTCACTGAAATTATCCTTTATTTTAACATTTTCACCATAAATCGTGCATTTTCCTATATTTAATGAATGTAGTTGTTCATAAAAACTCAAAATAAATGTAAAGATTATTACACCAAATCACAAGATACGTTTTCAGCAAAAATGTCATTGAATGATATAAATCAAATGTCTCCATCGACGATCACTGATCAAACTCCATGGTGAATCAATGTAAAAGATACTGTTTCCATGTTCACTGTGGAACCTCTAAATGTCCAAATGGGTGATATCTGATAACTATGAAAAGATGACAAATGCATTGACATCAATAATTTATATATACTGGTAGAACTAATGGATCATAATGTATTAAACATTTTAAATCAGTAGATGCTTTTAGTTGATGGTGTGTGTTTGGGTCTTTATGGGTTAAAATGACTGTTTAGAGCATATTTTGTACACTGCGATAATCTGAGCCTCAAACATATTTGTCAAATATGCTCAACAGAAGTTCAGGCTGATTTGAGTACATTTTATGTAACTTTGAGGTGTGGTGGAAACACAAACCACACAAATTACCAGGAATTCTTATAACTATGTAAATAAATACCTGCAAAAGTTGGTGGAAAAAAAAGGCTTTGCTGGATAATTACCTAGCACACATGTTTTTGATGGCATACAAACTCCACTCAGAATACTTTAGTTGTGAGGCAACAAAACTATGATGCAATCTCTTTTCCTTCCTTTTAGTGTCGTAACATGATAAAATGCATAATCAAATTTGTGTCGAAAACAACATTTTCTTCACATTCTACTAATGGTTTTACTTAATTTCTTAATGTTGTGAAAGTAAAACTATTATTAACTGTGTGTTACTGAATGACCAAAATGTCTCCAAAGTAATATCTTTCCATTTGTGATGACTTTTCCCTTCTTCCTAGCATCACTCTCAGGCAAAAGTGTTAACATGAGATTATAAAGTAGGCCATAAACTTAATTTCATGGTGGGTAATAATTACTGTTTTATAGTACAGGAGTCCGGGCAGGTGGGACACTTCTCACAGGTCACTCCATAGGCCCCAGGCTGAGTACACTGACACACTCCACATTCACATACTCCCCGACCGCTGCACATGAGGCCGATGCTGGACATGCAGGTATCGGATCGTGTGGTGCAGTTACAGTTTTCTCCTTCCCATCCGGCTTCGCATTGGCAGAACCCACAGTTACACGACCCATGATCTGAAAGAACCAAAAACAACGAGGAGGTTAAACCAATGACTTCTGCCACATCGACTTAAAACACAGGGAAAGAACCAAATATCCAAATAGTGATCAAAACCATCAATGTTCTATCAATACATGTAAATAATTGGTGGAAAATGCAGTTTGCCATATTTTCACGACACATTTGGATGTTCAGAGGCTCTGTAGTGAACACTGTCATTTTCTACATCATTGATTCATCAGTAAAAGCCATGGAGTTGATTAATGACAGTGGATTGAGACACTTGGTTTATGTTCAGTTAATGACAAATATGACTAGAAAAAGTTTTTTTATTTCAAGTTTCTCTATTTCACTTATAATAACCCTCAACTTTAACCTGAGTTTCTCTGGACATCTACATAGTCAGTGAGTTAAATACAACCAAATACGTGAGTTTCACTAAAAACAAGCAACATTTAGAAGATAACATTACAAAGAACTAGAAAAGCACTAAAACCACCAAGGCAGACCTCCCCCTCCAAATGAAGAGAGGTCCACACAAAGGGGGTTAGGTTTTTGCCAGAGTTTGTCTGTCTGTCTGTCTGTTACTGAGCAATATAACTCAAAAAGTTATGGATGGATCTTGATGAAAATGTCATGATGTGTTGGGAGTATCACAAGGAACAAACGATTACATTTTGGTGATAATCCAGAAGAGATCCTGGATTCTGGATCACTTTGAAATTTTACATTACATTTCAAAGTGATCCAGAATCCAGGACCCCTCCCGATTCATTAGATCTGTCCATTAATTTTTTTAATGATTTTTATGATTCCTCAGGGTGCTAATCTTATAATCAGTGGGTGAGGCAAAGTAAACAAAGGTAGACTACCCTCTAAAGATTACACAGTTGCACAATGGAGGGCTGACTGTGTGTTTTATGATACATATTGCATGCTTAGGCAAGCACTTCTGCATGTGTCTGTGGATTCTGCAACCATGTAGTCACTTGTGTAAAGTATTACTAATGCATGTGTCTACTCATTTGTTGATGGTAAAATGAATATAGAACCAATAGTTTCTTACTTTAACTGGACTGAAAAAAAAAAAAAAAGAAGATCAAAGTTGAGTGAGAACATGCTTTGTCTTGTTGTGAACGTTTGGAGCTTTTTAAAATACTATTAATTCTTACTTATATTGGACAATTTTAAACAATAGTGAAACATGTTAATATAAAATACATCATAAGCAAAGCACATTTGGGAATTCCTGGCACTGTCGGTGGCAGAATATGCTTTTGAATAATAAGTTACTCTCCACTTTTGTTGAAGCTAATGGGAATTGGTAAAAAATTACTTGACCTCTTGTCCCGGAAACATCCATTTATCTTGTACTCATCCGTTCTCTAACAAAGGGAGGAAATGTTTTATTTTACAAAGTGCGCTGTAATGACTCCTGATGTCCTTATAAGTACATGCACTGGTATACAAAACACTTCCTGTACTCTAAGGAGGCACAATAGTCTGGTCATTCTGTCAGCAGCTTTGTAATGACGCATCTGTGTGATGACAGAGTCTGGAACTGAGTGTTTCTCCCAGGATTACAAAGAGACACTCCACATTAGCACACTGAGCTACTGTACCTAAAAAATAAATGTGGAGCCCCAGACTCTGCAGGAGTCTTAGCAGGAAACCAAACAGAATTTGCTAACGGATGACTAAGAGCAAAGTGAGTGAGTCACAGCTCAGCTGGATCAGGGACTGACTGGTCATGAAATATCACAGAGGGTCCAAGGTCCTTCATTGAAGAGTTCAAAACAAATCAAAAGGCTTTGTAAACTTGAGGAAACAATCCCCCCCCACCACCACCACCACCACCCAGTCGGCTCCGTCCTCCCTTTTAGATAATGTTTACAACGTTGATGGGCTCAGACAGACATGGTCGCTGCTGGTTAATGGATAACAGTTTGGTGTGTAATACTCAGTAACCAGCTGTTGAGCAACTGTTTTTAATCTATGAACATTAGAATTAGACAATAAGACATCTTCTGGTAACACCCTCATTGTATTAGTACGTTTGACATTTCAACAGATTATTACTGTAGGTCATTCTCAACAATTCAGTGATTTTACTTTGTTTTCAAATAATGTTCAGATTTATGTTTTCATCTGTGCGGTTGATTGATTGTCAGAGACTTTATGCAAAAACTACTGGGCTAATGTTCATGAGAAAAGTATTTGTTAATTTCTGTTTAAAAGTAACAAGTGGTGCCCAGTACAACAACACCCCCTGTACACATTTGACCTGATTTGTCTTATCTCTTATCATTGCGAAAACACATTTTTGACCTACATTCACCAAAATTAAATGGGATCTATTCAGAACCATGTTGCACCTTTCCGTAAAATTTTATGGAAGTTGGTCCAGTAGTTTTTGCATAAAGGTACCTACAGACAGACAGACAAACAAACTGACTCAAAAACAATAGCCCTCTCCCTCTCCTTTGGGGGTTGGGGTAAATATTAAATACTGACTATAATTTGTTGAAATACTTTTTATTACATGTAAACCCTAAGTTGTTCTATTAGTTACTCATTTATGGTAAAAAAAAAAAAAAAAAAAAAAAAGACACTACTTTTCCTGTTTAATAACATATTTTTCTCAGTGTAGTCGTAGCATATTCACACAGATAAAAGGAAGATTTTAGGTTTACACCAGGCCTCTCTCAGTGAGATTGTACACTAATCCTGCCCATTAATCACATGCCTGAGTTTTACAGAAGACTAACTCTGGGGCCACAATAAAGGACAAAACAGATCAGTAAGACAGGCCTCCAGTCAGTTGGACAAAAAAGACAAAAACACAGCATGCTGCATACTCTTGACCAAATAAGATTCTGTTGAAAGTTTCCACCCTATAATGTACATTAGATTGTCTTCATGTATATTTGTGTGTATTTGTGCGTTTGTTTTTCAGCAAGTGGTTGATTGGTGGAACGCAGATGGGCTGCTATTTAAAAATGGGCCTGAACAACAGGAATCTCTTTCTCTCTAGTCTGCCAGCTTCCAAACTCTGTCGCTCTGTGGTTTTATTGCCAGTTCTGGGTTGTGTATTTGTGTGCTGTCTTATTAGTAATTGTTAATTGTAAATAACATAAACGTAAATGCCTTGTTAAGAGAGTCCTTCGTTTTGGTAGGAATAGTGGCTCTTCTTTGTGTTTCACCTTTTAGTTTTAGTTTGTATTCTATTTTTATTTTGACCACAGAATCACAGAAAACAACAAGAGGAAGGAGCAAGCCAGAAAAAGCCGGTCTATCCGACGTCAGACAGACTTTAGCATCACCCACGTGGGGTTAAGCCCATCCTCCATTGCAGCGAATCTGAAGTAGCATTAGCATTAGCACAAACTTGAAAAAAATGGCAGATCAAACTGGTTCATGTGATGTCTGTGGAAATAAAGCCTTGTTTTTTTCCCTGCAGGTTTTCAGAACAAGCAATGGCACGAAACCTAGCTGGATGCTACTCTGGTACAGGTAAACACACACAGAGAGTGAGAGGGGAGGGGGGAGTGTTCCTTCATGCATTCTGAACCAATCATAGACACCTTATCACCACGTCATGAACATGTATGAGGAAGTACCAGTAAACTCTGTTGTTCAACCTCAAGTCATTTTTCTACCGTGCAAAAACAGCTGGAAAAAAGCAATCCGGACGTTGCTTTAAATAGAACCAACACACTATGTATTCAATAACAATGGAGAACACAGTAATATTAATGAAATAACCGTGGAATGACCGCTTTAAAATAAATATTTTTGAATTGTAACTTTTTTTGTATTGGCATTTTCTGATTGGGAGTTTGAAGAAACCAGATCAAGCACTTTTTTGTACGTCCTAGTGAACCGTTAAACTGGGACATAACAATGGACAGGCAGAGGACAGAGAGACAGAAGACAAAACAGCCAGAAGTTGAGTCAGGGGTAAAAATGATCAAATGAAGTCATGATGGAAGCAAAGAGGAGCGAGTTTTGTTTTGGGCAAATTGCCAACAGAGGAATGCAAACTTTCCTGTTCCCTCTCGGCTCATATTTATGGGCCCTGGGGCTGGGCTTGTTGACTCCTGCCCTTTGTCTGCGCTGGTCCCATGCCCCTCAGCAGATGAAGAAAAACACAGCCACAAGGGATGCAGCAAAGATGGAGCTTTGCGAGGCCTTGGGTCACGGTGGCTCCAATTGAGCTGGGGCCGAGGGACGCTCATTCTTTAAAGACAGCGACGTGGGTTCTGCACAGCGACTCAACAGGACCAAATTGAGCTCTGTGGACTGTCTCACACCGGCTACTGTTTGTTTGTGTGGGCTGGACCCGGCCCTGGATGTCACCATGACTTAATACCCGTCTCTTAGCAAAACAACCTCCCTTGAGAAAGACTCCAGACTTTTCCTTGTTGATAAAAACATGTTATATTTCCAGGTAATATCCACACACCCACACATTTGACCCTTTATCTTCTCCTAGGATCATAATCCTCGTACAAAGGGCCCATGGCAGCTAAACCAGGGTGGGCTTAGTGTTGGATGGGACAAATTACACAAACACACCCTCCTCTACTGAAATTGAGGTAAGGTTAAGTATGGCTGTTGCTTTAAAATACCAGCTTTTACTGAAGAGACAATAATTACACTGGGCTAAGGTGTAGAAAAACCTTATTTTCCAGAGATACAGTAAGAATGAACAAGAATACAACAGTAATAGTTATTGATGATATGTAATTACTCATTCTCTCTCTTTTTTAATTTTATTTAATGACTGACCTATTGTTTGTTATGGGGTATACATTAGCTGATTAGCCCAGTCATGTAAAATCAGGGTTATACCATACAAATTCAGCTTCTTCCTACTCCTTTTCTGATATTAAGTAATATTAAGTAAATTGTTATATATTTGTGCGATATTTATTTTCTTTCTTAATTTTTTTATTGACAATAACAGTGAAAAATTACATGAGAACAGTTACATTTTTTTTGTTTGTTTTTATTTTAACATACACACCATTTATTTTCTCTTTTGGTTGATTTATTCCCATATGGAGTGCACCTTCCAATTGCTCACATATGGGCCAGAAGTAGTCGCTCACAAAAGTAAGAACCTGCCATCTCGACATTGCATAACCTACATACAATGTAGTTTGACAATGAAGATTCTCATGAGTTGGCTGATATAAGCCACTTTCAGAAAAAATAACCACAGCCGATACAGTCATTCATTTGTTCAAACGACAGCAGCAAACTGCATATCTTACCTTTTACGTTATCCACAGAGGAATGATATACCAACAAACACGGTCACAATCCAACAAAAACATCCAAACCAAAAAATATGCAGTCCAAATCTACTCCAAAACATGCCAAAACATTAATAAATATCCACACATGGCTGTTGTTTCATTTAACTGGACCCACCTCCTTTTCATCTATAATGTAAGCAAACAACTGCATGTTACCCAAATGGTTCAAGGACAGTATTTAATTTAATTTATTTTAAAAAATTAGGTTACATTTAGGTTCAATTGAGTGGAAGCTAAAAAGGGGTACATATGTAGTTTCTTTTACCGTTTGAGTAAAACCTATTTTCTCATTACCTCATATAATTTCAGATTTTCATGCTATTACTTTACTGATCTGACCAAGTTGAGATCATAATGGTGTCTATAAACTGCCTCCCTTTAAACAACCGGGACACATTATTAATGCACAATGAACTACAACACAAAGTCGATATATTTCTTAATCTACATAAAGATATATATCCTGTCTCGCTATGAGCCCCCTGTCCTTACAACAGCAGGCTCAAAGTACTGTTACATTAAATTACCCAATGACAAAGCCCATTAAAGTTTTATCACTGTGACTCAGTAACTGTGCACTGAACTGTGTAGACTTGTAATAACGAGTGATGGCACATCAAGCTGTACTGCTGTGAGGAGCAACAGCACCATTCACACTCAGACAGAAGAAGTCGGGTGTGTTCTGTGACCATAACTTTAATGCAGAATACGTCAAGTTCACAGGCCTGATGAAAGAGTGATAAAGTGTAATCTGCAGATTAGCTGTGCAAATCCTTACATGTCCTTTACAGGCAGGAGACAGCCATAGTACTACAGTGTATTTGGTTTACAAAAAAAAACAAAACAGTGCATTACTGATTTGCTAAGCTAAACAACAGGGAAATATGTAAACGGACTAAGGTGTGTTTACAGACTGAGAGACTGAGCTTAGTGAGTGTGTTCAGTGAAGGCAGCGGTGGCCTCAAGAGTATGGAAAAGGAAAAAGAGGAAGGGAAGGGCAGAGTTTTTTTTTCCTGTGGACAGTGAGTTACAGTTTAAAAGGCTGGTTCACTCAAAGACTCAGATAACAACTAAAACTATCCCTGACATTTGATACTGCCTGATAATTTCACCACTAGATAATTCAATATTAAACATAGTCATAAAGTGAAAGCATTTAATGATCAACATCACTGTGACTTAAACAAAATGTCTAAAGAGAAGTCCCATAAAAATGCTAGAAATTAAATAGCTAATGGGTCTGTTCATACGTGGCAACATAGGATAGATATTAAATAATTTGTTATTATTACTATTAGAACTGCACCATTCATTTAATTATTCATCATAACAATTCATTATAATTATCAGTGATCCATTTAACGAGCCTTTTTAAGGTTTTGTAACTACAGAAATGTAAAAATTGGATACAGTGTCACTAAGTAGAAAAACATGGAAAATTAAAGTAACATTTCATTCCTATTTTTATGATTTTTAAATTTTAGTGTAGGTGTAATTATGATGATGATGATGATGATCATGATGATTATTAAGTTTAATCCTATAATGCTTTGCTTCTGTGTTGCAACTTGAATTAAGAATAATTATTTATTGGCAATAGTACACATCTGTCTATGCAGCACACACTTTAACTGACCCTTGGCATTGATGAATGCAGATTATTTTAATTTTTTTTTGGAATACACAGGTAGCAAAGGGGGGTGGGATTTCAACTAGAGACTGATGATGAACATCAAATAAAATGCCACTTTACAGGGTTCAAATGTCAATTGTGTTACATTTTGTACAATTACTACAGATTACAGGGCTTTTCCTTTAACAAGATAAGTGTCAAAGTATGGTGCATCTGGGCTCCATAAAAAAGGTTAAGTATGTTTCATTCAAATTATTTTCATTGACTTAGCCTACTGACAATAGAAATAGGTCAAATATACAGTTACTAATTACTATGAAGCTGAAACTAAATGATGAGGACTAAGCAACTTTTGAAGGAATGTGTTAGGGGGATGAAAATGTGGTCTTATCAAAGCACATAAAAACACAACTTAGTATTCCGTCTGTGCAGTTCAATAAAACATCGATTAACAGTCACGGCAAAAGTCATCAAGTAAAATTGTCAATTAAGTTCAGTAAACAGTGACACTGTTAATTTACTCTGTGTATATTAATGTCATAAAACCTAGATAATAGTCGTTTACTGTTGGTGATAATCAGCACGAGAAGTGAAAAAGAAAAACGGGCTTATTATAATCATTGAATTTAACCTGGGCAGATGTAACAGCAGTTTATTACTAAAACATATCCTGTAAAAGGCATCAGTAAAACTTCTGAAGACATATCATATGGCTGATGTTCTCCAGTTGACAGAGATCATGAATGGAATGTTACACGTCATTTGTTTGTCTAACAACTCATAGATGTTTTAGTTCATCTGTGGTTGATCAGGTTGAAAATTTTCCCTGTACGCAAGAATTTTTTTTTTCTTTGATGACAACAGATTGATTTACATATACTACGACCCAAACTAATTTCATTGGTCTCCGAACTCAATAGACTTGCGTGGCATCCCTGACATCATATTAGCTAGCTAAAGTAATACGGAGGATTTAGCTATTTCATTTATCAATTTATTCATCATGCTTTTGTGCCAACACTGCCAGCAGACAGGAAAGAGAACAGAAGAATGTTCACTTTTGGAATAACTTTCTGGATAATCATGCACTGTAAACTAATGACAGACCACTTTACCGTCATTTATCATCATAAAAACAATATTTTCTCTTTTGTGTCTTCTGAAAACACAACACCCACCGCTGCCACAAAAATCTCCCAGATTCTGCTACTGAAATGTTGGCAGGTATAATCTACAGTAGTATAAAAAAGTTTCCAGATATACTGAAAATGTATCTTCTGGTTACACACTTGGCTGATTCCATCCCCACATTCTGTGCTTTGTCCCTCCACAGGTTATTTGAGTAGGTTCTGTCTTTATAGTGGTTTGAACTTGAGTTATACAGATGTTGGTACTTCCTCACTTCTTCTATCAGGCGCACGAGTTATCTTCATCAATGGCGCTCATGTGCACAAAACAAGTTGGAAAAGTAGGGAAACTGAAGTGTAGGTAGAGCAGATAAAGAATGGACCAATCAGAAGCCTCTTTTTGGGAGGTGCGTGCAAAGTCTCTGTGACGTATCTGTGACACTTTGCAGACGACTTGGCTTCTGAGCATAAATTGGCCTTTAGATGTGCATGTAAACATACTGACTGTTTCCATGGTAACTATGATGGAGTCCAAATGGGTCATATCTGATGACCATGTAAACATGACAAACTTAATTTCCACCACTTATTGACATGTATTGATATGATTCATGGATGAACAGGTATTAAACATTTTAGAACAGTAGATGATTTTGGGCATTCATGGGTTAATTTTATGGGGCGTCCACCTCTGTAGGACTCATAATAGAAAACAGAGAATCTACTCACCAGCACACAGAGCTCCTTTGTACAGAGGACAGTTGTAATCATCACATTGGCAGTATGTTCCCCACACTTGGCCAAAGTCATTTGCGTGGCAGTTGCACTGTCCGCACACACAGTTTCCTCTCCCGTTGCAGATGGGGCTGCCCGCTTTGGGGATACAGTTGACGTCATCAGATGGACTGTAATCCTCCACGGAACACTCACACTGTGGGCCCAGACGACCTGGGTGACACTGACATACGCCACACTCGTAGGTACCGTTTCCATGGCTACAGAGGGGACTGTCAGGCTCGGCGTTGGCCTCGCAGTCGCAGCTACAGGCAAAGTCCACAGTGACCTCCAGGGAATCCTTAAAGCCTAAAGGTTTAATGGTAAATGTGCGACTTTTCTCTTTGGGGCAGCTTCGTAACTGGACCTCTACGTTAAAGGACACCTGCAGAAACAAATGTATCTGTGACTATGTGTGGAGATACAAGATATGGGAAAAGTCATTGTCTCAGCAGATACATACCGTGTCTCCTACTTTGAGGCCAGAACAGGACTTGACTCTAGGGATAATTTCCCCATTGAGGCAAGTGGCATTAAAGGATAGATTTAACTCCTCTGGGACATTACGAAGCTCCAGCTCCACTTGAGAGCGAATATCCTGCTCAAAATAAACTCATTTAACACATGTTTAACACTTGAGTTTAACACTTTGCTCAAATAAGAAGGATGACATCAACTGGCAGGCTCGGCTTTTATTTTAGTCTTACCTCATAAGCCTTCTTGATAAGTGGAATAACATTTCCAGAATCATCAGACAGCTGCCCCACAACTGTGCCTGGAATGAGGCTACTGTATTTCTGTAGAAGAAGAGGAAAAACATACTTGTAAGACCCAGGAAGATGCTTTTTTTTTTTAGCATATTCATTTATTTATCCATTTAAGGATTGTGCACAACTATCAACAAGACAATAAATGTTTCAGTGTTCACTAAATTGCTCATTTTAAAGTAGACAAAAAAATAAATGAAACAATCAAACAGTATTCAAAATTAGCAGAGAGGAAGCAAACAGAGCTGATTAAAACCCTGCAAAGCAAAGCAATGCAGGCAAAGTAAAAAAGAAATTACAATGTTTTACAACAGAATCAAATATACACCAAACAAATATTAAAATAAAATAAGTGGCACCAGGCACAGCAAACCTCACCCTTTACATGTATTGCAATTTATTTTGCCATCAATTCAGCTGATGTCATTATGCCTATTAATGTACTGATGTCAACATTTTAGTTGCCTCTATAGATCAGCCAAGTTTGGTGTAAATTCAAACTAAAATTATGTTTTATAGGCATTAACATTTTTGCCCATTATAAGTAAATGGGAGAAAAAAATGTAACATTCATAAAAATGTAAACTTTGATCTAGTTCTCCCAAAATAAGTACATCTATTCTAGGTCACTGTTAATCTATAAACCAAATTTTGTAAGAATTGAACCAACAGTTTTGGTGCTAAAGTGTTAACAAACAAAGAAAACATTTAAAAGAACTGATATAGAACACACAAAGCACTGATATAAATAATATAAATATACTTAAATAATGTGAACAAAGTCATGTCGTACCACTGCAGTTTTTGTACCTTGTAAAGCGGCACCACATAGCTGGTAACAGCAAAAACTAAACGGATGTTGTTTTCAGACATTTTCTCAGTCAAAAGTCCCAAGGATGGATAATCCTGGAAGAAAGAGCCAGAAAGCAGATACAGTAGAGTTAGTTTAGCTCTATGTATCCTAATCCTTTCCCTTTAATCCCAATTGTACAAAAAATTGTAAATAAACATTGCACTAAACCGTACAGAAGTTGATAATGGTGCCCTTATATTATTTATTTAATTAAACTTTTCTCACTTTTTTATTATTTATATCTTGTATTTATAGCAAAAAAAAAGAAAAATTACACTAAATAACATACTTTAGAAAAGAACCTGGGATTTTTTAATGGAATTCTCAGTTTCTATAAATCCTAGAAAACCTACAAAAGCAAAAGCTGAACTAAATATGGTCTATTCCTCAGAATGAAAATTTATAAAAAAAAAAAAAAAAAAAAAGGATAAAACAATCAAAAACTGAAGTTAACATTAAATGTGGATTGATAATATAGTATTTTTTCCCCATTACCAACACGGTAGACTCGTTGTAAATGTTGTTACTATCGAGATGACACAGTCCGTCATTGGGTTGGACGATACCAGCGATACGTCCATCCAGAGCGATGTGAGTTTTAGCATCAGTAGTGAAAACCAGCAAGTGTGTGGCATCTGCACGCCAGCCGATCCTGTCCTAATGTACACGGATGCAGAAGTAAAATATGCAAAAACGTGCAAAAAAGTTGAGGAAAAGACAGTGTGTGCATACGCATGTGAAGTTACATGTCTATACCTTGCACACTGAAGCCTGCATGATGGCATCAAATCCACCCTCTGGAGCATCTCTATTTCTGGACACCTGCTGCTTCCCAACCTCCTCAATGAAGCGAGATACCTTCTCCGTCAGCGAGAGCACATGTTTGAACCCAAACTGGGCCTGGCATGTTTCACTAATACTAAATATACAGCAGGTAAAGGGAATCAAGGAGAAAAAAAAAGGGTTAAAATCAATTGTAATTTGGAGTCTTTTTTCCATTCAGTTACGTTTTATGCATATATTTGCATGTTTAATCCTTTCATGTATAACATTACAGCAATGGACAGTAATTTAGTCTTTAATTAAAGGTTCATTATTAACAGTAGAGGGGTGCTATAATTCTAAAAAAAAAATTTCTGGGAATGAATTCAAATACCACATATCCATAAAGGCTACATTTTTCAACATTATTTTGCATTTAGAGTTGGCTTCCCTTAGCTACTGGTACATATGTAAAAACTGCAGATTCACTCATTTTTACTTCAATAACACACTAGGAGAGTTTATCATCAAGGTCATGTAGACCTGAATTTTGCTGTGACACTTGAATTTCCTCATAGTGGCATAAATAAAGTGTTATTCATTGGAATGTATTATGTAATGGATACAAAATGTGGTTGTTATAATAATAATAATAATAATAATAATAATAATAATAATAATAATAATAATAATAATAATAATCATAATAATAATAATAATAATAATAATAATAATAATAATAATAATAATAATAATAAGTTACAGTTTTGGGAATCATTTTTTCCTTTTGTTTTTGTTGTTTTATCTCATGACTTAAGAGTTTCAGAATAAAATCCCAATTACATTTTACATTTAAATAGTGGGTTTTCTTTAAAGCAGTCATATGTTCTCTCTTTAGAAAGAGCTTTTTGAGTGAGTTTATGTCAAAAACAATAAATCAATACCTTTCTTTGCATGTTAACTCTTTTTCAGGCAAGTGACTATTTTTGGTCATTTCCACACACATTACAAAACAATAGTCGTTTTTCTATTGACATTAAAATCTAGTCCTCGGGCCCCACTGTCCTGCATGTTTTAGATGTCACCCTGCTCCAACACACCTGCTTCAACACAGTGTGTCGTTATCAGGCTTCAGCAGAGCTTGATAACGAGCTGATGATTTGAAACAGGTGTGTTGGAGCAGGATTAGATCTAAAACATGTAGTACAGTGAGGCCTGAGGACTACATTTAAGAACCACTGACATAATGAGACATGAGAATTTTGACAAAACCCTTATTTTTTGATGAAAAGTTTTTGAGCTGGCAAGAGGTGTTTTTTTTGGCATAGTGCAAAACTGCAATGGAAAGAGCTTTTTTGCAACTAGTTAGGTGAGTTGAAAAAAAAATTATGCTGACGGACATTACAACAAGTTAAGAAGAATAATTTGATAAGAATTATGGTGCAGTTTGTGTGGATACGACAGGAGACGCCATATTTTTTTTTAAAAATTCATTACGAGATTAATGGGTAAAATGTGATAATAATAGCTATATCTATAACAGCATTATGATTTATATTTGTCATCACATTAATGGAATTACTTCTCATATAATTTTGCAATAATAAAGAAACTAATCATTGCATTTATGATTTAATTATTTTATTATTATCATAATTTTTGTACTATGCACTCTATAAGATGAATTCAGGTTAATGGGGAAGTGAAGAAGGGGTAGGATTAAATAAGCTTATGCTTCATCTTACTCCTTTTCGGACATGTCATTGTGTATTATTATTATTATTATTATTATTATTATTATTATTATTATTATTATTATTATTATTATTATTGTTATTATTGTTGTTGTATTGATTATTGTTACATTCTGCACATGTTCGAAATAAAAATAAAGTATTCATTCATTCAAAAATGGAAAATCCGACCGCTGTATTTTTTTGTTTTACTTTTTTTTTACCTTTACATTTACTAAATATTGGTAAAGTTTTGTACATATAGCCAATGGTAAAGTGATTAGTGACAGCAACAGTTACAGCAACTCAACAATTTCAGGTCCAATGTGGTCTACAGGGTCTGTCAGGTCCACCTCTGCATGAAGAGGGAGTGTACCTGCTTTGTTAGGTACTATGAACTAGTAATGGTACTAATGTAAGGAATGATGGTCAGAAGATTGTTTTCAATTGTAATATAATCAATTTGCTGACATGTAAAAACACATTTTCTGTTTGTGTGTGTTTTTTAACTTATGAATGAAATAAATAAAACTAAACTAAATTAAAATACAGTATAAGCACCTACTCATCACAGGGGTTTGTCACTGCCTCTGGGGGGTAGGTGAACATATAAGGGGATGCAGTCTTGTCCACAAAAGCTCCAAAACCCATGCGTAGGTTGCTCGTGGTCTGACCCATGGTCTTTGCCAGATCATGGCCAAGGGTTTGGAGTCGGGCCAAGTCATCCTTCATGGAATATGACAGATCCATCAGGTAGTAAAGGTCCACTGGGTAATCCTCCACTTGTTTTACTGACACTGTAAAATGCTTGGAATCACCTGAGAGGGAAAGGGTAGATATTCCAGAGGAAGACAACAAATAAGCAAAGAATGCTGGGAATGTTGCATGATATTTACTGCTGTCCCATCCAACTTATAGCTCAAACACAAACTAGAACTGCACCTTAGAATCTGTCTAGAGACATGTTTTTTTAAATTTAGGTCCACAAAAAAAACTGCTCTAAAATTAATTTTTTTTTTAAGTATCTGCTTCACACATTAAATGTGTTAAATCTTATATACTTTCATAACATTAATCTGAAAACAAAAGCCAAAGTGCTGGGTAGTTCATGTTCATATTTATATATTTTTTTAATTATTTATTTCTACATATATGGTGGTTTATGTACATGTATACAATGGATTTGTAAATATTCCACTAGAAAGAACCTGTAAAGTGAATGGATCATAATGTGCAGACAGTTTTTGGAAGTAGATCTGAGGTGAATATTCCTTTTGAGCAAAACTTTTTATGTTTTTAATTCTAAGAATTTCACATTTTGACCCAAGACTTATCTTGGAAATCTTATCTTGAGTTTTCTTTATCAGTAACACACATGTGGTAACAAGTCATTAGTTTGATTCTGGAAGTATTTTACTTGTAGAGTCGTGGAATGGATTATGTCCACAGGGAAATGAGCCTTGTTTTAAGGACTTCCATTTAGCATCCACACAAAGGTGAGTTGTTGGTGGATTTGTCTCTTTGACTTTTGCTTTGGTTTTTAATTAAAGGGAGATTTGTATGTTCTGATAAGAAAAATTTTTTTACGATTAATTCTAATATAATATAATAATTATGATCTGCAAATGGTGGGCGTCTGTACTTCCCAAGTGGTGTTCCTGTTTATTTTGTATTCAGGACATGATGACTTATTAAATGCATTTTTCCAAAAACATCTCAAGTACCTTGTGGGCTCCTCTAGAGGAGGAGTCACTTTGGTGGCCTCCCATGGTGAGGAAAACTAAAAAACCACAGGAGCTTTGACCAAAGCATCAAACAAATGAACACAAGGGATGAGTAATACTAAGAAATGACTTTTAAAGTTAAAAAAAAAAAAGTTATAAAGTGCTAAAATCGAGAAGCACTGTTGTTGTTTTCACCACTGGACACATCAGAATGGAGTTTGATGGTGAAACGGGAACGCTTCTTCTACATGGTGTTTGATTCCGAGGCTTATAAAGTTATTATAGGATGTTATTATCTTTGGATTTGTTGATCCAGAGTTCAGCCTCAACTGTGGCAGTTCTGACCTTGTTCGGGACAATTTGAAACAGATCTACAGTTTAGCTACTGACAACACAAACTGAACAGAAAACATAGGTAATTGGTTGTTTTCTGTCTAAAAACAGAATAATAATGTAAACTATCAGCTGATGCAGCACATGAAGATTATAAGACAGTGCTATTTTGATCGACTGGCAGAATAAGTAGCTCTGAGTTTTATTTTGAAGAACAAGTGATAATACAATAATACAGATGTAATGACTTTTGTTCTTTGTTCAGTAAGTGATACAGGCTGTGGATACAGAGCATTGATTTGTTGGAGGTTTTGATCGTTTTAAGTGTGTTCTTGTACGTGACTTCCCCTTTGGCTTATCCATCCTACATACAACCCTTTTATTGTCTTGTATTTCATGCAGCCGTACCTTGTCTCAGTTTCATATGAAGTTTCTGAGGCCGTATCTGTGTGACATCAGCACCCGTCCCAGAGGCCTTGTTGCTGAGCGGTTCATCCTCCTGGATCGTCAAGGTGCTTGAAGGAAACTCTACAGCCCCAGCACTGCACCCATTATCCAGCAAACTCTGTTTCAGGTCACAGCGAGACAGACTGGACCCCCCCTTCCCGAACTCCTAAAATACAGCAAATATACAATCAAATGTTCAGGTCTGTGTCAGTCTATAAGCATGAACAAGACTGCAGACAAAGGAATGGAGCTTCTGTTTGAACATGCTCTGGTGGGAGATGAAAAGGAGGAGCAGAAAAAGACACTGTACTCATCATTTTTAGTGTCGTTTTTTTTTTTTTTTTTTTTACCTCCTGTGAGCACCATGCACAGCTGGGGTGAACAACCAAACACTGGTTACAAGTCGTGGCTCCTCTTGATGTACAAATGTTGGACCCTGAAACAACCAAACCAACAACATTGTAACACCAAAATATCAAATCAGATCTGGTTTAGACATAGATTCACCTCAACTATTAAGTCATTGAACTCTACCCAGGATTGTTCTGTGTATTTTCCAAACCTACATATTCCCTTTTGAGTGTGCACTGTTTCATAGAATGCCAAAAATGTTATTTACGTCTGTCAAAGTGGTTATGTTTTCATCAGTTTGTCTGTTTGTTTGTTTATTTGTCTGTTAGCAAGACAACTAAAAAAAAAAAAATGTTGAAGGATTGTGTTGAAATTTTCAGGAAATGTTGATACTTGCACAAGGAACAAATGAATGAACTAATGCCTTCTAAGTGTTTTGCTTTTCTTTTAACCAATAAACATAACATATAATTTGCATTTGTTTGTGTCTGTCTGATGCAGCCACCTGTTTCTGAAATCCAAAACTGTTTTTTCCACAAATATTTGATGATGTGTAAAACATTAAGAGTGTTTGAAAACTTTTTTTTCCACCACTGTATATGATCTGATAAGAGTTTATGGGTGTGGCCCCTATAGAAGCACACAATTTTACTAATATATGCACAAATTACAAAAAAAAGGAAGAAGAATCATAGATCATATCAGTAATAAAGCAGTGCTGTTTATCATTCTATAAAAGTACAGTCTAATATTTTAGTTTATTGATCTGTTTTGGGGTCATGGTGACAACTTTGCGCACCATTCAGAAAGAAAAAAAAACACATATTTTTAAGTTTTCAATAGGAGTACGTTGAGTATAGTTATTAAACTGTGGTTGTTTTAACTATGGAGCCTCTGGGATCCAGTGTAAGACCCCTATCCACTTCAGTCCGGGAAGTATTTTCACTCCCATATAAGGAGAGTTGGCGAATACTCCAATCCCTACAGTCTTACTTAATTCACAGTAACAGACCGTGAAATAATACGACTTTTCATCCAGAATAATGATCTAAAAGTATCCTTACAGACCAGAACTCATAATATGAATTAAAGTTAAATGGAAAAATATTAATATTCACGTTCAAAGATGCCCAAACTCAGGCGGAAACACCCCCTGACGCACGCGCAGGTGAAAGTTATAAAAGTACCAACAACATTTCAAATATAGAATAGAGTAATAATTAAACAATGATCTTTTCTTACCGATTACGTTGGAGGCTGATGATAGTAAAAGAAACAGAAACAGAAGACGGTCTAAAAAAGTTCCCATGTTTGACGAGTAACGGAGTAAAGTCGTCCTCGTGCGTCCTCTCAGATGCCTTTGGGCTCGTTCACTTCTACTTCAACGCCTTTCCTCATTCTTGCCTGAAAACATGTTGAGTAACGTAGCTTCACCTCAAACATTAAAACACACGGTTTAATTTGTATCAGCAACTTTTATGGGTGACAGAAGTGATTTCCAGAACATGTCAAAAGAAAAAAAAAATGCATTATTTTATTATATGCTTTATTGTATAATTTCATTATTGCTGTCGTGAAATAGCAATAATTTAATTTGGAGATAACTTTAAATACAGGGGAAAAACAAGAAAATGCATAAATATTGGCTATAAAGCACAAGTCATTTCTTCAATTCCTTTGACCATTTGCATTTTTTTCTTGCCATTTTTCTATTTAAACATTCCAAAAATACTTCTTCAGTGACTTGTACTTCAGAAAATAAGAAAATAATCGCTGCCAATGCACATGATATTGTCATTTATCAACCTAGTTACAGATCTGTATTTATATTATATTTTGGAAATGATTTGAATGGGTGTTTTTCTTCAGTTTTAGCGTGTCTTATTTTGTCAGTAATCAGCTTCCACTTCTTTGATTCTGGTTTAAAAGCTGCATATTCAGTATTAATTGTAGATCATACATCACATTTATTACATTGGCTGCACATGATGTTGCTTTTATCTGTCTTAATACTTGTGTATCTGTCTAAATATCCCCACTGCTTGATTACATGAAATAATATAAAATACTACGTGTTATCTACAACTTTGGGCTCAAAATGATTGAACTGTAAGCCAGTATTTTCTGCTTGGATGTGATAGAAGGACCCCTAGTGGGAAAATATATAATATATTTAGTCGCTTGCCAAAGAGTTGGTGATGAACAGTGATTTCCTTATTTTTCAACATCTAAAGGACTGACTTTGCCCTGAGCTGCTGCTTATGTGATATACATTCCTTATAAAGGGCTTATTCTGATAAGAATGTGCCACTAAAAGTCATTTCCCCTCCATCTACTGAATGACACACACCCTGGATTTTGTCTCAAATAAGACAGAAATGACACAAAAAAAGAAAATAAGGTGAAAAAGTTGACATTGCTATAAAGACATGAACTTTCAGAAGGTTGTGTTTGTGTGTGCGCTGGCTGTACAGAGACAGACAATGCTTCTTATCTCAGCACTTGTCCATTTATTGAATCTTTATCCCTGTGCCCTGCTCTTATTCTCCTGCTGGTTGCTAAGTTACTGCCACCCGTGTCCAAGGGTTGCCGCCAGAAGAAATGACAGAAATAGAGAAATAAGTAGAAAAGCTATAATAGTCAACTGTTCTGCTGGCATTAAGCTCTCAGCGTGGGCGGATGGTGCAGGTGAGACGCTGTGGGCAATCAAACTTCCTTTTCAGTGTTGAGTGATTTGGGTGCATTGTCTCCAAATACCTCATGTGCTGGTGACCCACCTCACAGATGAATGGCATTTGGGAAGAGCAGTGAGCCAGTTGTCCTGAGTAAAAAGCCAGAGAGTGGGTCAGATGGCAGCCAATTAAGTCTGAACAAGAAGAGTAAGGGGAAGCAGAGGAGGAGGAGGGGGAGGGAAGGGTCTTGACCCGTGTTATAGATCCATGTGGAGTCCTTTAAGCTTTGCACCAAGTCTAAGAATGGCAACCCTCAGTGCCAATATCAAAACACACAATCGCACACAGACAAAATCAGTGTTTGGTTAACCACAGGAGACTTATCTTGTTGGGGGGTAGGGGGGTCAAGTGGGGATATGAGGTTAGTTTTTTTTCTTCAGGTGAATGATGGACTGGTTTGTAAAATGTGATGTGTATCTGTGTTGTAATGCATTGTCCTGTGGTCTGCATCTTACATTTCTTTCTCAGGGGAATGGCAGCTTAGACACAGAGAAACAAAAAGAAACTGTAAATAATTGAGTAAACACACAACTGAAGGCTGATAAGGGATGGGAAAATGGAAGACGTTCCAGAGGTCACTATTGGATGCTTCCAGTTTGTGGGAATGCAGACTAAAGAGGAAGGAAAAGGGAAAGAAATACAAACAGGAGGAAGTGTGTCAACATCAAAGCTGAAAAGATGAACAGTTTGCAATTTTGAGATGTTTAAAGCAAGGGTGTCAAACATGTGGCCCACGGACCAGATCCAGCCCCTTAAATGGTTCAATTTGTCCCATGGGATGAATTTGCAAAATGTAAAAGTGTATGAGTAATAAAATATACATATATCATGTGTCTTTTAATTGTTGTTTTAGTGTGTTTTTACTGTATAGTTTTTTTTTTATTGTAGGAAAAGTGTAGAAGTGCAAATTTTATAACATAAATGGAATTGAGGTCCAGATATCAGTCACCTAATTTTGAT
Organism: Siphamia tubifer; assembly: GCA_020466265.1. Classification (NCBI taxonomy): domain Eukaryota; kingdom Metazoa; phylum Chordata; class Actinopteri; order Kurtiformes; family Apogonidae; genus Siphamia; species Siphamia tubifer. The sequence goes on along the minus strand of CM035790.1, from coordinate 24,513,243 downwards.
GTGGGGACTCTGGGGTTCAAAGTTCTCCCAAAACCTGAGAATATTTAAAACATTTTAGCTTCCTCTCTATATGGCTGTGTGTTCACATTTAGTATGACATGTTATTTGTCAGCTTGACCTTCAGAGACTGAGCAGGGAAGGAGTTTGACCGTTTATTCTTCAACACATGATACACTTTGTGTCATATCTGTTTAAAGTCAGATTTGTTTATGTCTCACCCCTTGGGCCTCTTTGTGCATCCAGAAAAATGTGGGTCTGATTTTTCATTCCTGGGAATTTACAAGAAATTACTGCAGGACCTAAACCCAAAAAGATACCAGCGACCAAAATTATCTACTGATCTGAAATGTTTAACACCTCATGAGCTATTAATTCTATCAAACCGTGTAAATAATTGGCGTAAAATACCATTTGTCATCTTTTCATGGTCATCAGATATGACCCATTTAGACGTTCAGAGGCTCCATAGTGTACATGGAAACAGTCATCTTCTACAACACTGTCGTTGATTAATGACAGTGGACAAAGATACTTGGTTTATGTTCAGGTAATGATATATTTGAAAGAAAAAGTCACTTTTTCTGCAGTTTGTTCTCTTCTCTTCCTCTGGTGCTTTATGATTAGTTAATTAAATATAGGAAAATACATGATTTTCACTGAAAGAAAGCAAATTAGACAAACTTAACTAAATGATTTACTAAGAAAAGTTAAATACAGAGAAAAAAAAGATTCAGGAAACTGCCACAAAATTACGACTGGGTCTTTATGGGTTAAATGTTATTCAAACACCATGACAACATTATTCAATCTCAGTCTATCTGACCAAACCAGCTGCTATGAAACATTAAAAAGTCCTACTTTGCTCTTTCTAAAAATATTCAAACATTGCAATATCTGAAACTGAAGTACTATGGTAAATGTTAATTGTGGTCAGTTTCAGATGCTGTAGTTCTTTCATAATTCATAGTTTGAGTCATTTGTTTTATATTAATTGTAAATATAAGCTGGACTGATTGCACATATGCTGACCAAGGAAAGTAAAATTCTTACTTTGTGCAGTAATCTACACCTGGCTTTTCTGCCTCCATCCATAATAATATACACTAAATTATATAGACTAAATGTCATTTATAATTAACATTTATTTGCCACATCGCATAGAAAACTATTACATGATCAAAAATAAAAAATAAACCAATTTGAGCAAAAATAAGACAGAAAAAATGCTCGAAATTTGTGATGTTAAAATGGGATCACACGCCAAAAAAAGTTGGGAATCACTTAAAATCATAATTTGCAGCCAGTCGTTAGTTGTAGGAGGTTCTAATCTACACCTTTTTTTTTTACAATAGCATTTTTACAGGCTGCTAATAGTATTTTAAACAAATATCTATAAGTTTTAATTACCCCTTTAACTCCTGAGACTTAAGCTATTCCACAGTAAAAAAATAAAATAAGCAGCAAAATGAACAAAAACTACCAAAAGGATCAATAAAATGAACAAAAATTAATATTAGACTAACAAAATAATGTGTAACATAAACAAAGTAAGACACTAACAGAACACAATTGAAGAAAAATAATAAAATTTTTTTAAAAAAGTAGATAAAATAAACATCAACAGAAACAAATAAATATTCACAAAATAACAAATATGAAAAAATGCAAAAAAAAAACCAAAAACAAAACAACAACAACAAAAATAAGTTTTTAAAAAAAAAGAAAGAAAGAAATTACTAGTGTTGTAATTTGGTTCCAGTAGTTTTACTTTAGGCTTTTTCTTTTTCTAACTCAGTTGCTTTTTGACACCTGTACATCAGTTCCATCAACCTTGAATTTTTGGGAATTTTTAAACCAAACCATCCATTCAGAACGCGTCAGCGCTGACATAAGGGGTTAAAGGGTTAGTTACATTCCTACCAACAAGTGGTGCCAGGGACAACAAACCCCAGCCCCTTGAAAAACATTTGACCCAATTTGCTCTATTTCTTATTATTGTGAAAGAAACATTTTTGGTGAAAGTGACCTTCACCTTTGACCTACATTCACCAAAATATAATGAGATCTATTCTGAAAAAAGTACAAGTTAAATCAACTTAAAAAACACATTTTCAATAGGTTACATGTAGAAAATATTTACATATAGTTGAGTGAACCAATTAAACCTATTAAATACATTTTTAAAAGTTGATTCAATGTTTTACTTATTTCAATGTAGGTGGGATCATTAGTGGATTCACCTGAGTCGAGTGAACAGGTAGAACCAATATATGGCAGCACTTTTACTCCATGGAACTGGGATTACCAACCTCTACTAATAATATATCAACCGACATGTTTTAAGGACTGCATAACCCAATATTATACCAATTGTTAAACATACATTAACACAAATCTTCACTTTTTCTTAAAAAAAATCTTTAATCTGTATCTGAAACAAAGCGTAACGTGTGCCTGCAAATCAGAGCGATGAAGACTCACCCTTAAGAGTCACTTTAATGACTGTATGTGGTTCATGTGGTCCTTGTAATCGACACCAGTGCATAATTAATGACTGTATTTACCTCTGCTTGATTAAGAATCCCAAAGTGGGCAAAGCTGTAAGAAAGTGCATCCTCTAAACGTTTCCCTGCATCTACTGGCATGACATTTATCCCTTTTTAAAATCGATAAAAACACACTGTCCTCTGTGTCTCCATTTAATTGCACTCGCATCCTCATTCTATTGCACGCACACACAGACGTGGCAGCTTCCTCCCAGTCCAGTCTGCACACTTTAATCAGCAAATACAAGAATGAATCAGTTAATTGAAATGAGGGAAGTTACAGTACAAAGAAAAGTCTGTTCCCTCATGTCCAGATGGGTTTAAAATGTTCATATTTGAGTCCTGAAGTCATGTGAAGTAAATAAATGACAAAAAAAGAAAATTTAAAATAGGGGGGGGGGGGGTGTAAAGGAGCATGGTGTAGAAGAGGGGAGGTGGGTGGGGTCAGACACCACCTCGTTGTTGCTAGGGATGTCTTCACTTAGTTTGTGTTGCTAGGCTGCCAATTCCCTCATGTTAAGTGGAAACGTCCCCCCCCCCCCTCCTCCGTCCAGGCACCTCGTCTCCCCCTCCCCTCTCCTTCTCTAAACCAAAATAACTTCACCAACCATCTGTCACTGGGCTCACAGGTCTACTGTTGCTTAGGAACAAGTCAGACACTCACATTCATGTCTATATGCATCCTCATAAGAATATAACTTCACATATCTAGACTTGTACTAACAATATCCACTACTTAGAGATTCATCAACTTGTGAGCTTAGTGAAGAAGAAAAAAAAAAAAAAGTGGCACAATCCTCTGTACAATACTTCAGAAACTCATCAATTAGCAACAGGTTCTTTCATTTATGGAGATTTTAAAGGTCAGGACTCGTTGAGAGATGATGAGATTTGACCATGATGTGACTAATTTTAACAGATTTGATTCCATTTGTTTCCTGAACTTTCATTTGTTTCCTTGACTTTCAGCTACTTTTCTTTCTTTTGTAGACTCCTTGAAGTCCTTCAAATTGAACGCTCACGGTGATTTGTTGTTTTTTTTTTTAACACAGTCAGGATTTACATATTGACAAAGAGATGAAGCTTTTTCAGTAATTACGCTCCAACAAACAACAGAACAGTATCGATATACACACTGCCAATTAATTCACAGTAAATCTAAAGGCTTATAAGATTATTTGATCTTATTTTACAAGAAAAATCTGACTCAGTCGTCTGTTTTGGCCATTAATAAATGATCAGTGGGTAAACCGAAGCTGGGTTTATGAAAGGTGTGTGTATGTGTGTGTGTGTGTGTGTGTGTGTGTGGCTAATCGTTGTTTGTACACATTTGTCAGTCGGTGGCTGAAAGCTGCTTACCCAGACATCAGGAGCATCCCAAATTGAATTTCATGGCCTTTGTTTTTTAGACAAACAGCAGATTAAACTGACATCTTCCACAGACGTGCCTTTGAGAATGAGTCTTTTGTTGCGAAGTTCCACACTGTGACTGTGGTCTGTTGCACCCATACACATCTACAAGCATTACAGAATAAAAAAAAACAAAAACAAAAACAAAAAAACACCAGTTCTTCTGTGTTTCATTATGTTTGTATAGAACTATTGGAGTTTCAGGGGGGGATCAGAGCAGTCATTTGGGAATGTATTAGATTATAATCACTGAATTAACTTGTAATTTAGTTTTGGGATCTCATTTCAGAGATGTTAAGCCTCCTTCCTCCCCTGCAGTTGTTACAAGTGAATAAAAAATAAAAAATTTAAAAAAGTCTGAATATCATGTATACTGCTCAGTACAATGGACAGCTATTCAGACAGCTTTTCTCTGGTATATTCATGAGTTTAGTTGTTTAGTTAAGACTTATACATATACTGTAGTTCATACTGTCACTGTAAATATAATGTTATTGTTAAACCTGATCTGCAGTGACATGTTTTAGTGTAAATCAACAATAGTAATAGTAAATAATACCTAGCATTAGTGTATGTTAAAATGTGGAAAAATAGTATTAAAAATGTTGATATTGCAGTTTTCCACATTACTTTATGATATTAGGTTTTAAATACATGTTTCTTTGTTTTAACTCTTTAAACTTTCACTCAATTTTGCCTAAATTTCTTAATAAAATAAATTGAATGCTGCTCTCGAACCATTTTAATAACATGTTTATTTTATAAATGAAAATATTAAGATGAAAACTGGGATAATGGAGGCGGGTGCTGTTAAATCCTTGTTATTGATGTTTTGATGTATTTTGGACTACATTTGAACTATTTTTTTGGTTTGTTTAGGATGTTTTTGTCGGACTATGACTGTGTTTGTTAGAATATGGTTCCTCTGTGGAGAATTATGAGACATAAAGGTTCATATCAGCAGTTTGACATTTGTATTTTGAACAAATGAGTGATTGTACCTGTTGTGGATATTTTATCTGAAAGTGTGAGAATCTCCATTGTCAAACTACATTAGGTCATGTGACATTTGGGACAGGTTTGAGAGGTTTGCTTAACATTTTTGAGCGTCTTCCGGCCAATATGTAGACCCTTGAAAGTTTAAAGGGTTAAAATTTAAACGCATGGTGTCTGGGTGAGTGGACATGTTTGTAATTCCTTTAAAAAAAAAAAAAAAGACTAAATCAGATTGATTTTTTGTGCCTGAAGACAAATAACAAGACAAGTAACTTTCCACCCTGCTTAAGTTCAGGTGCAGGCTCAGGTTCAGGTCACTTTATTCATACTTGTAAGTAAATTAGTTTTGCAGTTGAAGTGAAAAAACATCAATTTCACATACAGGCACACACACTAACAGATGAACCAACACGAGCTGTCTATATATTATTACATTAAAACACCCTTGGTTCCAAAAATTAGGACATATAAGAATAATAAAAATGAATAAATACAGTATTTTAATAATCTTAGAAAATCTGTCATAATTTAAGAGAAAAAACCTGCCTCCCTTGTACACATTTAACCTGATTTGACCTATCTTTTATCATTGCAAAAACACATTTTTAGTGACTACGACTGTGATCTTTGACCTAAATTTACCAAAATGTAATGGAATCTATTCTAAACCACCTTGCACCTTTTCTGAAAAGTAGTCCAGTGTGTAAAGCTACTGACAAAAAGACAAGCAAAAAATGTTACATAAAAATAAAAAACAATACCCCTCTCCCCTTTTGAACAGTGGCTAAAAAGTATTAAAAACCAGGGCTAAACGGCAATATAGAAGGAGTAAGAAAACCCCTGAGATAGGAAGCAACTGTGAATCTAATAGGAATTAATTTATTTTAATGCACAGCATGTACTTATATCCTGATGAGGAAAAAAGCAGAGGCTCCTGCTGTTGTGTGACTCTCATTGGGAGGAAAAAACACAACGCTGTGCAGTCGACCTAACACGAGCAAACACGACAGGCAGGACTTTAAAGCAATTTTTGTGTAGGGATGAAAATGAAATTTAAACATTTATAAGGCATCTCACTGGAGTGGTTTTACATCACAGGTGATAAGATAAGATCAGATATTTTTTTTTTTTTTTAAAGCCCTGTGAGGTGACATTGTTGTGATTTGGGGCTCTATAAATTGTATATTTTTTTGTATAATTAACTATAAAAGACATAATTTACAAGCAAAGAGTTCCTTGTATGTGCTTATGGACTTGGTGAAAAAAACATGATTTTAACATGAAAAAAAGATACTTCTGGAAATTAAAAATGGTACAGTAATATACACTATAGAGTCAAGAGCAGCAAAATAGTTAGAATAATAGATAATATGTAAAAGCTTAATTAGACAGTGTCTCACATAAGTTAACGACTATAAAAAGGATAAATAGACTTATTCATTGCCATATAAGTAAACAGGGTTCACATTGCTCAGAATTTGATTCAGCAGTTTGACGCTAGGTCATTAACAACTTCAGTTTTTTTCAAGTCGACTTATCCGTCAATAAAGTCAGAGTCGAGTCGACGTCATCACACTGTCAGCTGAGGAACAACACAGACATGCAGCTAACACCCCCCCCCCCCCAAAAAAACAAACAAAAAAAAAAACCAAAAACACGGACACGTCTGTCCAGCAAAGAGCAACTTTATTTAACTTTATTAACTTACTCATATTAAAACCGAAGTTTTAAAAGACATGTATGCACCTTAATCGGAGTAGTCGTAGTAAGCAAGTAAAATAATACGATTGTTGAATTTCTCCATGCATGTAAACACTGCCAATAAGACTGGCCTGGACACGCCCCCTTTAGGAAGTGATCAGAGACACCACATGAGTACATACGAATGCATGGTTGTGGTCCATATCTTCTCTGGGTTTTGTCCTACTACTATGTCTGATTCAAATCTGCCACTTTTGTTTAGTTATTGTTCTTCTTCTACAGCGCCAACTGGAAGCATGCTAACGTAAAAGGGCATGTAGCGCCACCTTGTGTCTGGAAGAGGAACAATAATTTGAATTTCTCTTGCTGGCATGTAAACTTGGATTTCTGAGAAACTCCTTAAATGGAGTAAGGCAATAATTTGAATTTATAAGTGCATGTAAATATACTATGTGTTGGTATTATTAAGAGCTCAACTAATGTACCGGTAACTAAATAATGACTAGTATCAAAAATTCTAAGAGGTAACATGGCAATGACACCAACGGCTTCCTTCGCTCAAAGAGAAAAAAAAAAAAATAATAATAATTAGATCATCAAAAGTCATCAAAAACAATAGTTATTCATTCAAGTACTGACTCCTGTGTGTATCGTGTAATTAAAACAAATGAAAACATGGAATGACTAAAAACACTGTTTCCGTTCGTACAATGCCATTAATGCAAGGACTGAAATGGTTTTGGTTATTAACAAGAAAACATAGGAAATTGGTAGACATAAGCTCTTAAATTAAACTCTTATGAGACATTTTTGTTGTTACCATAATATTTGTCCAAACAAATGTACATTTAGTTGAACCAAGCATTAAACTGAACAAGAAATTTGAAGAAAATAACTTGGATCTAATCACTTTTCCATAACTATATAATGATGGCATTAATCCTCATATTAAACATTAAGGAGAATTATGAAGGAAAAATATTATAATGACAATCAATAACCATTTGAAGTTTCAGGTTTTAGTTTATTTCAAAAATGATGTTTGCTTTATGTCAAGGGTCCCGAGAGGCTGCACACGATACCTAAAAGATGATTATATTTGCATGCCAAATTCCAATAAAACTGAGCAGCCTCACATTCAGGGCTTAATTTCAGCTGCTGCACAGGAAAAGAAATCCATGTGAAAGCCTGGGAGCCAATATTTCTGATAAATATTTGCTGTGGTTCAATCATAGTTTATTAATTCATGTCTTCATTTCTAAGTTAGACTGCACTGCGCCTATATTGGTTGGTCCCTGTCTTTCCAAGCTTCTAAGTCACAGTGACAGTTTCCTCAGCAACGAGCTTTAAACCCTATAAATACCTCTCAAAGATTTTATTGCACATCAGTGGAGGGAACAATCTGCAATTCATATTGATTCTAATTGACATGAAGCTTGAACTGAAGTACTCTGATGGGAAGCCTTTAAAGATAATGTATGTCAGAATCAATACAGCTGAGCTCGTAAGACATTATTGATGTACGCAAGTAAACTCCTGAGGTCTCAGAGCTTTAACATTTCATTTACATCATTTAGCTTCAGTTATTCAAAAGATCAGCTTATATTATAGGATGAAAAGATCAAATTGGATTCATTTATTTAGGAGATACTTTGCTTCTTGCAAGAATTTATCAACTATTAGCTCATAATGACCCGAACATCCATCATTGATCAAATCTCAACAGTTTAATACCTGTTGATTCACTAATCAGGCATGAAAATAATTGGAGCAAAATGCAGTTTGTTGTCTATTCATGGTATACATACATATTTCATATGACCCATTTGGACATCCAGTGGCTATGTAGTAAATATAGAAACATCACAATCTTCTACAGCATTGATTCACCAGTAAAACCTACAGAGTTGGTTCAATGACAATGTTTTTATATTCAGGTAATAATATATTTTACTGGAATAAGTCACTTTTTCTACAGTTTTCTCCATTTTGATAGCCTGGCAAGCCCAACTATGATATAAATTCATAGTCTGGAGACGATCCATAGCGTACCAGTGGGATCAATGGCTGTTTTTCAAACTGCTCTGCATGTAATAGGGTCAGCACTGTGACGAATCAGAGCAATGAATAATGTGACGTATACAGAGTAATGAAAACAAGTCTAGCATCTATCTTGTTGTTTTAAGATCCTATGGGCCTTATTCATTTGGAACGTTCAAAAGATGTTGAGGAGTACACTTGTTGCTACACAAAACACTTTCCCGACAGCAATAGCACCTCACTGCTGCGTTCCGAAATCTACATCCTCAAAGAGGAAAAAAAAAATCATACCGTGGACAGACCTTTCATAGTTTCTCCAACGATAAGCCACTTCAACTTGAATGGATCAAACACAAAGAGTGTTCCTGGTCCATATTTCATGGTGAGATAAGGATAATTATGTCCACTGGAATGCACTAGCTAACACATTAAGCTTAGCTTACCAGACTAGCATCAATGATAAATAGTGCTAACAGCCATCTAATCAACCTAATGTAATGATGAAATAAGAAAATATGAATTTGTAATTACATAACACTACATTCTATATGCTATTTCAAGATTATGCTTTCCGTTTTGTGTGCCGATGGCTGTCAGTACTGATGATATGCTAGCAGTGCCATTAGCCTACTTAAACTTTATGTAGCCTTTAACCCAGTTACTGTAGCCTTTCAGCAAGACAGCCTGGGGAATACTGCAGTCCTTACACACCCATTTTTCAACAATATTGATCGTTATTCTGGCATGACGGAGCGATTGGTGGTCCAGACTGCTGGCATGTTGCAAACCGACACGTTCACTGAATATTGACAATACACATATTGACGACATATGGAACTGTGTACTTCTGTTTAACTTCCATATCCCTTAAGCGTAAAAATGGCCGCCAGGAGACTAAGGCAAATAGGCTAATTAACATTAACACACCGGTAACAGTGGAGGAAAAATATCCAACCGGGTCCGTTTACATGCTGCTTATCCGACCATAGACTATATATGAGGTCGTACTTCTTCAACCCTGTCCTCATTGTGCTAAGCCCACCCTACAATCTCACTACACAAATGTACGGTTGTGATTTTGGTCCTGGCTGAGTCTCTATGGAGTGTCACTAGACCGACGATTCAGGCAAAAATATTTTTTGCCACTCAAGACGGGCTAGTTTACTAAGCTACATTTTTGACACAATAACCTCAACTTCAATCTGAGCTTTTATAAAAAATCTTCACAAGTGAATTAAATACTGGAAAATAGCTGAGTTATACTGATAAATGCAAAATACGAGGATAATACATGGATAAATGGTGATTAATCACTTAAGAAATGTTAAAGATATTGTCATTAGGGAAGTGACACAAACAGCATTAGGTCTTTATGTGTTTGTTCTTATTGAGCCTCAGTAACTGGTCTAACTTTACTCCATTTTGCAGTTATTCACATGAAAAAAAAAATGAATGAATGTAAGTTTAAGACCGATCTATTTGTGTGTTTGCCTCACTGTTATAAATATTTAATCCAAGAAAAGACACGTCAGGGAAGCAACCCATTATCTGAGACCACCTGAGTACCTCCCCTGGTGAGGAGTGGTGGTGTGGTCCACGGGGAACTCATCATCACTTTAAAACGCACCAGAGACTTGGCACAAAAGAAGCGCTCGCAGGCGAGTACAGGCGCGTGGGGACTGTCTCTTATTACCAAGAAGGAAAACACAACTTATACCTCGCGCTGTGGGAAGTCTCCAAAAGTCGTCAAACCGTGTTAGTGTGACTTGAAGATACTTTTTGCACGTGATCCTGTTTAACTGTGATGAACAGCGATGTGGATGTGGTCATTACGCACTGAAATCTCCATGTTTGCATGTAGACCTGGACATTAAAAGCGTGTTATCTTTTCATTTTTTTTTTAGTATTATTTCGCTTTAACATTCACATGACGCAAAGTTTCCCTGCGAGTTCAGGTTTTGTGGAAAGACTGTGCGCTTGCCAATTGGAGTTACGAGTCCTGTTGTTAAGAATCCGCGAGGAAATATGAACGTCTCTCTGTTCGACGTGACCCAGGGTGCGCTCTATAACGGGAGTCAGACTTTAGCTGGAACTCTGGCAAATTACTCCACCAATGCCACCGATAACGTGGTGACCGGCGACGGTGGAGGCTCCCTGGTGCTGCTGCAGGACGAGCGCAAACTCTTTGTGATGCGCGTGGTTCAGATCGCCGTCCTGTGCGTACTGTCACTCACTGTCATATTCGGCATCTTTTTTCTCGGGTGCAACCTGATGATCAAATCGGAAAGCATGATCAACTTCCTGGTGAAGGACCGGAGACCTTCTAAAGACGTTGAGACGGTCATGATCGGGCTCAGTTAGAGCACGGAGATCAGGTACTGTGGAGAATCCAGAGGATCCAGGAGATCCACGCGCGTCTCCAACCGCAGGTCGGAATGTGCATCTGCATGTACTTATTAAAAAAAAAAAAAAAAAAGACTTTCTCTATGTGTCCTAATGGGGAAACATATGCAAAAACTTCACATTTCCTTCCGAATACGACTACAGGAAAGTAGTCCAACGACCAATGTTTGTGCGTAAAGTCTGTGCGTAAAAGACGGGCAATTGTTTACACGTGGGCTGATCTGTTGAATCTTTGGAGTGAATTTAAAGTTGCCAACTTGAACAAAGTGACGAACATGTTTACAAGTTGTTACCTCAGTTTTTTCTGGGTTAGTTTTTCTTGTTTTTCTTTGTAATTCTAAAAATGAATGTTTCTAAGCATGATTGTGAATTCTTATAGTTCTGCCAGTGAGCTTTTTTGGACGTGATGAAAATGTGGGTGTTCTCTATACAAAGTCTTTTTTTTTTTCGCTCTTGTTTGGTAAAAAAAAAAAAAAAAACACTTGAAATACTGAACGTCTGCACGTCTTTCAAATAACTCACGTCATAGCTTCATAGAGTGATTCTGGTCCTGTTTGGCATGCTCGCTAATTGATCTGTAAAGTGATTTTTGGAACAGTTTTGCACTTTTCACTGATGCTGCATGAATTATTTTGTACTAAAAAAAAAACTTGAAACTGCAGCATGCAATTAAAACATTAAAATGAGTATATTCATTTAAAGGCCTTGTCATTTTTTTAATTGACACGATGTGAAACATGTATTTGATCTTTTTTTCAGTTTTTTTGGATTGACTAAGTACCAGAATGAGGATGTAATAATGACAGTTTTCTTTACAGATACTGTCAAAGGTTATTGGTTGCCATTTACATTTCCTTGACGTCATTCAGTTCTAATGAGACCTTCTCATACAGTATCTCAAAACAATTCAGTGAAAACAGTTACAGAAAAAAAAAACAATTAGACCATCCTTGGTACAACTAAAGGTACAGTTATTCGGACAAATATAATGATTAAAAAAAGCGCATAACAGTGTAATTTCAGAACTAATATCTATCAATTTTTTTTTATTAATAACAAAAATCACATCAGTTCTTACATCAATATCTATGGCAAAAATAGTGTTTTTAGGCATTCTGTGTTTTCTTTTCTGTCTGTTTTAGTCACATGATACACACAGGCGTAATTACCTGATTGCATACCCATCATTTTTGATTACTTTTGATGGTCTAATATTTTTCTCCCAAATGTACATTAATATAGAATAGCTTGTGAGCTTGTAAACCACGCAAAAGGGAAAAAAATATAGGTCATTTTACAGAGAGATAAAACAGGCACAACACAAAAAAAAAAGCAGTAAAATCACCTAGAACTTAATCATTACAGGCTCCTGAATAAAATCAGTGTGGTGTTTATTGCAGCTTTATATAGTGCTGTAGAGTGACCAGACTGAGTTATTGGTCTTAAAGACAACAGGCTGAGCTTATATTAGCTTCACAGTCGGGAACTAATCTGGTCTGTCTGAAGACTGACCAGTTGTAATCAAGAAACGTTCAGGCTCACTCTGACAACTTCAATTCCAACTATTGTCAAACCACCTGCAGGGCTTAAGTACAAGATCCAGGAAAGTAAATGTTCTACTGCATTTGTTCCAGTAAAATAAAAGGGTGGTGAAATAGCAAAAGGAGAAACTTAATGTAGACTAGCCTTAGTGGGATTTCACACCCAGAACTATCACTGCACTTTAACATATCATTAGTTTTTTTTTTTGTCTTCTAGTGTCTGTGTGAGCGGTGGTGTCAGTTCTATGTTACTGTATCTGCAAATTGCACACACCTATTTCCTCTTAGAACAAAGACAGACCAAAATCTTCCCTCGAATGAAAAAGACAAGCTCCATTCTTAGTGTCAGATTTGATATTTCATTTCATTTCTTTATTCAACTCTGTGAAATTTGACTTCTTCTCCATCGCTCTCTACACTCACTCTTCTTCCTCTTTCATTCGCTCCTCACAAGCGACCAGTGTTCTCATTATTATTTCATCACTTGTTAGGAGAGCTGGGGTAGATGAATCCTTACAAACACACCCATGCATTCACACATGTGGCCATTCAGTATGCACACATAGGACACTGACGAGCAACAGAGCAGAAAATCCTGACATGGACTAAAAGTATCTCAGAAAACAGCATGAATAAATAAAGTTCATTAGATAATTAGACTTTAATGGCTGACTACAACTCCATAGTCTGGTTTATCTACACAAATATCATCCATTCAATTCAATTTAGTGTGATTAAAAGTCTAAAATGGATATGAAAGGAATATGTGTGAAGATAGGCACAGATTTTTCAGTTAATTACTTTGAACACGAAAGAAAATTGTTGTCGGGGATGAAAAAAAATTACATTAAATAAAAAAAAAACATCAAAAAGTTATAACATAATCATTAGGGGAAAAATATGCAAGTGTCTTCACTGCAAAACAGGAATATCTGATTTCAATAAACTGACTTGGGAGTTTGAAAGATTTTCAACTCTTTTCTTATATGACTTGCCACCATTTTTTTGGTCATACTATCCTCTTTATTTTACATTTCCTGGGTTAAAATCGGGTATTTTTTTCTTTATTTAATTTACTGATCATGTAGATGTTCATTAAAGCTCAGAGTAAATTCACATGTTATTATATAAGAAACAGAGAAAAAATTTAAATATGAATATTTCCATCCACTGTCATTTATCCAATGCCATGGGTTTTATTAGTGAATCAATGTTCAGTAACGGAGCCTCTGAATGTCCAAATGGATCATATCTGATGACCGTGAAAAGATGAGAAAATATATTTTACATCAATTATCTACATATATTGAAAGGATTCGTCCCTCAATGGGTATTTAAAATGTTAATTCATTGGATGGTTTAAGGTCAGCTGTGGATGTTTGGTTCTTTATGGTTTAACCTTGTAAAGATTATTTAAATTATTCCAAGAATTTTCATCTTCAGCTTCCCCACTTAGGTATTACAACTCATTTTATGCAACATTTCTAACAAAATGAGTTATATTGTTGGACGACAAATATCATATATGAGTAAATGAGTATAAATGAGTATGACAGATGTAGTAACTTTGCACATATATCATAGAATCATTTCTCTATTTCTGTGGTTGATTGTGTTTTTTGTAAAGCCCTGTGAGATGACATGAATTAAATTGAATAGGAAAAAAAAATCTTACTATGATGACGACTTCAAGCAAGTATATTCTGCTTAAAATAAGAATTTTAGCATTCTGTAACCCTTACATAGCTTTTTCTTATTTTAAGAACATTTGATAAGTGTAATTTTCTTCCTGTTCTGGCAAATAATATTGTTTTAAATCAACAAACAAAACATTTCAATCCAAATATTTTGCAGTGCTAAATTTGTTCCCATGTAGCGACAAATGCCCGCTGAAAGAAACTGAGCTATTTTTAGAGAGAAGATACTTACTTACTCTACCAACTTGTTAAAATGAAACCCATTTTCAAATATGCTGGGTAGTAAATCACACATTCGAGAAGCTATTGCAAAAGAGCTGTTAAAATAATAACTGTCATTTTTTTTTCTCCCCATAGCTGAAGACATAATAATGGAAAAAGCTTGCAGTGTTAGACTCCAGTAGGTAATTTAATTCACTTTCACTGGTAAGTAGCATAATCAAATCTTTCTCTGGTACAGTATGACTCCACTTTAAAGTTAGTGTTCAAAAACTGGAGTGAGTTACAGAATTGGTCTAAACGTGTAGTTAAAAAAAAAAGTGAAATTTTTTTTTTTTTTTGTAATTTATTTTTAATTGCATTAAATTCAGTTTGATAAGAGACCTTTATTTTGACAGATGCTGTTACAGTCTGCATCAGCATGTGGTTGCCATGGTAGAGCAAATATTCTACTGAAAGGTGTTTATAGACAAGATGTCACACAAATAAGACCCCAGTGTGTTGAATATGGATTCACAAATGCTGACATTAAAAACAGCCAGAATCCCAGTAGTGCGACATTTTAGAACTAAATAAGGCTCAAATGTTATTTAGAACTGAAAAAAAAGACTTTTTCTTTCATACATATATATATATATATATATATATATATATATATATATATATATATATATATATATGTTAGCTGTATGCAGTATTGGTATTCCACTACTCCACAAACACTGTGTCCACAAACCTTATCAGTCACTGAATGAAATATAAAGTTAATTGTTTTAACTTCATCCTACACCCTATTGAACAAGGTATAATTATCTAGGATGCTAAAGAGTTGTCGTTTTAATTTCTGTTTAAACAATTTGTATGTTTTACTTATTTAGTTTTTACCTCTTCGAATAAACAAATAAATGAAATGGAATTAATTAATTAAATGTTTGCATACATTTATATTATGGTAATAAGTTTTCGTCTTCAAACTACTGCTCACAGACACGCATTAGCTGGTCCAAATAACAATGTGTCTTATAATCTTCATGTGCTGCATTAGCTGATAGTTTACATTGTAGCTTTGTTAGCTTAGCTCTGTTTTAAACAGAAAATAGCCACAGTAGTACCACAATTCACCTTTGTATTCTGTATGGTTTGTGTTCAATCTAATCTGATTTATTTATATACTGCACATTTAAACAACAAGAATGAAAGTTCTGCATATAGAATAATAATAATAATAATAATAATAATAATAATAATAATAATAATAATAATAATAATAATAATAATAATAATAATAATAATAATAATAATAATAATAATAATAATAATAATAATAATAATAATAATAATAATAATAATAATAATAATAATAATAATAATAATAATCATGGATTGGATTTATATAACACTTTTTTGGCCACTCAAAGCGCTTCACATTAGTTACCCATTATTCATTCGCTCTCACATGCACACTCTGGTGGTGGTAAACTATATATGTAGCCACAGCTGCCCTGGGGAAGAATGACAGAAGCGTGGCAGCCATTTTGCGCCTACGCCAATCCAAAGAAATGCACTAAAACAATAATTAAGTACATAAAATTACATCAATGCTAGATATTATATAATACAATCAAATAGTTAAAAGTAATATAAAACTAGAAAAGTAGTCAGAGAGCGCAGACTCCACCAAGGCAGATCAGACCCCACCCCCTTCACTTTTCTAAGCAGTGGTTTGCCCTGACCAACTGAATGAAACTCACACACACACACACACACACACACACACACACACACACACACACGCATATAAAAAGCCAAAATTATGAAATAAAAAGTCAAAATTCCCAGTCATTAAGCACAACCAGAATGAATCCATATATGGAAGGTTTTTGGAGTCCTTACAGTCCAGAAAATACAGTAACATTTTGTTTCCCAAATGTTATGTAATTTCCTATTCAAAAATTGATATGGGTATTTTAGTAACATCCAAATATTGCTATGGATACGTCCATAGCGCCCATACACAATTTTAGGCCCATGGTATATATACATATAGAGCCAGTCAAAACCAGGCTCTGAAGACAATTTCCAGAAACCCAACAGACTCCTCCAGGAGCAAACACTGGTGACAGTGGTGAGGAAAAATGTCCTTTAACAGGCAGAAACCTGGAGGAGACCCTGACTCCTGGACAATGGATGTCTGTCTTGACCAGTTACGATAAAAGAGAGAGGGAAAAGAAAGAGAGATGGGGATAAATTGTATTTCTCCTCCTCCAATAATACATTTCCACTATTTTAAGGCATTTTTCAAAGATATTTCTTCTGTGTTGACGGTGGACGATACCTCAGTACGAGTTTTGTGGAGAAAATAAGAACATCTAGTGTCGTTTTGAACAGTCTTTTCTCTTATCTTGGCTGTACATCATAAAGAAAATGTGACAATTTTCACCCAAGTTGCACTTAAAGTTCTGTTTTCTCACTTTAGCTCTGCTCCCAGTCGCCCACTACTGATGAACATATGCTAAAGAACACTAAACTCAATCTGTCCTCAATCTGCTGCGGACACATGGACTGTGATGATGATGATGATGATGATGATACTTCCTTTTAATAATTACATTATCCACAATAATCACGGGTTATTCTTTTGAGAATAACAACATGTACTGTCATGGCCTTGTTGTTGGACTGTTTAACAGGAAGCTATAATTCCAGAAAAAAAAAACTACAGCATCACAGGTCATCATTAATCATAATAAGTACACAAAGGATACCAATTGACAAATGCTGCTGTGGGAATGCAGAGATAACTCCTTAAACATTACAACCATTTACTGTACTCCAATCAACATGGATGTAGCAGGTATGGTTTGTTACGAGCGCTTTCTGTTGCATTTGAGCAGATTTTCTTGCTGAAAACTGTCACAATTGACCTTTTAGAACAATGACCTCATAGAAAATAATGAGCAATGAAAGCAGGAAGAATAGTGATTAAAGCAGCAATGGTATTTGATACTTAATGTTTGTTTCAAGGTGTAAAAAGAAGCTCAAGAATAAAAGGAGTGTGTTCCATATATATATATATATATTTATCACCTCTGTTCATCACTACGTTAGATTTGAAATGAAACAATCCATATGTGATTAAAGTTTGGACTGTCAACTCTTACTCCAGGGGTTTGACTAAGATATTGCATTAACCATTTTAAATATAGAGTTTCTGATTTCAGAGGCTCATAAGTAATTGGATGACTGATAAGCAGCTTCATGTCCAGATGCGTCCTGTTCTCTGGTTATTTTACAGCAAATGAAGCAGATACAAAGGGTTGGGGTTGATTCCACACTGCAAAAAAATGCTCTCTAAAAACAAGCAAAAAATAATAATAATACAACACCATATTTTTTTCTTGAATTAAAACAATCTGCTAATAGAACAAGTGAAAATTATATTGGTAATATTACTTGAAATGAGCTTTTCTAAAATCTATATTTAACTGAAAAGTTACTCTTTAGTTGATTATGTCTTATTTTAAGTGTGGAGAAATATTTTGACGAGAAATGTAAAAAGAGACACTTGGTAAGATTATATAGTTTTTTTTCTTTCCCCCAGTGCAAGTGTTGAATTCGCACTTGGTAGCTACAGTGTTTCAATGGAATTTTCAATATGAGGTTCAAAGAAGTAAGTGAAGGAGACCATCATTGAACTGAAACAACTAAAGAAATGTAGCAAAAATAAAGTAAAAACTTTAGGAGTGGCCAAATTAACTATTGAGTATATTCTTAAAAGGAAATAATCCACTGGTGAGCAACACTAAAAGACTCCAGAAGTTATCGAAAGTGGATTTTCATTAAATCCAGCCACATCAAGAACACTCTAAATGATTATTATCAAAATCTACAATCAAGAGACACTTTCATGGATGCAAAAACAACCAGGAGTAAACCAACAACTAAACCAACCAACACTGAACAACAGGAAGGAATAAGAAAAAATAAGACCTAATCACTTAAAGAGTAACTCAAGTTCAAGTTTTAAGTTTCCTTTATTTGTCATATGCATTAATTACACATGGTCAAGAATGCAATGAAATGCTTAGGGAGAGAAAGATCCGCTTTAACTCGCTATAAGAGTACCAGTGAGAATAGTGGAAGATAACAAAATATACAGTAAAATTTATCAGAAATAAGCAACAATATATATATATATATATATATATATATATATATATATATATATACATATAAAATAATGGAGTGCAGAGCGTCAACATTAACCGTAGTGACACAGTGTATAAGGTGCAGGGAGGATGAGATGAGTTTACATACAGCTATTGCACATGAGTAGTATAAAATAAATAAATAAATAAATATAAGTATTGCACATTGTTGTGTGGAGCAGTTGGTTATGATATGTTGAGGTAATGGAACATGTATTGTTAAATTCCAGTGAGATATAAAACAAAATAATTTTTAAGACAATAAATCTGGAAGACTTTATGTCAAGAAATGTCAAGATAACTTTCATTTGTTCCATTGGCAGATTATTAGGATTATGACTATGCTTATTATTTGTGCTTAATTTGAATGTGATGAGATAATTTGACTAGAAATGACATGAATACACTTGGTAAGATTAACATTTTTGCAGTGTAGAACATAATGTGACCCTGATCTACATGCACTACAGAAGTCATGATGTAATACTTGACCACGGAGCAGTGCACTGCGTTTATGGAAATAACACTCCTGATGTCTGCTGCATTTCATTGTTGTAAAGGTAGGATAAATATAACTTGGCCGTACAGACCACATTCGTGTTGTAAAATATAAGATACATATCAGATTTAGAGTCTTTGCCCCCTCTGCATCATTCTCCAGAAGACGGTTGAAGCATTTCAAACATCGAGAAAATATTCTTAGTTCTTTTCAGAACTAATTACATGGTGTACCTCAAGTCTATTTATTTATAGATTTAAAACCACATATGAAAGTGGGCAGAGGTTGGATTTGAAAAAAAAAAAAAAAATCTTATTCATGTTGTTCAAACTGTCTTTAATAGATCAGATACAGGTCACATATGGGAATTAAAAAATAAAAATAAAAAAAATCTGTTATAGGCCATATTTGCTTGTTGTCTGAATGTATCGTTAGACAAATTTTATCGATTCACAAAGGAAATTTCTTGGTCATAAATAGCTCAGTTACATACAAAACCACTCTTGAAAAAAGTATGTACATACGAAAAGACAAAAGCAATAAATAATATAAGTAGAAAATACCAATCGAAGGAAAAATACAGATTTGCATATGAACAAGTCTACAGAACTGGAAGTAAATATACATACACACACACACACACACACACACACACACACACACACACACACACATACATACATTCACTGTTAAAATATATACGGACCTGACTATATTTCTCTTAAATTCTCTCATTGTCTTTCATTTACAGGAAAAGCTGACACTGTTAAACAAAGCCATTTTTACGTCCCTCAGGTTTTTGATTAGAAGCTAAGATACACAACAGATCTGTTTTCCTTGCAGGACCCACAATGATGAGGTGGCCTTTCTGAGCAACATTCAATCTGGTCCTCATGGGGTGTGTTGTATTCAGAGGAGGAAGTAATAATACACACAATGAAGTCGACGGGTGAAAGCAGTATCTCATATATCACACACAAACAGCGATATGACCTGGCAATGTCTTCAAAATGTGAAACCAATGCCCCTGCAGAAATAAAAGCATCCGTTTTGCCTTTATGGACTCGAACAGCAGCCTGTTAAAATTGTTTCACTAGACTGCCACTAAAACCCAATGTTCTCTAAAATGCATTATTTTCTTAAAGTGATTCAATTAATTTTTGTACTTGTGGGGTCTCCCGCTGTTGGGGGCTCGTTGAAGCGAGTAGAAGTGCACAAAACACTAAAAGCATTGTAAACACACAGGCATTTATGTGTGAATCTACACACATACAGAAAAAACACTATACATTATTTTTTTTTTTTTTTTTTTCAGCATCTCCCCAGGCAAATTGTGTTGCATCCAATTCAGCAGGGAACCAATAGTCCTTGCATTGAAACTCATGAAATTTTAAATAAATCTATTATGGCTTGGCAAATGAACAACAAACAACAAAACTGCCTCATTCTTCCCATCACTAACAACACAGTGGGGTTGAAAAGTTGGCCATTGCTCACACATGTAGGCTCACATACACACTTAGCTCAATTAAAGCGCCTCCAAACTTACATCATTTCACACTGACAAATGTGCGACACATTTGCAAGAAGAATATGGCTATCACATGCCAATGTCCCTACAGCGTTGATTTCATAACAATTCAGTGCTGTCGGCTGTAAAACCCAAGACACTCCTCGGTTCAGGTGATGTAAAGTGACACTGTGCTTTTCTACCTGCATCGTCCTGGACTTCACCTGTCAGTGTGTCAATGTGTCTTCGCTCCAGCAGGTTCTGGTCCTTCTTCTGCTGACACATTTTTATCTCCCTGCACACAAAGCAGTGTGTCTTATAGACACCATGCATTGTCTGGTGTCTGTCTGTTAAATTCTTGTAGAGATGATAAAGAGCAGTAAGGTGCACTGTAAAAAAAAAAATGACCGTAAATTAACACCAAAAAGTTGGAAAATTGCAAAAATAATAAACTGTAAGTGAAAATATAATACAAAAGCTGATTATATGAAAAGATTGTGTTAATGATTAAATCAAATATAGCTGTAGTTTTTTGAAGGGTATGTATACAAAATTTAATTTATATGTTGAAAAGATGTATTTCTATTGTTTTGAGAAAATAAAACTGTAAATTGAAAAACAATGTGTTGTTTAAATTGGAAGAATGCAATGTTAAAATATTGGCTTTTTTTTTTTTTACAAAAAACTACTAAAGTAAACAGTTTATAGTTTAGTATGAACTCTCAGGGTGCTGTCGGGGTGCACCCCTTCAGCGTCAGGGTGCTGTTTGGCCCCATCGGGAAATATTGGAGGGTTCTGATTGGACAGAACCGCCCCTTAACATCTGGATGTCTACTGGAAGGAAATGACTGTGTCCACTTCCTGTTTTGCATTTGTTTCAACAAACAACAAGGAAGATCAGATACTACATGTGATATTTGCATTCATTTGTGATAATTATGAAGCAGCAGCTCCACTAAATCAACCATAGGAATCAACAAACTAATGCCAGGAGTGTGAAATACGTGCGTCATCATGATGAGACCAGGAGCATGTGCAGAATGACAGGAATAATGTTAAAGTGGAATTAACTGTTTACATGTCAGAGGAATGATTAAATTCAGAATTAAGATTGGAATAAACCACTGACTTTATTCGGAATTAAGCTTAATTAGGAGTTATCATTTTCAACTGGAATTAGGTGCTTACATGGTCATCTTAAAGTGGAATTAACTTTTATTCAGAATTAAACAGGAATAAAAACTCCCATGTAAACAGGGCGAGTGAAACCTACATTTTTTCCTAATAGACCCTGGTGGTGTTGTAAAGTACTTTGGATACTATGCAAGTGTATAAACTGTACTATATGAATGCAGACCAGTTGAATCCACTGTTACATGTTTAAAATGTTAAATCCACATGTTACTCTTTAAATCTCTTTACAATTTATTGTGTTTTTGTTCTGGTAACCACAGCTGTCAGTTTTTTTTCTGTGAAAACAGGATTATTATTTTTTTTATTGTGTAAAAAATGTAATTGGATCATGATAAAGAACAACAGGAAGATGTATGAAATGAAAAATCTGGAACTAAAAAAGTAAAAAGATCTGAATATTGTTAAGTAGTTTTAGACCTAAATGGGTAGAAGCGACCAAAAGCATCGACCGATCTAAAATATTTAGTCACTTCTGAACCACAATTTCTGTTTGAATAATGCACATACAGTAAAATGCAGTTTCTCAGCCTTTTATAGTGATCAGATTTGACACATTTGGATGTTCTGAGGTTCTGTAATGAACATGGAAACACCAACATGTTCTGCAATATTGGTTTACAAATAAAAGCCATTAGGTTTGACAGGTGATAGTGTTTGGAGAGACTTGATTTTATGTTCAGTTGATATATTTGGCTGAGAAAGTTATTCAGCCAAATATATCATTTCATTTACTCTGCTCTGATATAATAACATTTGAATAAACTCTTGGCTTTTATGAACATCTACATCACAGGTGTCAAATGTCAGATACCTGACTTTTTCAAATTTCTGACTTCTTTCTCACTCAAATTCTGATGGTTTCGTCTCAGAATTCAGCTTTTTTTTTTTGGTCAGAATTTAGTTTTTCTCAATATCATATTTCCACCCTTTTTTTCCCCTCAGAATTCTGAGTTTAATTCTGATTGTAGAGTCAGAAATCTGTTTTTTTTTCCCCTGAATTCTGATTTGTTCTCCTCAGAATTCAGAAATCTGACCTTTTTTTTCCCACATTACATTTTTTTCCTCATGACAAAAAAATATTTTTAGTCTTTTTCCTCTTTTATAACTAGAGAACACTCAGCACAGACTCATCCGGAGTTAAAGGGTTAATGATAAATTTAAATGTAGAAAAAAAAATGAGTCTGGATGTTACCATAAACACAGTTGCTTCACTCTTTAAAAGGTAGATCCAGGTGAGCTTTTGCCTCTTCTGATGCGTTCTACCTCTGCTCAGGCAAAAATAAATCAACCGTCAAAAAACTAAACAATAAAACATAACAAGAAAATGGGTGGATAATTAAGAACAAAATCTAATATGAATCCCTGAGACATCACTTTTTTTGACTAATGCATGCTCTTGTGCTCACATGAAATTTGTGTCAGAGTCTCATTTTCCACCATGTGTTGACATTAGCTGACTCCATTACTAAGCTATCAGCATCTTGTGTTGCCTACTCATCGTATTTCCATAAATGTTTCATATGCCTCTGGAGAGATATCAGATTAGAAAATATCTATAACATCGTCTAGACAACTGTCATATGACCCTGTGCATCCAAAAACTACACTCTAAAGATACCCATTGGAAGTAGAATGCTAATTGTAATTAGTTTTTCTGCTGAAAAACAAAAGGTCAAGATCTTTAATTCCAATGTAAAAAGAACCCTCATTTAGTAACAACTTTCAAATATTTGTTAGTAACTGTTTGATTAGAGTTCTGGACATAGATGGATCCAGATGGTGCCATAAGCCAAACTGTAGAATGGAACCATCTGGACAAGCAGAAGAGAGGACACCCAAAAAAACACTGGAGGGGTGATGCTCATGTTGAAATAGAAAGCTGGGCCAGGCACCAAATGTAATCTGCCAAAGGTCACAATGTGGCCTGTGTTATGAATTTCGGAAAAAAAAAAAAAAATTCTCCAGTCAAGGCTGGTTCCACAAACAAACCAATATGATCTGCAGTAAAAATAATAACGAATAAAGAATAAATAAAGAATAATAACTACATGTTTTTCAGAGTTTCACATGAAGAAATAATGATGTTATAAATATAAATAATGACAACTTAATTTTTTTTGTCTTTTAGTGCAAACCTCCACCCATTAAATTATGAAAATATTTACATTTACAAACTATTCTATCTAATAAAATGTGAATAACCTGAACAAATATGAGCAACCTGTAATGTCTAAAGAAAATGATGATAAAATAGTAATGTTGAAAAATGATCCAGTAATGGATACATTGGCTGCATCCAGTACGGTTCTGGAGAAACTGTGAAAAACACACATTTTGTTTGCTATGTCCTTGTGCTATGTCAAATGACAAAAAAGCTTAAAAAAAAACCCCCACAATTTTAACAATTTTCTGCTTCTGTTACTAAGTCTTCAGTGTTTTTATGGATCCAATCTATCAAGCACATGTATAACTGATAAGTTGCACCTACTGTTCTTAACCCTTTAAGCACTGATGCGTTTTGAATGGATGGTTTAAGTTAAAAATTCCGAAAAATTCAAGGTCTATTTTATTGAGAATTTTGTTGATGGAACTGATATACAGGTGTCAAAAAGCAACTGATTTTGAAAAAGAAACTACTGCTACCAAATTAAAACACTCGTCATTTATTCCTTTTTTTTTTTTTGCATTTTTTTGTGTGAATATTAGTTTCTGTTGATGTTGTTAGTTATTTTTTCTATGTTTTGTTTGTTTACTTTATTATTTTTCTTCAATTGTGTTCTGTTAGTGTCTTACTTTGTTCATTTTTTATTTTGTTGTTTAATTTTCATTTTTGTTCATTTTACTGATCACTTTGGCAGTCTTTGTTCATTTTGTTTCTTATTTTATCTTATTTTAATTGTTTACTGTGGAATAACTTAAGACTCAGGAGTTAAAGGGTTAAGGATATAATTTTTTTTTTAGGTTGTTCACATCTTTTTTGCTTTAATAGTTTATAAAGGTAAATATTTTCATAATTTAGTGGGGGGGGTTTTGGTCTAAAACAAAGACAACATTTGTAATTAGTGATTATTTATAGGTTATTATGCTATTATTTTCTGGTCAAAGAAGAGGCTGAATGTGACCCCTGAAAGAACACACCTTTGAGACCCTGGTACTTGACCAACATGGAGGAGGGAGACAGCCTTTACTCCACCTGGAAGAGTTTTCATCAAATAGTTTGATCATTGTTTTTTAGCCGCACTACACTTTAGACTAAAAAATTCTTTCAATCACTACTCTTTGGTGGAGCTAAAGGATGCAGCTTTTGCAGATTTTCCACACCCTCCATAATACCATAGCTTATACTGTATCACCACCCGCTGATAACACTACACAGCCTTGTTTATGTGCTTGAAAACATTATGGGATTGCATCAATAAATGGTTTCGCATAACAATCACATCATCACATTTCATATCCCCCTCTTTTTATTTGAGACTATTGAGAAAATTAAGAAATAAGTTACGATGACATTTTTTCATTAGTCCCACAAGGGGATATTTAAAATTTATAGCAGCACAAACAAAGCACATAAGAGCAATAAAGAGCATCACAACAAACAGAAATACAATAGGAAACATAGAAATGTTACCAACAAATGTGTGTGTTTTATTGTATGTGTTTGCATTCTGTGGTGGACAGTCTGTTACTGCAGCTATTCTACTGTTATAACCAAGTCATTTCCTGTACAGGATTCATTTATTTATTTATTTATTTTATTTTATTTCGGTCAAAATACAAAACAAAACACAAGCATAAGGCAGGTAGACACATTTTCACACATAATGAATACACTGGTTGACCAAAAAGGTTTAGGGCTGAAGCTTATTGAGCCACCATTACCAATACCTCTCTACTAAATGTTAAACAAGAAAAAACAAACAAAACAACAACAATGATAAAAAACCCACAATGCAAGAGTCAAACTCAAAAACAACTGTCCAAATAAAAAACAACATTGAAGTCTTTTTTTTCTTTTTTTTTTCCACCTTCTCTACTTTCTCCTTTCCTTTTCTCTCTCCCCTTCTTCTTACTTTTACTTCTTTTATCCTCCAGGATCAATAAATTATCAATCAAATCAATCAATAAAATCCAAAAAATTATATGAATACTATTTACAGCTGTACACATGCAGAAAGGTTGGATATAAAATTTAAATTTTTTCTGTATTTTATGCAAGTAGCGAGGAGTGACAATAAACAACCTCGGAGCCAAGACAATCATTTTAGAAGAAACACAATATTTTCCATAGAAAGTGTTTGTCTTGGTCAACTACACAAAGCAAAGTAAAAAAAAAAAATAAAATCAAATTTCCATGAAATAAATTTCATATACACACATAAAGATGCATTAGATCTTATTAAATACTTAAAGGTAAGATAACCTGGTAGGAAAACCTTTATATTTTAATAGTCAATTTAATACCAGTTTTACATTTAATTAAGTCTAAAATACAGTCATTATAAAACATATGCAAATGTAGCATAATATTTGCACATGTGCTGTTCTATGTAAAGAGCTTAGTATTTCTAAAAGCAGCAGATGTCTGTAATAAAATGAAACCAAAAGCACAGGTGGAAGAGAAATCTAGACCCAACAGGTACATCAGTGTGTGACTCAATCTTCCTTCCCCTGTGTACGAGTTCTCATTGAGGAAATCATAAACTATTGACGATTAAATTATCTAATGAGCCTCCAACTGAAGGAAACTTTGAGATGGGTCTAATCTGACTGAGGCTCATTGTCTGTGGAGGCCTTCGGCACTGGAGGTTAAATCTAATTCTTGTGAGGGATGGCGAGTATTACATTGCACTAAACCATCCTTCATCTCCGTTTATTTAACATCCGGGTCAGGCCTGCATCTGGAAACACACAAATAAGAGTAGGAGGGAAGACGGCTGGGGAGGTGAGGTGTCAAAGGAAAGCAGAAGGAGGAAGGTTAGTGGTTGCAAGTGGCTGCCAGTAAAATGTTGGTGTTATTTACACACGAGCTGGGAATGGTGGCTAAAAATGTCTGTCTTGATATTTTTAAAACTGGTGACGTGTCTTAGACTGAGCATTTGCATTATGACACTTGCAGTAAATGTGTAGTGTTACTGTTCATCACTACATTTGACTTATGGTTAATCAGCAAAGTGTGATACCACCCACCAGATTTCTGCAATTAAAAAAAATAAATAAATAAAAATCAACATAATGCACTGCAAAAATCTGTGTATTTTTCTCATTTCTAGTCAAAATATCTTATCATACTTAGATAGAGATATAAGAACTTATTTTTAAACAATAGATCTTTGACAATTTTATTTGAAGAAATCTTACCAAGATATTTTTTTTGCTTGAATTAAAGAGATAGTTCAGGTTTTTGGACATTAACCTGTAAGGCATATCAGTGTCGTACAGCCACACTGGCCTACCCCCAACAGTGGCCTGTGAGACGAGTTCTAGTCCGGTTTTGGTAGAAAGGAAAGTAGTCCGGCAAGTTTGAAAGGACACTAAAATAAAACATTTTTCTTCTCAAAACAGCATGTTTTCAAAAGAGTGATTTATTTTTATCTCAAAACCAATATCCACTAAAAAGTCACACCTTGTAATCACTTGGCACTACTTTCTCTCAGTGTCCCTGCAAAGTTGCTGGGCTACTTTCCTTTTGAACAAAACTGGTGCTTTACACCGGACCATAACTCAGCTCACAGGACACTACCAAGGGTTCAGTGTAGCTGTGGGACGATGCTGATGGGATGCCATACAGATTAATGTCCAAAATCCTGAACTATCCCTTAAAGCAAAAATGTCTTCAAGCAAAAAACAATTTATTGAATTAAGCAAATAAATTTGTCAATGGAACAAGTGAAAATGATCTTAGTGAGATTGTTTGGAATAACATTTTCAAAATCTATTGTCTAAAAATAAGTTCATTATATCCCATTTATAAGTTAGTTACTCTTTAGGTGTTTATGTCTGATTTTAAGTGTGATGAGATATTTTGACTAGAAATGAGAAAAATATACTTAGTAAGACTTGTATTTTTTCCAGTGTGTTTATTACCTGCTGCATTATTTACAGAATTGCACTGTTGTAATGAAGCAATATATATATTTTATTTTCACAAACTTCGCTCCTTTAATTTTTTTTTTGTGTGTGATTTTCTGTGATATACCGAGGAACAATGATTAGTATTTTAGAAGTTGATGAGACTTATTGGCAAATATATGAAACATATGTAAAGACTTAATCTGCATCACTGCCAAAACCTATAACCATGACTGCACTTTAATTACTGTGGTTTTGTCGAAAGCAGATCTAAGCACTGGGCACAAAATGTCAAAATATGTCTTTGTAAACAATTTATTTTTCCAGTCTGTCACTAAAATCACTTCTCCTCTCTCAATTCTCAACAGATTTCAATTCTCATTTTATGATCTATTGAATGCCTCCCTTTTGTTGATAGCAAGACATGACATCTGTGAGGTCTGGATGAGTACAGGGTCATTGGCTCTATCTGTTTCACTTGTTCCAATGGCAGATTTTTTTCCCCTTTGCACAGTTCAATGGACCAGTTGAAAATGATCTTGTTAAAATTTCTCGAAATAAGATTTTCAACATTTATTGTTGAAAAATAAAAGTGATTCTTCAGGTGAATATGTCTTATTTTAACTGTGATAAGATATGTTGACTAGAAATATAGTAGTAAAGATTCAGATTTTTTTCTAGTGTGGGTGAGTTAATACCCAACACCATCTTACTGAATGGGTTAGATTTAACATTTTATCAAGCACTGTGTAAGAAAGTTATTTTACTGCCTTGTTAGTGGAGCCTAGTAATGACAAGCTGTCTGTCAGGAGGAAATGTGTTTTATTAAATAAAAAGAAAGTCAAAGACTGGTTCCACAAGTGAGTCATTCAGAACTGTCAATCAAAGGTGTAAGGAACAGAATAAAAAAAAAAAATGTACATGGACCACCAGATCATGTCCATCCTCAGTTCCAAAAAAAAAAGTCTGCATGTTATGTAAAATTGTAATAAAACTGAATGAAAGAAGTTAGAAATCTCATAAAACCACAAAACTCTTCTTTTGTGATGGATTTTAGTAACTGATGGATGAGTATGAACAGATTATGATATAAGGATGGTCAGTGGATATGATTGAATCTATGGTATTTATTCTATATTAAAATAAGCCTTGGTATTTCTATAAAGATTCTCATCATCCATTAACTGAAGCTAATCTTATAATGTATAAATTTAACCATAGAAATAAGTGTGTGATTTGACAGTGCAATAAGCCTTCTCGAACTTTTCGGCATAGATGACTAACTGTAGGTGTGATTAATTATATGTAAATGATAAGTTTTATTTCTATCAGATGTGACTCATGGCAGCTCCTATAACGGTGACGTCACTTTTCCACAGTAGCATAAAACAATATATCATCTTACTTTGCATTTAGTCTTTATTGTATTTTTCCACTGACTGAACCACCTGCTGCTTTAAATATACATATAAATAGGCTGTAATTTCTCTATATTCCTAAACAACCATCAGTTTGGTAGTGTTGGACTGTGGACTGTGTTTCAAGGGAAAAAAAGGTCATGTGGTCTGATGAGTCCAGAGTGTGTGATAGGGAGTGATAAGTCCAGATGAAGATGAAGTGATTACACTGCAAAAATAGAAAATGTTCCAAGTGTATTTTTCTCATTTCTAGTCAAAATATCTCATCACACTTGGGGGATGTGGGGGGGGGGGGGCAGTGTTATGATCGGGTCAGTTCTTGACTCAATCAATGTTATGCAGCTGTAAAAAAAAAAAAAAGTGGAATAAAAGAGTGGAAATAAACATGACTTTGCACAAGCTGTTTGAAATGATGCTACAGTAAACATTTTCTGCAATCAAAGCTAAGGCTAAATAAGACTATGGGTAAATATTAGAGCATGGGACTTGAAATGTTACTGTGATACATTTTTATTTTGGGTTCATAACTGCTGACATTATATATACACACACATCTGTGCGTTGTACAAACATACACCAACCACATTTAATTTCAGTAAGTGAGTTAGCATAGTTTGATTCTGATTGAGTCAAAATCCAGAGAAGAGGCGTTAAGACACGATGACACCAGCTCAGCTGTTTCAGATGGAGGCAGTTGTCATGGGATTAATCAAGCTAGAGATAAACAAAACAAACATCTGACAGAATGGGATGTTCTTCTGTCTAAGGCAAATGGCATTAATACACCTTTCTCTAATGACCGCCTGTTCGCAAGGGTACGCCGAGTGTCTCATGCCATTGATTTCCACTGAAAATCACCTTTATTGACCCTAAACTGGTGGACTGCTTATGCATATCATTGCTCACCCTGCTCATTGCCTACACCTCCCGCACCCACTTACATTTAAATAGCACAATGGAAAATAATTGGTGTCTATAGCTAACTAGTTTATTATGTATTAATAAACTCTGAGTGTGCAGGGAGACGTGTTAATTGGCTCGACTTGGTGGTAAGCTTGCCCACAGCCAAGGAAGGAGGAAGAGGAGGAGGAAGAGGAGGAGGTGGAGGAGGAGGAGGAGGAAGAGGAGGAGGTGGGGAGTCTGTCAGTCAGCCATGTTCCTTAGGGAGAAGAGAGAAAGAGTGAGAGGAGATGTATTCAAAGCCTTATCTCACATTGCTTCTCTGGCTCTCCAACTCATCCCTACATGCCAGACAGTGGACCCACAGAGACAGAAGAGTATTCACCCCCACTGGCCAGCATTTGATTCTATTTCGGCACCGTCATGCCATTCTTGTGCTCCAGATATCACCTCACTTCATCTCCTCTTCTTTCATTCACTTCTAAAGTGCATTGATCATGATTGGGGTAAAAACTTTAGCTTTTCTTAAGAGGCTAGGGTGACAGGGTGACTCTTGTTTGGTCTTCATCATTGATTTACTAATGACCTGCTCCACAGACGATTCAGAGAAACTCACATCTATAGGTTTCTTAGGTTGTCGTGTTGTATTGATACCAAAAATTAATCCACCCTATGTGTCTACAGACTGTAGCACTCACTGAATAGAGTATTAAGTTCACTGTTTACACATATATGTATTCTGGTAGGTTTGATGTTTTCTTCTTCAAACTAAAACTCAGTCTTCACATAATCTTCATGTGCTGCATCAGCTGATAGGTTACATCAAGGGTGCCCAAGGGTGGAAGCTGTTACATCATTATTATGGTGTTTAATTTGTGTCAATAAGTTCAAGGAAGATTTTTAAAAGTGCAAGCAAAAAAATTAACAACTCAAAATACCAAATAATACAATTTAAAAAAATAATAATTCAAATGAAAAATATAAGACTGCAATGAAAAAAATGAACAGGTCATGTCAAATATGTGCCATTGCATCTTTCTCAGTTTTAGTTGTTGCCTTTTTCCTTTATTATGACTCCAGCCTTTTTGTTTGAGCTCCCTGACTTTTTGATTACGGTTTTGACACAAACGTGGCTAGTGGGGGGTGGGGGGGGACTTCCTTTGGTGGATTACTATTGGTTTATTTATATTTGACGGACAGCTAAGTAAGTGTATGAAGTTGCTCTAGCCACAGCAGTTACTCTGCTTCTGATTGGGTACGCTTACTTAGCTGTCCATCAAACATAAATAAACCAATAGTAATCCTGCAAAGGAAATCCCGCCCCCACCAGCCAGGGAGCACAAATGAGAAGGCTGGTGTTGTAATCAAGGAAATTGGTAACAACCAAAAAGGAGAACGATGCAAAGTTTCGTATTTTTATTCTGAATTATGTTTTTTGTTAGCTTTTTTTAATTTGGTATTTTGAATTGATATTTTTGCTTGCACTTTTAAAAATCTTCTTGGAACTTTTTAAACACAAATTAGGCACCATACATTATCAGGCTTCTGTGGAGCATGAGGATGATCTGATCTTTAATTAAACCAAGTGTGTTGGAAAAGGTGACTATCTACAGTAAAACATGCAGGATACTGGCCCTTGAAAACTGAATTTGGGAACCTTTGTTTTAAATTATAGCTCTGTTTTTACACAGAAAATAGTCACAGTAAGTAAGTGAGTGAGTTTTTATTTCTTTCACGTATGTGCACTTCACCTCATCATAAATCAATAGCCATTCAATCAGCATCAGGCGAACATACATGCATATAATCATCATATATTTCCTACCCTGTTCTAACTAAACAGAGCCTTCCTGTTTATCTCACACAATTAGCTGTAAGGTCATTCTGAATCAAGTCAAATAGACCAAACAAAATACATCCAAAGATGACAGTTACAGTTAACCCACATATCACGTCTGTTTTCTGTACAGTTTGTGTTGTCAGGAGTTGTTCTATAGATCTGTTGGAATCATCCAAACAAGGTCAAAACTACCACCGTTTAGTCTATGGAAGCAACAGTACTGCCTCTACACCAGTGATCGTGGAGGTTGGTTTATGTTCCTCCACTGTCACATCTCATTTGAGCAGTAACTACACAACCACTGTTGATGTAGCCATGGCTTGTAGGTCTGTGTCTGAACATGCAGTGAATAGAGAAGTGGTTTTAGACTCAACACACACGTAAAATACTGACACACTATTGCACGGAAATATGTACAGTAGATAACCCTAGCATTTTTATACCATTGTTTTCTTTTACATCCCTATGTAGAACAGGAATTTATTAAAAAATGGTGGGTTTTTTTAATTAAGCAAGAAAAGGCAAGGGCTCAAGTACCTTTTGAGCGTGTGCGTGTGTGTGTGTGTGTGTGTGTTTGTGTGTAAATGTCTGTTTTATAATACTGTATACAAATAGTACAGGAATAAGAAAATGAGTATATTGTTCAGTACAGAAACTGTTCTTTCATTCCTTATAGTGATATCACTTGTTTCTACAGTGAAATCAATTCTTTGTTGACATACAAAATAAAAATAGAATTCTGGAAGAAAACAAACATTCAACTCATTACACACAAAACATGTAACGAAACCATGGCCCAAAAACTGAGGTGTGGATCATACTGTGGTATATCTGTACAGTAGTTTAGTCTGAAGCGTGGAAAAAAACAAAGAAGCTAATAATAGACAATGTGATTTGAGCTTTTATCACTTTTTCCACTTTCGTTGACTGTAAAGGCTGTTTCTTAGCACTTCTAATCACATCTGGGCACTTTCAGGTGCTATTTGTTATTAGCTGTAACAATTAAATGTGTGATAATTATTTAGTAATACATTAGTTAACACTTATTACCAAGCAACAGGATAATTAAGTATTATTACATGATTTTGCTTCACTCAGTTTTCATTCAATTATACCATTTTATAATATTATATTTCTATTGCTATGGACACATTTCTGATCATGAACAGAGTAATGTACTATTCTGTTAAAGTGGGAAAAAAAAAACCCTTCTGGCATTATCACTTATTTCTTGCTTATATTCAGATGTGAAGACATGTGAAGTATAAGGCTACATTTATATGGAGATGATGAAAACAGGAGACGCAAAACTGACGTCTCGTCTTCAGTTTTTCATCCGTGTTTTGATGAGTGTATTCAGGAGGAAATCCTTGTTTATACGAAGACGCAACAGTAGGAGAAATATGATTGGATAGTCATGCCGGGCCGGCTATGTCCTTTTGTGTTTTTGACGTATGTAATTGTCCACCCGTCTCTGTTCGACGATGGTATGTGTGTAATGTCTGTACAATAGCTGAAACGACTCCTGTGCATTTACTACAGCTGCCAGTGCTAATGCTAATGCTAGTGCAGCTGGAAAATCTGTGGGATCCAGGTTGTCCGACATGTTTGTTGCTTTACCTGCTCAGCGTATGAATGTAACGTAAAGACGCGCGCAACGTGAACATGTGCGTTTCTTGTCATTTAGATAGAGACACGACCCAGCGCATCTTCAATGTATCCCACTCTGAAAGGAGATTTGTGCGTATTCACACCCTGATGGGGTCGACTTTGTGTAAATGAAAAGCACTTCTGATAAAATATGCTGTACTATTTAGCCACAATCGCCCTGGTGTAAATGGCTCCTTATACTACTAATAATAATGGATTGGATATATATACCGCTTTTTGGCCACTCAAAGCACTTTACATTAGTGACCCATCATTCATTCACTCTCACATTCTCCCTCTGGTGGTGGTAAACTACATATACCCTGGGGCAGACTGACAGAAGCATGGCAGCCATTTTGCGCCGACAGCCCCTCTGACCACCACCAAATATTCATACACCAGTGTGACTGACACTAGAGGCAAAGAGGGTGAAGTGTCTTGCCCAAGGACACAACGGACTGACTAGGACAACGTGGGATTCGAACCGCTAACCAGTTATTTAATTAATGGATATTCAATATATTTTTCAGTGTGTAAAAATGTAAAAGAATGACTTCAACCAACACCTTTTCAGTTTGTTGTACTAATTTGAAAAACTTTATTTTAAGTGTATTACTTCTTTGCTTGAGTCCATGTTACTAAACCCCACAAACCAAGCCAGAAATCTGGGTGTAATTATTGACTCTGACCTGAAATTTAACAACCATTTAAAAGCCATTACCAAATCTGCCTATTACCACCTAAAGAACATTGCTAAAATCAAGGGTCTTCTGTCCAAACCAGACACAGAAAAACTCATTCATTCATTCATTTTCAGTAAGTTAGATTATTGCAATGGTGTCTTCACTGGTCTAAACAAAAAATCAATCAGGCAGCTACAGCTGATCCAAAACGCTGCTGCCAGAGTCCTGACCAGTACCAGGAAACTAGACCACATCACACCCGTCCTCAAATCCTTACATTGGCTTCCTGTGGGTCCAAGGATAGAATTCAAAATCTTACTCCTGGTCTATAAAGAACTAAACGGCCTTGGACCCAAATACATCCCAGACCTACTGGTTCCCTATGAAGCATCCAGAGCCCTGAGGTCATAGGTCATCAGGAACAGGTTTACTGTGTGTTCCAAAGATAAGAACGAAACAAAGTGAGGCATCATTCAGTTACTCTGCTCCTCAACTGTGGAACAAACTACCTGGATACCTGAGGTCTGCTCAAACTGTCAGTTCATTTAAATCACTGGAGCTTTTACTTAAATTATTATTTGCTTTAAAATGTTTTTATGTCTTGATTTGAATTGTCTTTTAATGCATCTTTATCATTTTAATTTTCTTCTGTTTCTGTTTTTGTGTAAAGCACCTTGAGTTGTCCTGTACATGAAATGTACACAAATGTATACAAATAAATTTGCCTTGCCTTGCCTTACATGTATATTTGAGGTGCTGAAAATTATAGAAATAACCTAAACCCAAGAAGTAACATTTTGTGTACAAACCCATAAACACTCAAGAATTCAACATGTCCCCACAAACATACATAACGTGTTCTTAAATGTTATTTTTTTCTTTATTGAAGCTGTGAGTAGAACACGTTTATAGCCAAATAAATCTGATTTGATAGCTTGTACTCTCAGTTGACGTTATCTAAACAAATGCCAGTGTAACATGCACATGTACACACACATCCACGTGTGATTGCAAACACACACGTACACCCTTGCTACCACCACACTGGGGCTGCAGGGCGCTGTTGCCATAGGAACAGGAAAAGGTAATGACCATGTTCTTGAGCTCATGCCACAGGGGGCAAAAGAGGTGTGTGTATGTGGGGTTAAAGTGACTCAGACTTATGGACTAATGATACAAACTTTAACTTCAAATCAGCCTATTACTGTCATCGTTCACAGAGTGACTCCACAGAATGTCGCAGCACTCATCAGATGAGAAAAAGATGTGAATATATGAAATGAGCTCAAAGAAACAGTCGATTTTAATGCATCCGGCACAAGATCCAAGTCAGTGTGCTCGATGCTGTCAGCTTTGATGTTTTGTGTGTCCATGCATAGCCTGCCCTTTCCACCCATGTGGTATGAATAAATGACAGCTAATATCATGAGGTTGCCGATAACCATAGGCATGCATGTGCAATGTGATTAAATATTACTGAGAAATGCAAATAATTTAATCATCTCTCGGCAGCTTGGTCCCTATAGAGCTCCTGAAGTGTAAGGAAGCCCCAGGGTCTCATTCATATTTGACATATATCACCTATGCATCAATGCCTTCAGGAATAGACTGGTCTAATAAGAACTTTTACATACTTGGAGGAGTGACATGACCCCACTGCAGGGTGTATGGTTGAAATCCTACTCAAAAACAGTGGTTTCCAGAAGAATTTCAATACATATTTGAGGTTGGAGTTTAGACACCTTAGCTAAAAGCAGTCTCATAATTTTCTTTATACATATATATATATATATATATATATATATATATATATATATATATATATATATATATATATATATATATATATATATGTATATATATATATATATATATATATATATATATATATATATATACATATATATATATATATATATATATATAGATCCAAACCATAATAAGTTTCTTAGAAAAAAAAAAAAGTTCATTCAGGTTATTCAAATCTTCATCGTTTGAATAGTTTACAAAAGTAGCTTTTTTTTATAATTTAACAGGGGGTTTTCACTAAAATAATGACAAAATTTGGAGCTAGCATTTTTAGCTTATTACACTTATTTTACTGATCTACCCGATTATACATTTTAATCATATTAATCATGATGATGGTTTAATCAGCATGCATTTTGACAGCGCTGAAATAAAAAACAAAAAAGTATATAACATAATGACACTGATGTTAAATGCATCACAATAGACAAAAATAAGTCAAGGTAATTACGCAAAATGGAAAAAAAAAAAAGATGTGTAAATTCAGTGACTGAAACTGATCTCAACTCTGATAATATTCACAGCATGAAGTGGATTATGTCTTTCCACATTACTTCTCTGTTTGCCTTTTGATTCTATTATAAAAAAAAAAAACAACCTATTATTCAAGACGAGTTGATACAACATGCGTAGGCTGAATTATGTTTTTATACTATCCTGCCAATTAACCATAGTTTATTAGTTTTCTCATCTCTCACAGAGATGGTCATCACCTGCCGCTGCGGTTATTCCTATCCACTTCCTCCTCCTTCTTCTCCACTTTTTTTTTTTTTTCCCCCACCGCTTGATGCTTTCCTTTGTGTCATTTTGCCCACACGATGACAGGGGGCTTTTAAAAATAGAGACGATCCACCTAGATTACAGTGTTTTAATTACAGAGCTGGAGATGCGATGGGGGTGTAGAGGCCTCTGCGCTGACAGAGTGTGTGTGTATGTGTGGAGGGAGGGAGGGTGGGGGGTGGGGGGTGTTGGAAAGCAGAATGTAAACTGTGTGCTAATTAGTGTCGTCTGCCATAGTGAAGCTCTAGAGCTGTAATTGTCTGTTGCAGAGGCTTTGTTGGCTGTGTCGCATTCAGAGCGCTCCAGAAACACACACACACACCTGTGGCCATATCGCACTTGTATTAAAGATTATCATCCAAAAAAAGAACTGGAATCAAAGTTACTGTATTTTATAAGCTGAGTGTTCTCACTTTTTCTAACTACAAAACAAATACAAACTTATTAAAGACATACAAGTACTGAATCTCACATATGGGTGATTCACTGAATCGGGTGCACAATGGAGGCTGACATAAGAACAGTCCAACCTTCAACCCCGTAACAAAGACTCATCCCTATAACAGTGGTTTTGGTTATAGGGTTGAAGATTTTAGCTAAAAATAGCCTTAGATCCACATTAGCTAGAGTATGGTGCATTAGAAAGCATGAGGACAAACAAGAAGTAATAGTTTTCCAAGGCAATTATTTGTTTTTTCTAAACATAATTTATCCTTGTAACAATGTTGAAAGGTTGAGATTGACAATGTCAATCTGACGATATGGTAATACTGACCTCTTTACAGTTTGATCGGGAAAAGACTCCAATGATGTCACTTCCAGGGTGCTGAGGAAGTTAAGAATAAACCATTATTTTTTTTTTTTTTAAAAAGGGCATTATTGATAACTTGTTACAGGGTGGAATGAAACTGGGGAGAAAATTAAATAGTGCCATTTTATAAATAAAATATTTTTTTCAGATTTCTTATATATTTCTTATATTGTATGATATTTCTTATATTAAGGGTGTAGTAGTAGGAGTAGTAGTAGTAGTATAAACGATTGCTTTAGTAATAAATAAAACAGTGGTTACTGAGTATTTTTATTTGTTTTATATTCAATTAAAAAGTAACTTTGGTCAGTGGGGACATGCTTATTTGGCTTAACTCTACATCTCAGAAACCCATAAAATGTCTGTATACATAATGCATATAAGACAAAGAGACATGGATATTTTCATTTTATGCTTTAGAATGTGGTTTACATTATATGAAAATCTTTGAGGTAAACTTGTGGGACACAAAGTTCACCAAATTCAGAAAATCACCAACACAGAACCTACAATGTCCCGGAAGTTTATATCAGACCAATGGTTTCTAACCTTTTTTGGTTCGTGACCTCAAGTTACAGATATTTGGTGACACCAAAACATTCAAAACCGAGATAATTTTCTCTTGTAGGGCCAGGCTGGCGAAGAAATGTTTCTATTCTCTGTTCAGTCCAATTTTCTGACTGTTTGGGGTTGGATGAAACATAATAATGCATTGGGTCACATTACTGAGTCAATCAAAATATGCCTTCTTAGATATTATAATAATATAGCAAAACAAATTGAATATAATGATGAATATAATAAATCAGTATCATCACTATACACATTCTACTCTTCCTTCATTCTCACATATATTATTTACTGTGTGGAAGTGTGGGGGGAACACATACAAAAAAAAATATAGAAATAATATTCAGACTTCAAACTGGGGAGTAGGGTAGAACGCACGTCAGTAAGTAGGCAAAAGGTCAAAACCAGAAATCCTGCAGAAAATCCAAAAAGACTTTACCAGTAAACATGCGTGGGTCAAACCATTAGTCCAGTACACAAAATGGATCTGACAGGGACAAGGCAAATGCAGGGTCAGAGATGGACACGAGGTCCAGTAACAGGAGCAGATATCCAGCAACAAAACCAAAGGGAACAGACAAAACCACAAAGCCAATACCAGGCATACACAGAAGTATCCAAGACAGGGAAGAAACCGCTCATTTGACGCATGGAAGCAGATAAACTTGCAACCCAATCACATCCACACCATATAGGTGGGCTTAATCATAGCAAATTAACAAAAGGATGAGATAACACCAATGACAGGAAGTAAAACAAGACATTGTGAACATGAACCGACTTAACAAAATAAAAGCCCCGGACACTAATAGAGACAGAAAAATGGGAAGACAGACAAAAAAAAACCCCAGACATGACAATCAAAGTCCGGATACAAAACACTTCTAGAGAACCATCAAACCCACTCTTCCTCAAATTAAAGGCATCAAAAGGTATTATTGATAGGATTAGTGTTTCAATAATACTGAATTCAATATTAAACATTTTACATCAATAGGTGTTTTTGGTCTGTGAGGGTTCAAGAAATGCACTTATTTCTGTGGAAAAGAAACAAAAAAACAAAAATATTCTTAATTACCTGATCACATCATGATTTTAACTTTGTTTTATTTTTATTAGAATCAGACATTCAGAACATTGACAGACTGAAAGTCCTACTGTAGCTCCATCCTTGATAAACACCTGATTACTTTATTTACTGGACATGTCACGTTTTCTGACCCATTGAAAGGCCTTCTAATATTTCATTCACATGTGGTTCAATGTTTCTTCTGCTTATTTTTTCTTCCTACAGTTTAGGTCATTAGTGCAGATACGAACTGAGAACCTCACAAACTTCAGATAGACATGTGAATGCCTCTGGCTTTGAAGACATGCTGAAATCATATTTAATTGGGGTATTTTGCATGGTCACTCCTGAGCTAATGAGTCAAAATCTTTAGATCCGTCACATTTTCCAGAGCAGGTTACTTTATTCAGCTGGTTAGAGGCAAAATGTTCATTTAGTTTTCAGTTATTGTACATTCTTTAAAGAAAAAAAACAACACGATTCTTTAATTCTTTTATTTTCTTTATTCTTTCTTTTCTTTTTGATCTTTTCCAATTGTGTATTCCTTTGAATGTTACATTAATTTAAAAATAAGGACCCAGATTTGCTTTTGTGCAATATACTGTGAATAAACCTGTTTTTTCTAATGAGATTGTCCAATTTTACTTAAATGTAGCCTGTTGCAGGACTGAAGTGACCAGCTCCTTGTTCTTCTTTGTTGAGGGTTAATTGGAAGTCATCATTTGATGTTTTTCATTCAGGAGCATTATCTGAGATAAAGGATAGTGGGACCTTGAGAAGACGAGTTGATTCATAGAAGCATCCTTGAAAATTCTACAAAGGAAGGATTTGGCTCTCTGCAGAACTCTAGTCTTGAATATTGGAACAGTCCTCCAGCAAAATCTAATATATTTGTGTGAAATGTTCAGTGTTTTTCCTAAAGGGGTTTCATGTAGTATTGATATTCCAAATCCTCAACAGCAGAAGTTACATAGGCCGACCAGAAAAAAGTTAAGACCAAAACCACCAGCAAATCAATATTGCATATCCACAGAATGTATCACTCACTCAATAAAGTAGAAAAATAATTGTTTACACATTGTTTTGTTTATGATAAAGTTTTCTTCTTCAAACTAAAACTCATATATTGATCAACCAAAATGATTATCTAACAGCGTTTTACAAGCTTCATGTGCTGCATCAGCTGATAGTTTACATTACAGCTCTATTACCTCTGTTTTTAGACCAGAAAATAAAAAAAAAAAAACAGTAAAACCACTAATCACCCTAGTTTTCTGTTCAGTTTGCGTTGTCAGTAAATGCACAAAAAGTCAGTACGGTCAATGTTTATTCAGAAAAATGGATCAACAAACATCAACTTAGCCAAGATAATCACATCCCATAATAACTTTTTACCTTCATAAGTCTGTTTGAAAAGTGAAAAATACTGACCATATATGACAAATATATTTTTTTCCCCTTTTCCCCAGTGGAAAATATAACATGAGGGGGCGTTCATATGCAGTTTTTGAATTAGTAACCAATATTTACCATAGTTCTCACAGTACAGTAGCATCAATCCAGTTCATGTATCTACAATTCAAACTATTAACATCTCTGGCAGAGCTTCAGAGCTCATTATTTGAAACTATAATGATCATTTTAAGTCATTTTTCAGTATTTGAAAGTCAAACTACTATACATAAACCCTGAAAAAAAATCCCAAAAGGACTACAACTGCCTCTTCGATGTCTTCTATATTAATGTAATTTAATCATATAACTCTGTATCACACACAACTCTATAGTGCATCTGAAAAGTTAAATATTACTGCATTATTTACACACCCTCACAACTCTAGTTTGACATCAACAAAATGCAAACACAATAGGATTATACACACACACACACACACACACACACACACACACACACACACACACATACAAAATGTTTTATTTATAATATGATCAATTTCTTCATTTATTCGCTGGTGATGCACACATAGATTATAACATGCACTGCGACTGTGTAGAAATGCAATAAAATATCTACAAGTCATAAGCAAAAACAAACACATTCCTCCATATACAGCTACATCATGTCATATAAACTTTGATGAACTGCTCATAAAATGATCGTAATCAGTTTTGGATGATTAAGACTTTCTTCTCACCTGCACGCATCTGTTTTATTGCCAGTTGCTAATTTAAGAGGTTGTCTATCTTATTTCATTGTGATATTGTAGCCATTAGACCTCATATAAATATTTCATCACAATGTAACAAGTTAAAAATAAACCGAACTCACTACCGTCTACGCTTGAACAGTCTACTCCCATTTTATTTAATTTACATATTCAATCACACACCTACCCTATTCTTACACATTGTATGGAAGAGCTGCAAAATGTTAAGACTATAAAAGGCAACATGTACCATCAGTCTCC
This sequence comes from Siphamia tubifer, assembly GCA_020466265.1. NCBI lineage: Eukaryota > Metazoa > Chordata > Actinopteri > Kurtiformes > Apogonidae > Siphamia > Siphamia tubifer. Next base: position 24,471,249 of record CM035790.1, on the reverse strand, counting down.
TTCTGAATGTGTGATCAGGGACGTTGCTGTCACACATTTACTCTGAAGCAAGTGGATTAGATATCATTTTCTCTTCAGACTAGGAGTTCGCTGAGGTGTGGAAGACGTGAAACATCTCTAGTGGGAAAGGAATAAAAGAAACGCTTTTGCAACTTTCCTAAAGTGTTACAGTTCTTTGTAAAAAGTGTTGGCCGATTAGGTTTACGATTTTCCCAAAGGTATAATGACAGCATATGGAATTTTCAGGCCCAATCCCCCTCCATTTTAAAACCAACATGTCTATGTGGGCCCCAGAATGGTTACATTTGGGCTTCATATAAGGGTCTCACATGGGTTTGTCCACACTTTCCATGTTGGCCCCACATCTAATACTAGATATCTGAATATCTCATTAAGATATTTTGTTATTAGTCCCACTAGGGCAAGGGTCGGCAACCTGCGGCTCCTGAGCCTCTGCCATCCTTATCCTGAGGCTCCGAGTGAAAATAAATTACTAAAAAATAATTAATTGAAGTGTATTTCATTTGTTAGTTCTTTTTTATTATTTATATGATCTTGAAACAAACAAACAAAAAATACATAGTATTGTTTTTCGTCGCTCAAAATAAAAGTCATACTCATGGAAGCTACTGTTTACCTGTCAAAACACTGTCCATTTGTAGCAACTTTCAACAGTTATGGAGAAATGTAAGAAAAGAAAAATATCTGAAGACCTGGTGACGGACCTAGATCTGAACGCACGGAGGACCGTTCGTGAACTTGGACCTGAGAGCACAACGCACGGGCTCAGAGTGTGGAAAAAGGAAAAAAAATCTAACAAAAAACATATCTGTATGACAAAGTCCCACAGGTCAAAGGTTAACCAGGTCTGGAGTGTCTTTGCTTTACATTGGACCAGTGTAATGGTAAGAAACACTTATGGTGACAGCATAAACTTAGTTTTGGTGTTTATTTCATGCTTCTAAACCTTTTGTTAGCCAAGCTTCATGTGACAAATGGATAAATGTTGCTTATTTTGTTGTTTAGGATGACAGTTGACATTGAGTTCTCGTGAATGCTTGTGACCACTTCATGGGTGTGTATACTTTCAAAATATAGCTACAGGAACCGCTTTCCTAGATCTCCTACCCTACCTTTAATGACATTTTCCTGAAAAAAAAATAAATCCCTTTTTGTCCGTGTCTGATATAACAATAAAATTTAATCTGAGCTTTTATGAAAATCTACATGATCAGCAAATTCAATTCAGGAAAGTACGCGTTTTTCATCGAAAAAACAAAAACAACAATAAACAGAGGATAATATGAATATATGTTGATAAATCCTTTCCAAAAAGTTCAAAATATAGACAAAATAATATTTTAGTACTGCCACAAAAGTCATGCTGGGTCCTTATGGGTTCAATTTTAGTTGATTTCAATCAGCACAAATGTTTTTTTCAATTTTAGTTTTCGTCATTCTGTTAATGATAATAGCGTGTCAGATCAGTGTAAATGGGATCATCATCAAAACTATAGATGTCATGTGTTACAGTATTTTTGTTCATATAATGGATGTAAAAACCAGCCAGAAACAACAATAACATCCAACAATAACACATATACCTCACTTTTAATTATGTTACGTCAGATATGTTATTACATCAGACAGATGGACCAAATTCTTGGTCCTAATTCTTCAGTACTTTTATGTTAGACTTCTGTTGCTAAATTGGCATTTTTAATTAAGTAAAGGATCAGCACTCCCTTCCTTCACTCCTACGTATCTGCATGTTTAAATCATTTCACTATTTGCTTTGTGTGTTCATCTTGATTCAACATCTCATTAGCACAGTAATTAACATGTAATGGGCCGACTGTTGACGAATACTTTCGATTAAATTACTTTTTTTTTTTTTTTTTTTTAAATCTCATTTCACCTTTGTAATTACACAAGACACATTTAAAAGGACTTTCAGTGTAATAAAAAACTAATTAAATCCACCATGATTCATTGTTATACAAACAAGGCGGATGCTTTTTATAGATGCTGGTTTTAGTTTTTGGAGTTCAGTGGTTTTGCTTTCAATTCAGTGTGTGTTTGGGTGTCTTGTTGTTACGTGGGTGAAAATATATGTGCATAACCGAGTCCAGGCTTTTGTTTTTGCACCTTGGCAACCTGTTGCTGTGTTCAAGTGCTCTTCAACAAACAGATTAAAGTTAAATACAGAGGAAATAACATTGTCTTAAGTTCTCACATATGGCGTGGACAGAAGCGTTTTATCCACAACCCTATGATCCACATGTTTTGCAGATAATTCCCGTAAGTCTATATTTTAATCACTTTTGTCAAGTTATTTAGTAAGGGTTTTAATCTGAGAAACAAATCACCTACTGCTCTTTTTCTGGCTTAAATGTCATTTACATCAGACTTTTCCTCCTTAAATCTATCTGAGCTAAATGCAGTGTGAACTCTAAATATTTTATGTCATTAAACTGAAGAAAAGATGATGACAAACTGATGTAGTATTAGATCTGAAACTGCAAAATACTAAAAGGTTAATCATATTCACTTAATGCAACCTAACATTTAATATACAGAAATTAATTGAAGTAAATGAAAGTGACAAGAATATAAATTCAAACCTGTTAAATGTATAAAATATATCGGGAATTTCCTTCGTAAATAAACAATTACATTATAAAATGTAGTTATTTTTTAATAATATTTCAAAATAAATAAGTCATTGTCAGTTTCATTTAACACCACATTGCTGTTAATTTCAGGTTTGGGTTTTGTTAACAGTAGGTGTTCGCCTTTATCTGCATCTCTAATAACAGTGAGCTCCTGCAGGTAAAATACAGACTCCAAAGAACTAAAAAAAAAAAGAAGAAGTTAAATTAATTAATTAAGCCCTGTCTGAATTGAAACTGGTGCCCCAGTAAGAGAGACATTTTACAAAAGTACAGGCTCCGTCATCATTGGGTCCAAAAGTTTTTTAATTTCACCATGGATCATTCTAAAAAAAAAAACAAAATTCTAAAATAACAACAAGTTGACAAATCCTTTTCACACTTTAAAAAGAGTAACGTTGTTTTTAATGGAAAAAAATGACAGCTGTGGTTACCAGAATACTGTAAAAAAAAAAAAAAAACACATTTATGCAGTAATATATAAATGTAATGTTTTAAACATGCAGATTTAAATGGACTGCACTTATATACCACAGTTTATTTTCATTGTGCTCTACCACCTAAGCCATATCTGCCCATTACACATATTTAAAATGTTGAATTGTAAAGCATTTATTTTTTTTATTACCTTTTTATAAAAATTAAAAAGCTGTTTAATATTGTGTTCTTACAATTCAAACAGCACCACATAATTATATTCAATGTACAGTTTTATTTAGTTATATTTGATTTAACCATTAACACAAATTTATTCTCAAATAAACAACTTCGTATAGTATTTTAACTTGCAGTTTATTAGGATTATTATTAATAATAATAATCATCATCATCATAAAAAATACAACTTTTTGCTCTTAATTTTTTACAGTGCATGCAGGATGGATATATTACATTTTTGCAACTAGATCCTCTCAAATTCTCTTAAACCTTAGACACTTGGTCTACTGGAAATAAAATTACTTACAAAGTTGAAGGGAACTGGTGTTTGTATGTCATATTTTGAAAACCCATCTATCCACTGACTGGAACACAGTGTCTCACATCTCATATTCATTTTTTACTGTGGAATAACTCTGAAAATTGAGCAATTTTTGGGCACAAATCTGGTTCCATGCTGGTCTAATCCCCCCTGGTGGTCCAACGCCCTCTGAACACGTGTGCATCTTACAGAAAGAAGGACTGTTTTAATATTGTTTAGGTATAGGAAGATAACTTGATTTCCCTCCTCCTGCTGTGTGGAGCCTCACCTCCTGGACAGATTCTGCAGTTTATTCTCAGCCACTGTGCCTCCAGGCAGAGAGCCTCATTACAGTCCCATCTCTCCTCCCCAGGCTCCTCCGCAGCCCTCCACCACCATCCTGCAGCAGCTCCCAGCCGCCATCATGCCTCCTGGCTCTGCTCCTTCCATTAGGCCTGGTGGTCACGTCAAGGAAGGTATGGCAGACTGTCACAACACAAAATAAACCTCAGCATTTCGCACTCACAACCCTTCCTGCCTGTCTGTCACATCGCCTGTGCTCACAAGGATCTTGGATCTATTATATATGGTCGACTCTTGAGTTTAGACAATTGCATAAAATGAATTTGTCTGGGTTTGTGTGTCAGAAAGTGAGCAGATACTGCAGCAGGCTTTAGAGATGAGTCCTAAAACTTCTGAGGGCGTCCGATGATGATAGATTTGCTTTTATTTAAAGAGAGACATGTTTTTCTAGCAGCTTCCAGGTATGACTGACAGCAAGTGTAAAAGTACAGCATGTCCTAAAAATGTCCAAAAAATGTTATATGCACCGTGAGACTAAGTTACTGGATAATGGTTGCCTAAGCAACTGCATCATCTTTACTTCAACAAACTTTATGACGAACTGAGGTCCAAACTGAGGTTGGAAGTGTTATTTATTTATTTATTTTTTCATAATTAGTCTGGCTAGTTCTGTTTACACACAGATACTGTGGGGGAACTTGGGGAGTAACCATAGCAACAACTACTACGATTATTACTACTACTACAGGCACTGTTTCTTTGTACTTGGTGTTGATTCATTTATAGAATAATCTGTATTGTGTCATATACAGTACACACACACACACACACACAGTCAGTCAAAAGTCTGAACACACAATGTCTGAACACACAAAGTTATACCCCAAATCAAAGTTGAAGAGTCTGAATCAAACAAGGCAGGTGTGAAAGCTCTACTAAACTGAATTAAATAACACTTAATTGAATGATTTCTCACCATTTTGCATGGCTTAGGCTTACATCCCATTCTCACTGAGTGGGAAATTTTTTTAAGTCAAATTAAATCTTAATCAGTTTTTCCCCCGTTGCTTTTTATTAATGACTTTTCACTTTTAATTTGTATCCAGTCACTCTTTTTCTGTGGTGTGAAGAGGAAAGCTTTCATTCTGCAAAATGAATGTGTCAGAGTATTTTTTTGTGTATGTTGCAGCAGTTGTTCAGCTCTAAAAAATTAAGAATAGCATGTGAAAATAGACTCACGGTAAAAAAGCAGTCATGCCTAAAGGTTAACATGATTTTCTATGAGCTTCTAATTACAAACCACAACTGGTGTAAAAGTACAGGGTGCCCCAAAAATGTCCAAACAAATGTTATATGCACCAAGGGACAAAGTGACTGTGTAATGGTTGCCTGAGCAACTGCATCATCTTCACTTAAACTGATTTAATTTCAAGTTAAACTGCGTGTGGTTTGACACATGCTTTAAGCAACCCTGGGCAACTTAGCATTTTTTGTGCCAGAAAATGCAGAAATTTTGTAAAGTTTCAAGAATGTCGTGAAGCAGAAGGCATTTAATTAGATGATTTGTCACTGGAGTGCATTTAGTTTAAACCTAAACTGTATGCTCGGTGGTTGGGGAAAAGTGCAGAGTCAAATAAAATCATGGAGAGTTCATCCTGGTGGGTCACACTGCTGCTTTGGATATGATCTATTTAATTCTGAATGGTCCAATTAGTTTGTTTTAAGGGCTGAAGTACATCTGCAGACATCGTAATTATTACAAACAAAGCCTTCTCCTCTGCTCCAGCTTTAATATAATTCACTGTCAATGGTATCAGTTGTATCGTGCGATTGTATTCCTATTAGGATATAATGTGCTAAAAACTAATGGTGGGAAAAAAATTTTGACTGCAAACACTTTCAGATGTAAAGCAATTTGAAGAAACAACCCTGAAAGTTCACATTAATTGCGATAATATTGAAGAAACTGGTGTTAAAATGGAAGGAATCCTGGTGACTGTTGCTGTGTGTTGCATCACCATTAACAAACAACCGATGGCCACACTTTGCCTGCTAAGCATTAGATTTATTAGGATGTGAATATTACTTAACACTACAGTCAGCAGAACTGTGCGTGATGACATACATTTTCTCCATTTTATGCCCACAACTTTGAGAAAATCATTTATGCACTCGGTGAGGAATTAAATTGTTTATGGAGCTGAGTCATCGCTGAACAATTATTGAGAGACAGGGAGGTGAGAAAATAAAGCCTGGCACCAAACATTCAGCTCTGAGGTTGAACACAATAAGGGTTAATCACCTGGTCGCCCTGAGGGAAGAGGAAAGAACCCACAGGCTGATAAAACACAGCAGACAATCAAAGGAGCTTTAGATAGCCAGTATACTAGGAAAAAAAAATAATCTAAATCTGACCAAGGGTATTTTTCTCATTTCTAGTCCAAATATGTCACACTTAAAATAAGATGTAATTATCTTAAAAGTAACTGTTCAGTGAGATGTAAAGAATTATGTTTAGTAAATGGATCTTAAAAATCTTATTTCAAGAAAATAATTTTCACTTGTTTCTTTGAGATATTTTTGTTTACAGATTCATTTATTTATTGCATAATTCCAAGTTGTTGTTTTTTTTCTTCAGTTTATTTGACAGGGACAGTGCAGTCAACCATAGTTACCAGTTTGCAGCTGAAAAAGTCTTGTTTCAAGAAATCATACAAAGGTTATTTTCATTTGTTCCATTCGCACATTTTTTTCTTGCTTGAAGTAAAAACAAACACTTGAATTGAGCACCAAAAAAAAAATCTCTCAATGGAACAAGTGAAAATTATCTTGGTGAGATTCAAGGTTTTTTTGCCTAACTAATTATATATATGTATATAGGTTTTTTTCCATAATACAAGAGTTTTTTTTATGTTTTTTTTGCTTAATTGAAGAATTTTTAGTTACTTAATTCAAGCAAAATAAATATCCCAAATGGAACAAGTGAAATTTATCTTGGTATAATTTATTGAAATAACATTTCTAAAACCTATTGTCTATAAATAAGTTCTTTATATCTGATGGCCAAGTTACTGTTTAGTTGATTTGTCTTATTTTAAGTGTAATGACATATTTGGACAACAAATGAGAAAAATACAGTTACATTTCTGCAGTGTTACTGTGTGACACTTTCAACAGACCTGGTGGAGATGATGATGATCCAGAACGCCCAGATGCACCAGGTCATCATGAGCAACATGACCGTGTCAGCCCTCAGATCGTTTGGATACGTCACCCCCCCATCTGGACCCCCGGTCAGTGTCCCATGGAGACAGTAGCAGCTCTGTTCATCACTCCGCTTATTCAGCCATCTGACTTCAATTGAATTAACTTTGAAAAGAAAAGAGACAATTTCACTCAACATTTTTTACAGTCGACTCTTCCTTATCTTGTAATAAGTGGAAAACTACTAAAAGGACTATATAAAACTACTAAAGGACTATATAAAACTACTAAAGGACTATATAAAACTACTAAAGGACTATATAAAACTACTAAAGGACTATATAAAACTACTAAAAGGACTATATAAAACTACTAAAGGACTATATAAAACTACTAAAGGACTATATAAAACTACTAAAGGACTATATAAAACTACTAAAGGACTATATAAAACTACTAAAAGGACTATATAAAACTACTAAAGGACTATATAAAACTACTAAAGGACTATATAAAACTACTAAAGGACTATATAAAACTACCAAAGGACTATATAAAACTACTAAAGGACTATATAAAACTACTAAAGGACTATATAAAACTACTAAAGGACTATATAAAACTACTAAAAGGACTATATAAAACTACTAAAGGACTATATAAAACTACTAAAGGACTATATAAAACTACTAAAGGACTATATAAAACTACTAAAGGACTATATAAAACTACTAAAAGGACTATATAAAACTACTAAAGGACTATATAAAACTACTAAAAGGACTATATAAAACTATTAAAGGACTATATAAAAATAATGGATTACATACATTTTCCAGAAAAATCTAAACTTTAGTAAAAACTTGCCAGAAAAATAAATATTCAAGTAAAATATAGATACCTGAAAAATATCTACTCAAGTACAGTAATGAAGTACTTTTACTGAGTTACTTTCCACATCTGCTCACTACTATGTCATTTTACATCACATCTAAAAAATAATGTTAGAAACTTCTCTTCATTTATAACATGAAACATAGTTTAAGAGTAACAACTTTATAATGATCTTGCATTAAAATTCAGCTGGATTGTTTTTGTGCACTGTCCCAGACTCCCAGAGATATGCTTCTAAATCAAGAAAGCGATACCGACCCAGAGATATTTCACCATTATTACCAACCGGCACCGTACCTGTCCTACCCTGCATGGCTCCTGCCTCAGGCCACACTGGGACACCAAGACCCCAACAAACCCACTACTGCTGTGCTACGTAACCACAGGTAATCATGGCTCATGCAGGTTTATTACATTTACACGTCAACTAATTACCGCTGACGTGGAAAAATGCCTGAAATAGAAAATGGAGACTGTAAACCTGAAGGGTAATATGATTTATTAGACAATGGAGTTTCTATAGCAGGCACTAGGGTTTAATTTGCACCAACGGTGGGTGTGTTTTCAATGGAAAATGTAGAGATATTTTCTGTCCAAGCTCTAATTCTGTGCTAAAATCATTTTCCAGCAGCTTTAAGTTGCCCAAGGCTGACGTTTGTTAAATACTGTGTACACAGTTTCTCTCCAAATAGCCTACCTTGGGGAGGAAGCTCATTTGTGATGATGCCAGTAGTGAGGATGCACTCAGACATTTCAGTGAACAAAAATAATATCACAGTGCAAGGGCATGGGTTTTGTACATAGACACCAAGATAATACTGAACATCAATAATGTCATTTCCTATGTTCTGGTGCATTTTTAGGCATTCTTCCCTCCATTTGTCAATAGTGCATTTATAATTATGGTGCGAAACTGAGTATAGGAGGCATTTCTATATGATCTAGTATCTAAACCATTTATAGAAATATGTCTTTTACTGCAGTAATAATGTTTTCTTCATGACTGCATCTTGAATACTGCACAAATTACCAGAGTAAAAACAGTATTAAATCATAATACACAAGCTCACAAAATGTAGCGTACTGTGTATAAGCTGTAGTGATATTTTATTAGCTTCTTTATTTAAACCTTTATAGGACACTCATAGAAAATGGTCTCCTTTAGTGCGTTATTCAAGGTTATAACAAGACTTGGACAAAAAAAAAAAAATCAAGTCACCATATGCGACCAAAAAAACCCAACAGAAAACCCACCACATTTAGGGTGAAAAACGAACATGTATTTTAGAAGATTTGAACATCTTTAAGTTTTCTTCCTCAAGCTAAAACGTATAATCACTTTGTCACTTATTTTAACTGTAAAAGTTAATTGTATATGTGGTCACGTAAACTCATATTAGACTCATTACTCTAGTGGCCTGTTTCTGTAAATAAATTTAGCTCTTAGCTTTATATTTTAATGCATTGGCATCTTTGGTGTGTGTACTCACAGTATTGACTCCTAATGATGTACAGTACCAATTCCTAACAATTAACAGATCTAGCATTACGTTATTTAGCAAATATTACCAATGTTTTTAACCTGGACTCAGCTGAATCCAAAAACACCCAGTGCTACTTTTCTGGCACTTCCACAACTGTTTGTTCTCCACATATTTAATTTTGTATGTGATTTATTACCATTTATTAGAATATTATCCTATATATTTTGTTTGTTTTTTTTAAATCATGTATTTTCTTATATTTATTCAATCATGTATATTTTCATAAAGGCTTAAATTAAAGCTTAAGGTTATTATATGAAACAGATAAACCTGTAGAAAAAAGTGACTTTTTGACTAAAATCTATCATTAACTGAACATAAGTGTCTCCATCTACCATCATTTATCAAACTGTGGGTTTTACTGGCAAGAGGGTGATAGTGTTTCCACGGTAACTACAGAGCCTCGTAAGTTGAACATCCAAATGGGTCATATTTGATTACCATGAAAAGAAGATAAGCTGTTTTACACAAATTATTTACAGGATCAACAGGTGTCAAATAGTAGGTAGTTTAGGTCATTGATGGATGTTTATTGTTTAAAGAGTTGGGAAAAGTAAAAGTAAGGAACAATCTTTACCAACTATCCTATTAAATGTTAAGACATTTACATACCATACATGTATAATTAAAAAATTTTTTTTACATACTATATAATTACCAGTATTATACTGGTAATTATATAGTATGTAAAAAAAAAAGTGTATAAATCAAGCGATCACTGATTTCCAGCTACTTTTTTGTTCATTAATACTTAGTGGATGAAAACCTAATGCATATTTCTGTATGTGATCATGTCTGACGTCCCTACTCCTCCTCCTCCACACATCACCACTGGGACTAGATCAGCTGATGTCGCTCCTCCAACAGGTACAACAACTGCACAGCAACATCAACTCAATAGCCAATTAACATGGTCAGCTCCTGACATATTATGGGTCTCTGCAGCAGCATGACAACCAGCTTCACTGTAATTGTAATGAGAGCGCTACTGATTGGGAAGTGATTATGATGTTGCTGATTGTGAACAGTCGAAGACACAGGTTCATCAGACACTTTACATCTATCTAATGTTTCCTTCTTTGTTTTGGTCGTACAGAAGAACAACGCTGAAGAGGGTTGATAACCTTGCAGAGCAAAGAGAATGATCAATCTTTTACCCAAGAGGCACCAGACAGAGAAAAGTCAGACTTGAGTTCATTTATCATCTCTCTGGGATCCCGATTTAAACTTATGTTTGGCATTTTCTTTGCCATCACTGTAAGAAAATGTTTAAAATTAAAAAAAAAAATGTTTCATTAACACAAACTCCTCAATGAAAAGCATTAGCAGCAAATTTTTAGAATGAAAATTCAAAGTTAAGTTAGCTTGGTCAGGGTTTGACCATGAGATATGATGCTTTAGTTTGTATTATAATGTATGTTGAATTTTATTGAACACATTTGAAAAAGTTTAAGATTGTTTTACCTACTTTAAATAAACCGCAGTGTATGATTATATACAAATGCAAGATTGAATTACTGAGTTGTATGGTATGATTGTTTTTAAATTATGTATATTTTATATTGTATTGCAATCTTATGGAACAGCCCAAATGAGGAGTGGAATTGAGAATTAGCAGTCGCTATAAATTATCTACATCACATCAGCTGCAAACTGATGCAGGGTATGCGTGTACATTTGACTGCATTGTCCTTGTTAAATTAAAAAAGCACTGAATTGATCCAAAAAAAAAAAAAAAACTTCCAATGGAACATGTGAAAATTACCGTAGTCACATTTGTTAAAATAAGAATTTCCAGATCTATTGTCTAAAAATAACTTCTTATATGAGACTGAAAAGGTACTCTTTAGGTGATTATGCCTTCTTTTAAGTGTGATGAGATATTTGGACGAGAAATGAGAAAAATACACTTGGCAGGATTTGGACTATTCCATTGTATATAAAATAAAGACATACAGAAATTAACAGATTAAAACTTTCCAGAACTCCATGAAGAAGTCCATAAAACTTAAAATAACCCCCAGTACATCACACAAACACCTAAAATAAGAACTCAGAAGAAACTGAAGCAGCAAAGTTTGTAAAAACCAACATTTAAACTTAAATTAAAAAAAAAAAAAAAAAAAAGAAAGCTCATTTGTCCCCCATTACATGATTCATCCAGTAGGGGGCAGCAGCTGATGTTGAGTGTGAAGACCTCTGCTGGACTGAAAGGCTAACAGGCCACAAGTAAGACGCATTTCTACACTGACAAGCTCTCACAATGACTGTGCATTGCGATAGTGCTGATATAGGTCATTACATACTCCTGTGGGCGACATAGCAAGTGTTGTGTAACACAGTGTGACTGTGTCTTTAAATACACTGTGTTGACAATTTAGATGGATAACATGAGAAGGAAATAGCAGGCAATTTACTCAACATATCCCTACAATTAAAAGATTATTTAATTTGCCGTTTAAAGAATAGGTGAGTTTTGAAACATCAGGTGAAGTTGCACGTGTGAATAAAGGTACAATAGGCTATAATGTGACTCATTTAGCAGCAGACAGCTTAAATATGCCACAATGCAAGAGTGCACCAAGTACCATGGAAGTAGAGACAGCTGCAGCACAGGGAAGAATTTCATTCTCAATGTTTTAGATTTGTCTGTGACAACACCCGCCATCTCAATTCCCACTGAAAATAGTTTCCAGTTTTTGTGGGTTTTATTGGGAGTTTAGAAACTGCATTGTGGCTTGACACCACGGGGTGGGGTGTGCATGATCTACACGGTAATTTCAAAGATAGGGAGTGAGGGCAGCACATCCAAATCTCTGATAAAACACTAGGATTAAAAGCTCAAATGAGAAGAATGCGCCTCTACGGCTGTCTCTCCAATGTCTCCAGGGCAATGGCTGTGTTTACCCAGCTATTAATATCAAACCACCACACGGCTCTGGTCGCACACAGATGAGTACACGAGCCAAAAGAGGAAGCAAGAAGGGGTTAAAGAGGAAAAAAAACATTTTCAGGAGATGAGATGCAGAGATAAGTGATAACGTAGATAGAGATGGAGAAAGAAAGTGAGTGAGAGGAGGTGAAGCAGTGCATCAATTAAATCTCTGCTTAAAAACAGAACAGTACATTCTGTGTTGGGAACAAACACCAAGTGGAACATGAAAGATAAATGAGGGATGTGAAGTGGGGCGTGGGTTCGTTTCAGAGGGTGGACACAATCACAGTATCTAAATGATGGGATACACAGCTATTTTTCAGCCTGTCTGGCACAATGATATGATGCACATACAGATATTAAAGCTGCAGGAGCTGAAAATATGCCAGAGCACACCTCTTCTTGGCTCAAATTAAAACATTAAATATAAATATAGATGAAGTGATGTCCCATGTTCTTTCTGTCCACACTAACACGTGACTTGTTCTGAACGGGTATTACTTTTTCTTCCAGTTTCAATCTTCATCTTATAAAATCTATTTCACTTGACAATGATAAAATAACTAAATGCTTGGACAAACCATTGTTAGCAAGTCAAACTGCGGGAACTTTATCACAAACATGTAAAATCATTATATCATTGCTCTTGGGCAGAAACCTCTTATGTTCAAAATTGTTATTTTGCAGGAAATTGGGAAATTCTGGGTATATTAAAGAAGTTAGATGTAGTCAGAAGCTGATTTCAACACTTTTTAAACATGTTTTGGTAAAATATTTTTAAAACCATCAGGTCAATGTAAAGACTGACCAATAGAATTGATTCATGAAAAAAAAAAAAAAATTATAAATTGGACTTGTGAGGTTTACACCCAACAGCAATATGTGGTTTTCACTTTTTTTTTTTAATCTGAAAAAAACCCCAAAATGATATCATTTCACACTGACTGATATTTCTTCCTCGTATAGAGTAAAATGTCAACCTTAAACTGTGGCTAACAGACAACAAACCGAGGATGTAGTGTGTCAGAAAGGTGAAGCAGGAACAGCTTCAGTTCTAAACTTATCTTAACTTAAACACTGGTTCAGATTGTTGAAGTGCGTTCTGTAGAAAATGTGGATTTGTCCATAAAACCAGTCCATCTCCCAAAGGTCAGTCACCGTTTCATCACACAAAACTATGACAGACATGAGCAAAGCGAAGTATTTTCATTTCCCATCAACTAGAGTCTCTGATAAGACATTTTTATGTGAAGAACAAGCCAAACATGGAGATTGACAAGGTCGGCACTATAGTCCAGGAGCCCAGGGGGTGGAACCTAGTTGGGAAGGTTACCAATTTTTATGGGTACTATGATGTCCGGCATGGTCCCCAGATAGAGGAACGGCACGTCTGCCGGGTTCCCTCGGGTGGGTGTGGCCAGGGGGGGTGTAAAACTGGCACCCAAAAAATGGGCTAGATCAGTTGGTGAGGTTACCACTTGGAACCTGTTGCAAATTGTTTGCCATGGTCCCCTGATTGAGGAATGGCTACTGCCAGACGTTTTTGTTGGTGGGCGGGGCTTGCCAGACATCATTAAGTGGAGGGTGAAAAATGGGCTAGATCAGTTGGTGAGGTTACCACTTGAAACCTCTTGTAAATTGTTCATCATAGTCCCCTGATAGAGAAATGACCACTGCCAGACATTTTAAGTGGTGGGTTACCCCCGGCAGACGCCCCGATATGATGACACCCCCAAAAATGGGCTAGATCAGTTGGTGAGGTTACCACTTGAAACCTGCTGTAAATTGTTCATCATAGTCCCCTGATAGAGAAATGACCACTGCCAGACATTTTAAGTGGTGGGTTACCCCCGGCAGACGCCCCGATATGATGACACCCCCAAAAATGGGCTAGATCAGTTGGTGAGGTTACCACTTGAAACCTGCTGTAAATTGTTCATCATAGTCCCCTGATAGAGAAATGACCACTGCCAGACATTTTAAGTGGTGGGTTACCCCCGGCAGACGCCCCGATATGATGACACCCCCAAAAATGGGCTAGATCAGTTGGTGAGGTTACCACTTGAAACCTGTAAAAAAAAAATATATATATATGGTCCGTTAAGAGAGAAATGACCACTGCCAGACATTTTTAGTGATGGGTTACACCAGCAGATGTCCCCGTATGATGGGTAGCAAAAATGGGCTAGATCTCACCAAAAATTGTGAGATTCCCAATTGAAACCTGTAAAAAATTGTTTGACCCCTGGTCCCCTGATTGATGAATGGGCAATTACATTTTTGTTGGTGGGTTAGACACCCCATTGTGAACACACATTCTTGTAAAGTCGCCTGCAACTGCCAGATCTAGGCCTATTTCAGACCAGAGCGGGGAAGCGGGGCAGGACTGAAGCGATTTTTACTGGCGGTGGCGAAAATGGAAACAGATCTGACCTTACACACCAACACGGCGGAAGCGGCGCGGGACCTGCGCTGCATTTGGAAAATAGAACCCGAGCGGAATTTGGGTGTTGGGTGTCCCGTTGTTATGAATGGCAAAGTAGCAAACTAGCATTGGCTGTGGGGGGGGTTTTGAACAGGACTGGCCGCGCACACCAATGCTGTCAGTAGAACACAACACCCGATACTCGGCTGTCTTCTCGCTGCTGTCACACTCTTGTGTGTATCTGGCTCTACAACCCCAAATCGGCTCAATTTTTTGGATTACCACACAAAGCGACTGCTATCTTGACCATGTGACCCAAATATAATCAGCTCACATATTATACAGTGTATAGGTCAACAAGATTTATTGCAAAAAAGGTTGGCCATCTAAAAGGTGTAGCCTATGTCTCAAGGACTGGAGCAAATCCAAGCACTTGTTTAAATGTAATGGGCCAAACATAAATTCGCTGTGATTAAATTCAGTCATCGTAGAAGCCTTGGCCTCCAAAATAAAATCTGTTCATGTACCAATCATAGACCATTAGCACACAAAATTTGGTGCAGAGCCTTCCACTCGTTCAAAAGTTATAGCATTTAAACAAAATACCTGTGGCAGTGGCCATCTAAAGCAATTTCAATCAAAAAAATAAGTTCATGTCACTTTTTTTCTAACTCACCGTACATGATAAAGGAGCTGAGCCTTGTACAGTAATATCCCATCATCTGAAGGCCTCAGATCACCGTCCTCGTTTTCCAGATATGCCACATTTTTTTCAAATCTCAAGTTTCTGAATTCAATCGATGGGAACGGACTGTCATTTGGATCAAGCTGAAGACTGCTGAAGGTTGGTTCAAACATTGTCTATTGTCATTTAATATTAATATTCCTGAATTTTCCAATCTGTCTATAAATATATCGTATTCAGTCTTTGCCCTTTCATTGTTGAGCTCTACAATTGATTATCTATGTACGTATGTATACGTACTGTATGTATGTAGTATATAATTATGTGCATATGTAAGTATGTGTGTATATATGTATGTATGTATGTATGTATGTATGTATGTGGTATGTACTGTATGTATGTATGTATGTATGTATGCATTGTACGTGTGTACATATATTTCTGTCAGAGGGTTGAAAATTACTGCCTGAAAACCCATTCTTCCAGATGGCATATGATCTCATTCAGTTGATAACTCTCAATATTTAATTGATAGGCCTAAGAATTATGTAAGTCTATAGCCCTTCCACAATAAATTTTGGTGCTGATTCGATCTATCTTGCTTCAGTGTGCTGAGATGGACGGTGAAAACGAGGTGGGAGAAGAGCCAACAGAAGGCAATGGCTTTGAAGAAGAACTGGCACAACGAAGTATGCCACTTATCATTGGACATAATGAAAATGCAGAGGTGAGTACTTTATTTGATTCTTCTGTTTGAAAAGTAATGTATTCACAAAATCCTAATCAATTGAATGTACATAGTATACTGTACGTGAAAGATGGGAAACATCACAACTGATCCAACTCAGATGATTACTCTCTTTGACATTCTATCTTTGCAGGAAATCAAAATGGAAACTGATCACAGGTGTTTCATCTGTCAGAAAGAGCTGGAAGATGAGAGCAGATTGAAGTCATTTGTTGAAAAGACCTGGGATTCACTCAACCGAGCTATCAAATTACGTCAGGACCTCAAGTCGGACAAATTTCAGGATGCCACCAGAAGAATGTCAGAATACAGTGGAAGACGGACTGCTGCAGCCAAACTGGTTCAATGGTCCATCTATTCCGCAACACTTATTCTCAGCGGGTACCGAGTCACACAGTCAGGAGGACAGCACTGAGGAGGAGTCAGATGAGCCTTGGAGTGAGGAATCTGAAGACTCAGACCAGGAGGACTAACACTGCAGTTCACCGTTTACCTCTAAACCGAGGTGTGTACGAGACAAATTAATATAGTTATATGTTGTTCTATGCTGTTATGTTACATGTTGTATTTTTATGTTGTTAATTTTAATTTCTATGGTTAAGCAATTTACAGAAAACAGCTCCAAGGTTAATAAACTGTATAAGATCGTTACATTTCTCAACAAAATAAAATTTAATTGAGTCAATGTGTTCATTTGTCAAGTTTGTGACACTTTGGATGATGTAACTAACTATGGCTATACACTCCCTATTGGTCACGAGGGTAGGCCTACTCCACTACTGCTGGAAAGTGAAAGTGAAAAAATGTCAGAGGACCATAATTGACAACATGTTTCAACTTCTAACCCCACCAGATCTTTCTTATTTTTCACCCATTGTAATGTATGTCTGGTGAGCCGTGTCCATCAACAACAATATATGTAAGTGGCCATTTCTCTTTCATGGGACCAGGGGCCAAACAATTTTTACAGGTATCAATCGGTAACCTCACCAACTAATCTAACCCATTTTTGGGGGTGTCATCATATCTGGGCATCTGCCGGGGGTAACCCACCACTTAAAATGTCTGGCAGTGGTCATTTCTCTATCAGGGGACTATGATGAACAATTTGCAGCAAGTTTCAAGTGGTAACCTCACCAACTGATCTAGCCCATTTTTCACCCTCCACTTAATGATGTCTGGCAAGCCCCGCCCACCAACAAAAACGTCTGGCAGTAGCCATTCCTCAATCAGGGGACCATGGCAAACAATTTGCAACAGGTTCCAAGTGGTAACCTCACCAACTGATCTAGCCCATTTTTTGGGTGCCAGTTTTACACCCCCCCTGGCCACACCCACCCGAGGGAACCCGGCAGACGTGCCGTTCCTCTATCTGGGGACCATGCCGGACATCATAGTACCCATAAAAATTGGTAACCTTCCCAACTAGGTTCCACCCCCTGGGCTCCTGGACTACTAGATCAGACAGAATAGGGACAGAAGTAACAGAATCCAACATGGCGCCCGTCGATTACGCTTTGTAAATAACCACGTAAATTCATTAAAAGCCGAAATTAACATCGGCAATGCAGCGGGCTAATGAAAGCAGCAGTGAACCATGCCACCTAAAAGGCTTTGAATTAATTTAAGTGATTATTATACGGCCCTCTAGAACGTTGTAATGTATATTTTTCTGATACTCACACGTGGGCAATACATTAGCAAGGGATAATGTATTACCCACTGAGCCTTTGGTGTCGGGTGCTGTTCAGCCCGTCAGGGAATATTTTTTGATAGTAACTCGTGGGCAATACATTAGCCCACTTATTCTACGGGTTATTACAGTTTATTAGTGCTACTACTCTAGCAAATTTGATAAAATAGCCCTTACAACGTAGTGATTATTGACTTTCAAAGTGGCCAAACTATCTGCGGAGTGATATGGTAACGTCACGTGAATCTGAAGTGACAAAAACCGGGCGTTAACGGTGCAGCGGGCAGTTATCGAAAAAATCCGCCCGCTGAAGGCTGGGAACTCAATTCCAAGAGAACGGGAGCTGTCGCAAAGTTCTCTCGGGCCGTAGAATAATACGGGTTATTACTGCTACTACTCTGATTGGATAAAATAGCCTACAATGTAGCGAATATTTACTTTTAAAGTGGCCGAGCTACCTGCGGAGTGATACGACCGTGAATATGAAGTGACAAAACCCGTTGCCATGGCGCAACGGCCGGTTATTGAAAATATCCGCCCGCTGAAGGCTGGGAACATCAATTCAAAGTGAACGGGAGCTGTCAAGGTCCGTAGAATAATAACAATAAATGTCCTTGAGAACGGAGGGTAACACATTTTTGACCGTGGTTGTGTTAAAACCATCAGGAACAAGACAAGCTAGGCTAAAGCTGTCAAACAACAGACTACAGCCGACGACTCTAAACGGCCGCGTTAACACTGAGAATTTGTTCATTTTTAACACTTGAGCAGTACATTACATGGCAGTATCTTGTCATGATTCTGTAGTTAATTAAAACACTTACCCAGCAGTGCAGGAATAACGCTGATAGGATATCATCTCATTTCCTCTGCGACCTAAAGGCTCTCGCATCAATGACTGTTGTTTTGTCTCTTTTGCTGAAAAATATATTGTGTATGTATCCCTCCGTCGCATACTGTAGGCCCTGCTGTCTGCTTCTTGATGACATTTCCTTATGTAACATATGGGACGCTAGGACCCAGGTTACCAGGTGGGGGAACCTAGCAACAGCAGCTCACAGCATATAAGAGTAGGATCTCGCGGGATCTTGTAATTCCACGTTTGTTCACGTTTGGCTCACCCACGTCCATGCGCCTGTTGCCGGCGTCGTAGGCCAACAAGAAAAGAGGTACAGACATTCCTTGTATTTATATACTTATGTTTTCATATGGAGTTTACTTACTACCTGTCATATGTTAAGGTGTCTGTTGGTGCCAGGAGGGTTAAGCTGTAGCTATTTTACCTTGTACCCTGCAGCAGTCTAGTAAGATGACCAGCACTTTACGGCAACCAGTAGTGGTCTAGTGGCTGTACATTAGCCCACCTGATGTGCTGCATCGTAGTTTGACAAGGTATGAGGGACCTGGCATATCATTTGGGTTATGTTGGAATAATATGATTGAACGGTGTGTGATGTACTGATTTTGTTTGTAGGCTGAGCCGACGACATAATCGGCAGGGCAGCCACTGTTCTCTCCTCTAGACCTTTTTTATACAATTGTTGCCTCTATTTTGTTTTTGTTTTAATTTCATCACGCCCATATCTTGCTTGAGACCACTCACCTTTTTCCACGGTGTTGTAGAGTTTAGTGTTTGCATTAGAAGTGTGCAGTGCCTTCGAACCTTTAATTGTGTAGTGAATTCAAAGGGTGCAGTGCCTTCGAATCTTTAAACTAGCTCTTCACCTGGTTATGTGTTCAGTCCAATCCTAGGTATTGTGGTTGTTTCCAAGACAAATATATGCATTTTATTACCTCCTTTTTTACATTGTAAAATAAATCTATTTTTGTGTATAACTTAAAAAGCCTCTGTCTGTCCTTGCCATAGGCATTTACCTAAGTGGGGACTGTTGGTTGTAAGTTAGTCACACTGCAACATAAGTCAGAGTCTCTCCCTTTTAAAGAGAGTGGCCAGAAACTGTCCAGTGGTGCCTGAGATACCTGACTAAAAGGTATTGTTGTCACCATATTGAATATCCATGACTGAGTCGCTACTAGCCAAATTTGTCGGAGGTAGCAGTCGGTGGGCGTGGCTTGGGTCAATTGCATCCAGGTTGTATGTGACTGAATAAAATCAGTGATTGGTGTTTATACCCATCCATCTGAAAACCTCTGTAGTTACACCAAAACTGTATCACTGTGTAGATTGTCAGCAGCCTCTGGAAAAAGGTGAGTAGTAGAGGTTAAATTCTTGTTTCCTTTCTGACCACTTGAATTATAACATTCTGAAAGGAAATTAAGAAAATTTGACAGAATATCATAACGCACATATATCTTCCTCATTTATTTAAAACCACTGCTACTTTTTTTCCTTCTGCTATTCATTATTCTTCCTCCTGTCTTATACAGTAGTGGAAAAAAGTTCTCAAACATCCTTACAATTTTTTACACATTCTGAAATATTTGCAGAAAAATATTTGTGTTTCAAAAGGTGAAGCTGCCTCAGACCGACACAAAAATAATTTATTAATTGTTAATAAAAAATACAAATACATTTGACAGTTTCAACATGTCATGTCCTGGATATATTTAATTATCTACTGAAACATTCAGCTTCCACCTTAATAGAACAGCGCATGTGGATTTGGAGAATGGATGACTAAA
This sequence comes from Siphamia tubifer, assembly GCA_020466265.1. NCBI lineage: Eukaryota > Metazoa > Chordata > Actinopteri > Kurtiformes > Apogonidae > Siphamia > Siphamia tubifer. The sequence continues at coordinate 24,450,545 of CM035790.1, read as the reverse complement.
GAAGGATTCTTAACGTAATATATTATAAATGCATGGGGCATCCAAAAACTTATTTCCCCACCACTGTATGTAGGTTTCCTGTACACGTCATGAAGGGTGAGGAGGAGACGACTCAGATGCTCAGTGCTGAAGGGAAAAATATAACAGAAAAAACTACATTCAGACAGAGACAGACAATAAACAGCAACAAAACCTGGGGGTGGATCAGCCAGAGTCCATGGTGGTGACAATGGAAATAGCAGAGTGTACAAGTTATGGAGGTGACAAACAGAATGACCCCACACTGGCAACTGAACGCCTCACTGCTTAAATAGATGCAGATCAGCAATGACTTGCAGCTGCGTCGTGCGGGCAGGTGTGACTGGAGTGGATCTGGGTGAAAGGTGACAGGAGAGGCGAGGATCTGTTGGAAAGGTTGTGACAGTACATATATATAACAATTGTATCCATGTACATAAACTACCATATATATGGAATAACACACCACCATATATATTAAAAACTTGAGCTAATGAGCACTTTTGTCATTTGTTTTCTGATTCATCTTATTAAAGTATTTAAGATTTAGCACATTTAATGTTTGAAGCAGATACTTTCAGTATAACCAGTCTATATTGTCTAGTTCAGTGTTTCCCAACCCTGGTCCTTGAGGCACAAGATGCTGCATGTTTTAGGTCACAGGTGTCAAACTCCAGTCCTCGAGGGCCGGTGTCCTGCATGTTTTAGATATTTCCCTCTTCCATGTGATTCAGTTTAACCCTTTAACTCCTGAGAACTAACAAAATAACTGGTAACATGAGCAAAGTAAGGCACAAATGTCAGAAAATAGAAGAAAAAAAAATTAAAAGAACCAAAATGTAGAAATATAAACAAAATGAATAAAGACTAATAAATATTTACAAAATGACAAATAATGTGAAAAATTTTGGAAAACATTACTAAAGAAGAAAAGTAGTATTGACATTTGGTCACAGCAATTTAAAAAAATGGTGAAATAGAATAATAATAATAAAAAAACACCTCTTTCTTTTTGGTACCTTTTCCATGCACAAAATAAAGTAAAACTGTAGAATTTTTCTGAATATTTAAATTAAATCATCCATTCAGAATGCATCAGCACTGACACTTAAAGAGTTAATAATCAGCTCCTCATCAGACTGATAATGATGCAATGGCCTCCAGGTGTAATGGAAGAAGGAAACATCTAAAACATGCAGGACCCCGGCCCTCGAGGACCACAGTTTGACACCCCTGTTTTAGGTGTTTCTCTCTTTGAACACACCTGATGGTCATTATCATTCTTCTGCAGAGCTGGATGATAGGCTGATCACTTGAATCAGGTGTGTTTGGAGAGAAAAACGTCTAAAACATGGAGGACAGTGTGCCTCAATGACCAGGGTTGGGAAACACTGGTTGCTCATTACATTTGTCATCTTTTTTCACTTTAATATGATATTATCATTGTTTGTCATTATTTTGTCATAGTTGTTGTTTTTGGTTTGTTTTTTCTGATTTCCCCTTTGTTTATATGTTGTTCATTAATGTCTTGTTAATTACCACTAATAATGATTTAAAAAAAAAAAAACCCGCCAAGTGTCGAAAATAGCATCACTCAATGCTGAGTCACTAAATTTGCAAGAATAATACATGTTATGATATCACGCAGGTGTTCAAAAGTATATTTTCATTTTCATATATTTACTCATTAGAATAAATATATATTTTCCAGAGCACTGTTCCTGAGTTGTGGAGAAATGAGGACTCTGTTTGCAATGTAAATGATGTATGTGTGAGTGCAGTTAGCAACAGAGAGATGAGACAGTTTTATATTTAGAAACATGGCATCAGCTAAATTAGAAGAATTTAAAGGGTTAAAATTGTGGAGGTGAATGAATATTTGATCATTTTCAGCACTAATGTTGGTTCAAAGTGGACATTACTGATGAATGATGAAATGTTAACTATTGCAGACCTAAAAAAAATTTTTGTCTGATGTAACAAATTCATTCTTCTTTACATAAATGTGATTTACATTTCATGACAATATGATTCTCCTCATATAGATCAAATCAATATAGACCCATGAATATGGATGTTTATAAAAGCTAAGGGTGGTCCTCCCCAAGGTTTTTCATTGGGTTTTGGAGTTTTTCCCTTGGTGCGAAAGACGGTCTAAGGATGGAGAATGTGTGGGACATTAATCCATTTCTTTCATCTACTGTTTAATTGACTGTTTGTTTATAATTCTGTAAAGTTCTGTCCGACAAGCTTGTTGTGATATCAGGCTCTACAAATTAAATTGAATTAAACTAAGGTTATTATATCAGAAGAGAGAAAACTAAATACAAAAACAAGTGGCTTGTAGATGAGAATATATTTTTTTAATATTTTTTGTCTACATTTTAGCCTTTTCTCAGTTGATTTTAATATGTTATCCTCTGGATTTTGCTTTGCATTTTTTTCAGCAAAATAAATCTTGAACTGAACATAAAATAAATGTCTACAACCACTGTCATTTACCAAACTATATGAATTTTACTGATTAAAGGTTGCAGAAAATGATAGTGTTTGCATGTTCACTGTGGAGCATCTGAATGTCCAAATGGGTCATATCTGATGACTTTGAAAATCTGAGAAACTACATTTTATCTGAATTATTTACATGCAGTGATAAGCTTAGTGCTTCATCAGTTATTAACAGATGTAGGAAGTATCTCAGTATAAGTACTCCATTACTGTACTTAAGTAGATTTTTTTTCATCAAAATTATGAATTCAAAAGTTAAAATTATGTAATAAAGTCAAAATTATCAGATTAAAAAGTCAAAATTAGAAGTCAAAATGATGTGATAAAAAGTCAAAATTATGTGATAAAAACTCTAATTTATGCAATAAAAAGTAAAAAAAAAAATAATGCAATAAAAAGTCAAAATTATGAGATAAAAAGTCTAAATTATCAGACAAAGTCGAAATTCCCAGTCACTAAGCACAACCAGAATTAATCCAAATATAAGGCACACTGTGAGAAAATTAAAGTCTTTTAAGTGCACCTTATAGTTCAGTAAATACAGTATCTTAATATTCTAATTCTGTGGGACTAAGCACCCCTAAGCAGTCTGGTGCCATAGGCGACCGCCTAGCCTGCCTATGCCGAACACCGGCCCTGGCGAGTGTAAGAGAGAAAGCAAAGAGACAGGTAAACTTTTATTAGCAAATTTATTAAATAAATATCATACCTATGAAAAAATATAACATTATCTCACACATTTAAAAATCTTTTACACAGCAAGTTCAAAGTACTCGGCTAACAAAGTATCTGTCTTTCTATCAAGTATGTAAGTCTGGGTGAATACGCAGTAAAGCATAGTTCAGTCCTCATGTTTCGAGGTGTCAATAGGCACATGTACAGCTGAAGTGTGCCATCACGCCTGGGCTTCATGTGCTCTTCACTGAGATCAGACACTGGAGTGTTACCAGCTTTAAGGCTTGTCACCCTGTAGCCCCGCCCCCTTCCTCCATCTTCCTCTCCCAGTTCTGTTTCCAATCTCCTTTACTCTTGATGCTTTCTTATGCACTTTCCTGTTCTGTCAAATTTTGCAAACTCTTATGGGGTACCACCCCCCACCCCCCACCCCCACCCCCCAAGTCTAATAACACTTTCCTTTTCTTTTATGATGATTTTCTTGAACTGACTGACAGCTAAGCGGCCTCTGAAAAATTCACAAATCACCTTTACAGAATGACTTCACATACCCATTTCCAGTCGTTGGCCAGTAAATGCCAACAATGAAAAAGGGTGTCATTTAGCCGGTGCTTAGCTTGACAAGAAACACAATTAGAGCTATGAAACTACAGTAGGAGTTATGATGAATACATCTATACCAGGGTTTCAGCAGGTTCCTATTGAGACCAGGTAATGCCTTTTTGTTTTGAGTTTCACAGATTTTCATAAAAAATAAAAAAATAAAAAGTCCACTGCAGAGGAAATTCTATTAAAAAAATAAAAATGAATTTGAAAAAAGCTGTTACATCATCCTGTTTCCAATCAAAGTTATTATTTATATTAAAAAAAGAAAAGCAAAACCTTTACTTTCCCTGGGTCTCAGGGAAAGTAAACAGTTTTGACAGTGAAGTAAACTGTAAGTGAGTGTTCATTATGTACTAACAATACAGATAAGCATTAGTGATGTAGAATGTGGACTTAAATGGGGTAAAAAAAAAAAAAAAAAAAAAAGAGTTCTATAAAGAGCTCGTTCATTTACTTTCGAGAACACAGATTTTCCTTCATATCATTCATATTCTTTTTTCTATGTAGTGTTAAAAACTCCTGAAAAGTTTAAATGTCACTTGTTGAAACCTGCAGAAACCCTGTACATTTGTCTCATCATACTCCCCCCTAACCCTCTGTGCTCTTTTCTTACTCTGTCCAGTCTATCGTCCCTCTCGTCTCTCCCTAACGTCCCCCACTCTCTCTTGTCTTTCAGCCTCTCTGGGCCTCCTGGGACATGGACCGGCCCAGTGTTTTGGGGTCTTTGGCGAACTCCATGAGGGTGGGCTTGACCGGGGGGAGGTCTCTGGTGATCTCGTCCACGCTCCTCTTGACAGGTGGGGGGATGGGCCTCACATACTCCTCGACGTAGGGGTCTCCGCGTCCCAGCCTGACCCCCAGCTCTCTGGGCGTGAATATGGGTAGGGGCAGGGTGTTCCTCTTGGGCAGAAGCTGATGTTCCCTCACACCCCTTTCCAAATTTCCCACTCTGTAAACCCCAGAGGGACAGGTTTGGACCAGAGGACGGGACCACCACTGCCGGGACAGAGTCTCCCTACGAGACTCGTCCTTCATAGTCATCGTCTGTCTGCAGGAAAAAGAAGAGTTAAAGTGAGAAACGGTAGAAGACCTTATTTATTTATTTCATTAATCCCTTCACAGTTTTAGAACAGTTATATAAAGAAGCAGATGCTCAAGTATCATATTATGTTATGATGAAGACCTCAAGTCTAAGCAGGATGTTATGTGTACCTCGTTAAAAGTACAGATTTTCATTTGCATTTGGTCACTTTTTGTACCATTTTCAGTGAAGTTTTAATTAGTTTTCCTTGTTAAATTGACTTTGTAGTTACTGAAACTGTTAGGTTTTAGTAAAAAAAAAAAAATCTGGTTAATTTGTAGGAATGTCATTTTAAGAGGAGATGTAAAAAAAAATACCGTGCAAGTAAAGTTCAACAAAAATTGTGGTCAACTAAAAAATTAGTGGAATAGATTTCATGACTCCTTAAAATTCAACACTTGTGCACAAGATATGCTGACATTTCTCTGCACTTTTTTTTTTTTTTTGCTAATTTTGTAAACGCACTAGAATATCAGTGATATCATCATTTTATTGCTGTAATAGTTAAGATCTTGGGGTCATTAAAAGCATTGAGATGACACTTGCTGTATTTTTGTAGCCATGTGAGCAAATCTTAATAATTAATAATTAAAATAACTATAATATTTCTGTCTGTATCAGTGAACACAAATGTTTAATCAGATCTGCCACTATCCTCCTTGTTGTACAGTAGACTGTTTTGTCTTCATTTTATAGAGTCTCAGACCCTTATGTGGACCCTGCTGGGGGTGTTCTGGTCTTACCTGTCCTCAGGTTGGGTTTTGAGGCTGATGCTGTGCCAGTCAGCGCTGTAACTCTCCTTCTGAGCCTTGTTCTCCTCTCGTACGCTGCAGACCAGCTCAGCTCCCACCACCACACCATTACGCTTTTCCAGGACGGTGCAGAAAGGCATCTTTGTTTCACTTGTTTTATCTCCTCTGAATGCTCTTTGAAGCTCTTTGGTCAGTCTGGTCTGATCTCGTGGCTGTGATGCTGATGTTTTCGGGGGGGAAGTGTTGATGCTTCAGTTGGCTGAAGCTCCAGGCGTCTGCTGCCTCTCTGTGCTTTTGTGCTGCTATGTCTGGACTCCAGTCTGTCCATGGCTTTTATAGAGGTTCCGTTGCTATTTTTGATCCATGTTGTCACTCTACAATCAGTGTGTGCTGACATCCGACACTGAGAGCTCCGTGTCTCATTCCCTGTGAGCTGGAAGCCACTATGAGGAGGGGTTAAGGGTAATTGGGCTGAAAATCCCCCGATTCTCAAATTGTATGCCCAAGCACTGCTATAATCACTCAACCCAACACTTTCCATTTCAGCTGTGATTGATGTGTACAGAGGAATGTATCATGGAAACACAGAGAGTATGGAGATTAAATAAATATACAGGCCAAAAGTATCCAACAATCAGCGTGCCAGCGGGTCCGATCAGGCCTGTGGGATTAATTTGTGAATTGCAAAAATACAGTGGAGATAATAATAATCAACATAAAATAATTTTGGTCAATAAATAATGAATGATGGAACAGTACAATTCTTATCTAATGCCCTATAAATAATGTCAGCAACACATTTTCTCTATATTTTAGAGTGGAAAAAGTCAAATTACATTATTAAAAATTTTGACTTGATAATCAAGGGCATTAATTTGTGTTTTTGTTCATTATCTGAATCTACTTTATGCTCAGTAAGGTCATGGGGGGGGGGGGGTCACTGGAGCCTATCCCAGCTACATAACATGAGTGAAGGTGGTATTCACCCTGGATGTGTCACCAGTTCATTGCAGGACATAATCTGAGACATAATACTGTTAAAACTGTGCTTGTTTTTCTTATTAATTAGTTTTTCACATGTTTAAAGGATAGTTTGTAGATGTAATGTCACTTTAATATTTTCCACTTTAAAACAGAGAAAAAAAGTCTTGGGTTTACATTATCTATAGGTTACTACATTGTTATTGAGATTATATTAGGCTAGATTTGGCTCTTGATCTAAAATAAGTGTGAACGCCCCTGATATAGACAGACACACACAACAGGTTTGAGAGGAATGTTGATAAGGGTTTGGTCTTGATGTACTCAGGGGTACAATGTGGAAAGATAGGAATAAAACAGCTGTTCTTCATGAACAAAGGATATGTCTGGCATCTAAATATACAACACACATTCAATACATCTGTCAGTCGGAGGCAACAATTGGAAAAAAAAAACAAACATAAGGTGCTTACATCACATTCAGATAACATGTTTTTTTTCTTTTTATTCATAGAGGGAATTTATAGCATTAAACCTCCTCATTAAATACCATTACGTTATGACTGCTCCGCTCCTGGTAGCTCCTTCATGAGTGATTCATTACCCTGAGTCTAAACCATACAAGTGATCATCAACTCAGGTTACAGGCTGTGAAATGCACACATGGACGTACACACTCACCTCTGACAGATTCCTATCAGGACGATGATGTTACTACCAGTCCCCGTGTGTGACTCATTCATCCCCTTCAGGAGCTGATATCATCATAACACACATAACATATCATACAGTACTGGAAATGTGATGAGTCCACTGACAAGATGTCTGATCAATAACACTATCATGGGAGTTTTGCATCTTAAATCTTAAGTTATGTTATAATGAGAAGAGCATGTGCTGAGTCTGTACATGCTAATAATAATATTCAGTTGACAGGAATAAATGACTGTTTGTACGAGGTCACAGTTGTGGTAAGATTATGTTCACATACCCACTGTTGGTGTTGACTGAGTTGTGTTTTGATATATAACGCAAAAGTTTTGGATCAAAATGTAGGGGTGGGTTTCATGTACTGTATGTTAGGGGGAGGATGCATAACAATTAAGACAAGGACAAACAGATTCAAAAGCAGTTTTTAATCCATATTCAATGCTGAAAAACACATGTTTTATAAGGGATCGGTGAAATAACTGAATATACGTTCATGCGGGAGTGATGGGGTCCTGCTTCTTTTAACTGCTTTTGAATCCAAACTGCTTTTTAAATCAAGACTCAAAGTGCTGGAGACTTGCATTTGTTTTAATAGTTTTACTTGTCCTGTAAATTATTGGTTTAACTGTGTGTTGCAAGGGCGTAACAATGATGTTGACATTGGTGGGGACAACATTTTAACCAACCATTCTGAATTCACTGTAAACTGCTTTATGTCATGACCTACCTTAGTCAAACTACAGCACCATCAATCAGTATGTGTGTTACCCTATTTCCACACTACATTTATACAATTTTTATATATATTACACTTGTCTCTGAAATTTCAGGATCTGTAAATAAAGCAGGTAAAAACTATTTTTTGTCTTTTGTAGCCGAATAATACTAATAGTATTTTATTTTTTTTTAACATTGGCAAGTTTTTATTTTTATTGCATTACTAATACAGTGTACTTTCTCAATTTCTTATCATTCCATCGAAAGAACTATTCACATGCAGAGCCCAATATAACCAGTAACATTTCGGTCAGTGTCATAAAGAAACCGAATTGACTTTTATTATGACTCATTAGTAAAATCCGTGTCAGACTGCAATGCATTCCACCCATCCAAACAGAGAAGCATAGAAATGGGATCGGAAGCACGGAAGTTATTCCTGCATATTGAGGTTTATGCTATGCTACAGGAAAACTATTTAAGAGAAAAGGCGTCGTGGTCTGAACAGGTTTTTACAAGACTGTTTTGTGCGAGTAACTTACCATCGACTGGGTGAAAAAACCTCTTTTTTATGTTCGTCATTTTCTTTTTCTACCAGAGTCAGACACGATGATTCGTTGAGGCCGAGCTAGCCAACAGTCAGACACTACTACTTTTTTTTTTTTTTTTTAATTTTCCCGCTGAGCCTCGCAACCTCCCACGTCATGATGAGACGTACAGGAAGTTGAGCCAATCACAGACAGCGGGGCTGTCCCCACCACTGATAGTATGTCTATGATTGGTGGTATACTATGTTTATACCACCAATGACGTGCCATCTTTGAGAGGCGGAACTGAGTAGGAAAAAATAACCTTTTTTTTTTTTTTTTTTTACCAAACGTCATGTAATTTCCCTTTCAAAATGGGCGTAAAATTGCGTTTTACGCCCATGGTGTGTTGTATTTTATGCTGTTTCTCAACCAGGACTCCTTTGGAAAAGAGGTTGTTAATCTCAATGGGATATTTTCTTTTTTATGAAACAAAAATAACTCCATACTTTATTAACCAGATTCATATTTTGTGCAGTATCAAGTGTGTATTTTTTTGAGTTTAAGTTGATGTATTTATTTGAATGACACTTCTATTCTATTCTATTCTATGCTATGCTATGCTATGCTATGCTATTGTATTCTATTCATTTTTCTGTCCTAAATATGTAACATTAAAATATGACTAATCAAATGACCACATCATTCTGGATAAAGCCTTAAAACACACAGGTATTGTTAGAAAAATAAGAAAATGTGGACTGAAAAGAAGACAAAAGTACCCCTCAATTATTGAAAAATATGAATTTGTTGACATTTTAGATGGAAAACCACCCTGCTTCTACATGATCTTTGTATTTGCAGTTTATGTAACATAGTCAACAAGTCAGGATCTCCTGCTGCAGTTGTTGTAGGGATGACATCTAAATATAGAGCAGTGTGTTTCAGCTGGTGAACTGTTGACCTGCGGAGGTATTTGGATCTTCTACTCCACATTTGCAGAACAAGGTTATGGTTATTTATTTTTGACTTCCATTTTAGCATCATTTGCAGAGGTGGTCCATCCACCTTAGTTAAAACTATTAGAAGAAGAGCTGTTTAAATGTATTAATTTTTACCAAAAATGTGTTGTTGAATTATTCTGATCTAATGTGTGTCCTGTTGTTTATCTAAACATTTACTGAAGTTGTTTTTAACCGTACAAGACCTAAATAGCTACTGAACATCAGAATCATCTACTCATAAAATGCTGATATACTTGAAAAATCAGATACAATGCAGTTTTTTTTTTATTATTCAATTCAAGTCAAGTCAATTTTATTTAAAAAAGCCCCAAATCACAACATAGTCGTCTCACAGGGCTTCACAGAAACACAATCGACTACAGAAGTATATCAAATATATGAACTTTTCATGGTTATCAGATATGACCCAGCAGCTCTGTATTGAAGGTGGAAACACTGTCATCTTTTACAACATTGATTCATCATTTAACCTGTATTGTTTGACAAATAACAGTAGTTGTAGATGATGGTTTTATGCTCTATTAATTATACCCCCCCTCATTTCTGTTTTATCTGTTCTGATCTAATAATGTTAGAATTGTATCTGAACTTTCATGGATAACCAACCACATGATTAGCAAATATTTAGAAAGTAACATCACAATAGACCATAATAAATCAATCAGGAAAGGTGATTTTTTATTTTTAATTTTTTTGCCACAAAAGCAGTTCCAGGTGTTTATGGGTTAAGTTAAAGTCTGTGCAAATATGATCAATTTCTTGTCATGACCTGCTGGTAAAATTAGTCGGGGTCTGAAACGTGATGCTGTGGTGTCAATGAACATTTTAGATTCACCCCAGGGTCGCATTTTTTCACACCCATAGCCAATCAGAATAGTTGTTATTTTTTGTCCAAAGGTGATTGGATGGTTTTTTTGTCAGGTTGTAAAAGTCACCTTGAGGGAGATCGATGATGAACAAGTGTCACTATTAACAAAGTCTTTTAGTATTCAGCTTGTAAAACATTTAGTTTAGTTTAAAATGATGACTTTAGTTTAATAGAGTTTTAGGCCAAACACTACTTGAATATTTCCTGACAGAGGTAATAGATGACACTGTAGCAGCTGCCTGATGATCTGGGGGATAGGTCATGGATTTGCCCAGTGGAGTGTGAGTTTGAGTCCTGTAAGTACCTATAAAGATACAGTGGTACTTTTGTGGCACTTTACAAATGACATTTTCCCACCATTTATTCTAATACAGTCCTTTGTATTTTGCATTTTTAATGAAAATTAGGCTTTTTTTTCTAGTATTATTTCACTGATCACATAGCTGTTCATAAAAGCTCTGACTGAAGTTGAGGATTATTAATGTTGCCCAACATTGGTTGGGAGAAATTATTGTAATCAGTGTGTGTGTGTGTGTATGTGTGTGTGTGTGTGTGTGTGTGCGCGCGTGTCTGCAGAGACATATCTTGCTAAACTCTATGAATACTTGAAATATCACCATTAAATTACATGGGCATATACATATAGGTAATGCACATCAGATGCAATTATCCATTTGAGTAAAGGTCAAAGGTCATGGTCACAATTAACTAAAAGGTCAAAATCACTTTATTGGTTATAACTCAAGAACACAGAACTTTCAGATTGGTACCAAACTATGCAGAATTAAAATTTCTACAATTCTCCTAATTCTGTGTCAAGCAGAGACGTAACTTAATCAATACTGGATATATTATCATAATATTGATGCATATATACATAAAACGAACTTTTCAATATTGCCAAAGGTCAGGGTCGTATTTAGGAAAAAGGTCAAAATCACATTATTGGCTCTAATTCAAGAACAGGTTGTCATAGAAACTTGAGACTGGCACAAAACAGAGGCCATTCTCTGAATACTTGTTATATCAGAAATAGAGAAAACTGAAGAAAATTTGACTTTTTTTTTTTACAAAAAATATATATATAATTAACTGCATATATATCAACTGTTTCCATCAACTGTCAATGATCCAACTCCATGGGTTTTTCTGGCGAGCCCAGATATTCAAAACACACCCTTTTTTTGTAAAAATTAATTTGTTTTTGGTCATGTAATAGTTTGCTATACTATGTTAGAAATACATTTTACTTTTAGATTACATTTAGTCTACATAATGTATATTATTATGGATGGACACAAAAAAGTCAGGTGTAGATTACTTACTACACAAAGAATTTTATTTTCCTTGGTCAGTATGTGTAGTCAGTCCAGCTTGTATTTATAAAGCTGACAATTAATACTGAACAAACAATATCTCAAATGATGAATTCTTAACACACACACACACACACACACATATATATATATTTATTTATTTATTTATTTTATTCATTTATTTTTCATTAATTACTGAAAAACACTGCTTTACTCAAATATATATTGAAATATATACATTGAAGTTGTTACCATTCATATAAAACTACAGCCACATTTACTCATTGAATACATTTCAGAGTGTGTATTTGTGTACTTTTAAGAAAAGCCAATAAAATATCCAAAATAAAAAAATCAATATTTCTTATATTTCTTCTTTTACTGGACTATTTTAAACAGGTGCCTGTACTTGTAGTTCAGTAACCAGAGTGTGGACTTATGCTGCCAACTCTTAATAATCTGAATATTAATATATGTAAAAACAACATATTCTGTTTTTCTATTCTCTAATTCTATAATTCTCTATATATTCTGACTCCCTGATGAAGGCCATTTATGCCGAAATGCGTTGGGGTTTTTATATGTTTTTATATGATTTTATAGGTTTTTGTAACCAAGCCAGTTTAATAAAGGCTTTTTATTCTTCACTTTAAAGAGAGTGCCTTGGAATTTTTCTTTGTTTTTGCTGTTTTTTCCTATCCAATAGAGCACCTCTAATTATTATTACTTATTTTGAGTCCAGGTAGCGCTCCTTAAGCAAACTTTTTTTAGGTTCTCTACTAGCTCTTAATAATCCTATTTGACTTATTTGACAGAAACATATATAGCATATATTTTTCTTGTTTTCTTCAATTTAACCAGACATTTCATAGAAATACATCTTCTTTTTGTACTCCTGTCTCTCCTGCTCTATGTAATCTCTGTCATCTAACTATAATATTTTGCATTTGAACAAGATAATGAATTACACAAAGACAACACTGACATTAATCATACAATTAAATGACAGGGAGAACATCATAGTGGGATAACTTTCATTACAACACCGTCCAATGCCAGGAAGTGCAGAGAAATGACACAGGTCCAGATTAAAGTTGAAACCTGACTCGTCAGTATATGAACATACTGTAATCCTGGCACAAGCACGATCTCATAAGTTTTCCTTCCATCAACTCAACATGTTTCTGATGTAACAGTTGGAGTTTCCCTTTGCTTGTTGAGTACAGCAGTATCTCTCTTCCCTGTCTCCAACTCCTCAGCAATGTGACATTGCATATGATACATGTCTGCTACTGACTGAAATGACAGTATTCAACCCCTGGGTCATGCGTACACTTGTTATGTCACCATAGCAACTGCAAAATGCCATCTCAGACACCTAGTAAGTCAGTATTTACGGTATCTAATAGTTGAAATGATGCACATTTGTAATCCCCTTGACACTAAACGCAGGGCGATCATATCAATTTGTACTTTTGGTTTAACTTATATATGCAAGAGCTGAAAACACATCCATTAAATTCCACCCCTTGGATCAGGGATGTCACACTTACTTTAGTTCAATAGTCACATACAGCCTAATATGAGTGGGCTGGACTGGTAAAATAATTATAGTGGGAACATTCGATTATATTATGAGAATATTTACATCTACAAATTATTCTACAAAAAATGTGAATAACACGAGCAAAGTTCAAAGAAGTATAATTTTAATATAATATTATACCCACAGTGGATCTACAAATGCACAAAACATTTAGCAACAGGTATCATATTACTTCTCTTAAGACATTTCACATTATTAATTTTTATTCAAGTTATTTACATTTGATCATGAGAGTCACAGTCACTTTTTAAATTATATTGTGTATATTTTGTATATTTATATCTGTATATATAGCGTGTTTAGTTGTTTATTTGTTTATATGCGTGTAGGCCAGTTCTTTTTTTTTTTTTTCTTCTGCTGCTGTGAACTGTAAATTTCTCCACTGTGAGACGAATAAAGGTTTATCTTATGTTATCTTATCTTATTGTTGTTAAATGTAGATATATTGTTAGAATTTTAAATTATTACACTTAAACAAAGACATAGTTTTGGGGTTGTCATGATTTATAGGTTATTATAGTAATATTTTAGTGGCTCAATGACCTAGTTGAGATCAGAATGTTCTGTATTTGGCCCCTGAACTAAATGATTTTGACTGTTAATGTATTTGATTTTGTCCATCCTCTCTTTATCATTATTATTATCATTATTAACCCAAAGAGGAGAGGGGTATTGTGTTTGTCTGTCTGTGTCTGTCTGTTTGTTTCAAAGCAAGTTTACACAAAAACTGATTTATCAATTTCCATGAAATTTTCAGGAAAGGTGCAAGGTGGTCCAGAATAGATCCCATAAAATGTTGGTGAATGTAGGTCAAAGGTCATGGTCACAGTTAAGTCATAAAAAATGTGTTTTCGCAATGATAAAAAATAGGGCAAATCAGGTAAAATGTGTGTGAGTAGGGTGGGGTTTGTTGTGCCTGGTACCACTTATTACCTCCGAGAAGGAGGTTTTACCGTGGGTTTGTCTGTCTGTCTGTCTGTTTGGCTGTTTGTTTGTTTATTTGTCTGTCTGTCTGTTTGTTTGTTTGTCAGCAAGATAATTCAAAAAGTTCTGGATGGATTTTGATGACACTTTCAGAGATGATTGATAATGTTTCAAGGAAGAAACCATTACATTTTGAGCTATAAAGGTCAAAGGTCAAGGTCACAGTGAAGGTCAGCACGTAAAACACAAAAGTGGTGATATCTCAGAATCCAGACAAGATAGCATCAGTTATTTTTTTTTGCATTCACTTTTTCTCACCTTCGTACATCAGATGAGATAAAACGGATAGGTTTGATGACGTCATATGACGTCAAGCGAATGGTATATTTGCAAAATTTATGGCCTTTGTCTTAAAGCAGGGTTATTGACATATTTATTAAATCCGACAATATCTTGTGCTTCATATTTAACATTAGATCTAACATGTGAAATTTGGTTGTTGTGCGACGTTGAGTGATGTTATACGTGGTCAAATATTGAAATAGCCATCTCTAAAAAATGGGACGGAGGATTTCTTAGAATTTTTTTAAACGCTTTAAGGGATTGTTAATGACTGATAAATCATTAATGAACACATGACACAAGTTTACAAATATGTTACGAACATCCAGATCCAAACATTGGCAGACTTGCGCTGCTTCGCAGAGGTCTGCGCTCTCTGAGTGATCTAGCTATTATTGCTAACAAAATATGACTACTACTACTACTACTACTACTACAACTACTACTACTACTAGTACTACTACTACTACTACTACTACTACTGCAACTACTACTGCTACTACTACTACTACTACTACTACTACAACTACTACTACAACTACTACTACTACTAGTACTACTACTACTACTACTACTACTACTGCAACTACTACTACTACTACTACTACTACAACTACTACTACAACTAATAATAAGAAGAAGAAGAATAATAAGCATTTCACATATTACACTCATGGTCTAGACTGGAGCCTTTTTCAGACCAGTTTTGGTCCATGGTACCTCAGCCTTAGTTGTCCTTAGATGACTCATGTGATGCTTATGAAGCTAGTAGGTCTAGAGCGTTGGTAAAGGTGAACAGTGATGAGCTGTTAAAGAGCCTATCCTTGTGCACCTCCTGACTCGCCAGGATGCAGTGTGTTGCATAACAGATCTGCCACAGCTGCTGGGAAGTGACATTTAAATGAGCTGTCATCGAGAAAGAGATGGGGAGTGGGAGGCAAAGGGAGGGCAATAGCTGGGTACAGCTCGGGCCTGTCAAAAGATGGTAAATAAGGCAAAATATTGAGAGAGTGCAGCTTTGTGTAAGTTAGATTCTTTTCCTGACAAGTGACAAGATTTGGGTGGACAGCGACGGCCCTCCTACACAGGTTAACCTGACACAAAGTGCTTGCTAAGCAGTAAGAAGAATCTGAGGGAAAGTTAACTTTCAGTTGTGTCCTACTGTGGATTTGTGCACTCAATTGCTAGTGGAATATAAGTGTTTAGAAGTAGCTGTACTTTACGAGGGTAATTCCCTTTTATGCAGCTTCATTTGCTCCATTATTGTACATCTCAGAATGTTCCTTCATTACATTTGTCTTAGACCCAGAACCATTCCATATTAAACTAAGATATTTCATACTGACAGAAAAAAAATTGTAAATTATTCTTTAAAATGTAAACGGTAATTAATGTATTACCTACTACCAAAAAAGAAAGTGAAATTAGTAAATATGTCATTCCTGTTTTGTCCTATTTCATTTCCTGTTATGCAGCGTAGTGCTGCATTTCCTGCCCATTGTTTTCCAAAATTACTAATATCTCCCAAAATATTGTTTCTATCAACTTGCTAAGATATTTGATGTGGGGATGGCATGGTTTCTTAAATGTAGGTACTAAACCGACCAGTTCAAAATGTCTCAATTTCTTAGAACTACACACACACATGCACGCGCACACACACACACACACACACACACTATGATAGATATACTACATATAAACCTCGCCATACATAAGCAATGTGCAAATAAAATACATTTTTGGTTAATTTTATTGTCTTGTAAGTTAGTTTACTTAAGAACAACACTGTCACTATGACAGTATTATAACATTAAAAAATACTAATGGAGGTACACCATGAGAAATTACTGAGAAGCGCAAGTGGATTCAAATATTTAATTACATTTATTTTTTTCTCCAGATATTGTAAAATACACCCTTTGTCTTAGAATAATATTGCAGAATGTAACTTATCTACAATGACTGAATTAAAAAAGTATCAGGCACAGCAAACCCCGCCCCCTTACACACATTTTACCTGATTTGCTCTATTTCTTATCATTGCAAACACATTTTTGGTGACTGTAACCTTAGCCTTTGACCTACATTCACCAACATTTATTGGTATCTATTCTGGACCATCTTGCACCTTTCCTGAAAATTTCATAAGAATTGGTCCAGTAATTTTTGTGTAAAGGTGCTAACAAACAAACAAACCAATAGACAGACAGAACACAAACCAACTCAATTCAATAACAACACCCCTCTCCCCTTTGGGTAACGGGGTAATAAATGCACAATATTTGAGATAAGGTGTAGAAATTGTGTAAAATGGAAAAACTGAAGGTATTTTCCATCACTGAGCCTCATATAGTTCTTTTAATCGTCAGCTCAGGGTCAAGTGTTACCAGCTATTTGTGTGTCTGTGTTGGTGCGCCAACAGGCTGTTCAGACATGTGCCCTCACCACAGTTTCTGTTACATAACAACAACAACAACAACAACAAACAGCTGATCACCAAAACACCACCATCGGCCACATCCATCTTCCATCTCATTTGCTGTGTCCCAGGGGCATAGGCAGACGCCGGACAGCCTGGACTGGACCAGGATTCGTGACATGTGTACGGATCACAGAGGAAACCAGGCCAGGCACGGGGGGCACTGTGGGCCAGGCACGGGGGGTACTTTGGGCCAGGCCACGTGAGGGCGTCGGTCCAGGATGAAGATGAGACCCTTATGTTTTGTACTTGACTTTGAAAGAATCTGCACTCAGTGTTACAGTGTCTGTTACTGTGGAGACAATTCCCTCCTCTTAACTTGACTTTCATTAAAAACACTGAAGCCTTTACTCATGTAACGTTTGAAACTGTGTTTGTTAACAGTTTGTACATGTGGAAATACATTATGGAACATGTACACATAGGCACACAGACTTTTAATGCAAAAGTTTTTGAGTTAAAAACCTATCTATCTATCTATCTATCTATCTATCTATCTATCTATCTATCTATCTATCTATCTATCTATCTATCTATCTATCTATCTATCTATCTATCTATCTATCTATCTATCTATCTATCTATCTATCTATCTATCTATCTATCTATCTATCTATCTATCTATCTATCTATCTAAAACTACTATGAAGACCTTGAAACAAGTATATTTTGCTTAAAATCATAATTGTTGTATTCTATAATTATTAGATAACATTTTCTTAGTTTAAGAACACTTGATAAGTGCAATTTTCTTACTGCTCTGGCAAATCATTACCATCCATCCGTCCATCCAACAGAACTACAGTCTTCCATTTCATCTCATTACATAATTTTTTGTCCAGTTTCTATTCTCATTATGTCTGTTACTGTTCCATTAATTTAGGTTCAGATTGGTCTCATTATGCACTAATTAAGGTGTATTTATACCAAGACAAACTTAAAGACCTAAACTGCCAAAAATTTCTATGGACCTAAAATATTTAGCAACTTTTGGTCCACTAATCATACAGATATATATGAAAATAATTCATAAAAAATGATGTTTTAAATACAGTTTCTCAGCTTTTCACAGAAATCAGATATGGTGCATTTGGATCTTCAGAGTGAACATGAAAATGCTGTGGATTTTTTTTTTTGGTTTGTTTTTCATCTTTACTTAATCATATATTTGGCTGAAAAAAGTCAGTTTTTGTAAAGTTTATCCAAGAAAGTACTAGATTTTCACCCCAAAAATGCAGCTGATAAACTTAAGAACTGCAAAATGTAGGGGGGAAAAAAAATCTTTTTGTCAATCACCACAAAAATCCTTCTTGCTTTTAAAAGGTTTAAATGCACTGTCACAGTAAAATAGATGAATTAAAAATAAAAAATAAATAAATAAGTGAGACCAAAATTAACAATAATATGGATGAACAAAAAAAAAGGCTAATAATATCCCTTAAATGCATTAAAATTTAAATAATGAGCCTGCTTTGAAAGTTTAAAGCGTACAAATTACAACAAATTGTCCGAAAGATAAACACACAAGTTCAAAATTTGTACTTGGTTAATATCCAATTTCATGCTGACAACAATGAAAACCCTCCTGTAATTAGTTATCTTGTGACAGATATCAAAGTGACTTGGACCTCTCGATGCTCCCTGTGACGCTTCAGGGAATCCGCATACCATCCAAGTCATCGTACCAACATCTGATTCCGCACACGCAACAGGCTTTAGGCTGTAACTTTATTTCATCATGAACCAGACACCAGAACACATCCCAAAAACTGCCCACATGAGTTCAGAAACCTTTAAACAACCCTTTAAACATTCCACATGTCATCCTATCACCACTGCATTTCCATTTCCTTTTCAATCTTCTGAAGCCACATAGAGACAGTAAAGAGTTAAAAACATGGATCACACAAACAAACACACATTCTTGTGAAACTTTAAGAAAAATCTGGGCTATTTATTCAGTGTTGTTACCGATCATGTGATTGAATGAAGTGATAATCATAGGACGAAAATAAAGAGGCTCCGGTTAAAGGAACAGAGCTACCCTGAAGGTTCACAAACAGCTCAACAATAAACAGGCCGAGAAATTGATAAAACTAAAAAAGACACAGATCCATACTTTTGTAACTGAAAATCAGCAAAGCCCATTTGGAGTTTGACCAGTAGAAGACAATACAACTGAAGCTGTGCATTTGGGGGGGGGGGGGGTGTTCAGCCTTAAAACTTCCAACAAGCAGCAGCAGAACTTGAAGGTGAGACTTGAAGGTAGACACTCCTGACATCTAAGTCTTCAAGGTTGAGGACTACTGCCCCCTGCTTCACATCTGCCATCATTACAACCTTATGACCTGTCACTCATGTTTCCGGAGGCATCGCTGTCGTCATCCTCTTCGGCCCCTCCGTTCATAGCCTCTACCCTGGCCAGAAGCAGTGGTAGGTTGACGCCCAGACCTGACACGTCCTCGTCAGAGTCGTCCCTGGGAGGGTAGAAACGTCTGGCCTTTGCCATAAAATCCTCAGCGATATCTAAATAAATGAGACGATCCTGAGAAGAAGGAGAAGAAACGGAGTGGAAAAAGAAGATTATTACAATGACTTCTGTTGTTCCTATCATCTGGAGACATTTGTCTTCTTTTTTTTTTTTTTTAACACTTTCAAAAATATATTGAGGATGTTTTTCATCATATTTTTTTTTTTTTTATCATTCATTGACATATTTCTATCCCCCAACATAGTTTAGGGAATATTATGTTTTTGGTCTGACCACCGCTGTCAGATATCCTTAATGTGAACATGATAACTTGAAAAATATTCAGTTTAGAATATGTAACATGTTTTTCATATCAATGAATATCATGGAGAAAAACAACTACTTTGATATTGGATGATTTATTATTTCTAGATTCCCCACCAGGGGCCACTCAAAAGTTTAAAATCACTAAACACCCTTTTGTTCAGATCTCTGGAACTATTTGAATTCAAATCAATTGCAAATGAATGATCATGACCCGAATGTCTCATGCCATGGCATTATTAAGGATTGAGAGCATTCAGGGATATACCGTTAGCTGCCACTTCCAACACCGTAAGTCGAGTTATGTGTATGTTTTCTTTGATAAAATCTCAACCTTATCTTACACCCTATGCATCCAGACCACTGCAACTGAGTGTTTTAATCAGTGTGTTGTTATTTCTTATATTGTTAATATCAACATAATGCATTTGCTCTTTTGTTACTTTTAACCTTCGGGTTGTCCTCTGTACACAGTACACAGGACGTGTCCTACAACTGGGTCTTACAGACCCACATTCCAAAGTCCACCCCCAGGGATATCTTACTGTTTTCAGAATCACCATACGAACATACACATATGAAAAGGCACATTTGTGGGCTACTGGGTCACTTTGAGAGCACAAGAGTTAATTTAATACTAAAACCACAAAAAAGCTTGTTATTCACAGTAGTTTGTTAGAAAATTTCAACACAAATATATTTTCTTACTTATTCAAGCACCTTAATGGGGATATGTCCCCTATTGATATTAAAAACTGTCAACAGCAGAGGGATATCGACTCCTAAAACGCTTTCCAGACTTTCCTTCTTCAAACTAAAACTGCAGTGCTGCTTATTTTTACAGTCACTTATTTTTACAATCAGTCAAAATAACACTGTCTTATAATCTTCATGTGCTGCATAACTGATAGTTTACATTATAGCTCTGTTAATAGACAGAAAACAGCCACAGTAAAACCACCAATCACCTCTGTTTTCTGTACAGTTTGTGTTTTCCGTAGTTGCACTAAAGACCTGTTTGGAATCAAACAAAGTTTGATTAAATTTGCTTCAGATGTTATCATTAAAATCCCATTTTTGGGAGAAATAAGGTCCAGAAAAATTTCAAGATTCAATGTTAAGCTTAGATGTTTCTTATAAAATTCCTTTAGTCCCAATTCATTTCTCCCCACAGCAACCAGCCTGTACAATAGTGCCCAGTAAAACCAAATATACATGTATAACTATTGTGCAAATCAATGTAAATACTGTATATATATATATATATATATATATATATATATATATATATATATATGTGTGTGTGTGTGTGTATATATACAAATATACCTCACTTCTCTGCTAGTCATATCTGCACTTTATTTTTTGCTGCTGTAACTACAAAATTTCTCTAGGGTGGGACGAATAAAGTATTCTATTCTAAAAAAAATCAAGGTCTTTTGTCGAGGCTCCATGGGACCAAACCTTCCAAAAATATGAACAGCAGTCAGTGATGAGAATGAATTTTGCCACTATTTACTTATGTGTTTGTCAAATTAAAACATAATTTCATAGGCCAAGTAAATCCCGGTTTGAAGCAAATATTGAACAGTTTAACAGTTAAATAGACTGCTTCTCTCATCAGACATGATACGCATCACCAACACCAGAAAAGCCACGTCTTTAGTACATTTTTCCTACATTTTTGAGAGAAAAAAGGTCAAAATCACTCTAGTCTGGTTTTATTGAAGCTGCAGAGACAACTTCACTAACTGAACAGATTATTCAATTATGATTAAATCACCTTGGAGACTTTCAGGTGTGTAGCCTTTCTAGTTTTACCACAAACTGCAGCAAAATCTTTTAGATTTAGATTGTCATTTTTGTGTAAATGACAGCAGGGTCAAACATTATTTTACACTCTCCATTACCTACAATGCACATTTTTGTGTGTGTGTAATAATATCTAATGGGGAACAACTGGATGAAGCAGAACTACTGTGGACAGAGTCAGATTAACCACATGTGTAGCGTTATTATTAGGCTGAATAACAACTTACATCACCTGAAAGTATTTTCAAGCCCTGGTCACATGTAAGACACATTTAAAGGTTCAAAGTTCACTGATACTACATTTCCTTCTGCTCACCAAGATGAACAGGTATCTTTCCGGTGGTGGTTCTTTGGTATTAAAGATGGATGTCTCGGAGTGAAGAGCTGACAGCATGGCACGTGCTGCTGAAGCGTTACGCATGCGGTCATGTGACGCACCAGCCGATACTGTCAGCAACGAGTCAGCCTCAGCCATGAAACCTGCAAGAAGAGGACAGCAACATGAACCTGTAGTTAGTCTGCATATCAGTGTCAGGACAAAACCTGGTACATGTGATCTGTTCACAATCACCTAAGTTCTCCAAGATGGTCTTCCATTTCTCTCTGACTTCTCGACGTGTATCCCTCATGGCTTCGATATCCACACTCAGGCGACGATACCCCTGGAGAAGAAAAACACCGACAAAGACAACTGAAGATAGTCTCGTAGAAATAATTCAGATTTAAATCCATTTTTTAAATTTTCTGCAGCCACTACTGTGTATCATTAACTTTTATTTTGGTTCATTTTCTATGTCGGTTCATCCCCCACTTACCGTGGATCCCATACGAGTCTTATTTCTGGCCTGGAGCAGGGTATAGAGGGTCCGGTCGTCATCTCTTTCTGAGTGGCTGGGGTCTCCTGGGGTACTCCACAGGTTGGTCTCCTCATCCCGACGCTTCTGCACTTCACGGTTGAAATACTCCAATGGATCTTGACTGCGGTCGACCAACACAAACACAAACAACCATACAGTGATTATACAAACAGACCACACAAGCGACTCTTACAACACATTCAAGACCTGGTGCTGAGGTTTCTAGAGCTCTTACGGCACTAGAGGCTGCTTTTCATCGTCGTCGTCCTCATCTCCAACACAGCAGCAGCAGCAGAACTGCATGCAGAATTTCTTAAAACCTGAACCCATCTATTAAGACTAGGATCAGCAGATGGTGGGAGTTCACGATGTTAAAAAGTAATCCAGAGATGTTGCGTTTGAGGTCTTAGAAGTGCAGAAGAGTGTCCTTAGATCTTCAGGAAATAGGACAGAGTGTGGCCTCCACAGATTACAATCAGAGCCTGGGAATGTTTTAAGATAATACTATTTTCTGGTCTTCTTTGTGTCTAAACCATCGGCAGAAAGCGACTGAACGATCCCCAACAATACCACATTTCAACTTCCCATTTTCCTGTAAGTCGCCGAAGCTCCACAAGCAGAAGTTTTCGTCCTCTAGACCTCCTACAGGACGGGTGCTCCTCCTCAGCCTTATGCGGAGGACAATGGGAACAGTGAGATGCAGGGTCTCTCACTGGTTCAAAAACACACATATTCATCCACCCATACCCTCAGAAGACAGTCACAGCATAATCATGTGAGCTGCTCCATCTCTTGTCCTCAGCGTTTTGTTTTGCCCCGAGGACAACACATTTCTTTCTCTAATTCCACACTCTGGATCCCATCTACCATGGCTGCATTGATTTTTAGGATTATTTAGTTCAATTGTTGCTGTATAACCATGAATATGTGTTGAAGTAGTGGAAGGTCTGGATTTAATGTGACATTTTAATATGAACAGGGAGCGATTGTGAACTTTTTGATGCTATGGGATTATAGTGATGATGAAGAGGGGCTGGTTTCCTCAATGTTAGTCAGAATCTTGTGATTTCAGCTGAGGCCTCTCTGCACTGTAAGACAGTCACACATGTGACATAGGCTCATGTCACACGGTGGAACACTGCACAGTACAAATGTTTGATTTTCATATTGTTCCTGGTAATAGCTTAAGTGTAATGTCTAATTAAAAATTTGGGGACTAACACTCACAATAACAATGAAATTATGCAGTTAAAAAAAAAAAGGATAAATGTCTTTATTGATGTTTGGTAACGTTAAAAGTTTAAATCAGTCTTTGCTTTCTTTACAGCATCTAGAAGTGTAGACAGGTAGGTGGTTAATGTTTAACCCTTTCATACACAAATTATTTTATTCTTCTGTAGGTGTGGGGAAAAAAAAAACCTAACTGAATTTTTTTTTGTGAACCTATTTTTCATGGAGTTACAAAAATGTCCACTTATCCAAACACTATTTTCTTAACTTTTGAAGCAAAGAAACAGGAATTTTAAACCCATCATGAGAAAGTGATAAACTGTGTGAAAACTAGGAAATGATTTTTTTTTTCATACTCTGATAGTTATTAAACAATATACAAAAAATAGTTAATCAGTCTAGGCAAAATTAGCAAGTATTAATTGTAGATAATATTATTGTAGATCAGGTTGATCAAGAACAGCAAAGGTACATGTCATGAGCATCTACTGTTTTGGCTGATATGCAACTAAAACAACAAAATTCATGATTGTTCAAGAGAATAGATGTAGATTAACTGTCCACTGTAGTGACCAATATGAGTTATGTTAAACTACATTTTATAAATAGTTGTTGATGATTTTAACTTTTCATTTTATATGTTTAACTCCAATATGTACATCTTTCTCTAACTTTAACCTCTTCCAAGTAATTTATCACCATTATCCTCTGTATTTTTCTTTTTTTTGTGTGTGAAAATCCGCACTATAATATACTGCTTATGTAGACATGCATTGAAGCTCAGAGTAGATTCAGTGTTTATTCAATCAAAATAGAAAAAACTGAGGAAAAAGTGATATTTTCTGCAACGTCCAGCATCCAACATTACTATTTTTGTGTATAAAAGGTTAGAAAATAATTCATGTGCTGTGCAAATTGTTCTGCGAATTCCAAACTCCATATATTTTGTTTAAAAAATTTAAAAGATGAAATAATCCTGTAGAACCTGAGGAAATTAAGAGATTATAATTTTCTGCTTTAAAAGTAAGTAAAAGAAGGGAGGGTAGAGATTTTATTTGACATAAGAATCTGGTTAAGATTTAATAAAAACACTTGGTCATGTAATGGCTTTAAATTAACAATTTTTTTTTTTTTATAAATGATCTATATTCGTGACACATACATTCATAAACTGTTATTGAAGATAAAAACACTTGAACTGTTTTAGTCAAGCTTTAAAAGCAAGTGGCTGACAGTATGGTTTAGTTTAAACTAAAGCAAAGCAAAAATAAAAGGCTGACATGTCATGTGTTAAAGGCACCAAAATGTCTATATCACCATTATTTTCATATTCAGACTTTACAGCAAGGAAGAAGATGATTTAAAAAAAATAAAAATAAAAATAATAATAATAACTGCACATTTCAGAACTTCATGAGAAAACTGGATCCACAAATACGTGGGACTGAAAGTTAAAAGCAGCAAGTTGTTTACGTTATTGTTGTTGTGGTGGGTCTGTGGTGAATCACAGTCACTGTACCACAGTTACACTCCATAATGTATTTGTTCAGAGCTTTAAATAAACGCGAGGAATATTAATTCTCTCCATTTGGTTAAGGGCAGTAACTTAAACCAATAACCCCTGCCTCTGGTCACTTTACACCACATAAAATTACGTCGTCATTTTCTTGAGGTAAACTCTAACACTGAGTCAGTCTGGACCAAATGTAAAAACATTGCTGGTAGTGAAGGTTCTCAGTGATGCTTAAAAAAAAAAAAAAAAAAGAGAGAAAGGAAGAAATGATAGGAAAATCTCATTCAGTGCCACTTTTCAGAGCCCGAGGAGAAGTTGGAACTAATGATGATGACAGAAATACGACTATTGATGACAAATGTTTGTCTGTTTTACCACAAGGCCACTTGAGGTTATTGGCACAGAAACTGTTTTTTTTTGTTATTTTTTTTTTCAAATCTTAATTCACCCTCATTTTGAAGCTTTCCAACATGAGTCGATATATTTCTGATCTGAGTCTCAGTTTTACTGGTCTGACTGATTTGAAGTGCAAACCCCCACTAAAAATGTCCCAAATATTTGCACCCTGATACGAGCAACGGTGTCAAATGTAAGGCTTTAACTGCTCAGATCAGTGGTGTCTCCCTCTAGTGGTGATACAGAACACTAGGTAACTTTTTTCAACCATGTAAACTTAATAAAGGTGTGTTTGAGAACAGGTGCACCAAAAAAAACAAAAAAAAAAAACAAAAAAAACAATCAACATAATACCAAACAAAAATCAGCAAATTAACTGTGAATGTGCAGTAAGTTAAGGCTCAGAGAGACAGCTGCTTGTAGAACAAGAATTCAGTCATGCATTTGCATCAGTTCCTCTGTAATGACTGTCCACACTGTGAGAATCATCACATCTTCTTCTAGTTTTGTTCACATCCGTCCTGACTTTGGAAGCTTCAACAGGTTCTCACACAGCAAACAGTTCCAGGCCCACACAAAACAGTACACATGTCATGAAGCTTACATTTTTTTTTTTCTCTCTTCAGTTTAAGGGTGACATTGTCTGCGATATCCATGTTCCTCCTCGTTATATCAGTGAAATGCAATAAACACCGTCACCTCTCCCATGCGTCCTCGTCTGGTCAGTTGAAGTGCATTATGAGAGAGTAAACATAATATAACAGTAGTGGCGGCTCCCACCCTGGGGTCTTAGGCGTGGAGGTGGGATCGGACAGGCGGTAGTTCGGCGATCCGTTGGCGTAAATGGGTCATGAATTCAAACATGGTGGCGGCGAGACTCTGGTGGATGAGGTAGCGCGGCAGTCGACCCTGGGGACCAAATACCCAAATAAATTCACCAAAAACTAATAAGACAGACAGACAGACAGACAGACAGACAGACAGATAGACAGACAGACAGACAGATAGATAGATAGATAGCTTTATTGTCTGTTCCATATAAAAAAACAGAAATTTGTCTTTGTCATGGCTTCTCAAAACACCCTCCACACCAAAACACATTGCCACAATTAATAGACACACATAAAATAATTAAAAACCCTAAAAACACAGCCACAATTTACACATTAATAAAAATTAAATAAAAATCACATCAAATATTTAAAAGTGGATTTAGCAAAATATGACCCTTTTAAGAGTCTTTCAGACACTGTCTTTAGGATAATGGGAAGAAATTTTATGCTAGATGGATTAAAAAAATAAATAAAAAAAGTTGCGTGCGTATGTTTTCACCTTCAGGTCTGTGTTCAAAACCCAGATGAAGGTGCAGACAGACGGGTTACTGCTGGATTTGAGAACCACAAACCCTCCTGGACCGTTCTCTCCTCTAAAGAAGACAAGTGGGAGAAGTTAGAGACACAAAACTCACACAGCTGCCCTTTTATTAATTTCTTCCGATTCACTGGTGTCACTGAGCTGAAGGTACTGTCTGACCTGACGTAGCGACCGCTTGGAGGTTTGGCATCGTGGTCAGTTGCCATGCCAGCAGACAGGTAGCAGTCTCGTTTGCGCTCCACTCGCCGAACGTTAACAAAGTCCCTGAAGGATGAAAAATCGATGCTTTGGTCAATTTACCTCATTTCAAACCTCCAGTTCAAACAAAAGATGTAGGTAAAAAGACAAAGGTCAGAGGTGGTGGGAAAAGGTGACAGATCAGAAAAAAAGAAGGACTTTATGACAAACCTGGCAGACACGACTCCCCCCGCTGCCCCGGAAGAGACATCATACGATACCATAGTGTTATCATCGACCCTCTGGAGGATCTGAGGAGAAGGGAAAGAAGTATTGTTAGACTTCGGCACCTTTAGAATGGAGCAGAGATGCTTAAAAAAGGCAGCAGTATGACGAAGAGGAAGTGGCAACCTGGCAGATGGAGACAGTTTTGTTCCAGAGGACCATCTTCTCTGGTTGCAAAATCACTTCTTGATACACGAGCTCGGCGGGACACTGCATGAAAGCCTGAGAAACACACAACAAACGTGTGTAAACAGCTACAATGTTGACAAGGACAAAAGAAGGAAAGAGATGACACGGATAAAAAAAGTAAAAAAATAAAACCCTCGTATACAGTTAAATCTGTTTCCATTAATGTCAGAGGTGACGCATGCTGAACTAAAGCTGCTGGTGTTCTGCTTCATTAACATGATTTCCTGAACATTTGACATGAAACTTAAAAGGCTTAACTGCTGCATGAAATTCCCTTTTCACTTCAAACCACTACTCCAGTGACCTAACAGACATCATTCGACCGGAAAATCCTACTATGTTATGGTTTCTGCCACATCTTTACAAGGAATTCACTGTAAGGTTGGAAAGTGTTTGCACAAATATCTGGAGGTGGTTTGTAACAACATGAATAATATTCTGCTTGTTTGCTTGTACCACAATTGCAATCGAAATGTCTATCAGTCGCATATTATTATTAAATAACTATAACTACATTTAACGTCTGATTTACACACTGGAAAGAAAATCTAAATCTTACCAAGTGTATTTTACTCATTTCTCATCATAATATTTCATCACACTTAAAATAAGACCAACACTTAAAGAGTAACTTGTCACTGAGAGATAAGAACTAATTTTTAGAAAATAGAAAATCTTAGTTCAAGAAATCTTGCCAAGATCATTTTCACTTCTTTCATTGGAACAAAAAGAAAAAAAAATCTTGAATTTAAAAAAAAAAAAATCTACCCGTAGAACAAGTGAAGAACAAGTAGTAAGACTTCTTGAAATAAAATTTTCCATATCTATTGTCTAAAAAAACAATTATTTATATCTCACTGAAAAGTTCCTCTTTAGGTGTTTATGTCTTACGGTAAGTGTGGTGAAATATGTTTTACAACAAATTAGAAAAATACACTTTTTTCCCCAAGGCATTTTTCCCCTTGTTTTTTTATTGAGTTTTGACCATGTAATTGGAATTTTGGAGTTCGAGCAGGTGCTAAAAAGCAGCTTGACCAATTTAGCAAAAAAAAAAAAAGAGCCCCAAAACAAAACCTACTGGACCAAAATTTAAATTCTTGTTGTTCAGTGTGTTCCAATTCATAGTGCGTATTCAACATCTTTAATCTCTTATTAATGTAAATTCTAAGTGTTGTATTTAGTAAAAAATCTGTCAAACTTCAATTCTTCCAAACCCATGTTTTGACCCTAAAACATGCGGTAAAGCAAAGCTACTGAAAATACAATCACATAATCACAGCAGTATTTATGACACTGAAACATGGGAATACATCTTAGGGCTAGATCTACTTCCTGGCACGTACTGTTCCTTGACTTTCACTTTGTGTGTAGATTCCACTGCTTTACTTCCTGACATTTTTCACGTGATTTTGGTTTAACGGACCATTTTAATGCATTTACTAGCTCTAAATATGACCAGTGTGGAACTATCCTAATGTTTATGATTCTAATTCTAACAAATGTAAAATGGTCTAAGGCCATGGAACCTCTTTATTTTTAGTTTTCATAAAATAGGGTAAGGTAAGATTAAACTTTCTTAATCCCGTAGGAAATTTCCTGAAATTCTGAACAGGAAGGAGACATGGCTAGGATCAACAAAGTTTAAAAACAATCTTTATCCTCTCATCATTTGGGCCATTTGATACAGAAGTGTGTCTAAAGTATGTTAAGTCTGAGGCTGATTAACATCATTTAATAAAGCAAGAAGCAAAAGCCTTAAAGCACTGAAGAGCACAGCCTTTAGTTATGGAAACATCCTTTAAAAAGAAAGTATTCTCTGCATTCTTCTACAGATATTATATATGACAAATCTGTCTGTTTGTGTCATGACTCAAGTTGCTTTAAAGTGACTGTAACAGTAACAGGAAGTCTCCTCTGATTTGAAGTATGATCTGATTTAACGCCTCATTGGTCCCACTTATTTTACCGTAGCACACTCTAGAGGTCAAATACTGTAAGTGTGTTTAGCAGACTGGAAGAGATAACCATGTAACATACACTAAGTAAAATAAGTCCATTACATGGCATTTTGTGTTAAAGTGAGAGAGGCCTAAGTTATGAATTCTAAAAAGGATAATTTAGAGCTTAATATGATAAATAAATGCAACATTATGGTCTTTTTTTTTGTCTGTACTAAGGTTACACCATAAATACACAATGGTCTGTTTTACCTTTAGAATGAAAGTCTTTCCATGATAGGGAATCTCCAGAGTGTAGACAGAGTCTCCCATGTCCTGAGAAAAATAAAACCATCATCAGTGTCAGGATCTTTTTTTTTTGGGAATTAAGTATGACACATAATTAATATTTCACATTACAAATAAACCGAAACCATCAGTGCAGTAAACAATGCGGTTTGACTAGTTCTATTTATCAGAAGGCGTGACAGTATTGGCTCATGCTTGGAGTTTTTATGATATTACATTTCATAGAGAAGCAAACCTTGTAGAACAATACAGACAAATGTGACCTTTGTGGATATTATTCTACTTTTGAATCTCTATTTTGTTTCCTCATTTCAAGCAAACAATGATTAAACTGAAACCCCAAGAGATTCACTTCAATTTCATTGGATACTAATAAAAAGTCCAGGAGATTATGTTTACTATCACTATATGACAACTTAAAGGCAGCCTACGTTAAACATTCATAAAGAGAAACACTGGTTTAGAATATATACTGTATGTTTGTGAACAGACTCTGCAAGTCAGATTGTCAAATTGCGAAGGACTGGTTTTGTTTTTGGTTTTCTGTGCATACCAAAAGAAACAGGGTTACTTTGAGTCACTCTGGTGAAAGTTTGTCTCTCCAAGAATAAAGGAGAAATCCAAGACATCAGGTTTTTTTTTTTTTTTTTTTTTTTTTTTTAAAGTTTCCACTGTTTCATCAATGCAATATCAACAGCTCTGTATCAAAATCATGGTTCATATTTTAAGACACTATGAATATACTTTACAGTAAAGGTGGCAGTTAGAATGGAAATGCAAAGGTTCAAACGTGTCTGATATTGTTGCACTGATATGAACTGGTGGAATTTTTGAAAATAACCAACTGGCAAAGCCGTTGCCAATTTTAACTCGCAGTGTTGTGACTAAACCAGGGCTTTAAGATTTAAGATTGTATATTTTCAATTATTTTCATAAAGCAAAACTGCATTTAACTATCTTATATGGTATATTGTCACTGTCAGACAAAACTTTTACATCCAAAAGGGTTCTTTTTTTCAGGAAACTGTGCAGTCACAAACCATTTTCAATTGTAAAATATTTCTAAGACTGTCAGGCCAATGTCAAGACTGATCAATAGAATAATGTTATGACAAAAAAAGACCAAAAATGGACTTCTGTCTGACAGCAATGAAATGTAATATGTGCTTTTTTTCACCTGTTCCTATCAGATGTTTCTAGGGCTGCACTGATATGTTAGTCAGACATCAGAAGGCAGACGTCACGGTGTCATAAAATACATTTCTGGGCTGAAACAGTCTATAACTACTGCCTGTATGTTGGTTTACTATAACCTCTATCTTTACTGATGCAGAAGGGGCTAAATGCCTTTATTTAACCACCATGACAGTTCTTAATACTCTTTTCTGGAGGCAGTTGTTTTTACCTGCAGGTGACTACCATTTTAAGCATCTGACACTGTTTAATCTCCAGGTTTGTTTGTGGGACACCCACATCTCTTTCATCTGGTGGGTCAGGGCGGTCCCACACTTATGGAAGTGAAAGTGAAAACTGTAGCCTAGCGCTCATTTGGGTCATGGGAGTGTGTTTCTAGTTGTACGTTGTTAAAGTAGTCCAGTGTCTCATCTCACTGTGGATCTTTGTTGTGAACTGAGCTTTAACCAAACAGCAGTGTGCTCGAAAGAATCTTGTCCATTTACAGTCGGTATTATTCAACACTGAAATCCACACTGACTCACATTGTTCTTCTCATATTTCCAGTTGTCCTCCTGCGATAGGATCTGCTCCACCACCGACATGGCCTCCTTGCCCTGTCTGACGTACTCCTTCTCCTGTGTGGAGAGACAGATGAGAGCAACGGCGTTGAGCCATTTGCTAATCGGGTTCAAAGCAGCTGCTAGTAAAATGTCTGCAGATTAACGACGATACCTGAGCAGTGACGGCTCTGCGACCGAGACCCTCCTCATCGAGATCTTCCTCAGAGCCTGCAGAGAAAAATCAAGGTTGAAACAGGTCAAGTGAATCTGACTAATTCTGTAGGAGCTAAATGTACGCTTCGAAAAGTGTTCTACACCTGCAACGGATTCGGGTGGAGAGTAGAACTGTCCGTCTGAAACAGCACGGGGGTAGATCATGGGAGCCCGTTCACAGGCTGCGTTCACAGCTGCTAAATAGGCTGAACACAGAGGAAAAGGTGACATGGACGTTTGTGGAATTACGCTCATGTTTGTCTATTACCGCACTCGTACCTCTCTCATCTTCTGCCTCCTGAGTGAGAACCTTAAAGTCCAGAAACCAGGTCTCCAGCCAGGCCACCACGAAGGATGTGATAGGCAACACGTAGCCAAATGCATTCTGGGCGAGAAGCTGCTGTAAAGAAAGACACTGCATCACCCTGGAGTTGAAGGTGTAAAATAGACATTCCAGAATTCCAAATGAGGTGCATTTTTCCAGGAATATCTGATTGACTGATTCTTTAATGACCACACTGCAAGCAGGTGGAATTTGTTTTCAGTACGGCATGGTACAGGTTCCAAACATGCAACATGTAGACTAGGGACAAACTGAGACAAAATATGGACACCACACATATAGACACATGGACAGTTCCAGTCCAAGTTCAGTAGGTTATCTGCAGGAATTCAAAAGCTTTATGGCAGTGGGGGCAAAACTGTTTTTGAAGTGGCAATTGTCCTACAGTGCCAGGAGCTGAAATGCATAGTTTGCAGGGTGAGTGGGGTCTGCACACCGCTCTTTTGTGGTGAAGTGATTCCAGAGATGGGAGGGGAGAGCTGATGATTTTTGAGGTTCTGTTAATTGTAGGCTGCAGTTTTTTTTCTCAGAGAGTGTCAAGACTATTGCACCAGACTGTTATGGATGAGGTGAGGATGCTTTCCACAATGCCTGAGTAAAAACGGATCAGGAAATGAGGTTGTACTCTGAATTTCTTGAGCGGTCCGAGATGGAACAGTCTTAAATCTTATAGTTTTAAGTCTTATATCTGCATTTTACACGACTATTTCTTCTCTATCGAAAACAATTTTTTTTTAGTTTTTCCTGTGCCTCCTTTGTGTGACATGTGGATTATTATCAGCGCAGTAAAAATCACGACTCCAGGTGGTTTTTTTATGTTCAATATTTGTATTCAACTGATGGTTTAACGGCGAATTTATGAGATGAGAATGCTTTTAAAACCCCACATGGAAAATGTATTGTCAATAGACTAAAGAAAAGGTTAAATATCAAGAAAAACCTGTGAAAGATGTTGCAAAAATAGTTCTAAGTCTTTAATGGTTAACGTACCATTGAAATGAATACAAAACATATTTTTGTTTTGCCGTTTTTTTTAATTATTTTTTTCTCTTCTGATGTTCAAAAGTAATTTCTGCATGTCGTGTCTCTATGTTTATACTTTTAAAGATTCAAGGTTCAACATGTTGAAATAAAAAAAAAAAAACAACAACAAACAACCATGAGAGAACTAAATTTGTTCCTCAGGCCAACATTAAAATAAATCATGAAGAATAAACTAAATAAGCCAAATCATACTAGACACCTATAATCATAAGTTGAACAAAATGCTAAAATATTTACTAAAAACATTGCTAAAATAACAATGATAAATGCTTGTTACTTCTATAACATACATTGTCTCATTATCTAGATGCTTGTTAAACACCATAAACATCCTGTAAGTTTAAGAGTTTCTGTTAATAAAAAGTAAATCTTAAAAAAAATGAATATAGGAAGATTGTATGAAATTATTAAACGAAGTCAAGAACTATTTTACAGCACAATGACTACCTGAGGTTGAGTATTTTCACAGTAAAGTAACTGTATTATTGAACCGGTTTGATACAATTTAATTACCTCTGCCCAGGAGGTTTTACATTCAACTTTTATTTGTCTGTTTGTCTTTCAGCAGGATTACACAAAACGTTCTGAACAGATTTTGATTAAACTTTCAGGAATAATAGATAATGGGTCAAAGAAGAACCCATTAGATTTTGAGCAATAAAGGTCAAGGTCACACTAAAGCTCAACAGCTAAAACACATCAGTGGTAATATCTCAGGATTCAGACAAGATAGAATCTGCCTTTTTTTTTTTCACATTCACAACATCTCACCCGTGCACATCAGATGACTCAACACCTATGGCTCCATCACGTCACGTCACGTTTTTTTTTTTGTTGCTGTTGTTATTTTACTTCCGCATTGGTGTTACATTACAGGACAAAGTACATTTGAAGTTGTGTTTGATTGATAATACAGTCAGGTCCTAAAACCAACCAAGTCTCACTGATTTCAGACATGCAGAAGTGAAAAAAAAAATATATATATATATATGGTTTCACAATGTTGTGTTGTAGCAGAAGGCATGACTTACATTAGATATGATGACTTTTACGACGAGAAAGGCACTGGTCACTAAGGTGGTGATCTGTGGAGGGAGGGAGGGAGGGAGGGAGGGAGGGAGGGAGGGAGGGAGGGAGGGAGGGAGGGAGGGAGGGAGGGAGGGAGGGAGGGAGGGAGGGAGGGAGGGAGGGAGGGAGGAGATATGTGTTGATATTAGAAACTGAATGTATGAGTGGACTTCTTTGTCATATTTGTACTTTCCTGTGACTGCGCTCACTTACCGCAATAACCCACCAATGCTTCAACTTAAAAACAGCGTAACCCACTTGTAGACACAGGAAACGAAACAGAGCAAGGAGCTGAGAGAAGGAGGAACCAAAAAAAAAAAAATGACTGGAGGGTTTTAGGTCATCACATGGTTGAGATGTTTCAAGTTTACAGTCTATGCGTGTGAATAAATGGAGGTCATTTGAACAGAATAACTGAGGTTAAAAACAATCTGAAAACATGTAGAAAAACAGCAGATATCAGGGTCATTATCGTCGACACCAGTGGATTTAAATGTATAACTGTGAGAAACTGTGACTTACTAATATGTCAAAAAAGGAAGATTTGAAGTTATAATGGACGACTTCATTTTCTAGGCTATCCCAGATTGTGTTGGAGATCTGCGGAGAACAAAGCACAGTTAGCATGTACACAAATGTGAAATGATGACTCATCAAGGGGGTTCCTACAAGTTCAATTTAAGACTTTTTAAGACAACTTACAACTGAATTTAATGTCCATTTCATAGTGTATTTCATTATACTGGCGAAAAAGACTGACTCCTAGAATTTAGGAAAATCCGTATATTAATTCATGGGTTTGATTCCCACCATTCCAAGTCATTTCTCAAGTTAGCAATAATTGGTCCCTAATTTTAATATAAATCCTCAGGTTGGAACGGGTAGAACTGAGTAGATTAACCTTGCTTTCTTTGCAGATTGGACATTTCCCAGACACATTTAAACACAATACAACCAACACGTTTATGTCAACATAACAGATTTGTAAATCCAAGATTTTTTAAGACCGTGTGGGAACCCTGACAACACCAGTTCATGCTGAGGTCATAGATTTTCTCAGGTCATGTGGTGGATTTTTTTCAAAAGCACTCACATTTCGGAATACCCCAAATTGTACACCTAATAATTCATGTTTCTTTGTCTCATTCTCTTCCTACATTAAACACATGAGTGATTGAGAAATTAAGCAATGTGATTAAAGAGTCATAATATCAAAAACCCAGGGTTATGTGACAAGAATACTAACATTTTCAGGTTGATTTTCAAGTTTTAGTCTGTGTTGGATGAAATGTATCAGGATATTTTATATTTGTGGAGGTTAGTTTTTATATTTAGGCCTAAATAATGCTGAAAAATGACAGAAGGACTTTGATACAAGCCTTTATTTGTCAGCTGTAGAACATACAAGACCTTTATTTAATGGAAGTTTGTATTAAAGGCACATCTTTATGGACAATTCTCTTTATTCAATAAGTAAAAATGGTCAAATCCTTGTTTTAATCTACTCCTGTTTGTACAACAATGCATAGTTCTACACACACAACACTTTCTTAACCGTTACAAAGTAAATGTCCTCATGCATTACAGTGCATAGAAGAAATTCACTGCTGTACAGAACTTCCATTGTGTTAACATTCCCCGTCTTTGTGTAGAATGTGTTACATTTCACAGAAGACCACAAAACCATAAAAAGAGGAAGAAAATACAAAGCATAATAGAGTACATGCAGCAAAGATCATAACATTTTCAGTGGTTTGTCTGAGGAAATATAGTACTCCTACACAGAATCTAAATGTTTGCTGCACAAAAATGAAAATTATTGTGGATTAAATTCTTTATTGGGTGAAAAGGTATTTTGCTATAGTCTTCTTCCTCAGAAAGTTTACAAATAAATAAATATATCAACCTTTGGTAACTATAAGATTGTACGTAAGTACCTGAAGTTAACACATATATTTAATTAAATACTCAAGTCAGTGTGTACTTGACTGACTGTATACTCACATTCAACTCAATAATCCAGAGTAGGGAGATGAAGAGGAGGTCAAAGGTCACGAACAAACAGAAGGTACGTCGGACGTCAGAAATGGCCCTGCGTTCTGCAGGGGGTACGAACAGGTACGGGGACGGCAGGGACAGCGTGGTAGAGTAGGAGGCGTTGAGGGAGGCGATGGCGGGGAGGCTGCCCCCGAGCTCCCCGTATTCTCCACCTGGCATTCCTGCAGTGACACAGGAAACTCCCCCTGAACAACAATAGAGAACACCACAGACAGTTCAGTTATTACCATAGTTTCCAAATCATGGGTAAGGTACACATAAAAATAAGGAAAATATTTACCAAGTGCATCATGTATGCACGCAAACGCTCTAGTCAGTTTACTTCACTTTCACTGCAGTGTGCAAATCTAGTGCAATAAAACATGCAAATAAAACATCTCATATGTATAAGCGGTGTATACACACACACTTACATAATCAAATAATACATCCAGTGTGTATCATTTGACTAAAACAGAATGTCTAAACGCACCATTTTTGTCAGTACAATGACATAGATATTAATGTGATTTTGGTAATTATCAAGAAGACGTAAAAAAAAAATAATAGATATTGGCTCTGAAATCAAACTCTTATAAGCAATTTTTTGGTTATTATTATTTCTGTCCAAACAAATGAACCTTTAGCTGTACCAGGCGTGAACGAGATATTTAAGAAAAAAAATAGTGTGGTCTAATATTTTTTGTGACCATGTGTGTGTACAGGTGTATATATGAGTATCAGCCCTATCCAACCTGGGGCATGATCAGCATGTTCACAGCTGTAAATAGTATTTAGCTACTTTTGATTTATCTTCTGTTTGATTTTGCTCTCATTTGCCCTTGTGTGCTTTGTTTGTGCTCCACTCTAGCTGCTCCCAATCTGGAATTCCCCTTGTGGGACTAAAAGAAATAGCTTCCCTTATGTTACAGCAGAAGGAACATTCCTCTATGAATTAACGGTTACTTAAGATTTCTGAACCGGAAAGTTCAATGCTGATTATGAATTTATTTACAAAGCAGAAAAAGAAAAGGATGAGGATCAAGTAGATTATGCATGTGAGACTCAGGCCCCTCTACCCCTTCATCCTTGCCCTTGGTACTACCCCTTAAATTGCTTCATCCTACTCCTTTTTGGACATGTCATTGTGTATTATTATTATTATTATTATTGTTGTATTGATTATTGTTGCACTCTGCACATATTCGAAATAAATCATTCAAATTAAATCAAATCAAATCAAGGGATAGGGACTGAAACATTCCACTATGAAATGGGACAATCCTTCGTGACCCGTAACATCATCATCAGTCTTAGATGCTGCTATAAATACATAGAAAAACCTTGTTTCTGAAAGTGTTCCCCATGTAGTAGCCGTAAGCATCTCCATTCCATGGGCTTTGGTCATCTTTTTGTGGTTATTAACTATAAACCATAGAAATGTGATCTATTACTCATTAAAACAGCATTAAATGGTTGTTGTTTCTGAATAAAATACGTACATTTGTGTGTTTATCAGATCACACTGCTGCACTTTTGGGCTGTGTTTACCTCCGTCTTGCCAATAATTTGAAAAGAATTATGGGGGATTTCTCCTACCCGTCCATTCATAGAGTGGTCCTGGAATATCTCCATTTTGACGGCTATAAATTCCTCCGCCTTAAACATTCTCCTCCATCTAATTGACAACCGGGATTTGTTGATAGACTTATCATTTCAATCATGGGTTGGAAGAGGGATACGTCTAAAATAAGCAGGATCCTGGCCATCGAGGATCAGGACTGGACATCCCTGGCCTGGGTTAACAGTTGCTTCAGGTATATTTTAAACAATTTTTTTTATGGAATATCCTTTGCAGTTGACAGTATTTGTTTTTTTTTTTAAGTAAAGCTGTGAACTTTTGTCAAAAATGCATTTCTGAAGGGTACAGGTAATTCACTAACAATGAAAACATAATTTTTTTCCATAACATTAAAACACTTAACTTGCACTCGTGTTTCATAACCTGCTTGAAGATGTGATTTTTAACTGTGTAAACATGTAACTGTGTGTTGTATTTGCTTGGTCAGAACTCCTTTATAAAAGAGGTTCTTAATCTCAGTGAATTTTTTTCCCAGTTAGATAAAGGTTAAATAAACTAGTAGTAGTAGTATAGTAGTATCAGGTACAAAAAACCCTGACTCTAGCACACATTTTGTCCATTATAAATATATGGGAAAATGTTTTCTTTTTCTCATTTAAACGTGTAACTTTTACCTACTGTTCCTCAAATGTAATGCAATATATTGTGGGTCACTGACTATAAACCCAATTTGATATGAATTCATCTAATTGTTTGGTTTTTTTCAGACATGAAATTTCACCCATTATAAGTTAATGGATGAAAAACACAAATAAAAACTTCATCAAACATTTAAACTTCAACCTACTTTTTCAAAAATGTAATGACATATATTGTAGGTTACTGACTTACAGTCTAAACCAAATATGTTATGAATTCAACCAATAGTTTTGCTGCTAAAGTGTTAAAAAAAAAAAAAAGAAAAAAAAGAAATAACCAAAAATAATACCCCTTCTCTCCCCTTTGGGTGGTGAGGAAATAAAACTTAGCTTCTATGTAACACTTAAAGTCAAAGAGACAGACAAACTCAACTTAGATTACTCTCCGATTCTGGAGAAAAAAAGATGCACATTAACTTGAAAAGGCCAAAAATAATCGAAATTTCAAGCAGACCTGATTTGACCTGAGGTGCTTGGTCACATGTTGAGTTTCTTTGTGAATACTGTCATAACGCAGTCTCTGAATTACAAAAAATATCCTGTTTTTAGTTAACCCTCCTGAGGCCCAGCAAAGCATATTGGTCCTCTGCGGGGGGATAAAACTTTCACAGCTTTAGTTAACACACGAAAAATAAAAATCTATTCACTGCAAGGAGCATT
The DNA here is from genome assembly GCA_020466265.1 of Siphamia tubifer. NCBI lineage: Eukaryota > Metazoa > Chordata > Actinopteri > Kurtiformes > Apogonidae > Siphamia > Siphamia tubifer. The sequence goes on along the minus strand of CM035790.1, from coordinate 24,411,152 downwards.
CCATAAAATATTTGTGAAAAAGTGCAATTATTTAACTTATCAAAACCCAGCACTTCCCAAATTATTTTTTTTATCTAACCTTTCTTGAGTGATTTATAATCATTTACTTCAAATATTATCTTCTATATATTGTTTTTTTTAACTTTATCAGTATATATTATGTATTTTCCCATTTTAAACACAAATTAACATTGGATTATTACATCAAAAACAGAGAAAAAGTGACTTTTTCAGTAAGCACTTCCATGGTAACTACAGAACCTCTGAACATCCAACTGGGTCATATCTGATGACTATGAAAAGATGACAAACTGTATTTTATATCAATTATTTACATGAGTTGATACGATTAGAGGATCGACAGGCATCCAACGTTATAGATCAGTAGATGGTTTTAGTCGGTGGTGGATGTTTGGGCCAAAACTTGTATTTCCCTAGGTCTCAGTAGGATATAGCAACAACATAGTCTATAAGAGCAAATAAATGTTGCACAAGCAAAGAAAACACCGTATAAGGAACAGGAACCTACATATGGAGAAGAACACCCTCCACTTCTATCAGTCTCATGACTCTCCTCAACTGAGCACAGGCCATTTTTATGATTGACCAACATACAGGAAACTGGAAAACCTAAAATCTTCTCATAAAATATGTCATACAGGTATAGATTTACAGGTAGATAAGAATTTTATGGCTACTTATTTACACAATGTCTGTGACACTTTTACCTGTCAACCCTTATACAGCCAAAAAAAAAACAGTATGTGTGACTGCACTGCAGACAATCTACCAGGACTGGACAGAAGTTTTATCCTGATCTGACAGTGGATACCATCTTTTAAAGCCCACTAAAACATAGAAACGTTCATTGATTGATTTTTTTTTTAAGTTGCTGTCTTTGAACACAGAAATTCACACAAAGTTTCCCAACTCGTGGCATAAAAGCCAAATTTTAGTTCCAAAAAATGAACAAACCACTGTAACATGTTCATTTTTCCACAGACTTACCCGTCTTCAAAATAATGTTAAATCATGTCAATCATGGAAAAGCAACTGAGCCAAGACCAGTGAAGCAGAAACACATCTGAGCAAAAAGTGAACTCCAAAAAAAAAAAGAAGCCATAAAGCAGTAAGGATTATGTTACCAAGTAGGGAAAGCATTCACTGAAGGAAGTAAATAACATTCCTGGCTCTTCATTTAGATCGTTGCCATCTGAGATGTGAGATCACCCAGGCCTCTATTGACTATAGATAGAGCCACATTCTTATTTGTTCCAAAAATTCCTTAAATAAGTGAAGAAGATAATAAATAAGCAAAATCCCTACGTCTGTTGGGTTGTAGGTGACGTCAAATGAAGTATCTCTCTATTTTCTCTCTATCCATCTACATCCACGTTGAACTTATAGAAGGATATTTCCTCAATGACATCAGATTATAGACAGAATAAGTCTGTTTTTGGCTATTGCGCTTCTGTCTGCTCAGTGAATCACCAACGGCTGCAGTGAGTGCTGTCTCTGAGTTCATCGTAAACACTGAGATTTATGCTAATTCTATTCTGTCTATGTTGTCTATTATCAAAAACCTTAAGTATCACCATTTAGTTATTCTGTGTAAATTAAGCTTTATCTTTATGTTTCTTTTGGGACCAAACTTCAATATGTTGATAGCACTGATTGAATTATTTACTTATTTTTTGGTATTGCTTGATATCTAATTTAATTACCTCAAGAGTAAATCTTATGATGCTGATGAGATTTACATAATACATATGAACATTTACATCTCTATGAGACAACATAAGTGCCATTATGTTTTATCTTTGACCATTTTTTTCAGCTATTTCATGAAAAATGGCAAGGAGTTTCTTATAGTTAAGCTTCTTCTGATGCAAAGAAATATACGTCACTTAATCTACAAATCCTGTTAATAATAACACATTAATAGACTACAGTATATAGTACAATTTACCCATGTCTTATAGATGGTTTGGGTGTATGTCAAGGTTTGTACAGTAAAGCTTTATGGGAAACTGGTTCGATTTGGAACCAGTATTGAACTTTTTTTGTGTATTATTCGACTAATATGTTTGCAACATTTCTTAACTGTATTTATGACACATTAAATATATGTAACTCCTGAATGAGATACAGTCTATGTATTGCCCCTTTAAGGTTTGTTTTTAGCACGTTTTTAGGACAGACTTTGCTGCATACTGCAGATACTTTAAATAGCTTTAAGCAGATTTGTGGTTGTGTTTCAAATAAATAAACTGTTATGCATTAAACCTGCAATAGGGCTTTTAAAAAAACAGTCAATACATGTGAATTTAGTGAGAGATCTTTGCACTATGACACTAGGTTTTCGGTGTTTTTTTTTTATTTCGACCATTGGACCTTTGTCTGTTTAGTGAAGCATCATCAGTCTATGGAGCAATTCATAAACAAAGTCCCTGAAATTTAAACTGAAACAACATGTATATCAGCGTAAGGAATCGATGTTGTAGCTTCAAGTTTTCGATTATTATAACTGTAGTGCTGTCTGATTATGCAACACCTTTTTCTTCACAACAATAACAATCTGTCGAAGCTGGAGTTAGATGTATGAGGCTAGCTAGCATATGCTAATTTACAAGTCAGACAGCGTTAATTCAATCAAGATTCCCGCAGTAATAGCATTTATAAATGTAGATAAGACTTTGTAAACAACATCTGATCAGTTGAAGACAATCTAGCTAACTAACCCTAATTATTAGTAGGTTGCCCCAGTTAGCTTAGACCGGCTAACTAAAGTTACTCTAACATGCTAACTGTTACACCATGAATAACAATGAATTACAACCTCATACCTTCGGCGAATCACGGTGATAAGTTACATTACGTGGTAATACAGAGAGGTCAATCTTATATACAAGCTATCGTGTCTGGAATTGCCAAAATTTCAGCAGTAAACTCACTTGATTTACCGCAACATCATCATCCTCATCCTCACCATATTCGCTTTGCGGCTACTTCCGGGAGGAATCAGTTTCGTCCAATCAAAGACGAAGATTCCGACAAGATGATACTCTGCCGCGAGTCACGTGACGGCTACGAAACCAAACAGAAAAAGTTAAAACGAAACTGTACCGTCTGTTCATTTTAAACGACTGACTCACCCTACGTAATAACAAAGACAGACATAAAAATTGACATGAACTTTCTTTGAACAGAGACACAATGTTTTGTTTTTTTTTTTTACCATATAAGCTCTTAAATTAAAGTTGTTGCACATTGTGTATATAAAATGGATGTACCATATCATCATAATTAATTTATCATATACTTGTATTCTTTTTGCTGTTATGATTTTATGTACACAGTGGTATTTTTTTTAAATAGATCGACATTTTATTGTTTAAGACATTTTATCAGATTTAATTTTTTAGAACCTTTATCAAAAGTGTATCAGAGCATAAAGCCATCTAAACAATGGTTACGCAATCAAGTACTAATTTCTGTGATTAAATCAGACTGCAAAAGAGGCAAAAAAGAAGAGACAATTCCATAGATATTGATGTAAAAGCTGAAGTGATTGATTATTATTAACAAAAGTGTGAATAGATACCAGCTCTGAGATTAAACACGAGCTATTTTTGCTGTTGTCATTATATTTGTCTTTTTTTTTTTTTTTTTTTTTTACCTTTAGTTGTACTGGGGATTAAAACTAACAAGAAATTGATAGATACATGACTGTACCTCTGCATGTTAATTTTATTTCTTAATCTTAAATATCACAGAACTCTATTTTCGTACAAAATAAGAGATATAAATAAACTTTCGTTCCCGTTTTTTAAGTGCAGCAGAACTGTACTCTGTCAAAAACAGAAATAATCTTACTTTAGTGTACCCAGCTACATGTAGATAATACTAGAAAAGAAATGCATGACATCTCAAACCTTCTAAATAATTATCAGATATGAAGGAGAAATTTGACTAAATATCAGGTCATGTGAAAAAAAAAAAAAACAAAATTAAATGTTTATACTAATTTATCTGCATAAAAACTAAACATAATCAACAGTCCATAGACTTCAAAATAAACTTTAACAATCCAGGGGTCGATTTGTCTCGGATTAAGAGTTTTTATCTAAAACCTCCATTACAATGGGAAGAAAAACATTGTTGGTCGTGCATTTCCGATTAACGCCTCCACCAATGTCACGTGACTGTATGACCCTCTGAAAGACAAGAGAGTAATCCGTATCAATTTCCGAGTTTGGAAACGAAAACTATTTATGATTAGATTAAAACTTGAAAACATCTTATTTTGGCAATACTACTCAGTAATGGATATTGAATCAAACGAGTCTTTAAAGAATTAAAGAATGAACATGTGTCAAACTGCATACATTATATCAATACATATCATTTCACATAACAATAACTGTATGAAAAAGTGTGTTTGCTTTAAATAAAAAAGGAGTTTTTTTGTTTTTTTTACCATACACTCATGTAAAAACAGTTTTTATTTGGTTTGTTTCTTTTAGTTTTTTGCACAAGGCCCTGATAAAAACATTTAATAAATTAAAATAAAGTACTCATCACACATATATTCAAACTCGTTTCAAGGGGGGAAAAGGAAAAATGTTTATTTTTGTTATCATTGCTTTAAAACAACCACATCACATTTAGAAACAAGATAATGGAAAAATAAAAGAAACAATAAAGACAGTTAAGCATTAAAGTTCATACATGTCTTTCCATGGTTGTTTTTTTTTTTTTTTTTCTTCTTCTTCTTCTTAGGAGGTTAGACAGAGAGCAAAGGAGGAGAACAAACAACCTGTCCATCTGTCATCTCATAATTTGGACAGATATATCACCGTTATATACAAACAGAAAGATTTATTCATCCTGTGGCACAACCTTAAAGATAAGCAGCAGAAACTGTCTCTAAATCTAAACTGGAAACAAAATAAGTAGACAGACTGGAAATAGTTCAAATGATTTGTGATGTCCATGAAAAGAGATTAACTGTCTTAAAAACACTACAGAAAGGCCATGCAGCGACTGTTTCACTTAAATGTCAGTCGAACAGTAACTACAGGACTTGATTTTCATAAACTGTCTGTAAAATGCAGGCTTTTGTGTCATTTTAGACTCAAATAACAACAGTAGAAACAGGATAGAGCTGAGCTACTCATACACTGGCCCTTGGATAGAAAAATAGCTTTTACAACAGATTCATGACATACAAATCATGAGTGAACAATTACAAAGATAACAACAATAGAAAAGAGTTAACGTATAAAAGGGAATCTGAGAAATCTCAAACAAGTTGATAATATTGGAAAGATTGGAAATTAAAACTGTGATTCCCTGTGTTAGTTCAAAGTGTGTGGAGGAAACATGTGGTATTTTAAGACAATAGAGGTAGCGTCACCCTTTAAATATTAATTTGAAGACATCCTGAAAGTACAATAAATCCTAATTGAAATTTTAATGGAGTAACCACACACATGCACCCAATGTGCTACAGGATTTTAACAAAATACACACAATTATTTTGACAAGAATTGATTGATTTTTTTTTTTTTTTTTTTTTTTAATTCTGGTGAAAATATCTGATGCGTGTACACAACCAGTCACAACTTTACGAACATCAAATGTATCCTTCAAATTAGAACCAATAAACAAATGCAGAAAGAAAATAGTAAACAAAAAAAAATAAAAATAAAAAAGTAATGATACTGGTGCAAAATTGTTTTTAAAAAAATCTACTGAAGGTCAAATATGTTGAGTAGTTGTAGTTCTTTTCCACACTGTAAGATTCTGGAAGAAATTGTTTATGTGTTTAGAAGCTTAAGTTAATTTGATCAAAGGAGAAAACAGATATATGACCCTACAAATGCCTATCATACATAATACTTTGCAACTTTTACAGACCTAAAAATACATTTAACCACTTTTAAATGATGTATCACCACCTGTTTTATGAACTTATCCTCTTCATTTTGTGTTTTCCATTGTAAATCAGATATTTCCCTATATTTAATTTATTCACCATGTAGATGTTCATAAAATCTGAAATTTAATTAGGAAAGTTATTACGTAAAAACAGAGAAAACTAAAGAAAAAGTTAGTTTATCAGCAAAATATATCATGAAATGAAGGTAAAACAAATCAGTTTGCAGACTACATAAGTTTATAGTGTTGAATCAATATTGTAGAAGATGTTTCGGTGTAAATAAGACATATCTGATGCTGCTGAAATGTATGCATGTTACCTGAACTATTTCAATAGTGCAGTTTGTTCTATTAAAATAAAAGAGTCATATAAGAGAACGACTCTTATATTGTCATACTCTAATGACAACATTTTATATTAAAATAACAGAGTCATGAGGCAATAAAAATGCTAATCAGTAAAAAATAAAAGTTAGAAAAGCAGTCTGAGAGGTAGACCCCCCCCCCCGAATGAGGAGAGGTCTGCCAAGGTTTGTTGGTCTGTCAGTCTGTTGTATCTGTCTGTATGGACGGATCTTGATAACAATTTCATGATCTGTCGGGAGTGTTATGATTGTGTCATGATTAGATTTTGGTGGTGATCCAGAAGAGATTGTGGATTCTGGATCACTTTGAAATTTTACATTGGAGAATACATTTCAAAGTGATCCGGAATCCAGGATCTCTTCCGGATCATGAAAAAAATCTAATCATTTGTTCCTTGTGACACTCCAAACATGGAAATGAAATTTTCATCAAGATCCATCTATAACGTTTTGAGTTATCTTGATAACAGACAGACAAACAAACATAACCTCATTGGCGGAGGTAATTAAGCAATAAAAATTACTACCAGAATTACATTCAACCAAAAGTGCATAGCAGTAGTGAATGCACAACACACACACACACACACACACACACACACACATATATATATATTATTGCTTAATGTTTATTTTTACAGATTAACATTTTTTATTGCCTTATGATTGTTATGTTAATACAATTTCCCCTTGGGATCAATAAAATAATTCTGATAACTGCATTTTGTTGTTGTGTATTTGTACATGGGCAGTGACAATACAGTTGAATCTCATTTAATGTAATTAGCTGTGAATACCAACATACAAAACAGTTCTTTTCTGTGTTAAAGAATAAAAGTCGTCCTGTGCACACAGACACATGACGTGAACACCCCTCACAAGGTGGAGGTCTGCACTCTCCAAAGTCTTTCTAGTTTTTATTGGTTATTTAACCTGAGTGATTCAGCTTCAAATGTTTCATTTTAATATGAGAGGTTATCATGACTGTGGCTTGTTTTACTTGGGAATAGTGATCATTTGGTGCGTGTTTATAGATCATCTATGATTGTTTGATTGCTGTTCGACAAAATAGGAGCTGTGGAACACCATTTACTGTAGCATAGGGTCCCCACAAACCAAAAACAGCTGTGTCTGTGTGTATCATGTGACTAAAACAGACAGAAAAGAAAACATGGAATGTCTAAAAGCACTGTTTTAGTCAGTACAATCCCATAGATATTAATGTAAGAACTGAAGTGATTTGTGTTATTATCAAGAAAACATGGAATTGGATAGATATCAGCTCTGAAATTAAACTACTATGCACTATTTTTGTTGTTATCATTATATTTGTCCAAACAAATGTACCAGGTTTTAAAATGAACAAGGAATTTAAGAAGTCAAGGGTGGTCTTATAATTTTGTTTTTCTGCAACTGTATATAAATAAACTTTGATTGATTGAAATATTGAATATTAGATCATGATTATCTACTAAGGTGAGAGTGAGTTGTGAATGTACAAGCAACAAGTAGGTCTAGAGTCTGAATCTTCAAGTCTTAAGCAGGTCCTGAGTTTGAGGTGAAAATCGACTCAAAGTCAAACTATTGATAAAAGTCAACAAAATAAAAGTCAAATGAAACTTTGATGGTCAGTTGGTCCTACAAAAAAAAAATTTAATGAGCATAAACTGAATAGTACTGGTGGAATTTAAGTAATTTCACTATGATTTCTTTTAATTTGTGACACTTTAATTGCAGCGGTCCGATTCAACATTGTATATATTAGTCTACTCTTACTTTGAAAAGTTTTGGAATGCAGTACTTTTATTGCGCTGAAGTTTATTTTCAGTTTATATTAGTACCTTTTTCTGGGCCAAATGATGTCAAAGTTTTCCCAATTACTCGTCTTTACTATATGTCTTTGAACTACTCATGTGGTTTTAATGACATAAATACTGAAGACAATATATTTCTGAGGAGGATGACTTCATGTCAAGTCCAATTTTAGTCTGTTTTTTTCATAAAGTAGTGTCAAGTAGGGCCGAAATCCTAAAAATTGTGGCCTATCTTAAGTCATGTGTCTCATGGTTTTCACCTCTGGTCATAAATTAGGTCCTAAATTCTGATTTTTGTGAAGAAAATTAATCTTTTTAGTCGATAAATGTGAGAAAACCTGTCCTGACATTATTGTGTGCAATGACAGTCAAATATTACAGTTAATTAAAGTAATAAATCTTCACAAACTAATGAAAAATGATCATTACAACTTGATTTTTGTAGATAGTTTAATGCAATATGAGTGATTGCTTTGGTTCTGTCAGATAGTTTCTTTAAAAAAGAACCAAAAAAAATCATAAGCAAATAAAATAAAGGATATATTTAGGGAAGAGTTGTTGGTTAAGGAGGTCTTTAAAGAGTAAATTAGGGTCTCATCATAAATTAGGTCCTAAATTCAAAGTTTTGTTACTCAATTTTACACAATGGCAGTCGTATAGTAATCAATGAAAGCTATTAAATTTTCACTAATTGATTTTTAAAAATCACCATTGTAAATTAATTCTGAAGATAATTGTAAAATGTAATCTGACTGACTGTTTTACTTCTGTCTGATTGTTTATTGTTTTGTCAGAAAGTAATAAAATAAAGAATACATTTAGGGGGGAAAAGTTGTTGGGAAGGGGGTCTTTAAGAAGTATATTAGGATCAAATTGTAAATTAGGTCCTAAATTAATCAGAAAGTATCTTTCAAACTGATTAAAAATGCTCACAACTTGATTCTGAAAACAATTTAGTGTAATGTGACTGACTGTTTAGGTTCTGTCTGATTATTTATTGCTTTTATTATAAACTGCTAAAATAAAGGATACATTTAGAAGGGGAAAAAAGGTTAGGAGCAGGGTCTCTACTCTTTCATTTTTAAGATGCAAATATTTGATGTACATAGATTTTTGACTGGAGTGCAACTTCAGACATGTAATTTCACCTTTCTGCCACTAGAGGGCAGTGCATGCATATTAAACTAATGGACCCAACACTGACAATGCTGAAAATCAGAATGTGATGTGATGTCAAATGGGACATTTACCAAAACAAATAATCTAAAGATTTTCAAGTATTTTAAAAAGATCATAAAATAGAGTTGTTTTATTTAATGTGTGCCTTGGGTGTGATTGTGTTTGTCTGGCAAGTATTACCCTCTTTAAAGGAGTATTTAGCTCTGTGCAGAAGCATGAAGGTAGAAGGGGAGGGAGTTGGGGGGGGGGGGGGGGGGGGCAAGTTTGGCCATGCTGACCTTGAACCCTCCAGTCTTATGATAAACAAAGGAACATTAGGGCCAAAGTGGCGTCTGTAGTCTGCTCTGTCGGTACATCACTCCTCACCTCCTCATAAAGCACTAACACAAACATTCCCCTCTATCCTCCCTTTAATCCGTCGGTTTGGAGGTGAACGCACAGAAATCTTCCCTCACTTTTTCCTCAACTTCAACAAAACAACAAACCGATTTCATCTCCTGTTCACAAGTTCTTCAGATTCTAACCATTTGACAAGAAAAACCCCTTTACTCTCCCCATCTCCTCCCTCCATCTCAGTTACTCCCCCGACTGTTCTCCTCTGTCGTTTCCTTGATTTTGTCCACCTTCTCCTCTTCCTCTTCCTCCACCTCTTCTGCTGCTGGAATCTGCTTGGATGCTTCTCTCATGCTGGAAAACCTGTCTGACTGCTCAGTGGTCGCTGTTTCTTGGTGATCTGAGGAGACAAAAAGCAGAGTTAAAGGTGGATAAAACCATAATACAGACAGATTCAGTTTCAACCACGTGTTACCTGATACTTTTAAGGCAGTCATTATGTTTATATGCACATAAACGCTATTGGCAATAACTGAGCTGAAGATTTAACTGGAGTTTCTGAGAAATCCTAGCGTACAATAAGTGTAGAAGTGAGGTACGTTCCACTCCAAGACACTAGGTGGCACTGTACATCCTTTCATGTTGGTATTCTTCTGATTGGTGCCATAGATGAAAATCCATAAGTAAACAAATGCGGCAGATTTAAAGCAGACGTACCAACACCCAGAGAAGATATGATATATATATATATATATATATATATATATATACATTATATCTCATTATATTTCGTATGTACTGTACACTTTGATTTATTGCACATAATGTGCATGTTGTCATGCAGGAGAACGTCCTGAGCATCACCCCCTGTCCATCCGGCTGATCCAATCTAGCATCTACCATTTCAGATTACTCCCTAAAATTACTTTGCGATTCCGTTTTCTTAATGTATTTATTTAATTAAGCTATTAAAAGGTTTTACTGTTTCTTGATCAGGAATTACCTCTGATGTGCTTTCTGGAAATTCATTTACAAATGAGTCACAAAAACCTTATTAATAACAGGTTGTTCAATTCATTGTTTTTTTTTTTTTTTTATTAAACTATTAATAGTTTTTCCTGTTTCTTAATCAGGAATGACTTCTGATGTGCTTTTTGGAAATTAATTTACAATTGAGTCACAAATATTGGGACCAAAATGGAAACAAGCACTTTATGCTTTTCTGTGCTATCTCAGTTTTAAATGCTGTCATTATTCATGTATTTGGCATTTTCAGCCAAATAAAAAAAAAAAAAAAGTGAAACCTTTACACCAGAATACGTCAATTTAGAACCACATGATCTGGCATGAATAGTCCAATTTCCAACACTCCAGTTTACTTCAACTACAGTGCGACTAAGGCTTTTAAAACTTCAATATTAACTGGACTAATAGAATAGTTAACATTTCTCAAAGTGCATGTAAACATACTGACTAAAGGATTCCACCAGAAATCTATTATGTAACAAATGACCTGATTAAGCCTTTGTTTTTCTGCAGTTTTCAGTGTCAACGCATTGAACTGTGTTGCTCGAATGAAAGAGCAATGGAGCAGTAATCAAAAGGTCCAATCAGGATCTTTCAACATCCTGTTCAGAGGTACTTTGTATTTCACCAGGATGCCGCAAAGGGATTTATTCAGAGAGCCTGTCATCTGGGTTGACAGAGCAATAATTCTGAATGAAATGCAACTGTTCTCATATGACATAATGGAGATTAAAAACCTATAATTTTTCTGCACCAAACCAAAGATAATAGGGGAGTTCATACAGTAGCTTTTCAATTTTGTGTCAATTCACAGATGTTCAGATGCAACTCATTGTCAGAAATTTTAAAGTTTTGGCTCCGATTCATCATCATGCTCACACTCAAAGGCTTTAAATCTTCACAGTTTCTATGAATATATTATTTTCAGCCATTGTGGATTGTATTCTTTTATAATGACATTCATCAGAATCATTATTGAAATCATAAAGGGGCTCCATGATAGGGGGACAACATTGATATTCCAATGAAGGAGGTAATGAACACATTTAGGAACAAAACCACTAATGAATCAACACTTTATATCCACAGACTTTATCACTCACCAAATAAAGTATGAAGATAATTGAGTAAACACGTTTATATGATGGTTAAGGGTTGGTGATATAGGGTTATAGGGCTTTTTACTTGAAATGTCTTGATCATTGAGTAATTTTGTAATTTTGCCTTTAGTTAGTTGATTAAGATAAAACGATTTTAAGCAAATATGTGACCCGCCACCACGAAACCAGGCATAAGTCGCGCTGAGCCGTTCAGAGCTACAGCCAAATTTAGGCTGGAAGGTGATTTGTTATTTGTGTTTACATCTTATCAAAAAACGGTACCGTAACACCTCTATGTTCAGTTCCTGTGGTCATTACATTGAAATCCAATCAATAAAGGTGTTTATTGAGTCAATTATTTAAGCGGCGACAAAAGTTCAGGGATTGCTGAGCAAAGACAAAGACGACTTCCACCTCTTTTCGCCGAACAAACCGATCTCCGTTCCGTGAGTAAACACCCAAGTGTTTGGTACGAGGTAAAAGCTTATATTGAATGTTCTGTCCAATGGTGTAAGCCAAATGATTATAATACGTCACACTTCTGTCCTATTATTATAATATATAAAACTTCTGTGACATGTCCATCAGAGTGTCCTTTAACATCTGTGAACAATTTGTGTCAATCGGATACAAATTATTATGCATTGCTAAAGACTTCCTACCCCAAAACAGTCCAAAACTTTAACGGACAATATCTAAAAATGTGCAAATTGCAAAATATGTCCAAATGTGGATATTAAAATGACCATTTGGTTCTACTTGTGATAGAAACATCATTTTTTCACCATCTTAAACCTTAGTTTCCACTCTACCAAGATACACAGATAACTCAGTTTTGATTTCAAGACACTTATGCCTGGTTTCGTGGTGGTGGGTCACATATATATATATATATATATTTTTATGAACTGTAAAAATAATAAAATGTTTCCCATTTTAAATATATGGTGTTACCACAGTGGCCAATGACTTTATTACACACATCACATGTGGCAGTTTCCCTGTTAGTTGCAGTGAATAAGCTCCACACAGCGCTACCATTTCTGTTCACCATCACAAGCTGCTCTCAGTTAGTGGTCTGACTCTCCAGTCTGTAGCAGAGTGGGGGCGGAAAGTGTGGCTGAGAGAGAGCAGTGGAGAGAGAGAGAGAGAGAGAGAGAGAGAGAGAGAGAGACAGACAGAGAGAGAGAGACAGAGTGAGAGAATAAGAGAGAGAGAGAGAAAGAGAGAGAGAGACAGAGTGAGAGAATAAGAGAGAGAAAGAGAGAGAGAGAGAAAGAGAGAGAGAGAGAGAGAGACAGACAGAGAGAGAGACAGAGTGAGAGAATAAGAGAGAGAGAGAGAAAGAGAGAGAGAGAGACAGAGTGAGAGAATAAGAGAGAGAGAGAGAGAGACAGACAGAAAGAGAGAGGGGCAGGGTAGAGAGAATGAGAGAGAGAGAGAGAGAGAGAGAGAGAGACACACACACAGACAGAGAGAGAGAGACAGAGTGAGAGAATAAGAGAGAGAGAGAGAAAGAGAGAGAGAGACAGAGTGAGAGAATAAGAGAGAGAGAGAGAGAGAGAGAGAGAGAGAGAGAGAGAGAGAGAGAGAGAGAGAGAGAGAGAGAGAGAGACAGAGACAGAGACAGCGTGAGAGAGGTGTGTGCAGTTTGCAGACAGACTTTTAGAGAAACTGTGCTCACAAATTTGAGTAATTTGCTGGATGAATAGGAGAGAAACTATAACACAAGTGCTAATCTCATCACGCTACTACTGATCCAATACTAATAATGACTTTGGTATAAATACTATTGATATTTACATTGATATACCCAGCCCTGATTATGGTATCACAGAGTGTTTTTCCCACAAACAAAAATGAATTGACTGTCAAATTAACATTGTATAATAATCATAGCACTATTAGCTTAGCTCAAAACAGCCACAGTAAAATCACAAATCATCTGTGTTCTGTATGATTGGTGTAGTCAACAACTGCACTAAAGATCAGTTTGGAATCATCCAAACAAGGTAAAAAAAAAATAAAAATACCAGTTTAGTCTGAACCGTGGAAGAACAAATCACAACTTAGCAAACATCACATATGTTTATACCTTCATAAGTTTCATTATTAAATTCACCTATGTAGAAGAAACTCTACTGTTTCAGCACAAACTCCATTGTTTTTATTTAGAGCTGCGGCCAGTGGTGAAAACAACAACAATGCTTCTAAATGTGATTATCTTTGACTATGAAAGTTGTTTCTTAATGGTTCTCATCCCATCTGGACAATTTCTTTGGTCATTTACTACTTCCTCTAGTGGTCATATAAATCCTATAACCCATCACTTGACACTTATTCATCAGTTTATCTTTACAACCTTTGTTATAACATCTTTGTTATAACATGTAAACATTCTTGTGAAACTTTTAAGCCTTTTGCATTATTAAAAGTAGAAATACCACATATAGCCCGTACACTGAAAAAAGTAAAACACTGAATCAACTTCAATAGGTCACACATAAAAAAAATCTAGTTGAGTGAATGAAATTAAATTAAATTAAAATAGCCCTAACCCAATGCAATTCAATTTGGTTCACTCAGCTACATTTTTATGTGTGACCATAAAAAGTCAAAATCATGAAATAAAAAGTAAAAATTATGAGCTAAAAAGTCAAAATTATGAGAAAAAAAGGCAAAATTATGAGATAAAAAGTCAAAATCATGAGAAAAAAAGTCAAAATTATGAGAAAAAAAGTCAAAATTATGAGATAAAGTCAAAATCATGAGCTAAAAAGTCAAAATCATGACATAAAAAGTCAAAATAATGAGATAAAAAGTCAAAATTATGAGATAAAAAGTCAAAATAATGAGATAAAAAGTCAAAATCATGAGATAAAAAGTCAAAATCATGAAATAAAAAGTAAAAATTATGAGCTAAAAAGTCAAAATTATGAGAAAAAAAGGCAAAATTATGAGATAAAAAGTCAAAATCATGAGAAAAAAAGTCAAAATTATGAGAAAAAAAGTCAAAATTATGAGATAAAGTCAAAATCATGAGCTAAAAAGTCAAAATCATGACATAAAAAGTCAAAATAATGAGATAAAAAGTCAAAATTATGAGATAAAAAGTCAAAATAATGAGATAAAAAGTCAAAATCATGAGATAAAAAGTCAAAATCATGAGATAAAAAGTCAAAATTATGAGATAAAGTCAAAATTTAAGGAGAATTTTTAAGTTGATTCAATGTTTTACTTTTTTCAGTGTATGACCATGGTTTGCTTCTGTCATAAATGGGTTATACTTAGATATTAGTTGCACCTGAAAACACCTACTTCCTAGATTTAAGCCTAATAATAATAATAATGTTTTGTTGGAACATATTATTTATCATAAGGTACTTCAAGCAGAAATTCTAGCAATGACTACTGAAATTGGAACAACATTGAAGAAATTGGAACAGCATTGAGGAGGGAAGTGTGAAATTATACTAAAGGTTCACAGGATACTTGGATAAATATCAAGGGGAGGTACAAAAAAAAAAACACAGAAGTGGAGGAAAAACTAAACCCTTCATAATCTTCTGTCTCACCTGCTTTTGCTTTAATAAACTGTAAAAGCTAATTATAGCCTGACTTAGATTTTATTTGGGATACGTATTTGTTTCCAACTTTGAAAGGGCTAGCCCAGTCTTTACAGTGGGAATTGTTGAGGTACTTATTACCTCCAGCAGATGACGGTTGGCACACAGCACCCAGTTTGGAGACCAAGACCGTACTGGCAGAGAAGCTGAGCAATCTATTGCCGTTCATAGTCTTCTAAAAAAATACTGCCAACTTAAAATAATCTGTTTATTGCTTTACTTTGCCATCAGGGAGTTATTTTTCTCACTGAGAACTGAAGCCATTACACGGCTCTCTTTAAACCTACCAGACTCTTTGGACAAAAATGTCCATTTTACCCCAAAAAACACAGGAGTTTTCTGTGTCATGTTGCTTAAATCAGCTCTTATTGTGTGACTTTGGTTTTTTAACACACTGGTTCACATTAAAGATTCAAAGTGTAAAGAGTAGTGCAGTATACAGGGGGAAAATTATTAAACCACGCTTGTTTTCTTTAATTTCTTGTTCATTTTAATACCTGGTACAACTAAATGTATGTTTGTTTGGACAAATATATTGATAAGAGTGAAAATAACTCATAAGAGTTTCGTTTCAGAGCTGATATTTATCCATTTTCTATGGTTCTCTTGATAATAAGCAACATCACTTTAGTTCTTATATCAGTATGGCATTGTACTGACAAAAATTGTGCTTTTATTCATTCCATGTTTTCTTTTCTGTCTGTTTTAGTCACATGATACCCACAGGATTTAGTACTTGAATGCATAATCTTGATGGCTGTTGATGGTATGATTTTTTTTTTCTGTAGCTGTATATTAAATTCAACACATACAGTGGTAGAAAAAAAGTTTTTGGACACCCCGTGCATTTATAACACATTACATTAATAATCGTCCTTCAGCCATTGAACTCTAACAATTATTGCTCCATTTTCCAAACCAACACGCTCCCTTCTCTATGTGCACTGTTGTATTTATTCACTTTTCAAAACTGGATGTTTCAGCAGATAATGAAACATATCCAGGACATGACATGTTGAAAATGTCAAGAATTCAGGTTTGTTAGCATCTCTCTAATGTAGCCACACCTTCTGAAACACAAAATAGATTTTTAGTCAAATATTTCATGATGATATTTGACATTATGTCAGTTTTAAGGGTATTCCCACTACTGTACACTGGTGTCTTTGGCAGCACTATTCTCAACATTCTCATGATGATTTTTAGATCATTCATTAAAGGTGTCATTCCACGATTATTTCATTAATATTACTGTGTTCTCCATTGTTATTGAATACATTCTGTGTTGGTTCTATTTTTATTTTTTTTTAAATGTCCAGATTGCTTTGTTTTCAGCTGTTTTTGCACAGTAGAAAAATGACTTGAGGTCAAACAACAGAGTTTACCGGTACTTCCTCATGACACGGTAACGAGGTGTCTCCGATTGGCTCAGAATGTGTGAAGGAACACCCCCCCCCCTTCTCACTCTCTGTATGTGTTTACCTTTACCAGAGTAACATCCAGCTGGGTTTTGTGCTTCTTCTGAAAACATGCAGGGGAAAAAAAAACAGGCTTTATTTCCACACAGAGGACATGAACCAGTTTGATCCGCCATTTTTTTCCAGTTTGTGCAGCAGCTACTGTGGCGCTGTCTTCTCTCGTAGATGCTAATGCTAATGCTACTTAGCCCATCAGATTCCAAAAGGAGCGTGGAAAAGTGGTTTTCAGCAGAATGACACCTTTAAATATTAAAAACACTGACTAGAAAATACTGAATACAATCCATTTTAGTTGCTCTGAATGATGTCAATCAGACTGAAGGAATATTGTCCATGTAAGTACAGCCAGTGTCTTCTATTACAAACCTATTGGAATTTTACAGGTCTTTTCAAGTCGTGCTTTTTCTTTTGTGTTCAGCCAATTTTCTAAGGAGATAAAAAAAACATAGTATGTGTAACAACTAAACAAGGCCCGGTGCCATCAGTTGTGTTTTTCGGCAGCTGCAGACTGTACTGTTCCTTTAAAGAATAAAAACATCAGTGTTATCTTTGCTGCAG
The DNA here is from genome assembly GCA_020466265.1 of Siphamia tubifer. Lineage (NCBI taxonomy): Eukaryota > Metazoa > Chordata > Actinopteri > Kurtiformes > Apogonidae > Siphamia > Siphamia tubifer. Next base: position 24,393,730 of record CM035790.1, on the reverse strand, counting down.
TGTTGTGGTTGTCCCAGCCAGTTGACAGTAAACCTCCCTCTCACCAGCAGTTTTGGTGGGAGATGTGTCCTCTCCCTCATCCCCCTGCCAGTCGTCCTCATCCTCCTCCCCCTCACAAGGGTCTTCCAAAGGAGGGTAGACACCTAGGTTCTGCATATGTGCTTCAGCCATCTTCTGCACAGCTACACACACACACACAGGTAAACACAACACACACACACACACACACACACACAGGGAGACGGCCACACAAACACATGGACACAGACACAGGGATAGAGGGATATGTTGTTTTGGTTTACCACGCTTCAACACGGTCAGTTTTTAATCAAGCGTCGCAGGATTTTTTATTTATTTTTTTGCTCTTTTTTGACTATAAGCCATGCAGACAGGAATCCAATTAAACACATGCACTGACAGACAGACAGGAAAGCAACTGCAAAACGGTATCACACTGATTTTTCTTACAGTAGAGCCTTCGTCATTTATAAAAAAAAAAAAAAAAAAAAGTATCCCTTCTCTTCTCTCACCCTGTTTTCCCATCTGTTTGTTTTTGCCCACATCTTTTTTCTGGACTACTGGCTATGCTGACTCACACTCCATTCCCTCTTCCTCTTGTGCTGTCTTTTCCTTTGTGATATTACTCCATCTTCACTTCCTCTGGGTCACTTTGGCCTCCTGCTTTCACTTGTTTTCACTCTCAGATGCACAGTGCGACACCAAGGAGGGGCACTCTTTGTAACTTCGGGTAGGTTATTTAGGTTTCACTGTATCTGAGCTAGTGAAGGACAGATTTGGGATTCAGGAACACAACATCCTGCTCCATTATATCATCATTCAACGTCAGGGTTATTGTAGGAAATGAAAAAAATGAAACTAGGAGTGGGAAAGTTATTTTACTGAAGGAAAGAATAAATGTTAAGTAACTAAAAGCTGCAAGATTGTGATCTAAAAGAGATAAAATCAGCTCTGTTTTCTTTCTCCATTTATACAGACAAGACCTAATGCATACAGTGGTGGAAAAAAAAACATTTTTGGACACCCCATGCATTTGTGATATTGCATTCAAAATTATTCTTAAGTCGCTAAAATCTGTCCAGTATTGTTCCCTTCTCCAAACTTACAGTAGGTCAAAACTGGGTGTTTTAACTGAAAAAAAAAAAACATCCAGGACATGACATGTTGAAACTGTCAATAATTTAGTTTTGAGTTCTTTTTTTTTCATAATAAACAAGTACATAATTTGTATTAGTTTCTCTGATACAGACACATCTTTTGAAACACAAAAAATATTTTTCTGCTAATGATAATATTGGAAAGTATAACATTTTAAGGGTGTGCAAAGATTTTATTTTATTTCTTCCATTACTGTATGTTCCAGTAGGACAGAACTGTAACCATGTTTATCTGTGTGTCTTTGAGATGATGTAAACCAGGGGTATCAAGTAAGTTTTAGTTGAGGGGCCACATATACAGTAATGTAATGTCATGTAATATGATCTGAAGTAGGCTGAACTAGTAAAATAATAAAATAATAACTTAGAAATAATGACAACTCAGACTTTTCCCTCTTTGTTTTAGTGTAAAAAACATATAATTAATCTATGAAAATGTTTATATTTCCAAATGATCCTTTCATAACAAAAAAAGTTAATAACTTGAACAAATATGTAAAATGGGTTTTCACCATGGGTGTTACTGATAAAGAAAATTCAAGTCTTCAATGCAGGTTGGCTCAAGTTTCCAAGATAAGTCTTGGGTCAAAATGTGAAATTCTTAGAATTAACAAGAGAATAGGTTTTAGTCCAAAGAAATATTGGTCTCAGATCTACTTCCAAACACTGTCTGTACTTTACAGGTTCTTTCTTGTGGAATATTTACAAATCCATTGTATACATGTACATAAACCACCATATATATGTGGAATAACACACCATTATATTAAAAACATGTATAATCAGCAAGTTTATCACTTGTTTTATGATTCATCTTATTAAAGTATTTAATATTTAGCACATTTAATGTCTGAAGCAGATACAAAAAAAAGATGTAGAGCAGTGATACCTGAAATTTCTTCAGACAATTTTTTTAATAAATATTATGCCTATCATTTACAAATATTTATTAATATGATTGCATTGTTAAAATGTTGATATTTGGTAATTGGACTATTTGTTTGATTGGATACCCGTTGTTTTGGATGACTTTTAATGTAAGAATTTTTTCCACAAGTACATACATTTATACTTTTAAAATGTCCTCCAGTAGTTGGTCATACTTTGGGCCTCTATGGGTGACCAGAAAATACTGTAATAGTTGCACAAATTATTCTAGAGATCTGAGCTTTGCAGGAAAAACAGGAACACCAATAGTTTCTCCTATTTAGACTAAAAGGAAAATTCCATATTTCAGTTTTGTACCACATTGTTCTTTCTAGTGTTGGAAGCATCTGAATAACTTTATAGAACTAAAACCATGGTTAGTAATAATGTGACTCATGGATTTATATGGTTTTAATCGTAACATGCTGTAAAATCTCTATTTTGGATTTGGAATCAGTGAATCTACTTTTGGTAAAATCATAAGTGGAATTTCATGTAAAAAAAAAAACAAGTATTTAAGGTGAAAATAGGTGTTTGTCGTTTGGAAATAAAATTATTGTTGACCAGTTATGAGCTCTTATGTTTATGTAATGTTGTTAAGGATAATATATATTTGTTAGCCATGCATTTGAAACATTTCATCATAACTGTTCTAATAATTATACTTATTAACAATGAATCTCAAATGAAAGGCGGGTGATGAGATAAGAAACGGGGGGCTGTAAATTCTGTCTAAATTAAAATACATATCTCATCTCATTTATTATGATGTGCATGTGTTTTTTTTTTATCTGTTGATATTTCTTTGAAGTGAATAGTTTTCCTGTTGCAGATAATCAGTAATTGACAGTGACATGAATTTGTGCACAAATTTGCTCTACAACACTGTTTTTTAAGACGTAGAAGTCCAGAAACACTACTGTATAGATTAAAAAATACCATACTTTTAAATTATAAGGTTTATATTGTTTGATGAATAATATTTCGCGTCACATTTTTTCACCCTATCAGTGTCAAACTCCATGAATTAAGTTTCCTCATATAATCTGATATTTACACTAGAATTAGACAACTAGTCTGGACAATTATCCAGATCTGAAATTAATATAAACTCAGTTAAGTACTTCCAAAACTGAATCAAAATTAAAAAGCGAACTGAAAGACTTAAAAAATAAGAAGTGATGGAATTTCCAGAACAAATATCTTTGCTCAATAACCTGAAATCCCCTTCAGCTCGAGCTCTGTTGAGTTCTAGCATCTTCTATTCCTTTAATAAACACATGCATCAAACAGAAACTGTTCAAACACTTGAGTGTGTACATGTCTGCCTTTATTCATGCATTTCTATTGTGCTCAGATGTGTGTGTGTGTGTGTGTGTGTGTGTGTGTGTGTGTGTTTGCCACAGCTGTACACAACTGACTGTAATCCTGGATGATCCAGACTTTCCTAGACTCACTCTTAGTGTCTCACAGCTGTTCCACTCTAATCTCTCCTCCTTTATCTATCTGTAACATACAAATATATAGACCCTCCTGTTTCCAGATCAGAAACACACAAGCAAAATTATGCATACCACACATGCGCATGCACAGAAGAAGACGAAAAAAAAAAAAAAAAGCGTAAATAAATGAAGGATGTTATTGCATATCTACCCATCTGTCACATGCATTTTCAGCCTTGTCTGCTATTATGAAGCATAGGAAGCAAGAAGGAAATCGACTGCAGCGAAGCAAGGTAAAACAAACCAAAAAAAAAAAAAAAAAAAAAAAGGATGTGAACACAAGGAAGAATCACAACACACGCAACCACCACCTTCTGGAAAGGAACGCAGCGGGCACCGACCTTTGAGTGATGGAGGCTGGTACACATTTGGATTGACACGTTTGGGTTTGAGGACTCCGTTTTCTCCCACGACCCACTGTGACCAAGCAGAGAGAGAAACATTAGCATCCACAGTCAGGAGTTTAACAATTCACAACCTTTGAAACTATTGTATAAGATGGTTCCTTTTCCTTTTTGAGTGCCAATTATTTTACAATTTCTCTTTTTGTGTGTGTGCAAGTATTCTGTAAATGCAAAAAAGAAAGAAAAAAAGATTATTTATCCAGTTAAACCACTTCTTTCAGGGAGTCCTGGTCAAAATATTTACGACAAAACTGTTTCACAAAGAAAACACTTTAAATGTATAATACATACTGTAACATAAAAACACAATAAAAATAGAGTATATAAGTGGCAAAAATGGAAGTGTTAGTCAGAAAACCTACATTACTACAGGTGGTTTATTATGCATAAAGTTCAAAAGTATCTATTAAATCCATGTATTTAATATTCATACTGTTTTTAACTCACAAAAGACCTGCATTCTGAACTATGTACTTGTTTGTATTCATGAAGTTAATGTTAATACTGTTCATTTATATTGTGAATGTTGAATGTTCACTTCAGAATAATTCTGACAGTAATTTTATTTAGTTTTTATTTGATTTTATGATTGTTTAAACCAAAGCTGTAATGTTTGACTGAACTCTGAGGTTCATCCATCTCCTTTCTGCTAAATCTAGGCTCAAACAAAACTGAAGTGAAATTATTTAAGTCTGGAATTATGATTGAACACTGACTGTACATGAAATTATATAGTGACAGTGCAGAAGATTTGTAAATGACTAAAAGCACTTTGTGCTACATGCACCATGTATGGAAAGTGCAATATATATAAAGTTTGATTGATTGATTGATCAATAAAAAAAATAGGTGGAGTGGTAATATTTATGATCATAGAAGTTAGATTTATGTGGCTAAATACAATGTGTAATGGATCATAAATGTACATTTACTTTCAAATGTTAGAGTTTTTACTCAGTTCCATTCATTTGTCAGCTTTGGTTATTTTTCAGATGACAGTGGTTCATCTGTTTTGTGTCCAATAAAAACCAGATATCTCAAAAATGCTCTAATTTTGAGTATCTGAGTAAAAACCAATAAGCCACCATTCCTTCTTCATCAGCTTTGAATGCAGGACATTTACTCATAGTGGAATATTTTCACAGAACTTGCTTCCATCTGGAAAATACATTATCACAAAGTTGAGCTGATAAAATGAATTTTTAAAGAGATACTCAACATTTCATGATCTTAGAATATGATGCATTAAAGTACCTACAGTTCATAAAATACTTCAAATGATCTCAAGCTTACATCAAAGCAGGATTACAATGAGTCATAAAACATCACACATACACACTGTTGTCCATAAAGTTGGAATAATTTGGGTTTCAGACACATTCCTCTTTTTATGTCTATTTATCACCTTTAGGCAGTGATGCAGTGATACATACTGCACTCCACTTACACTTTGTCTACCAAAAATAAATCACATTGTCACAATAATTTCATGAGAATGGGTAAAAATATTTCTTTCCAACTTTATGGGCCACATATGACACTGTCAGGGACTATTTTACAGCACAATGACTACTTTTACTGTATATTCTTTAAGTACATTTTCTTAACAATACATACTTTAGTTAACCCTGTAAAGCCTGAAACTGGAGCCTTTATTGGTCCTTATGAAACCTAACTAAACAGGCCCAAGTTTCAAACTTAATAAGCACGTCGAGACTTAATTTGCATTATATTTCAATAAATATACTTTTTTTTTGACATTTTATTTGTTGATCTACCGTGTGATGTTTGTAATGTAAAATATGTGCCATGGTTCAAAAAGAGTAGGAAACACTGTTATAATTAATTTCACTGGAAACGCCTCTGGTGAATGGATTCGTCCCCCCCTGGTGGATTATCTATGTATTGCATATAGTATCTAATTGTATACAACAGGTTTTCAAGACAAAGATCACACTGATCATGCAGAAGGCCTTAAAACACATGTATATAATATAATATGTTTGGTGTTATAGGGTTAACTAAGCTTCTGAAGTGCATTATTCATCCTTTTACTTAAATAGATAATCTAATTCTTCTTCCACTACTTAGCAGGAGGACAGAAGGGACCACAGGTGCACAGACACTTAGTATAAAAAAGCATTTCGACTTCACCTTTACCTGATGGGTAGACTGATCATCCTCAGGAGAAGATTGGTCGGCAACTCTAAACAGCGTGGCAGGTGTTGGCCTCCTACGCCGGATCTAAAAACAAAGGGCAGCAATAAATAAATAAATGAAAACACTGAGCAGATATGTATTATTAATGACACGCTGTGCTATTAATAACACTCAGCACAAACATTTATCAATCAAATGGAAAATAATGACAGTTTAAGGGCACGCTTTGGCAGTCAACATCCGCCAACAGGAAAGTTTTTGCCCGGGGCGCTGATGGGGTCAGAGCACAAACTGCGGTCAGTAAATCAGAGGGAGTCTCATTATGTAAGATTTTACAGACTGATACAGTGAAAAGCATGTTGTGTTGGAACAGTAAGTACACTGATGCTCGCTGCTTTATATGATCCTTCATTAAAGCTTTTTGGTGCAGGATTTAAACATGATCAACAACCTCCTTATGCTGGATAAAATGTGAAAGCGTGCCACTATTTAAGGTCACATGTATCTTTAAATGAAGTTGCCAACAGAACAAGAGACTAAATGAGACCAGGAATGAGGCCGGACCCCACCACCCTCCCCCATAATGCACCACTCTCAAGACAGGTTGTTGAACCTGAGAGCAGACGTGTTGTCAAACAGCCTGTGGGTCTGGGCTTCATTCATGTACACAGGGAGGTCTCTGTCCTCAGGAACAACTGTCCAGCTGTGCCCATAAACCCTGCAGCTCACCCGAATCGTACCCTCTGCTACTGCCCGTACACTCTGGCACTGAGCTCAACAGCAGCACTGTAAAAGCAAACAGGAGCTGATTCATTTTATAGGAAACACTAAACTCTTATTAGCTTAAAATGAGTTCTTTACAGCATAGGGTCAAACTCATTTTGTTCAGATGCCACATATGACCCACTTAGACCACAAGTAAAATAACAACGTAATAACCTCGAAATAATGACAAACATTTTATTTGTTAAAGTCACAGATGTCAAACTCATTTTAGATCAGGGGGCCACATTCAGCTGAATTTGTTTTGTATTGTAATACTAATGTAATACATAAATAATGTCAACTGCAAACTCTTCTCTGTATTTTAAAGCTAAAAAAGTAAAGTTGAACAATGAAAATGTTTACATCGACAAAGTATCCTTTCAAACTATGTGAATAACATGAACAAACTGAAAGAATTAGCATAATTTTATCAATATCGTGCTCAAATTATTACTTTTTTTTTTGCCAAATTATACTTTGTTTTAGTTTAAATATGTGAAAATATTAATATTTACAAAAGAGAACATTTTGGAGGTGTGAGTATTTATAGATTATTATGATAGAATTTTACCACTTCAGATTCAATAGCTCTAAATATGGACCCTGAACTAAAATAATTGTTAATATCTTAATATCTATTTTTGATTTCACAAATTCATCCCAAGGGCTGGACTGTGGACGCTCCAGCAGGCTAAATTTAGATGCATGTTTGACACCTCTGGTATAAGTACATAAAAAAAAGTGAAATTACATTATGAAAAAAATTATATTTACAAACTATCCTTTCACCAAACATCCAAAAACAACCAGAAATTACTTGATAAAATACATGTATTTTAACATTATCATGCTTCAGCTTAGCATTTAAATATGTGCATTATAACTTGCAGAACACGGTGGATTTATAAAGACACAATATTTAGTAACAGGCAAATGGAACTAAAAACAAATGTAATTAAGACATAAAGACCTGCAACCAAATACATCTAAATCCTATCAATGCATGTAAACAATTGGTGTAAAATACAGTTTGTCATTTTTTTCATCATCATTAGATATGACCTATTTGGACATTCAGAGGTTCTGTCGTTAACGTGGCAACACAGTTGTCTTCTACAACATGAATTCACCAGTAAAAGCTAAGAGTTTACATGGTCAGAACATTTTATATGGGAAAATACCTGATATTTACTGAAAAAACACAAAATATAGAGTGTAATATTATAATAAATGAAGATAAATCACTTAAAGATTAAGCAGAGAGAAAAAAATAAAAAATCACACATTGCACATTTTTCCAGATTGAACCCGGGTTGAAGGATTTCAATTGTTGTGTAATATTTCATAACATTAGTGTCTCCCTCATTTCAAAGCCAAAGGTTATTCTCTTTAAGTATGTGATGCATGATCTTTGACAAACAGGAAATAGAATAAAAGAATAAGATAAAAAGATAGAATAAAATCTCAAACAAAGCCAATGCAGTCCAGAGTAGTAATATTAAACAGGAAGCATTAAATATATAAACATGTTCAACTCACCCATTTGTCATCAGAGCTGCAGTTTATCTTTTTTTTTTAAAATATTACACAGTGTAATGATTCCAGTTCCCCGTGTTTTCTGTCATTGTTAATGTTTGGGGATTTTATTTTGTCATGTTGGTTCATGTTCACTCTGTCTTGTTTTACTTCCTGTCACAGGTGGTTTCTCTTCCTGGTTAATTCACCCTCATGTGGGCTAGCTATGTTCCCCTCTATATAAACCTCCTGTGTTCTCTTTCTGAGTTTGTCTGCCATGTTGCTGCAAATGAGCGTTCCACATCTTATGCTACGTTTATACGGTGATGATGAAAAGAAAAGATGCAAAAGTAGCGTCTCATCTTCAGTTTTTCAGCTGTGTTCAGATGAGCGTTTTCAGCAGGAAATCCTTGTTTATACAAAGATGCAACAATAGGCGAAATACGATTGGACATACACACCAGGCCAAGTATGTGGTACTGTGATACAATGCTCACATGTCCTTTTCTGTTTTTGACGTATGCGAATGTACACCTGTCTTTGTTCGGCTATGGTATGTGTGTAATGTCTGGACTCCTGTATATTTACTAGAGCTGCTAGCATAGGGTAACCATGTGTCCTGATTTTGTCTGGCTCTAAAACCGGACTGGCCAGACATCTGTCACACGTCCTCACGGTTTACATTTTGTCCTTAGGTTCTTAGGTCCATAAGTTTGTCTGATCTGATTCACACAGGAGTTGACATGGATACCCGTTCACACTTATGTTTTCTGCTCTATAAAATTAATATTCACAGACACAAAAACATACATGTACTGCACTTTGCTCCTTTGTGTAACATTATCATAGTTGAATTACACTAGACTATTCAATAAATGTATTTATTTTCTTAATTTATTTATTTTCGCATTTGGCAGATACTTTTTCCGAAGCAAATTACAGAGAAGAGTTGGCAATCAAGCTTTTTAAGAAGAATAAAAAGCAAGAATAGAATAAAAGCACAAAAAGTGTGGTACAATTAGAAACAAAGAATGAAGCACAGTGATTGAATAGATTAAAAAATATGAAAACAGCTGTGCAAATATAATTAAGAGTACCAAGTAAAACAATTAAAAATAAATGTTTGAAAGTGCTAGGACAGGTGGTCTTCTATGAATAGGTGGGTCTTCAAGAGATAGGCAGGGATGCTCCTGTCCTTACAGTGTTTAGTAAAGACTGACTGGGTACGCATTATTGAAGGAAAAACATGTAAAGCTGAGGCATTTCTGGCTGTTTTTTTTTATATTTTCCAATATATAATGTTATCTCAGTTGCTGAATCAATTCCAACAAACATAAATTCAACTAAATCCTATCAACTAGGATATATGTAGCGTCTTATCCTACAGGTGCTTTATTCTATGGTCCCAGTAAGGATTACCAACAGTCATTGGGTTCAGCTTTGATCCATTAATATAGCATTCCATGTTTACTTGAAATCATGGAAAAAATACATAGTCTAAAAAAAAAGAAAAAAAAGAAAAGTCATTGTAAATAATGTTTTGATCCATTTTACCAAATGAAAAAAAAGGTAAAATAATGTAGTTTTGTGTGAAAAGTGAGTTAAAAAGCATAAAAAATGTAAAAATCATGACCTTTTTAGCAAACTGAACAGAGTAATGAACTAAATTTAATTAACTGCTTCAAGTAGTAGCCTTTTTTTCTTATATTTTCTTTTTAGTATTTTGATGAAATATAGAACAATGCATTGTGTTCACTGGAAAAAAAAAGAATATCTCTTATCTTGTTATTATGGGACATTTTATTGAAGTATGGACCTATTCATTTTGAAAAAAGTTACGAGAAGAGTTAAGTAATTTCATTAATTTTCAGTAATTCATCCCATTCTACAGACAATAATGAATATGGTGTTGTCACATTTAATCTGCTGTTATTTCTTTCTTGGACTGAAACACAGGGAAATGTTAATCTTTCTTAGTGAAGATGAGATTAATATTAGCTAACATTCTGCATCTGATCTGCAGCTCATGCTTACATGATAGTTGATCTTACTTTTTTCTCTTTACCAAATGCAGTGTGCTTCTGTGTGATATAGAGATGTTATCAAAACTGTCATTTTCCTAAAGAAATAATTTTTTTTGTTTTGTTTTATAGTTGCTTCATAAAAGTAGCTTTAAACCCACTTCATAAAGACACAACATTACTTTGGTAGCAATTATTAAGTTAATTTTTGTCTCTATTTAACCTCTTAAGGGGTTTATCACAATTTATTGTAATATGCTCTGTATTTAATGCGTTTTCTGTGTAAAGTAGGACATTTTTTATATTTAATTTGCTGATCATGTTGAGTCCAAATGTTATTAAATGACAAACAGAAAGAACTGAAGAAAAAGTGACAGTTTTCACAAATATATCAATAACTGAACATAAACCAAGTATCTCCACCCACTGTTCCAATGTTCCAACTCTATGGGTTTTACTGGTAAATCAATGTCGGAGAAGATGACAGTTTTTTTGTTTTTTTTTACACATTCACTACTCTGAATGTCCAAATGGGTCATATCTGGTGAGCATGTAAAAAAAATGAGAAACTGACCTTGACACCAATGTATTGACAGCATGAATGGATCAACAGGTGTTAAACATTTTACATCAGTAGATGGTTTTGGTCGTCAGTTGTGGTTTGGGTCTTTATGGGTTAATGTTGAACAGACGCAGTGCACTCAATGAAAGAATAAACAGCAAACCTTTTATAACCTTTATCAAAGCAAACAGGAAATGAGTAACTGATGTGCAAACGATAGCTTCTGAGCCGACTATCACTTTCATAAACGGGCGTCATCACTTTAAAACATGCTCTGTTGCATATGTTTGCCTTATATCCAATAAACAAGTGATAATTTGACCATTTGAAACAGCTGACTTCTGCAAAATGCCCAGTTGGAAAAAATGCTAATGATTTGCTGTAAAGTGGACTTGGCAGGTCAAACAAATGAGGTATTGAAGTGACTTCTGTGAAACGGGCCAACCTTGGCCATGACATGAACCTTGGATTTGGTGTTTACAGCAGCACATAACATCACAGGAAAAAACTTAAGTAGCCTGGCTCTATTTTCTTTTAAAACTGCTGCTTACTGAGGTGTATTTGTGTTTGCTTCCCCCCTGTCTTGTTAACGGAGGTGTGTGTCAAAGTGTGCGTCATCGCTGTCAGCCACATGTTGCCAAAGCAGAGGCTTGCTGGGCCAAACCCTCTCTGTGAAACCCCACAACACGGAGTAATCGAGCGTGGATTCAACCCTTATTTATGACACCTGAGATCCATTTTAATCTCATCACGCAACTTCCAGCTTATACGTCATCAACACCAAACTGTTGTTACCTTGGAATATTTCAGCTTTTACCCTCAGAGTCCAGTAAAAATGTATGAAAAGAAGTGAAAACAATGTTTAGATCTGGTTTAAAAATAATTTTACAAGTCAAGAATGTGTGTAAAAGATAGTAAAATAACATCTAATTGTGTCTGAAATGGCTCAGTGGATTGGATCTGTCATTGCATATGATAGATTTCACCAACACCAGGTGGTCATTACCTTGAAATATTTCACCCCTTTCTTTGAGAGTGAAGTGAAAATGTATGAAAAGACATGAAAATCAATACAGTCTGGTCATGCTGGAGCTGCAGAGACGTATTCACTGACAGATTGTGGAAACAGAGTTATAAATCCCATTACCTCCATGACTTTTGGATATGTAATCTTTTTCCATTTTCACTTCCTTGACTCCATCAAAACAAATATCGGTTTGAAAGATTATTTTAAAAGTTGAAACATTTGAAGTTTGTGTAAAGAAATGTATAGAAACTAATAAAGTAGCAGCTAGTTTTATGTGAAATGGCTCAGTGGACTGCATCTGTCATTTATAGTATAAAGCCAAGTGTGTGTGTGTGTGTGTGTTTGTGTCTCAGAATTCACACAAAAATACAGAAAGGGTGACTGCTGTAATTTAGCAAACCTATGTATTTTAGGTCAAGGAACAGATTAGTGAAAACGATAAGGTGAAAAGACCAGTATTTTGGGAGATATAGATAATTTTGGAATACAATAGCCTTATAATCACATTGCGATACCCAGAATGCTTTGGTAGTGACTGCTGGGCAATTGGGGTACAGCATGCATGAATACACAACAACATAAAAACTATTATATTTACAACCCATGGACCCACAGGTCAACATGTCAGTTACAATTTCACAATTGTGGGATCAATAAAGTACTTCTATTCTAGGTTGTATTCTACTCTATACACATCAACAGTAGTGTACTGCAGATTGTTTATGAAATTGTTCATTTTTTATTTATTTCTCATATCTTGTCATCGTGTTCCGTCCAATACGAGGGACATGTTCTAATGTTATGTTTTTTTTGTATTTAGTTTGCATTTGTTTTCTACCCTGAGAGGGGTCACATTTGGAGAATAAAAAATTGTATTGAATTGACTAGCACCAAATGGTCATTACCTTGGAATACCCCCCCCACCCCCACCCCCGAACGAGGTGAAACTGTATGATAAGAAGTGAAAATCATTCCAGTCTATTTATGGTGAAAGTGCAGAAGCATCCTCTGTATCTCTGAACACATTGTGGACAGAGATAGTTGTAAAAACATCATCTCTGGATGTGTAGTCTTTACATATTTCCAATTGTTTAACTTGTACAATCATCTTTTAAACTGTCAGATATCACATGTGTAAATCACATCCTAATCAAATAATCTTGCCACTGATAATGCATCTTGAAAAGGAGCAGGACTTTGGCTTTGTGTTTAGCTTTTAGGGGCTGCAGAAGGGAAAACTTTCACACCATATGCAAACTGTTACTGTAATTTTATTGTCAGTTAAGTGTGATTAACTGCAATTTTCTGGCTTTGGGAAAAAAAAAAAGAAGCTTCACCTTAATTAAGGAGTAAAGTTCTGGGACATTTCAGACCTTTTCCATAAACTGCTGGAGAGAATCAAGATGACCTAAAGTGACCTAAAGTTACTTTCATTTTAATCTCATCACTAGACTTTCCTGTCTCCCCTGAACGTCTCACGCTATCTGTCTCCTCACTCAGCTCTTGTTTCCGTCTCCTTGTTTACATCATTACCATGTTTCATCCTCTTCTCCATCACCAAAGTGACTCATACATTCTACTTGAAATCATTATCCTTTCCTCCACTGTCCATCCCTGTCATCCATTGATCTCCCTTTATTTTCTCTTCCACAGGGTTGCTTCCGGCCCCCCCTCTGTCTCTCACATTTTGCTCGGTAAGGTGTGGGGGTGTGGAACTCCATGAACCCTGCTTCCTCTGGCTGAATCACACCTGCTATCAGCAATGCGGGGCCGCCTGAGGTGACACAGAGACCCATGAGAGAGCAAACTCCAGATGTTGCCATGAACGAGCCAATAAGAACGAGTCCTGTGACACCACTGCTGCTTCCTCTTTGGCATTTAGGATAAATGCCTAATTGTTTTGTATTTCTGAAGTCCCAGTGACAGCAATTTTGATATTGATGATGTTATATAGTATTGTATGTCTTGTGCAGTAACAACATAATACTTCACTACTATATTCAAGTCCATTTTGGGAGAATTTGTATTTTTTATTCAGTTTATTTTCACTTTTTTTTTTAACTTCCCAAATCAATTACATACTTCTATTCTGATACATTTTTAATGCACAGTATCATTACTGTGGAAGTGATGGCTAAGGGTATGCATGAGCGTCACACACATGGGGGATGGGGGCGATGCGGCACCCCCACTTTTACAACCAGATGATTTTATACCACCCACTTTTTTCTAAGGTTATATATTGTAGCGTTCCACTGGATCCAGAGTTGGTCTCACCTACTTTTTATTGCAGGATCAACGGTTACCGTCGGTCGCAATCACGTCAAACAAACAATCATTAAACAAGCTACTTCTTCAAAATCTTTTCCTCATTCATTCTTGCTTCCCTTCTCGCCCATCCACACACACGGGCACACTTCCTCACTCTCGCCCCGCCCCCTCCTCCTCATCCAACCACATGCATACATCCATACCAGAGGCGTTCACCGACTGTAGGAAACTGGAACACTGAACGGCAATAACATTGCAGGGTCGTTACCAATATCTATGGTTTAAACTGTTTACCTGCCCTCACGGTACACCAGCATAGGGAAATGAAGTGCACCTCAGTTCCTGGGGGAAAAGTAAACAGCTCTTCTTTGCAGTGTTAGCAAACAGTCATCAACAAGTAAGTAATGAGGAACTTTGCTGTTGTTAAATTAAGTTCGTCTAAGTCTTGCTTTGTGACGTAGACCCTAAGCTAATTTGCTGCCATGACATCTAACACTGAGATTGATGTTATTGTTTTTGTTAGAGAGAGAGACAATGTAGGGAGGAAGAGTATGTCTAAAATAAAAATAAACATTTCTGTCAAAAGTTTTCTTCTCCTTGGAATAAATGTTTAATTAAGGAAAAACACATTTTTGTTATTATCTTTGGGCATATATTACTTTTTAAATACTGTATAAAAATGAAACTATAATTGTAGGTTAATTTTCCTGATGATTTATTCAAAAAATGTTGCTCATGTGCCACAACCTAAATGGCTGTGACGCCCCTGGGGGTATGTCCCTGAGCACCCCAAGCCTTAATGATGTCATGATGTGAGGCATCCCCAGATTATGACCTTTCATTTGTACTTGATTTGAAGTCAATCAGACAAATAGTTCCATAGATATGAACATAAGAGTGTTTAGTGATTTTAAAGTTTTGAGTGCCCTCTTGTGGTAAATGGGCTGCACATATATAGAGCACTTTTCCATCTTCATGGTGCTCAACAGGGTTTAGAACTCCTCGCCTTCACCCATTCACACACAAACTCATACACCAGTAGGAGGCTGCTGCCATGCAAACTAATTCCAGACCTACTGGGAGCAATTCAGGGTTCAGTGTTTTGCCCAAGAACACTTCACCATGTGGACAGTCAGAGCCAGGATTTCAACTGCCAACTCTTCAGTCACTGGATGATCCACTCTACCAGCTGAGTCACAGCTGCCACTGTGGTCAATGTAAAACAGGCAAATCTTCCAAAATCAAAACAGTTCTTCTCTGTGATATTCATTGATTCAAAAGACATGATAGTTTCATTGGTCGACCTAAAATTGCCATTAAGTGTGAATGTGAGAGTGATTGGTTGTTAGTGTCTGTATGTCAGCTGTGAGATGAACAGGCAACTAGTCCACGATGTACCTGACCTTCACCCACAGGTAGCTGGGATAGACGCCACCCCCACCACAACCTTAGTGAGGATAAAGCAGATTCAGAAGATGAATACAGTATATATTTATATACAGAATACAGTCGAAATTCTGACTATATTTAGTTGTCATTAACATTTACTTGTACTCTTGCTTTCATTAAGTACATTTAATTGTACATTACTTTATATACTAAGGTACAGTAGATTAATGTTTGGGTTAGGGTTACCTGGAATCCAAATTGGTCACCTGAAATTTCTAGTACATTACTAACAAAAGATATACGGTGAGTTGAGATAGACAATCACAAATCATAAAATACATGACAAACTGAGTCTGAAACTGAAGCACCGTGGTACCGTTTATTTATCAAATATTCATTGTTGTCAGTTTTAGATGCTGCAGCTCTTTCATAATTCATAGTTTGAGTTATTGTTTGTTCAGTATTAATTGTCAACCTTTTAAATATAAGCTGGACTGACTGTACATATACTGACCAAGGAAAATAAAATTATCCTGTTGTACAGTAATCTACACCTTTTTTTTCCATCTGTCCACAATAATATACATTATATAGACTAAATGTCCTCTAAAATTAATATTTATTTGGAACATAGTATAGTAAATTCATTTTAATCAAATTTTAGTAAAAACATATCAGTCTTTTGAATATGTGGTATTGCCAGAAATGTGTGACGTTAAAATGGGGTTACAAGGAAAAAAAAGTTTGGGAAACACTGTACTAGTCTTTTTTTTTGGTAGGGTTCCTGTACTTCTACTCAAGTGTAACTTTCCAATACTTTCTAAAACACTAGTCTGTGTTAGATTTGGTGTTTGTAAGTAATACACCCAACTATGACTCGTAAGAGTTTATGACAATCTAAAGAACCATAAAAATGTGTTAATTCATCCTGCACATATTCCTTTCACGTTGTGTAAAAATAGATTTTAAAGTTTCCTGTTGGGGTACGTCTGAATGTACGAGTGGCTGTGGGTCATTATGTGTCGTTACAAGTGCAGTTGACCAATCAGAACAGCCTAGGCTTTGGGGAGGGGCGCTCTAGATTCCTGTTTTTACAGGAAACAGGTAAATATGCAAAAGCTATTAGGACTCCACTGAATGCTTCATGGGGACTTTAGAGACAGATGTAAAAGGTGAGTTATGTGTTGAAGGTCTCACTGCTGTACAGTTTCACTAAATGATAGATATCAAATCATGGAACTATCATCAAAATCATTAGCTGCTTGGGGTCATATGTTTACACTGAATTTGGAAAAAGGTATTTTGTCCACACCACACATATTCATGGAATATTTTGCAAAAAAACTGGGAACAGATTTAATTTCCTTGAGTGCTTTTAAATCCAAAACTTTGCAGTTTCGTAACTTTGTTTTGTATTGCTGCTGTCTGTCTTGGCCAGGACACCCTTGAAAAAGAAGTTCTTAATCTCAATGGAATTTTCCTGGTTAAATAACAGTTTAAAAAAAAAAAAAAAGGACATTTGGTTTTCTACAGTAGTATTCAAATGAAATGCTGCAACACAGACTTCTGCTCATTCACTTCTTTTTCTCATTTAAAAGGTAAAAAGTGGATTTGTTCAGATACTCATGTATTTCATCCAGACAGTAAATGCACTTTTTACACATAGTCCCACTGTTTACAATGTTTATCACAATAAAGAATGTGTTCAACTAAAAAACGTTTTCTCTCCTTAGGGATCACTGTGACTGATATTAACAATAATATTGATATATGTACTCTAGAAAATCTTACATACTTTTGAACAGTGAAAACCTCATGCCATTATATTCTTACAGGTTTTCTTTATGTAAGCGAAAACAAACATGTTTTATAACATGGCATTTACACCAATCAGTTATAACATAATAACTACTGACAAGGAAAAGTGGTGTTAATTTTGATTGTCTCATTATTACAATGGGATTTGTTATTGGATGGGATATATTAGGCAACAAGCTGGCATGTAGCTCTTAAAAGTGTCGTGTTAAAAACTGCAAAATGTGCTTTGAGAAACTGTTAAGGGTAAAATTGTGATGTCAGAGCATCTCTAGATCTTATTCATTCTCAAAGTAGTCAGTCCAAAAAAACAACAATGGGATCTGAACCAAGGTTATAGTTAAGGTTTTTTCATTATAATTTAGTTTTATTTAATTTTGAATTTCTTATTCTCTCTAATTCAGTTGATTGAAATTAGTTTAGATCACATAGATTAGATATTTGAGATAGTTTAGTTTCTTTTTTTTTCATATCTTCCTCATCATCTTATTCAAATAAATCCCATACAGGACTCTGTTGCTGTCTCCCAACTCTAGTGCTCAACCAAAATAAATAGATTTCATATCAATTCGTCATTGGGAATTTTATTTATAATTATTATACCTATTATAGGTAGTTTTATCTCCACACAATACAGTTTCAGTTAGCTATCATTTTTTACCCTCACCACACTGACTTTATGCAAAAATGTTGGCATGCACTGATAAGTCAGACTTAAGTTTTTTTTTTTTTTTAATGTATGTGTATTATCTTTCCTTATAAATTTTATATTTTTTTCAGTTATGTTTTTAGCAATTCTAATTTTCGTTAATGACAACATTGATCTCAACCAATTCAGTGTCTGTGGGAGTGGAACATCAGTACTCTCTATCTAATTTGTTAGTTGTTAATTTGTGCCCCTCTCTCAAAAAAAAAAACCAAAAACAAAAAAAGTGTGTGTGTGTGTGTGTGTGTGTGTGTGGGGGGGGGGGGGGGGGTTAACAGAATAGAAAAAATTAATAAATAAATTCATGTTTTGTTTTTTTTGTTTGTCTGTTTTCTTATTTGTCAGCAACTTGATACAAAAACTACTGGACCATGAAATTTCAATGACATTTTCAGATAAGTTGTGAGGTGGTCCAGGAAAAAAAATCCTGTTAAAGTTTCCTGAATGAAGGTCATAGGTCAAGTTCACCAAAGATGTGTTTTTACACTGATAAGAGAAAGAGCAAATCAGGTCAAATGCCTGCGAAGGACAGGGTTTGTTGTGCCTGGCACCACTTGTTTTGTTTTGGGTTTTTTTACCCACAGAACCAGCTCTGACCTGAGGCCTAGACTCTACCAGACCTCTGAAGACATGTGTGGTATCTGAACCAAAATGTTAGCAGCAGATCCCTGAAGTCCTGGAAGTACAGAGACGGACATCTGTGGATCACATTTCAATTTAAATGTTAACTTGTTCTGAAATTGGGACAATTTTTGGTCAGGATCAACCAACAAGACCTGCAGTTCTGGAGATGTTCTGACCCAGTCATCACTGTTACAATATAGACCTGGTCAGTCATTCAGTTCCTTATGTGTTACTCATTTTTCCAAAACACCAGCTTCGAGTACAAAATGTTCTCTTGCTGCCTGATCCATCCAACCCAGTGAAATATTCCATTGCAATGAAATAATCAATATTATTAACATTTTCCTGTCAGAGGTTACAATGTTATGGCTGATCGATGTATAGTAACAGGCAACTCTTCATATTGTACATGTGTATTTTTGTCTCAATGGTACAAATATGTCACCACACCTTTATCTTTAGATTTCATTTCCTGCTTTTGTGGTTTTCAGAAAGTGAGCGTAACTGTAATGCAGTCGTGCCTCGTGTTCCAACATCACTTTTGTAATGCCCCTGTGAACTGAAGCAGAAAGTTAAATATAGCATCTAAAAGATCTGTAGAATAATAAGATTCATATTTAACCTGAGATTCACTTAGTCATGCAGAGATAAAAAAAAAAAAAAAAAATAGAGAAGGTGAGATAAGTGGCTCTATGGGATAATTGAGGTCTCTGAGAAACATAATCTGACTTTCTATTTATGTCAGTGTGAGTTTACAGTATAATCAGGGTTTTTATTTGCATATGTGTTAGAGCTGAGTTTTGTTGATTACACTGGAGAACACATTGTTTGTAACTAATTTTTTGGGTGCGAGGTCCAAAACAGCCCTTGGTTCTTCTCTATCATGTCGAGTTTTTGAACTATAGAATCATCATTTCCTGAAAACGTATGTACTTAACAGGTATGTGCTTGTTTTATAGGAATTTTCAAATATTGATACACAACAAAATATGAAAGAAACAGGCATAAGTGCAATGTTTATTTAACCCTATTGCATTTTTTTTTACAAAGGATATGGCTACTTTTATGTTGTAATTGTATTGACATATTGGGAGCAGCACTGTCTCCATTGTAACTGTACAAACAAGTGTCCATGTAGATGTAGATTAGTTCAATCGTAATCAGCTGCCAAGTCTTACAACATCTAATCCGTGGAATTTTGCTTATCTGGAGGGTAAGCTGTGGAGAAAAAAAAGTTGATGTGCTAGAAAAAATTTTGGAATCAGAATACTATTTTTTTTTTTTTTTTTCAAATTGTTCCCTAGTTTTGCAGTTTTACAAATGCCAACAAGTGTCCTCCTCCAGCAGTAAAAGACAGTGGTTCTTTCATGCACACAAAGGGATGATGGTGGCGGCGTGCTGATGTAAAACATTGCCAGTGCCAAATGACAAACACACACGGTGACTCGAGTAATTTTCCAGCCTGAAAACCAGCCCACTCTGCCCAAGTTACATAATATCGTATGTGACTTTTTCATTTACACCAGCACTGGGGCACAGTGAGTGAGATTACTCCTGCCACGCTTTATCCCTCCACCCCTCCTTCCTCTCCTTCTCTAAACCCCCTGCCCTCAATCTCCAAAACCTGCCCCTGCGCTGACACTCATTGTTTTTGTCCCAGGATCAGTAGATCTGCCGGGGCCATGCACTGAGTGGGTCTTTCCTGGCTGCTGCCGTGGCCTTTAAACCACTCCACAGGTGCATGCCTGCAGGCTTCGCTGACAGGCACCAACACTTGTCTGAATTTCAGAAGATGATTCTGGCTTGTAGATCAGAGAAGAGAAAGAAGATGCATCAGTTTACAGAGCTGATGAATGAATATGAATAACGTGACGACTGAGTGCTGTAGGAGGTAGACAAAGTGGAACCTCTTCATTCATTCAATACAGACACAGTGCACTAACAAAAACAGCCACAAAGAAGACTACTATTCTTAAATAGAATCACATTGTCTTTTCTTAAGTAAAAACAGTCTGGAAATGGGTTCAGGACATTCTGCTTGGCAAGAGGATAATAATGGACACTTTAATGAACAGTTAATACTCTCCAAAACATGTGTTTTTACTGTGTATGAGATGGAACTGTGCCTATAGAGCTTCTTTTTTTTTCTTATTATTTTATGTTTCTTAAATTTTGTTTGTTGGTTGGTTTTATGTTATGTTTAGCCCTGGAAGACCCAGTGTTGTAATATTACAACACAACACTTAAGTCTTTAAGGGTTAACAGTCTGGGTCTATGGGGGTTAGAATTAAGGGTGTCACATTATCACATTCATTAAGAATAATTAATCACAGTCATATTTAGTGCTTTATGTTTTTTTTTAAATCACATTAATTAAATTTTTTTTATCTCCAACTTTACCGTTTCTGGATGTGAATTGCCATTCTGATCTGCTATCTTAAAGAACTGTGATTATTGGGTCTGTTTGAGTTATTTGACATTATAGGAAGTACAGGAACAGCAACAATACTTGTGTTGCTCAGAAAAGTGTTTTGTTTTCGGATGTGTTGACGTACAGCACTTTATATAGATCTGATGTTGTTTTGGTTTTTTTTTTTCCATTTTCTAATTATTTGGAGATTGTTAAAAGAACATGACAATATTCCCCACAGTGGTGAAAACTAAAGGTTACAGGCAGCAGTCAGGACTAGTCTCAAATACAGCAGAATGCAAATGGTAACGATTGCACCTTTTCAAGTCTCGTCATCATTCTTAATGTCTTATAAAGTTTCATACTAATGTTTGTAAAAATGTAAAATGTAAAATTTTATTATTTTTAACCAGCAGGTGCAGTGTTTACAACTTTTTCTTTGTTTACCTGTAAAGCAGATATACAAACACTGCACCTGTTGGTTAAAAATAATCTAATTTTACATTTATCTTTGGAAGACACTAGTAGGAACCTTTACAAGACATTAACAAATGGGTAATAAATGGTTAATACATAGTCAATTGTGTGTAGATATTATAAAGTGTTACCGGCATAACAAACCCTACCCCTCACATGTATTGAAACTCATTTTTGGGATCAATCCAGTTGATGTCATGTCTATGCATGTGCTGATGTAAGCATATCAGTTGAGTCTTTATACAGTATGTGTTAAGTTTGAAGTAAATTAAAACAAATTAAATGTTTAATAGACATGTGAAATCTTCCTCATAAGTAAATGGAGAGGGGAAAAAAAGGTTTTAAACTCATTTTAAAAAACTAGCTTTGACCTATTTTTCCCCAAAATGTAATAATATTTATTGTGGGTCACTGGCAATCTATGAACCAAATTTGGTATGAATTCAACCCTAGAACTCTAGAAGGTAATTTTTATTTTATATAAGGGTGTATTTTAACTAATAGGGTTCATGGGGATAAATCGCTATCATTTTAAACCAGGTTAATATGGATTATATATAATCATATTTTAGTGTAATACAACATAATTTAGGGAAATGCCCGAAACGAAGATTCAATATAATATTAAACTGCAGTAATGCAAAGATGAAGAAATGTTACTCTTTACTGATTCTACTGTTTGGAGGAAACAGAAAACCAATGCAAATCAAACACTTTCTATGAAGCCAAGTCCATTCATATCAATCATTTAAGTCCCGTTTCAGTTTTTCACTCAGTCTGAGGTAAATAACTGCTTCTTAAGCTGCTAAATGTTGCACCATATTCACCAGCTTTCTGCTTATTTTGCGTGTCTGCTGTTGGGTAAGAAGCGCCAGTGGATTTTAAAGCTGTTACGCTGAGAACGACCACCTGCTGTGGCCAAAATCAATGTTATGAAAGCAGGAAAAAGAAATGAATTGGTGGGATGGAAAACCAAACAATGAGCTAAAAGTCAAATGTTCTGCATTTCTGTAGTTGTTTAAATATAGTCATGCTGAAATATTGAAGATAGCTGCTTCAATAAACTTCAATGATCATGCTGTTCTTTTCATAACATATTTTATTCATTAACTGGTGATTTTTTCAAACAGTGTGAAGCCATTTTAATGTGTGTGTTGAAACCAAACATAGAATTAAAAAAAACAACATTTGAATAGTGGGTTTGATTTTTTACTGTACTGTTTTCATAACATGGCCTTAGTTGTATTGTGTATATTTTTACATTAAAATATGCACACAAAAAATATACACTTATATTATACCATTAGAGTATAGCACATGTATTACATTGAAGACAACTCTATCTGCTTGATGGATAGTCATATGATCTGTTCAGTTAAATTTACAATATGTGATATTTCTGGGTTAAAATATCGGAAAATTCTTAAGCCTCTATTGGTATCTTTTTGATTCATGTATTATATTATATCAAATGTGTCCAATGGTGATATAATAAATTCATCTGTTAATGGCATCATAAGTCATTTAACGTCACTTGTAGCTTTTTCATTGAAACTAAATGTGAATATAATCCCAATTCCAATACAAATTGGAATATTTTGTAAAATAGTAATGTCATAAACTAGTATTTTATTCAAACTAGAACAAAGAAAATAACACATGTTTGAGATTTAAACTACTCAACAGTCTTGGATCTAGTTTTTTTGTATTATTATTATTATTTACTTATTTATTTTTAACCTCATGATGAATTAAATATTCACAGTTTGTCAAAGGTGTGAACTTCAGGCCATTCGGGATTTGGACTGTTGCTCTATGAAGCCATACTTTGATATAAATGCAGTTCACAGTTTAGCGTTGTCTTAGCGAAACATGTAATAACATTTCTGAAAGACATCAGCTAGACAAGTGCTTATGTTACCCTAAAATCTGAACATATATTGTTCAGTATCAGTGGTGCGTTGCTGATGTACAAGCTGCCCATCCCATCATAAGTAGCCAGATGGAGAGTGTAGAATCCACTGTTGTCCAACAAAGAAAAGTGACATTTCAGTTCATCTGACCAAAGACCAGTTTTCCACTTCGCTAGAGCCCATTTAAATTAGCTTTGGTTCAGATGAGACATTGGTGTTTCTGGATCATGTTCACATATGGCTTCAGTTTTGCATGAAAGTGTTTTAGCTTGTACTTGTGGATGACAAGATGAACAGTGTTCACAGACTGATGGAAGTGTTTCTGTGATTTTCATGACAGAATCATGACTGGATTTAATGCAGCGCCTCCTGAGGCCCCAAACATCACATGTATCCAGTATTGATTTTCAGTCTTGTGCTTTGTGCATAGAGATTTACACGTACAATTTAATTGCACTAGGTGCTGTAAAGGATGAAATATGGATAGTTAGTAATTTGAAGAAAGCTACAGAACACTATTCCACAGATTGGTGAACCTCTCCATCTGTTTAATTCATAGAGATAATGCCTGTTGGAGATGTTCATTTTTATTCCTAATCATGTTACTGACCTGCTGACTTAATGAAAGTAGTTGCAAAATGTTCCTCTAGTCTAGATACTTCATTTTTCTGCAACTTATTATTACAGATTTTTTTTTTAACTACTACTCCTTCTTTTGCAATCATCCATTTCAAAATTACCAAGATTTTTTTCTCTTACATTATCTCATGCCTTATTGTAGATACATGAAAGATTTGCAAAACCACATTTTTATTTTTATTTTCACTTTACACTACGTCTCAGCTTTTTTGGAATTGAGATAGTCACCCATGAGTGTGGTTAAAAAAAAATAAAAAATGATGCGTCACAAGCACATTTACATATTTTGTTGAGGTTTTGATTGTAAGACTTGAATTGAAAGCAAATAAGCAACAAATGAGTGCAAAACTGGACTCTGATGCATCTCCCTGTTGCATGGGGTACATGAGTCATTGGTAAATGTTGACTTTGCACATGTCTGTGTGTGCACAGGTATGTGTGTGTGCTGGGTCTGCACAGTCGTGGATAGCAGGCTGGGTGCAGATCGGCTGATATGGGTCTGTTCCCCTGTGGCCAACCTCTAAGCTGGTGCTCTCATAGCTGGGCCTATAAAAAGCTGCAGCAGTAGGACAGCATAAACTAGATCGGAGGGGTCTCTGGGGGTTCTGTGAAATGAGACACACAAGGCTCAAACGCTCTGCGCAGCATTAACACTCTCGTACATCGACAGGAGTCAGCTGTGCAGATCTGGCTTCAACACAAAGACAATGTAAATTAAAAACACCTCATAACTCCATCCATGTCAGTGACCGTCCCTTGTGTTCAATAACACATCGTTACATCAATCGATCGTGTACAGCCTTACGCATCTGTCTGGTAGAGGGGAAAGGAAGTCCATAGGAAGCTGCTCTGACTTTTGCTCTCTCAGTCACATGTCCTCAGTAGAACCGAGGCCCAGATGGACAGATATGGATTTTTAGAAGATTGATTTGTAGATATGGCATCTGCCCACAGGCTGCTGCTATGTCATTCACAAATCAGAACATGAGTATGTGCATCACATACAGTACACAGAGGGAGCACAGTGTTGTCATACATTTAGTTTGTGTGCTTTTATAAGTGTAGTTTCTGAAAAGCCTCCCCAGGGCTCATATCTGAAAAGCAGATACTGCCAATAACTGCTACATACATTGGACGCACTAATGACTGTATGTACTTTCAAATGAAATTAGAGTAAATTAATAAAATTCAACCAGAAAGCAGAAGGCTTTATACTGTGCAATAAATACAAATGAACACAGACATAAATAAACATAACAACAATAATAAAGTTATTATCATTGTAAGTACAGTACGCACACTTTCAATTATTATTCTACGGCTCTAGAATGTTGCGACAGCTCCCATTCACTTTGAATGGACATTCCCAGCGTTCCAGATTTTTTTCGATAACCACTCGCTGCGCCATTAACGCCCGCTGCCAATGGCAATGAGTTTTGTCACTTCAGATTCACGGTACCATATCACTCCACAGGTAGTTCGGCCACTTTGAAAGTAAATATTCGCTACGTTGTAACGGCTATTTTATCCAATCTGTTAGAGTAGTAGCAGTAATAAACTGTGTGACTACCACGTGTGACTACTTTCGGGGCGGAACAATTCCTGATTGTAACGCGTGTGCAATAAATTATCCCTTACAAAACAACTATTTTGAGAATTAATTGTTTTCAAGACTCTCAATCATGTCCACATACTTTTTACAAAGCTCTTTGACTCCCACATGACCTCAATGACTGAGGATAATTACAGATGGTTATTGAGTAATCAGTTAATTTTATGCCAAAACATCACAACAAAACAATGTTTTTGAAGTGCTCTATGAATATAATACACGATCAAACACAGTAAACAATCAAACACAAGTCAAACATAAAAAGTAATGAACTTTCTTTTACAAATGCAAAGGGTACCCATCAAGCAAATGTGTAGCACATTTCTAATAAAGAAATAAATCCGGCATTTACCACAACACATCGATAACAGCATTCTACAGCAGTTACAGACAATGTTTTTTGTTTTTTTTTAACCACACACTGTTTATAATTACATTTTTAAAGCCAAAAATTAAAGATGGACCAAAATACTTTATAGTTTTCCCAAATTAAATGAACAGAATGAGTTATGGAAAAATATTGATAAGTTCAGAGAGAAGTTCAATGTATGTCTATACGAGTTGTTTTTTTTTATTTTATTAAGCATACAATTGACGTAGACAATATGACAGACAACTATATTTTTATGATTTTATCTCTTTGTATAATTATTAACTTTTAAAATTGAGTATGTTTATTTGTGTATTACTTTCATTTTACTTTATTTTGTGTATTACTTTTATTTGTGTTAATTACTTGCACTCTGGGTTACACTAATGTTTTTTCCAATGCCTTTGAATGTCTGATGTTGACGGCAACCCTGGTGGTTATTATACTTTTAAAACTCGCTACATTCTTGTACAGGTGCTTTCAAATAAAATGCATTATTAATTATTATTATTATTATTATTAAAACAAATGTTAAAAATGGACTACACTTATATAGCGCTTTGACACCTTCCAGGTGCTCAGAGTGCATCCATTCATAGACCTGTAGATGACTGTTGCTAATCAAGGTGCTGCCAGACCTACTGGAAGCAATTTAGGGTTCATTGTCTTACCCAAGGACATTTCGACATATGGACAATTGGAGCAAAGATTCAAACCACCGACCTTTCTGTCACTGGATGGCCCGTTCTACCAATTGAGCCACAGCCGCCAAACACCTCTGCATTGGCCATGTTTGAGGAGCTATAGTCCTAGCATCTGTTTTTTTCCTCCAAATACAATTCATAGTTTTGCATTGGAGAGACTGTTGTATTATTATTCTTCTGTTCTGATGGCAGGACATTTTCTATTTCCTAAACAAAATGCATCTTTTTGTGAATGCACAGTTTATGCTGTTCGTGTGACATTTACTAAACATGCAAATTTTCCTTTCCCTGCGCTCACTTTTGATCAATGAGTCAATGTCTTTGTGAACTGCTAAAATTCACTACATTCAGTCACATAACACACGTCACCTCCTGTTTTTTCATCCTCATTGAACCTCTTTGCACATCTTTCAGTTCCTCTGGTGGTCATTCTGAATGATTTATCCTTGTCTCAGCTCTGTCTACCTCAGTGTCGCCGCTGTCGTGATCTTTTGCTGCTCAATTAAACAATGGCATGGTGTGAACCTTTTTCCCTCGACTCATGCCTCCCACTGAGCATTTTAGTCGAACCACTTGTGGTGTTCTCAATATGGTATGAGTTCAGTAGCACAAAAGGATTGGAAATTACCCATCTTGGCTTGTGGCGCCTTTATTTTTATATATTTGTGAGTCAACTGTGACAATTAAAACATATTCCATTCAGTGTGCAAATTCTTGTTTAAGTCAGAGCTCATTTTAATTCAGAGGTCGCATACAGCCCAATATGAGTTTGATTAGGTCAGTAAAATAACAACAAATTAATAACTTTCTCTATGTGTAAGGATTAAATGAGTAAAATGACATGATAAAGATGTTCATATCTCCAAACTATCCTTTAAAAAATACTACGAAGAACCTGACATTTGTCAAGAAAAATAAGTGTGATTTTATCAATATTATATCTCATCTTCTCATCAACATATGTGTATAGTGGATGTACCAAAGCACAATTTAATAACAGCAAAATATTTAGAAAATTACACTTATTTTTCCAAAGACACTTCAGGTTGTTGATGGTTGTTTAGATTTACATTTTTTGTCAAGGATATTTATAGAAAGTAAACATTTTCATCATGTCATTTTATTTCGGACAGAAAAACATGAGGAATTATTATTTATAGATGATTATGTTATTATTTGACCCATATGATCCACTTGAAATCAAATTGGGCTGAATGTGGCCTTTGAACTAAAAAGACTTTGACCCATATGATTACAGTCAGTGTCATTTTTGCACCTGTTACGTTGGGGTTTTTTTTGTTTGTTTTTTGAGGCGGGGGGCAGGTTTGAGCCCACAGTGCGCATGTTTGATACTCTTGACTTAACTATTCCTAAGATATATGGTATGTTCATATAAAAACAGAGTGCTGTATGTGTGTTGGATGCTGGCTGAATCTTAGAATCTCATCTGGTTTGTTTGTAGACTGTTATTGCACTTCATAATTGATTAATCTCATTATATTAAAATAGATTAGATCAGAAAATAGCAAAACAACAGCCAAGGTTTATTTTCTCTTGAATAGAGTAAAGACAATCATAACATTTGATAAACTGGCCTCTTTTGTGACAATATTCTCACTGGAATCTGATATTTTAGGTTTTGCACAAATAATTTTACACACTGCAGGCAGATTACAACTACACCCACAATGAAAAGCAGGTCAATGTAACCCTTTGTGCCAAGCTTCCTGACAAAATGTTTCCATAACCATGACGGATACACAACCAAAGGCCAGTGATCGAATCCGTCATGTGACAAGCAGCTCAGTCAGACGTATTCAGGCTACACTCAGTCACCAACGGACCAGACAGCGCTTCCAGGCACCTTCCACAAGACTTCACTGTGGAGATTAAAAGAAGGTCAAGGACATGGCAGTGCAAATTACACCCCCCCCCCAAAACCAGCTCAGACAGGGACGGGGTGTGTCAGGTGTGTGATGTGTACTCATTTCTATTCAAGCAAATGCCACCGCTGAATTCCCAAAAGTCAGGGAGGCTGCTTCATGTTGCGTTTTCACATTCACATTTGCACATTTGAGGTGATCTTTGACCCCACCAATGGCTAACTAAATAAACAGATGGGCTGTAGAAAGCATCTGGAGGGGCTCTCCAATAACAACCAAATAAGAAATATAATTACTCCTCACCCGCTGGCAGAATGATATCATAATCTGTCTCCTTCTCCTGTGTCTCACAGTGCCCCCCAGCATTTATGTAATTAGTTGCTGGTAGCTGTAATTAGTTGTGGGTAATTTCCAGAGTGTGTTGGAAGAAAAGTTTACCATTGCAACATAACAGTGGTAACATGCCAGTGGTTGATGAGCGACAGGAAGCCACCTGCCAGGCCACAGCGCACACCGGAGTAGCTTAGGGCGAGGCAACAACAGCGACTGTGCCAATCAAAGCTGTCACAGAGACGAGAGCACTGCCTACATCATGCAAATGCAGAGAATACTGTGCTGTTCTTGTTCAGTTGCTCATACAGTAATGGTACAGCTGACAAAGAGCCGTTTCAGAGGTCAACAAGCAGGTACAAACAAGGACAGAGTAGCTATAGTTACTCATCGGCAACGTCACGTGTACCCACAGGTGATAAAATGAAAAATAGGTTACTGTTGATGGTTGCTACGCAGCTTACAGGCTACTGCTGAGATGCAAAAGGTATGTATAAACTCAGCAAAGGGTCTGATTTCAACATTGTTTTTAAGGTGTTCCTGCTGTAATATTTATGATTTCGAGTACAATATGTTCTATAAAAAATAAACTCGCCTTGCACAATGCAAAAATTATATCTCAATATTATGTCATCATAATTATGATTACAATTGTATTACTCAGTCCTGAACTTAAAGAGATTTTTAGTTTGGAAAGAACCCAAACCACAGAGACAAACAGGACCCATTTACTTTTTGTAAACAGACCTACAGTCATCGGCTTGCTCGCGCATTTTTACCCAGAATCAACCATGGCGGCCTTTAGCGGATTATTATCGGGTTATTGCAAATTCTTAAAGCTACATTCAAAAGCTCACTTTGAGCAACGGGGTCTAGCTACCAGATCCCTATGCGATCACAGAGTGGGAGTACGAAGAAGTGACCAAATCTACACAGTTATTTAATTTTTAAAAAGCCTAGCGTCTACAACAGGGAGAAAACACAGGCATACAATTCCATGAATGCTTACCAGTATGTTCTATGTGGCCATGTACAGCAAGTTGAATACCATGAAATCAATGGGGAGTTTTGCATGTTGGCATCTGAAGTTCTTCCTAGCCAAAGACCTGCATGTACGATGCTTGAGCTATTTTGAACAAGTTCGAAAACTATGTCCTGACAGCTAATTACAATTGTGTTGCATCATAACCTCTGACAGTCATGCGAAAATGTATCATGCCTTTTGACAAAGTTATTTGTGTCCGTTTATAGTGACTGTTGTAGAGGTTACCTGGTTAATATGCCTATGAACTTTACAGTGTGCCTGCTGGTTAATCATGCTGCTTGTTGTTTATGGCGAAGTGCTGAGTTCTTTGCACTCCAGCAGCTTCGTTTTGAGTCAACAATGCATGCACATTCAGTGATGATGTGGCTTTGAAAATCATCTACTGCTTAAACACTATAATGTTAATATATAAACATTGTATTAACATTTATATATTAGCATGATGGTGTTTAAGCAATAGCTTTCCACCCTAACATTTTATTCTGGTGACTCTGTGAACGTGTTGCTTTGGCATTTTGGTGTTGTGCATCGGCAATTATGTTGATTCTGTTTGAGTTTGATCTGTTCATGTTTGTTCATTTCCTGTTTTGCTTTGGAGAAGGGGTTTGTCTATCTATTGTGTCTGTATTCTGTTTGACTTGTCTGTGTCTTCCCCAATTCCTTCATTGGCTGTACCTTGTGTACCTGATTGCAATCCCTCTCACCCTATAGTTCCTCCTCTTCCTCTTTATCTGTTGTCAGTGCGTCATTCTTGTTAAGTCCTTGTCACCCTATAGATTGTAAATTCTTGTTCTAGTCTTTTTTTTCAGATTTAGAGGAAGTCTTTTGTTTGTTTCTTGTTAGGCAAGTCATGGAGCTCCCTTTTTGTTTTGTACCTTTTTGAGATAAGTCTTTTGTTTCATTTTGGGGGGTTTGTTAGGAGGGTCACTGAGCTCCCTTTTGATTTGTACTTTTTTACTTGTGCTGTATAGAGAAAATAAATAATTTTAGTTCTCCACATTTGATCTATGTCCTCCTGCTTTTTGGGTGCATGCTGAAGGTATATCCTTAACATTTGGTCTTTCCCTATAAACTCACTGAGTTTGACCTGATATACAAACATGTAAGCATGTTAAATTGCAGGCAGATTAAAAAAAAAAAAAAACATCTCTGTGTCATAGTGACAGGAATCAGAGATTACAACTGACGCAGGAGCAATAACATAATGCCACATCTTTACTGTGTTGATGAAACAAGGATCAGGACCAATCCCATTTGTGTGGAGTCATGCCTCGGTGGTTCTCGCAGAATCTGACCAACCTGTAGTTCTTTATTGAGACTCCATTGAGCCTAAAAGCAGAATTTTACCAGACTCAGCTGCAACACTAGTGTCAGCCTCAGATCATCTCTACTTCTGATCTTCCAGACTCATTTGTCCCCTGCTGTGCCTCAGCAGCCTCATAATAATCTTGTCCTTCATGTCCTTTCAACATAGATAGAGCTGTTGCTGCTGTTGTGGCTTCGGTCAAGGTCATAAAATGAAGTGGTTCACATACAGAGGAAATGTGTGTGAATGTGCATTGGATGGATCAACTCATGTCCAGACTATGGCCTGACTCACTTTGATTAAAAGAGATCTACACAGTGGCAGGTGGGTGTATAAGTGGGATAACAACATCAACTGGCAACCGGATTTGTTGTTAAAAATGTTGAGGCTGAGGGGTGTGTTAGATTTCAGGCCTGTATAAAAGGAATTTAACGAAGCAAAACTCTACTTAGAAAACTGATCTAAGAAAATGTATCAGACTTACCGTATGTCTAAATGATATTCCTGCAGACATCGAGTTAGATGTAAAGTGCAACAAGCTAAAGCAATGATTGGCATAAAATCCCAGTTTAGGATAAAACCGACTGAAAGTCCTCAGTTTAAGACTTAAGGATTTGATAACTGATGTGTGTGTGCTTAGGGATGTTAACTGATGACCGTTTGACCGATGGTTGACCGCATCAATGTTGTCTGGTCATAATTTTCTGTCATTGGTTTAAAGAAGAAAAAAAAAACAGCCTGCATCAGTCATTCCACTGCACAAACTATTTTGCATTGTAGTATGTTATAAAGAGGAAGTTTTGCCCTGGAAGGGCAAACGACAACAACTTACTCAATACA
Source organism: Siphamia tubifer (assembly GCA_020466265.1). Lineage (NCBI taxonomy): Eukaryota > Metazoa > Chordata > Actinopteri > Kurtiformes > Apogonidae > Siphamia > Siphamia tubifer. The sequence goes on along the minus strand of CM035790.1, from coordinate 24,361,338 downwards.
GTAGGATGTTTACCCTGCCACACATGTGTAGTTCGCTGTCTAAATATAACCATCCAGCGGATTGTAAAGCGCCCAGGCTTTGTACATAGTAACCTTCTGGCTTTGACGTTGACTTGGTAAAATGTTTAACTTCAGTCACAGAAGTTTACATCTATGTCAATGTAAAGCACCTTTTACACATGCACACACATAACATAGTCAAATGCGTCTAAAGACTTGTAGGCGCCAAGTTTTTCATGAGTGTACATAGAAGGCTTGTCAGTTAAGTACGTATATGTCAAGTCATTGTATACTTACTGACATTGTCCGTTCACTTTTTGTTCAAGTAAGGATCTGGTAGGTGATGCTCACTTTTAAGTGCTAATTTATTTATGTAGCATTCTAGACCATGAAAAGACACAGATGCACAGAAGCAAAACTGTAGGACACTGACAGGTCACAGTTTAACTAATGCTATATATATATATATATATATATATATATATATATATATATATATATATATATATATATATATATATATATATATATATATATATATATATATATATATATATGTCTTTTGAATTTTTGATAGATTCGACATGTCGTGTCCTGGATGTGATTCACTGTCTTGTGAAACATCCAGAGTTGACCTTGATGAGTATATGCAGAAGGGAGTGTGTGGGTTTAGAGAATGGCACAATACTTTAACAGAGTTCATTGACTTAGTGATTCTTAGTGCAATATCATGAATGCATGAGGTGTCCAAAACTTTTATTCTACCACTTTGCATATCCTCCTGAGATCCAGGAAAATTACATTTTTAGCTTTTTACATTAAACAGTTGTCTTGATAGGGAACTGCATAATGCAACAGCTTTTCCAGAGGTATTTTTAAAATGTGTTTTCTTTTTTAATGAAATGTCCAACATTTTTATGGAAAACTGTCAAACTTTTGTCCCCTATAGAGGACAAAATTGTATTGCTGGGTCTCAGGAGGATATGAGAACTCTCTAACCAGTGCCTTTGATCATTGCACTGATGATGATCTTGAGTTGATCCCTGGCACCATCAATGTCAGTTCCCTGCTCTTTAGGTGCTAAGCGCTAGTGCTTGATTGGTGGTGTGTCTATTAAAAAGGGGAAGATGCAGAGACTACATTTCCTTGTGGAGATATCAAGTGATTTGAACCTTGTTTGTGGAACCTATTGACTGTATGATTCTGGAAAAAAATGTTTTACTAAATAAAACTTTGTATTTTCATGTAGAGAGACATGATAGAAATGAGTCCTGAAACAATCATTGACAGTATTTGTTAAAGAGACGTTTGGTGGAAGTCTAAGGGAGTCAAGGTTCCAGTGGTTTTACAACTTGAAGACACTTTGGCTTCATTTTGGAACTTAGCTTTTTCCAATTGATAAATATGTTAAAATATTAACAATAAAGATGATTTATGAAGTAAAAAAAAATATTGTTACACATATCATTCAAGAGTTCTTTAAATTAGGAGACACTATAATTTAAGACATCTTTATATTTCTGAGGATAAATGTGAAATACATATGTATTTCTGTTGTTGGTGTGAAGTTATGGAATGGACTTGATGATGAATTTAAGTTGTTTAAAGTTAAAAATGTCAAGTATAAGATTATTCAGGAATATTAAGGTGGAGCTGTTAGATGTGTTATTATTAATTCCTTTTTTATGAGAATGATCGATGATGTACAAATTAAATTTAATGTAAGTCATGTGTCAGATAAGCCTATTCCTTTTTTGTGTTTATTGGGGTTGTTCTACTGTGTGAAGTGATGACTGTACAAATCAAAAATAAACTGTTCATTAATTCACTTATTTTATACACAATATACATGCATGCAGGATCTGGGTTGGATTTTCCTCAAAGATCCTTACAGTAACTCCAAGATCTTCAGTAACTCTTTTGTTGTAACTACAGCTGCAACAGTGTGCAACACTAGCTCCTTTTTCCAATAAATTGTGGTCAGCTAATGTATCCCAACACAAAGTTGACTCCAGCACAAATTATACCCGAGGACACAAGCCTCCATATTCTATAGTGTACCTTAAAAGGTCTAGTGCTTTGACAGTGTTTTGGCTTTATATACCACAAAAGTCAACAATGACCTTTCTGAGTGTTAGAATTTAATTGGTGTTCGAGGAAACAGGAGTGCGCACACTTCTATGGGTTCCATTTTCAGGCTGTGGAAAATCTACACCGTGATGCAGAATTTGGCTGAACAAAGGTGTTTTCAGACAGGGAGGGGGGGGGGTTAAACACATGGTTCACAGCTGTAATTATCTATTCAGATTCAGTCAGATGTAATACTGCTGTTCTATTGCTGCCTTATAGACAGTTTAATTATATTTAAGAGCATTTGGCTTCTTGCTAATATGCCCGTAACGGCCAAGTGTTTACGGGGTGTCGAAAGTGCCCGTGCGTACGTTGCAGCGGGTATGGTGGATCATTTTCAGCTCTGTGTACTGTGTCATCACTCTGCCCATGTTCAATATTTATGTTTTTCTTTAACTGTTTATACATGACACATGTCCATACGCACTGAAGCCAACAAAAGATTACAGGCAGCTTATTTAACATGATTTTATACAAAATAGACATGATTACAGTGATTAAATGGGTCTTTTTTCATTTTTATATTTTTTTCCTTTTGCACTGACGCTGTTAAAACAAAGTAGACTAAGGGACATTTTTGAATGCGGCTGCTCATGACGGTTGTGGGCTGTGTTTTTGTAAAGTCATTAACTCATCAAAGCACTTGGACTGTCAAAATAAGGACAAATAAACACATATACAAAGTACAGAAAACAGAGCCCCATTGATTGTGTCCAAATGTAATGACATTCTGTGGTTTCCATTAAGGCAATTCATCTTGTTGTTTTTTTTTAATTATTATTTTTTTCCAATTAGTTTTTTTGCCACTGCAAACAGAAACAAATTGGGCAGCCAGCTATGAAAGGAAACTAAAAATCAATTCTCAAAGAAATGACAGATCACGTCATGGGCAGACTGAGTCAGACCACTACAGTGACATTCCTGACAGGGCAGGGAAAGATCACTGCACCCACTTACCCACTCCCAGCATGCTTTGTGCCATCCAACAAGATGTTCTTTCTGGGAGTGCATGTTGACAGTCCCCCAGACTGCTAATGTTTACCCACAAACACTCGCTGCATCAAAGGTCGCTGTTTGACGTTTAACCCACAGACTGGGGACATAACAGGGCAGGGAGGGGTGTTTAGTGTTTGGGAGGGGTAAGTGGACAGGGTGAGCATTCTTAAATTAAAGTATCTATAACCACATTAATGTGCTAATGTGGACATGCTTGATCTTAGTCTCTGTCCAGTTTAACCCATAAAGACCTAAACCTCTATGTGATCTAAAATGTTTAATAGCTGTTTATCTGTTAATCCTATTAATATGGGTGTAAAACACAGTTTCTCATTTTTTCATGGTGATCAGATGTGACCTATTTGGATGTTCAGAGTTACAGTGAACATAGAGACACTATCATCTTCATACAGTATGTATGTATGTGTATATATATATATATATATATATATATATATATACACACACACACACACACACATGTGTGTGGATCAATGACATTGGATCAATTTATTGTATTGAGTTGATATATTTTACTGAGAAAGTCATTTTTTTATTCCATTAACTTATTTTCTGATATAATAACCCTTAACTTTAATTTGAGGTATATTGGCCAAATATGAAAATTCATCCCCAATTCCATTCCATGTCATTTTGTGCCACATTATTGAATTTCCTCCTGGTGATTCATTAAGAAAATATCTGTATCTATAATATTCATTCAATTATTATTCCAATTAGTACAGTTTGTCTTCATTAACTCTAATAAGTGACTAGAGTTGACTTTTTTCAGAGGGGGGATACATATAAAGAGATTTGTGCTTATCAAGTCCACAGGGAGGCAGATATTGGAAGGAATCAGCGATGTGATGTCTGCCGTGTGTACCATGACCCTAATCTCTGTCCATTATGCACATTACCCTACATCACTAGCAAAGTCCGTGGGATTGGTGTGCAGTGGGGTTCCAGGGTTGGTAAACACTGCCATGTGCTTTCAACAACAAAGACTTAGCGTATGGCGGTATTGCACATGACAGTGTATGAATGTAATGGCATTTCATTTCACAGTGGTACCTCTACTTACAAAAGACCCAGCTAATTAATAATCCAAGTAACAAAAAAAAAAGTTACCTCAATTTTTTGTCTCTGAATACGAAAGAAAATTCAATTTATGAAACGAAACCTAAAACCTTGAGACATAAATACTATGTACATTACTGTACATACTGTACGTAACTACATAATGTATGTAAATATGTCATGTACATACTGTACGTAGCATCCCATTGGCTATGAGGGAGCTACCCATGATGCTTTTCGTGAGCCTTTGACCCAGAGTTCTAACCATACACTTGTAAAGCACAGAGCCACCGCTGCCCAGTGAGTCCCCCCGAGTGCGCCCACCGAAACCCCACCATAGCACGCACCCACCACCCACAACGAGCCTAAAGAAAGTGACTCCCGATGCGAAACAAAAGAAGAAGTGGCTGCACCACCAACAGAAGTGAAACGGGAGACGACAAAAAAAGGAGGAAGCAGCCATCACTCCACCAGCACAGACAAAAGACATGCCGGCAAAACCCCCCAAACCCGCGGAAAAAAAAAACACCCCGAAAAAATGTCCATGAGCCGTGCCATCGCCCTCCACGATGAAGCACATGCCCCGTGCCCCCGAAGATCACAAAAAGCTGCCAAAAGCAATCGTACCCGGATCTACACCCCACCAAACGTCCTTCAACAAACACCGCTGAAGGTGAAAGTGACAAAACCAACACAACGGTATGAAAATGACCTGCATGTCTGGTTCATCTTAATGGTTCAATGTTTAATGTTCAGTCAGTGAAGACATATTTACCCACTGAGACCAATGAATGAAATCTAAAATCTAAATCAACATTTTCTTTAACTTTTAACATGTTTTATACAAAATTGGTAATTTTTTTGTAATTTTTAAATGGTTTAGGGGGTAGTATTTGGGGCCTTGGAATGAATCAGGTCTTTTAAAATGTGACTATGAAAAATTCACGGTACGAAACCACTTCTGGAATCAATTAGTTTTGTAAGTAGAGGTACCACTGTACTAGTAAAAATGTTGGTGATTACAAAGACATTACATTTTGGTGGAGATGCTGATGTGTAGTATATAATATATGTGTTTGAGTATAATTTTCTTTTAGTGCATACAGTTTACTGGTGAAGATCATGATTGCATTTGGGGTTTTTTTGTCATAAAATTAAAACATCCCAATTTTAAAGGTATGTACATCGTACATTTGAAGCATTTTAGTAATTTATCCATTTCTGTTACTGCAGGAAACATACAACTTAAAAGCAATAACTAGGAAAAAAATTAAAAGCTCTGGTCAAACAAAGACAAACAAGTTACATACATTCATTAGTATTTTCAAAGGAAAGGATTCATTATGCTACGACCAATTTCTTTGACATTTTCAGGAAAGGTGTGAACTGGTCCAGAATAGACCCCATTTCAGTTTTGGTGAATGTGGGGTCAAAGGTCAAGGTCATAATCTCGAAAAATGTGTTTTGCAATGAAAAGAGACAGCCCAGTCAAAATGACTGAAAACTTTTTATTTGTGATTTTCAAATGGATTTTAGCTACTGTGACCTTTCCTTGATGGGTTATTAACATTTATCATGATGCTCTTCTGTGAATTTGGTATTTTTCGGTGAAAATTAGGTATATTCTTATGTATGATTGACTGTTCATATAGGTGTCCATAAAAGTTCAGAGTACATTCAAAGATTTTCATATCAGAATAGAGAAAAGTGAAGAGAAATTTACTTTTTCATCAAAATATATCATTAACAAAACAGTGTCTACTCTACAGCCACTGTTTTTACTGAACTACAAGAAAATCAAAGCAGAATATGAAGGCCTTTACAAGTTTATTATTAAAATGTGCAGCCACTGAAAACCTTTTCACAGAATTATTTGTATTTATTACTGGTTCAGAATGTTTTGGGTTTTTTTTTACATTTTAGATCAGTAGATGCTTTAGTACCCAGTTGCTCTTTAGGTCTTTGAGGTATAAAACATTATTCAAGAACAAGGATTCTCTGAGCAGGTAGAGGAAAAAGAATACAATTCTGAGAGGACCTTTATCGATAAAAGGCTTATGAAGTGACGTAAATGCAGCCAAACTATGTCTCGAAACTTGCTGTTCTCTTGTTTTCTCACATAATGCACCATATTTCACTGTGTGGGAGGAACACTATCATCTCTCACATTAACATTTAACCCATCAAAGAGTGTTCACACATATATATTCAGGCTCCGATGTAAACAACCTAAGTGTCAAGGTAGACGGAGCTGTCCATTAAAGTTGACCTTTTGAATGCCAGCCATCGGGGAGCACCGGGTGACATAGTTGTGCTGCCCGTTTCCATAGTAGCGAAGCCCCGGCAGTTCAGTCGATAGTGGTTTTACGGTTTTAATGCCATTGGAAATAACTATATGGAATAAACTGTTGTGTAACATAGTTGGTACAGCGGCTGAAACTCATTAACAAACACAAACTTGTGGGCCATGTAATTGCCGTGGGAGGGAAATGGAATGAAGTGAGTGTCGTTAAACATTACCCCTGTCTGCCCACGCATCCTTCAAGATTCTCATCAGCCCCCAGTTATCTGTTTCTAAACAAAAAAAAAACCCACAAAATCTCCTTCCCATGCATCCTTATGCACATTTGTTGAATCAATCAGTATTAACCCTTTGATGCATGAATTATGAAAACTTTAGTCAATATTATTTTAGTCTTCTTTAGACATGAACAAAGCAATGTTATATTAAATGTTGTTTAATATAACATTAATATTAAATGTTGTTTAATGAACCTACTTTTTTTAATAGAGTTACAAAAATGTCCACTCAGCAGGACAACATGTGTTTAAGCTTTGAACCAAAGAAACGTGTATTTAAAATGCAATATCAGAACACTATGAAATAAACTTTTTTAATGCAGTTTTTGTTTAAGAAGCCTGTTAATTACAGTCCAGTAACTACAAGTAATTGATTTACATGTCAACATGTTAGTGCAGATCAGGTATTAAGAACAGACCAGTTACAGTAATGCTATGAACTGACTGATATGGAACTAAAACAACAAAACCCATGAAGATACAAGAGAACAGCTGTAGAATAACTGTCCACTGGAGCGACCAGTATGTATCAAAGGTTAATCCACCTGCATAGACCCACATTCACACAAACCTCATCTGAAAATATCATGTGCAGAAAACTAACTCGATATGGACCTGACCAAGCAACCAACCAACCTGACAACATTTTTAACCAACCTCAAGGGTGTACTGGCAACCTAAATATAGCTTTTTTTTTTTTTTATCACAAAGTGATTGAGAAATAAGGCCCTCCCCAAAGCAAAAAGGAAGTGAGTGAAATTTTACAAACTGAGGGAGTATTTCACATATGGTACATTGATATCCTGTGGTTTCTTGGAAGAGATGATAGGGATCAGAGCGCAATGACAGGGTAAGATAAGAGGGGGAGGGGGAGGGGGAGGGGGAAAACAAGTGTTCATGTGCTAACGTCAATGTCACTAAACATTTACGTCTTAGCAGGACATTTAGTCTTATATTCAGTAACAGGTTCAAGGAAAGATGTGAAGTAAGGCTGCTTGTTTCATAACTTTACAGTGACAAAAAAAAAAAAAAAAAAGATGATGAGAAAGAGGATGCATGCTGATAGGGTAAGAAAGATGGTGAGAAACCTGTGTTTGATTAGAATATAATCGTACCATTAGGAAACTAAAGACTGCTCTGGGGAAAATGCAATTACTATTCTTTTTTTTAACTTGAGGGAATACTTCAACACACTGCCCTGCCTGCACTCACTTATTATGCGAGCATATAAAGAGCACTCAAGGGAAGTATGGAGCATGACAGCAGGACCTTCTACTTCATTAAAACTCTTAAAAACAAGTTGTGAAACAAGGACAGTCACCACGAGGGCTGACCCTGGTGAGGTGAACCCAGAGATCAGGTTGTGTGCATTTCTCTTTGTGTCTTTATTTCATATTTCACTTCTTTCTCACCCCATCTCCTCCTAGACTCTCAGGAGAGTCGAGCCATTGGCCTCAATATACCTCAGCTTCAACCGATCCTTACTTTGGCCCACTTTCTGAATATATGAGCCATGAGAATTAGGGCCAATAAGAAGGATTTGCATGCCCAAAACTCTAGGTTTTACAGAACAATACATGCATGCCGAGTCAGACGTGAGGGGTTTCGGCGGCAAAGCTCAGATGACAGAGGTCACTCAAACTCAAAGACAGAGAGAGAGTGACAAGCAGCCAAAGACCAAAAAAAAAAAAAAGGAATTATTAATTAACTATTGCAGCTCTCTGATCTGTAAAATGTCAAGGGCTTTTGGCTGGTAATGCGTTACAAAACACTCAAACTTGCCTCATAGTCAAGATAATGACTTTGATGTCAATGTCACATTTGTAACAGGTCAAGATGAGATGAGACAGCAAGGCACTAATCTCATGAGGAAACAGAGAGGGAAATGTCATCATAATTTCTCAAGCGTATGACACAGAATGAGCAAAGAACATGGAAACGTGTCAAAAATGACACAAAGCAGGTAGAACAGGTGATGCAGAGAAAGGATGTTTCAGCTGCGCATAAATGATACAACATGTCATGATTGATTTTTGATTGAGTGTAAAAAGCAGACGGATTGTTAACATATTTCTGCTCTAAAAGTGTATTTCTCTTTCGTCTGTCCACTGCCTGCTCACCATCTCCACTTGCCGGGGGTCCAGGTTGGTGGGTGCAGAGGCTGGGACAGCAAAGTGGATCTTCTTCCTCTCCTTGGCCTCCCCCTCGACCTCTGTCGACACGGAGGGCTCCATGGTTCTGGATCCCAGGGGGGTCTGGCTCCCACTGATGAGGAAGGGGTCTTTCTGCTGAAGATCACTAGAACCTCCCTGGAGGAACCTCCCACTGCTGGGTAGTCCCAAACCTGAAGAATTTCTCTTGCCTCAGTCCTGCACACTCTTCTTCACTTTGCAAAAAAAAAAGAAAATAAAGAAAAAGAAAAACACCAGCAGGGCTCTGTCTTCTTTCACCTCTTCTGCGTCTGTCCTGGTTTTTCGTCAGCAGTCGCTACCTCTTCTGCTCTCACTCTCTTCTTCCCCTTCCTCACAACCTGTGCAGCAGGAGTGAATGACGGACTCCTCTTGATCTGGCTGCAAGGGAGAGAAGTGGGCTGGGTAGGATACGGGAGGGGAGGGGCCGACATTCTGAAAGAGGCGTTGACTCGTGGACAGAGAGGAGGAGTCATAGCCAATAGGGGGAGGAGAGAAAAAGAGGATGGGGTAGAAGGGTGTAACAGGGCTGTGTTTTTCTGTCTATCTAAGCTGAGGTTTATTTGTAATCAGAAAAAATTTATAATCTCATCACATCAGCTGAGCCTCTTTTGGCCTCTATTTGTGAATGAGAGATTTATGCTGCGAGAGGGAGGGAGGGAGAGAGAGAGAGGGAGAGAGCAAGGAAGGATAAACATGTAGAGTGATGCATGGAGGGAAAATGTACACGGGATCCAGCAGCTAAGCTCATACTACTGACATCAGTAGATTTATAGTGTGTGGCGCTGAGGGGCTGCACACTGAACAATGAGTTTCACTGTCATAGTTCCACGCTCACAGCTTCCATTGAGTTTTTTTATATACAGGAAAGATTTATCAGTAACTGAGCCAAATCCCATTAAAATACTTTTAAACCTGCACACAGCACATGGTCGTTGAGGAGAAGAAAAAAAAAGCACTTTCTTATGCACTTTCTGGAACAACAGAGCTAAAAATAAGAACTTTATTTAGATGAGAGCAACTGTTTCAAAGTAAACATTCAGTGACAATTACAACAGCTAAATGAATGAGGAGGAAACAAAACCTAAAAAAAGGATGTAAAAAATAAATAAAATACAGGAAATATTAGGAAATTAAAATAGATGGAAGTGTGTGGGAAGGTGAGAGAACAGACAGTTAAGGGTAGTTCCAGTGCTATTTTCAGGGTCTTGCTGTTATTTCACTCACATGGCAGAGGGATTTGGACAGTGGAAAGCAATGGATTTGGCCTCGGGGCAGAGTTTAGCTTTGGCATGAACTGAAATGAAGGAGATAGGAGCAGTGGTGGTGATGGTGGCAGAGGAGGAGGAGGAGGAGGAGGAGGGTGGCTGGAGGGGCTTGGTATGCATCATAGAGCTGAAGGTCAAGGTGTATATGACCATGTGGGAAAAAAAACTACCACTTACAGATTTAAAAAACACACTATAGCCTATTTATCCTGCAGGCCACTATAAGTCTAGCCCTGACATGCTATTTATTCTTATTTATTAAAAGCTGCATGACTCTGACCATCTGGTCATGTGTAAATATCTTCATATACTGCCGTCACCTTCCATCCTGCACATGACACTGACAGGTTCCTGGAAGTTTGACAAGTCCAACAAAATGCAGGATTTCTCAAGAGTATTAAACCTTTTCTGGTGGCTGGTTGCTATTCAATTTCATTCCGATTTGGTTTCATAACTTGTAGTGTATTCGAAAGGAGTTGCACAATATTTTGCTAGGAATGTGTAATAGGCTCTTTTTAATGAGGCTGGATCTGAAAGCCACAGAATTCCTCTGTTTAATTCATTAGACCAGTGATTGAGTAATTTTAATATCAATTGATTAACTGTTAACCAGATACATATATCTTGTTTAAAATATGTGATCAGTAGTCTCCTTTTATCAATCAGAGATGTTTGTTCTTTATTCTTCATTGAACAGATTTGCTTCATGTAATGCTGCAGCTTCTTTCCCCAGGCCTTAGGTAAATAAATCCACAAAGAGGGTGGGCAGCTACAAATAGCAAAAACAAATAGGGATAATGCACGAATGTCATCGTGTGTCTGAGGTAGGGCATGAACAAACACAATCGACACGTCACCTCCCGTAGCACAACTCAACAAGTCGCCTCTCTCTCTCTCTCTCTGTGACAGATCACATGCCATGTGTGTCTGTCACTCTTTTTTTACTTCACTTTAGATGACAGCCATCTGAAGAGGCATTCGCTAGCTAATCTGCGAAATATAACCAACATTTGCTAACTAACCTGACTGAGCAGCAGTGCAGACAACACACTCCTTTTTCCCCAAACATCATGTGGACAGTGTGGTGTCCATCTTGGCCACTGACTTAAAGTTTTTGCACTTAATATAAAAAGTGAGGACCCGTGTCAGACGTCTGGACAGTCCGGTTTTGGAGCCGTGGGTCCAGACCAAATGTCCTACTGATGTTTTGCAGTTAAATTTAACAGAAAAATCTTTGCTAACGTTAGCCTTTGTTTTGTTGGGGTTAAAATGTTGATGCTTGTGTCTTGTCAGTGGACAAGACAAAGTTGTTTAAAGTTACGTTGCAGTGAACTTTAATACAAGTTGCTCATTGCTGGACAAACGTATGTCCGTGTGTTTTTTGTTTTGGGTTTTTTTGCCGCGTGTTTGTGTTGTTCCTCAGCTGACAATGTGATGACGTCAAAACGAAACGTTGATAATGCCCTAGTGTGATTAAATGCAAGGTTGGAATACTTCAAGTACAATTTTGGATAATATATACTATTATAAGTTAATGAATGCAGAACTTTTATTTGTAGCAATGCAATTTCCATTAGTTTTTTGTTTGTTTTTTCACTTGGAAGCTGCAACTATGCAAAAAAAATCAAATGACTATATATCAATGTGCTTTTCTATTCCAGAAAATGCAAAGTTTATATTCAATTTGTCAAAATAAAACATGAAAGGTGCTGGACATTTTTAAATTGAACCCATATTTTCTTTTAAATGACACATCATTTGCATTATATTCTAAAAGCATAAACAACATACTGTGCAAAACATACTGGCTGGATTAGAGCACCAGAAACCCAGATTTAGGACACCAGTAAATCAGATTTTAAAAAATTCAGACAACACATTCTGTTGTCGAGGTAATTCCAACAATATTTGCTCCAGGGAGGAGTTTTATCTGTTCATCATCATCCACAGTTCCAAAAGAGCAGTGGGAGATTATGGTGGATAAAAAAAGTGAACTTGGACAG